>CM028913.1:20430064-21165064 GCA_016801845.1 Polydactylus sextarius | reverse complement strand
ATGACCTGGTGTGCAGCGGCAGGGGAGACTGCATACTGGGCGAGTGTGAGTGCAACAGACGAGCAAACCCAAAAGAAAAGTACAGTGGGCGGTACTGCGAGTGCAGCAACTTTCACTGCCCATTTCACAACAACAAGTATGTGTGATAAGAATTACTCTGAAGTTACAGTGTTTAATTCTGCTTAATAATAGAAACAGATTTATATCTAACAGACTAAAATCTGTATCCAACAGAATATGTGGAGGTCACGGCAGGTGTGAGTGTGGACACTGTGTTTGTGATGACGAATGGTCCGGCGATGACTGTAGCTGCTCCATGGAAACGGCCTCCTGTTTGGCAACAAACGGGATGATGTGTTACGGCAGAGGGATGTGTAAATGTGGAACATGTGTTTGCATGCAACCATACAGAGGCGCGACATGTGAGCACTGCCCTGTTTGTGAGAACATATGTGACAAACACAGGGCGTGTGTGGAGTGTCGAGCATTTGGACAAGGAGAGAAGGACAGGTGAGAAGATGGGGGAATAAAAAGTTTCTTTAGCTAAGCACTCTTTTTATTAATAAAAATTATTTACCTGTTGAGTTATGAGCTCAAACCAAGTATCTGCTGCATTATTAAGTATCTGAAACTATAACTGTCTCCTCTTGATTTTAGTTTTGCAGTAGCTAAAACAATCAATTCTGTTTACTTTTTTTTTTCTATTAACATTCTTGTATTGACCGTGTTTTGTTAATTGGCATTAGCTGTGACCAAGACTGCGGCCACCTTACTGTAACCAAGGTGGAGACCGAAGCTGCTCTGCCTGAACAGGGAGAAAATGTCAGATTCTGCAGGACAACAAATAGCGACGGTTGCATCTTTCAGTACACCATCTCCAAGACGCCGGCTGGAGATCATTTAACTATGGTTCGAACCATGACGTGTCCTTGAAGTGACCAGGCAGCACAGTTAGGAGCATGTGATGAGGTCAAATGGCCACAGTACAGATCCTACACTGTCATATACTACGACCTGGATAATTGAGAACGTCCACAAACATCTTGAAAACCTTAATAAAACTTCACTTCACTTATTTTTTCAGTTTTGATTTTTCCTCGCCACGTCTCATGTACCACCTGGCTTCACTTGTCTAATTTTAAAGAGCTGTAATGAGGTCTACAACAGCAGGAGAAGGTGATCCAAGTGTAGTTGAGAACAATCAGTGCCTTGGTTAACACTGACAGGTGCAGGATGTTTCTAAACCCACACGCAGATGAGATCTCATGTAGATTTGGTTGAGAAGGGAAATGTCTCATGAATCATAAAAGTGCTTATGAGACAAAAAGAGAGCGTACCGCCATTCGTATGATGATGCAGTTGTTTCTTGCACTGAGGCTTGTACTGTGCTGGAAGCGAAGGTCTCTGGCCTGTAGACTCAGCTCCTGACAAAGCTCAGTTTTCTTCTTCTCTGCAAGAAGATTTAACAGGAATCACTTCAGAAATAAAGAGCTGAGGCAGGATGTTGTAATATTTCTTGTAGTTTTCACTTCACAGGGGGCATAACACGTCCTTTTTACTGCTTTCTGCAGCAGAACAACAAAAATAAAGAAACAAAAACAACTCTTGTTGCAGTATAACAAACAGAACAACAGAGCAAGGGAGAAGTTGCACAATAACACAGTGGCAGCATCACAAGATAACAAAGAAAATCAATAACTAATCACCTTTCTCATCCAATAACAGTTGACCAATAGGAGCAAAAAAGTTTAATTTCCTGACACTTACCAAATGATGTCATGTTTCCCTCCTGGTCAAACTTCATCTGTGAAATAAATACAAAAGAATCTCAATTATTGATCACAACAGATCAACAGATGTTGAACAAGAAGTGTTCAAATTCTCGATTAAATTCAGAATGCATCACCAAAAACACCTTGCTGATCATTATATATGATTTAAGAGTCAGTGGTAGTAGCATTTCTTACCACTACAAACTCTAGAGGCACACTGGACAGAGAAGCGTCTGTCGCTCTGTGGCGGATGAAGGACGCTGTTCAAAGAAAAAGAGCACAGTTACACATCAAGAGCAGGAAAAAGCTTTTTAAAGGACTGGGGATTTACACCATTTCATGGCTTGATGCTTGTGCTTATTTTAGAGAATAATTTAGGATAATGTTAATGGACTAATTAGATACAATTTCATGGGATTTAGTAGAAACTCTCTTAATACTCTGCATGACCCATTTCATATTATTTTTTTTACAATATTTGTCAAAAAAGATTTGATGCAGTTTCCTTTAATGTGAATATTATAAATAAGTTACAATGTAAAAAAAGGTAGAAACAGGTTTGTAGATGTCTTAATTATCAGTTTTGCACGGGATTCAAAGAAAGTAAGCCTGACCTAGATCCACCTCTGCAGTTAATTTAACAGATCTAAGATGATAAACTAATTATTTCTGATGATATAAACAAACATGTTGGATATGTGCATAGCAGACATTGTGCTTGTCAGTGCTCTCCAGTGGTAAGACTACTGACTACTGATGCTGTCTCAGTATTTCAGAAAAAAAACAAACCTTGGCAATAGATCTGACATAAACTAATACCACTGCTCATGTTGATTCCTGTTCACCTGTTATGTCAGTATGTTGCTGAGTAACTCAGCTATCTCTCATGTGTACCTGGCCATGTTGCACATCCTCCTTGCAGCAGCTTCTCCTCCCTTATTCCAACAGACTGAAATTTTCTGGATTGACACCTTGAACCAACACAGCTGTAGCTCCTGCTGTGCAAAGCAAACTGCTTTCTATTACCAGGTGGCATAGTAGGAGTCCTGCACAGGACGAGGTTTCGTGTCTCACAGAGTCTGGAGGAAGACACACTGAAGGGTCTCTTTGGAGAGAAAATCCCACTGAATGGTAGAAACCTCCTGCTGCAGGTCATGCATCCAGCCATCAACACTCTGTGCAGCTTCATCTCCACAGCTCCACCAGAAACAGACTTCACGCACGCCGCCATCAGTGGCTGCGGGGCTGCTGATAATCAAGTCCAAGGTCAGGTTATAAAACAAAAAGTGGAAAGGGTCTAACCTCCATAACAAAAAGAGGAACAGGTTGAAGCGTGGGAACCTTTGAGTGTCATCTCAGTGATGGTGTCTGTCTGGTGTTGGTCCACAGACACAACAACAATAAAAACTCTTACCATAATATTAATTAAGAGCAAAATATGGATAACACCGGTCACACGCAGCCTCAGCTCGACTTCTCATCAACTTTCCTCAATGTGTTTTTATGTGTAGCTCCGTCAAGTTATGCTAGCTACTTTAGCTGACAGCACCGGGGTCAGTTTGTCTTTAAAGTACTTATTCGTTTAAAATTCGTAATGACAGTAAACGAAAAGACGAGTGACACCCGTGATTAAGTTGTCACGTACTACAAAATGTCAGGAATCGACATGTAAGTTTGTGTTTTTAGTCCGAAAACGCAGTTTTCTCTCAGGTTGGCACGATGGAGGAGACTAGCAAGCACCGCATCTGGACCATAATGCACCGCGGCGCCGTGAGTAAACTGCCGAAGATCGTCTATTTAGAAGTTAATCACTCCTCCAAGAATGGTGGACCCTTACAATATTATTTTAAAAATCTTTAGTTTTTCTATTAAAAAATAGACATAGCCCAGATACAGACTGTAAATGGGCTATCATGTGCAAAAGTACTAAATCCTGACTGTCGAGTTTCCAAAAAAAGTTTTGTAAAAAAGGATGATGTAAATACTTTGTATTAAGAAGCTAAAAAGTTAAATAGATACCATTGTTTAAATGTCATAACCTATAGTATAGTTTCATAAACATGACTATCCATCATGCATTACATCCAGGGTTATGATGCTACACTATAAATAACCTGACATATATACTATTTGAAATATAAACCCTGAATCTGAGTTTCTGTATTTTCTAAACGGATGATTTAAAACATTTAAACTCTGTCCAACAGGCAGCTAACATAATAATATGTACATGTTATCTAACTTTATTGTGATTAACATGATATGGTTAATGTCTTGCAGCTATTAAGTCATGTGTGGGTCTATTTATAGCTTTGTGAGATGTGATATCCAGGATGTTGTCAGCATCAGCACCAGGCTGAGCTCGAGTCAGCATCACCGGAAGGATGCTGATGCAGGGAGGAAGCGCGAGGGATTTTCACTGTTATTGACGCCGCATCCGCCGATTATTCACAGACCCGTTCTCCAACCAAAAACCACGTCTAAATAGTTATTTCGTTGCATCAATAAATATAAGTTAGTTGGCGCTATGTTCCCATCGTGTTCATCATCCAAACCCAGCGGCGACAGCAGCGGGAAGAGGAGCTCTGTCGCTAAGCTGCTGCTCGGCGTGTTCGTGGTTTACACGCTCCACACAGCCTGGCTGCTGTACGGCTTCCTCAACACCAAACCCTGCGACGGAGACAGAGGAGAGCACTGCATCACCTCCTACCTGACACAAAGACCCAGGCTACAGGTAAACTCAGGCGTCTGTGCAGCTCATGACAAGAAATAGACAGAAACACCTTCAAATATGTGCCATCCAGTCCAGGATCACATGCATGGGCCTTTTTTTATTATGTTATCAACCAGCAAGAAAACTACTGCATTTTACTTATCTTATCATATTTTGCTAATATACATAACAATCACCAGGTATTAAGCTGCACAGGGAAGATTTCTTTCTGTTTTTATCATTCTGCAGATAAAACACGATGGCTGATTAATGTAGGGCACAAGAGATTTGTGATTTTTGGGGAGGATGTAGAGACTGATGTTAAGGAATAAAAAAGCTGATAGATGATTAATTGGTCAATATTGTTGCAGTAGGTTCCAGCTCCTACTGAGGAATCCTGATAAAGCGACAGCTGATGTAACTTAGTGAACATCCTCACACAGACCTGTCTCCATCCTCGGCTTTGAGTTTTTTTTTTTATCACAAGACATCTTCGATGCCTTTTTTTCATGAAAATTTATATCATCAAGAATAATTCTTCCTCCTTGTTTTGGATCTTCTTTCATCCAGCTGAGTGTCTTCACCTGCCTCGTGCCAGACAACAGCCCGCTCACTCTTGCTGCACAAATAGACCCATTCGACCCACACTCTACGTTTGAAAGGTGAGTTTGACGTGTTTATTACGAACATAACAACTGTGGACACTGTGGACACACACCACTTTATTAGTGGTGACGGAGCAGGTTGGTGAAGGTAGGAGGAGAGGGCAGCTGGTAATGGAGACATTCATAAGAGAAAGGAAGGACATTCATGTGGATTAGTTGTCAGAGAAGAAGGCAGTGGCCTATTAAGGACTTTGGATGATTTGCTATAAAGACAGATGGATGGATGTGATGAAGGTGATGAAGAAAACAATTTAGTTTGTTGTTTAGCTGGAAGAAGGCAAAGCTGCTGATCTGAATGACATTTATGATCAGCGGAGTCATCGATGATGAGACAGAAGCTGTGAGGGGTTTTGACTGATGATGATCACTGAGATCAGGATACAAACAGAGACTCAGAGACAAACAAAGGTCATAGAGGATGAGTCCCTGTCAAGAGATGAGTTTCCCCTACAGGAAGTCAGGACAGACAGGGGACAATCAGGCAGCTGTTTTGTTTTTTTCCAGAGGCTTATTTGCAGCAGAGAGGGAGGAGGCAGATGATGTTGAAACTGGATGTGGCAGGACACGGGAGCAGAGCAGGGGACTGGATCTAAGGTCGAATAACAACACGGACTTTATTCTACGTCAGGAAAAAAAAACTCAAAACAAAACAAAACAACAACAAAATCACAGAAGCACGAAACAAGACAAGCTGTAGCATCTTTACCACACATGATAAGTGGACACATGCTAGTTATTTTAATGTAGTGAATATCGTATCATTACATATAAAATAAAATGTAAGGACATTTAAAGTTTTTTCCTTCCCTGCAGGAGTTGTTATTTATGTGTCATTGAGGTAAAAGAAGAGAAAAAAGCACAGTTAGCTATGAGTTATATCTTCCCCTCTCTCTCTCTCTCTCTCTCCAGGCAGGTCAGTATCTCTCTGCCAGAGGAGACCAGAGCTAATGGCACTCTGTATGCCGTTGTTTATGTTCACAAAGCCGGCGTTTCACCTTTGGACGACAGGAGAGAAGTTCACTACGCAGCCCAGCTAACGACCTACATCACCCCCACACACAATGAGCAACAAAAGGTAAAAACATACTTCACAACCTGTACAACACATATATAGCTCTGCTCACAAAGTAAATCCTTTGTTTTATGGCTCCATCTAGAGGTCAGAGAGTCCCGTGTCCCACTGGAGACCTCAGCTGTCCATCACCATGATGTCAGAGGACTTCACCTTCAACAAGGCGGGGCTTCCCAGTGACGTGCGGCGCTACATGAGAGTGTAAGTCTTTGCAGGAACCTTCATTTCTAATTTACTATGACATGAACTGGACAATGAGCCTTAAATGTGTATCCGGTGACAATAAATGACGACAGGAGACAGAATCAGAGTCTCCAAGTTTATCAATAATCAGTCACATCTATTTGTGGACACTTATATGTCTCACATGTTCACAAATTAGAAGAATCAAAGAATCAAAGAGTATCTTTGTTTCTCAGATTGATTTATTTGAATCATTTACATAAACATCAATCTGTCTTAAACATCGAGAAATTGAAAAGAAAAGAGAGCAAAGTCATAAGAAAAACAACATATTTTTTATTCATTTAGCTTTTTATTTCCCTAAAACACACTGGGTTAGCGTTTTTTGTTATGAAACCTTCGTGTGTGTCCTTGCAGGTCTCAGGACGGCCGACAGATGATCTACCTTCCTCTGCTGCTGGTGAACGAACTCGACTTCAGAGTCAGAGATCTGGTGGTGAGAAGCTTCAACTTTAAACAACACATAGTAAAATCTTAAGATCATTAAATATTGTGGTTTTGATTTGATTCATCTAAACATCCCTCTGACAGGAGATCAGCAGCAGCACCACTCGCCTGCCTCTGACCGTGTCCTACGAGGGGATCTCTCTGAGGAGCTTCAGGTTTTGGGTCCATCTACAGGATGTGGTTTACTCCCTGAGACAGTTTGGTGAGAAGATAAGACAACAGATATATTCTGTGATCAGAGACCAAAGTGACACTGTTTTTTTCTGTTTTTATTTAGGCTTCACAGAGGAAAACATTGATGAAATTAAAGAAACTCTGATGGGATCCAACCTCTACTTCTTAGTGCTGACTGCACTTATCACAGCTCTGCAGGTAGGATTTATATAACAACTAGTAAAATCTTATTTATTGTGAATTATTTATTTTCATGATGTCGTCTTCTGTCTTACAGCTCATCTGTGAATTTCTGGCTCTTAAAAATGACTTCAGCTCGTGGAGAAAAAAGAAAAGCATGGCAGGAATGTCCAGGAAGTCTGGTTATTATCTAAGCTTATTGTCATCATAGTTTTACTGTGAATGATCCAGATGATATATATTGAAATGACGCAAGCTTCGGTCTCTTTGTCATTGTAGTTCTGTGGCGCAGTTTCAGCACTTTGCTGATTTTCCTCCATCTGTTAGAGGAGACCAGTCTGCTGGTTCTGCTTCCTGTCGGACTCGGAGCCTGTGTGGAGGTATTTTAGTGTCAAGTCTCCTCCAATAAAAATATATATATATATATATATATATAAAGATCAAAACTGATTTAAACTTGGTAAACCTGTTGTCTTCAGGTGTGGAAAGTGTTTAAAGTATTTAAGTTCCAGTTTCAGTGGAGAATCTCTAAGCTCCATGTGAGTACGATCCATGTTTTGAAACTAAAATGATTTCCAGCTCTGATTCAGATAATTAATCTATTTATTTCTCATCCTGCAGGTAAATAAACTGGATGAAGAGGAGAGGAAGACAGTGGAGTACGATGCTCAGGTATCACTGTGTTTCTTGTGTCTTGTCTGTTTTTTTTTTTAAATGTCTTGTTCTCCAGGGTTTTCTCTAATTAAATTGTTTTGTCTGACGTTTTCACCGCAGGCGTCCAGATACTTGTCCTACTTGGTTTATCCTCTGTGTATCAGCGGTGCTATTTTCTCTCTGGCCTACTTACGCCAAAAGAGGTGAGTCGGTCACCATATTTAACTTTCTGCCTTATTGCCCTTAACAAATTAATTTAATTGCCATCTTTATAACAGTGACACCAAAATGTCTTACCAGTACTTTTTTTTTTCAGTTACTATTCCTGGTTGATCAACAGCCTGGTGACTGGTGAGTCGATGACCTCTTGTTAACTTTGCTTCTATATTTATATTATTAACACGATTTAAAGATGTTTTAACTCTCCTCTCAGGTGTTTATGCCCTCGGCTTCCTGTCTATGGCCCCGCAGCTTTTCATCAACCATAAGGTTTGTTCTGCAGCTTCGACACAAATTATAATAAAACATCAATCACCTGATTATGTGATGATCGTATTGAGTTAAAGGTCTGTTTCCTCCCTCGTCTCTTGTTGTGGATCAGCTGAAGTCTGTGAGTCACCTGCAGGGGACAGTGTTGATGTACAGAGTGAGTACGAGCTCAGCTACTTCTTAATCCTCCTGTATTTCACACTGGATTTGATTTAACTTGTTTTCTGCGCTTTTCTACTTCTCTTTCTCTTTCAGGGAGTGAACACGCTGATCTCAGATCTGTGCTACTGTGCCTCCTTTTTCTCCTCCTCCGGATCTTTCTCCTCCTCGCACCAACTCTCCTGCTTCAGAGACGAGCTGCTCTTCCTGCTCTACCTCTACCAGCGCAGGTACAATCCAATCTAAATGTTTTAAATATGAGTAGAAATGATAATGGATTAAATGACACCATCATATCTCCACCAGACGCTACGCTCCCAAGGCCAGACGACGAGACTCCGGGACCCACAGCAAGAAAGTAAAAACCCAGTGAAGAGAAAATGACAAAACAAATAAAAACTCATCTTTAATAAAACGGAGGGGAACTTATCAGTCCTGAAGATCTGAAACAGACAGAGAGACGCCAGGCGGGAAACCTCGGCCACGCCTGATCCTGAACCAAGACGCTTCACTGAAACAAGTCAGTGTTGCTGCTGCTCGGGATCGATGATCTCCTCTTTTTTAATAAACAACACTCGGCTTCAGCTTCTCTCTGCTGCGCATCACGTTGGCTCATCTGTCAGGAATAATATCAACAGCAGTGATGAGAGTTCGCTTGATTCTGCTTTTTATGCTCGCACGTGAAGCTTTGAGTCTTTGTTTGTTTGTCTGTTTTTCTCCCTTTAAAATCGGCTTTGAGAAGCTGTAAAGTTGAAAAAAACTAAAACAAACAAAAAACATTATTTTACATGTGTAAGCTTGTGTCAGTTTTCCATTGAAGCTTTATGAAACTACACTCTCTATTTAGTGAAGCTGTACCAATACTTTCCCCAAGTCCTGGACAACAAGTAACAGAAGTTAGACTCAAAATAATAAAATACTACCAATGAAAAATACCTTTAGAGAGGAAAACACAAAAAGATATTTAAACCTAAATAAATAGTTGCCAAGTTGCATCAGTTTAACTGTTTGATCCCTAAATGTGACACATTCATCCTTAAATGTGACAGAAACTTTGCAGCTGGAAACGTTTTGACAAGAAGATTAAATCCAGCAACGTGAAGCACTTTTGTTTTTCATTAAATAACATATTTTATATTTCTGCAGCTTAATGTCGCACATGAGCTGAACTCATCCCAGACCAGACTCTATAGATTCAATGTTCACCCTCAGCACTTTTAGATAAAATCTTTTGTTTTGTTGATCTTTATGTCTTAGTCATTGTTAAGGGTTATCTCTGCTGTCGTTTTAATGTTAACATAAAGAGACAAAGACATAAACATGCGATATAGTCTGTTATACATTCACACTGAGACAAATGTATCTACAGATGAAATATTGATTTTTGTTGCACTGATATTGTCTTTTATTTATTTAAAAAGTTTGTTTGTCTTTATTTTGGCAAAATGTCCTTTTTGTTTTTCCCAAGTTTAAATGTAACTGTCTTTCCTGTTGATGTACATTTAAACAAAACCTGTGTGTGTGTGTGTGTGTGTGTGTGTGTGTGTGTGTGTGTGTGTGTGTGTGTGTGTGTGTGTGTGTGTGTGTCAGGACGTCAATCACCATGTGTGATCAGGAAACAGCAGCAGACCAGTTATTATGACAAATGCTTGACTGGTTTCTGTTGAAGAAGCTTCACACTTTGCCGAATTTGTGTGTGACTCTTTGAAAGTAAGTATTTGATTTTGTTTTTGTCTTTATAATAAATATCATAAATAAAAAAAATGAACAAAACAAACTTTAAGAGTGATCTGACCTGAGGGAATAAATGTTCGTTGGTTTAAAATAGAGAAAGTGTGTGTGTGTGTGTGTGTGTTGGGCGTGGACCCGGTGTGTGACTCGTGTGCCACATTTTTCTTTTCCAACACCGGACAGATGTGATGTGACAAGATATGAAGCAGACGTCACCGTTGTCAGTCTGGGCAGAGATATTTTAAAAATTCACATACTAATGAGGAGAAAAAAGTTTTTTTTGTCACAATCCTGCAGGAAATGTGTTTTAAAAGATGTGCAATTTATAAAAACTTGGTTTCACTTGGTGGCTGTAGCTTCATGGACCTTATCAGGTTTAGATTTATGTTTTGCATGATCATTTTTAACTGATTTACGCTCAGGTTCATTTTCCTGTACTTTTCCCTGCAGCACAAGTCAGAGACGTCACGTCTGACATAAAATATCCTGTCGCCTCAGCTCCTGTGGTGTCAGTCGCTGCAGCTCAAAGAGCCACATTGTGACTGTGACTGACACAAGATAAACACAGAAACAAGTATCAGTGAAACCAAAACATGATGGAGGAATGTCCTCCGCGTACATCCACAGACACATACCGGGACAACATTTATGAGATGCTTTCTACTTGATGCCCTGATGTTGAGATGATGATGATGATGAAGTGGGTGGAACAGCTGTAATCTATTGCTCCTGTAAAACAAACAATAGGAGCCAAACCACACACACACACACACCTGCACACACACTGAGTTTGACAGCAGAAAGCAGGAGGTTTAGGTGCTGGACAGACAATAAAACCTGTGATGAAGATGATTCTCTTCGGCTTCGTTCTCGTCTCCGTCCTCTTCTCTTCGGGTACGTTGGTATAATTTCACCTCAGACTTTTAGTTTTTCTTTTTTTTCCCCTTTTGTTCATGTTGAAGGTCAAAGGAGCAGAGAGGTTTGATACAGTAACAATGACTCATGTATAAAATTCACAGAAAAGGAATTATCATCATCAAAACATCAGTCTGGGATAATTTAATTTAGATTAAAACCAACTAGAGTATTTTATACATATTAATTATATAACAGTTAACATATTTGACTGATTGTACATTATTACAACCCGTTTAATATCAAAAGCTTTTGTTCTTAAAAATATTCAGACTGTTTTTTATTATTACTATTATTATTGTTGTAAATATTATAATGGTCAAATAACCAGACGCTAAGAAATTTTCTCATCAGCAAATTTTTTTTTTTTATGTATCAGTGCATATTTTGTGTTCTGCTCTTTCTTTATCTTGATTAATAATTAACTTACGTCTTTGGTTTTTGGTCTCAAGTGTCCTTCAGTGGTTTTGCAGCATAACAGACACTTTTAAGACCTAACTCTCATCAGAATAAATGTAGCAGCACGTTATTATAAAATCATCCCAGTACGGTTTGTTTACTGTTTAAAAACATTACATATCCATGTATTTCTGGTAGGTAACAAGCCCAGTTACATAAGACAGTAAGACAAAGAGCTTTAACTGGGAGGAACTTTGTACAAACTCCTTTCAATTCTCTCCATTATAAACAAATCAAGCCAGACAAGTTCTGACAATGCCTTCGTTGGGAGTAGCTGCTGGTTCTCTAGTAGCTATCTAGTTTTAAGAAGGATTCTGTCTCCCTGTAAATTTATGATGCATCATAAAGTTTCTCTCCTGTAATTTTCTTCTTCTATAATCAGACTGAGTTAATAATAACCTCAGGAGCAAGAACAGACAATCAGGAGCCTGATTAATGTTTTCATGAGTCATTCTCAGAAATATCTGATTTCCTGATGAGATTAAAAATTCTCCCACATAAACTGCCTGTAACACACACATTAAAGAACTGATTAGCTTTTTTCCACTTGACTCTGGCCTTTAAATGTGACCCATTTGATTTGCATACTTTTATATTTTTAGGATGTTGCAGTCTCCAGTTAAACCTGCTCTAGCTTACATGCCTTGTAATTTATCTTTAATTCAATTTAATCTCCTGATCTGTGTTTTTTTTTTTTTTTTTGTCGTCGCTGCAGCTTCGTCACTCCAGTGCTACGTGTGCAGCTCCTCCACAACCAATGAACAATGCAACCAGAACACTCAGGAATGTCAGTCGCCACTGGACACGTGCATGACCGTGGTCGACACGTTAGGTAAAAGTGACGAAAGATTTTCAGGTTCTAGAATCGATATAAAATATCTTATTGGGTCTTAATGTGTGTGTTTGTGTTGTTCAGGCGCAATGAAAGCCATCGTGAAGCAGTGCAGCAGTAAGGCCACGTGCAAAGGAGCAGCGGCGTCCGCCTCAGTCGACTCAAGCGGAAACGGAAACACCGTCAACTGTTGCAGCAGCTACAACCTCTGCAACTTCAGCGGCGCTGAGTCGGTTCACGTCCACACGACGCTGCTGCTGCTGCTGACGGCTGCTGTTTCACTGCTGCTGTTATGCTGAGATGTCGGCGCTACGGAGGAAAAGTGTAGAGATAAATACCCTTAAATATCTATACAGGTTGTAATGTTATGTAATATACTGATTTAATGTAAGGATACAAATAAAGCTTGTATTAATGTGACTGTATGTACATGTATAACATTTAAAATGCTGCCAATAAACTATATAAATCAACAGTACATGTTGTTTTTATGATCTCTGAGATTTGTTTTAGCTTTAATGTTAAATGTTAACAAGTGCAATGTTTAAACTGCCTGACTTCCCTTTAAATTATATGAAACTGTACAGACATGACTTGTCTTTGTATTTTGGGGCAGCCGCTGTCAATAATATCTGACATTTTACAAGTTTTACATAAATCTAATCTAATCTAAAAAAGCAGGAGAAGCACCCCCCTCCCTCCCCCGCAGCTCTTAAATTAAATGTCACTTTATCTTCAGGATATTTTATTTTTTTTTTTTTTTTTCTTATGGGAAAATAAATTGGACCACAACATGAAGCCTTCCTGTCCACACACTGACATTAACACAAAATAATAATAATAAAAAAAGAAATGATCTTGAGATTATGTTTTTTTTTTAAATAAATAAATCTTTGACTGATTTTTCATTTCATCATTATTTTTATTTCATTGTTTTTTTTTTTTTTTTTGTTTGTTTTGTTTCTTTCCTTCTATTTGACAAGTTGGCTGATTGAAGCCCAGAAGACAAAATAAAAACCAGTGTTTACTAGTACGAGTTCTGTACAATTCACCAGTGATACACACCAGTATAGCTTACAATATACCAACATGAGCAGATTTACGCAACAACAAGGAGATAAAATAGATTGTTTTGTTTTGTTTTGTTTTGTTTTGTGTTTTGTACATTTTTTTTTATTCCTATAACACCCAGATGTTTGATAGTTTCATTGCTGGCTGAACATGGAAATCAAATCTGGGTAAAATAGGATAAAAAAATGCTGTTTGCTGTGCAAATATGCTCTTCTCCATACTAGTATATCATGCTATACTAGTACAGTCACCAGTATATTTCATATAGCAGTATGTCATCTCCATGTGGGGTCAGTATTAACAAAGACACGTGTGGATCTGTTGTAGTTTCAGTTCAGTGTTTTGTGTCTGTGAGACAAGTTCCAGTCATGTGGCTCCACATTTCATGTGTGTGTGTGTGTAAGTGTGTGTATGTGTGTTTGTTTATTGTGAGTGACGGTTGTTAGGAGGAACATTTCTGAAGTGTCACATGTGTTTCCTGACAGAAACCGGGACTTGAAGCACAAAGGTTCCAGTCGCCAGGTTTCGGGGACTGTTGAAGGTGTTGACAACAGTCTCACGGTGAGAAACATCTGAACGACACAAAATAATAATAATAATTAAAAAAAAAAAAAAAACAAACAGAAGAGGAGACGTCGTCCTCACAGAAATAGTTTAAGTTCAGAGCTCAGTCTGAGACACGAAGGTTTCTAAGTCACTGAGATTGAATCCACCTGCTCATCAGAGTCACCGCCAGGACTGATTATCTGCTTGTGTTCCAGGTTACACACACAGGGGGCGAGTCTAGTATCAAGGAAGAAGACTGCGACTGCTGGAAACAACACAAAAAAAACATGGAGCCAGCCGATAAAGAGAACAGAATAAACTGACTTGGATTCTTCACATTTGGAGTCTTTTAAAACCTGCTCAGATACGGAGCTGAGGAAGACTGAAGGAAGGAGAGAAGTGAAGGATGAAAGAATGAAAAGAGAGGGAAACAAGAGGAAGAGGAGGAGAGTAGTGTCGTCTTTCTTCAGCAATGTCCTCCAGATTTAATCCATTCTTCCTGTCTCTCCCTCCGTCTCCTTCCTCCTCTGCAATTTCATGAGTCTATAAATAAGCGCTGGTGAGACGGAGGGAGGACGGGACCGGACCAAACCGAGGCCGTCTGTTCTTTACTGTGAATTTTCTTGCTGAACAGAAGATATCTGGTTCTGGATCTGCCTGA
Organism: Polydactylus sextarius; assembly: GCA_016801845.1. Lineage (NCBI taxonomy): Eukaryota > Metazoa > Chordata > Actinopteri > Polynemidae > Polydactylus > Polydactylus sextarius. The sequence continues at coordinate 21,150,281 of CM028913.1, read as the reverse complement.
TGTCCAGCGTCCATGTTGATGTGGAGGTATTTCAGCTGAGGAGGAAGCTCACATCCAGGGGGTGATGGGATGTTGGGGAGTGAAAACACACGATGTCAACAGATACACTGACATGGCTGCCGGCTGACGCCCGGGTCTGTTCCTGCTGTGACGTTTCATGCAGATATGTTGCAGATTAAACACAGTCCAATCAGGTTCTGATGGCTTTGCTTTCACGTTGTATTCCACAAAGACTAATCTATCTGATATCGAGAAATCCAGTTCTGAACGCTCGCGTGATGAATCCATTTCTGTAATCTACGACCCTGACCCCAGGAATCAGGCTCATCCAGGCTCACAGTTTAAAAAAATAATAATAATCACCAGTATATTCCTCTCTTCCTCTCTTCGTCGTTGTATTCCAGTCCAGAGAGAGTGAAGCTGCCAAGTCCCTGATTCAGGAAGAGTTTTTGCTCTGTTATTGTACTAAGAAAAGTCACAGTGGCGGAGAGTTTAATCCCAGATGAACCGACAACCTCTGCTTACCCAGAATTCAACATCTAATGATTCTTCACAGACTGACGTCAAAGTATCGGAGCGGCTGTTTGTCTCCGTCAACTCTCACACATCAGGGGGGGTCACGACTGACGGAGTCTTTTTTTTTTTTATTCTGTGCTGCCAACAGAAACCGTTAACGCCCGGCTCCTATCGGGCGGCTCAGCCGGCGGCTAGTGTGGGCGGGACTGGGCCATCATCTTGAGCCGGGATTGGTCGATGACGTCCAGCAGGTTCTTGGCGTCGACTGCGAGAGCGTGAGCCGCCGTCAACATCTGTTTCTTGTAGTCCTGCTGGAGACTGAGAGCAAAAATATCATTTATTACACGACAGATTTTTACTATTGAACATAAACTGAAGATGTTATGTGTGAAAATTTGGCGCCTCCTAGTGGTGGCATCAAGGAAAGTCACTGTTTTTCTACCAACTGGCAATAAAAAAAAACCACTACACTTAATTGTCTGTTTTACTACCATAAACACAAAAAGAAACTTAAATCAAAACTATTCTGTAAATTTTGTGAAGTTTCTGATGTTTGGTACAAACCTGGTCATCACATATTGTTGGGCTAACTTCATCTTTCCAATCAGCTCTGCCAAGTCAGAGTTCAGCAGCTTCTGCGCCATCTCGATCTGTCACAGATAAAAAGTTTAACAATTCTTCTGTTGATATGAAAGAGAGAGATTTGACATCACAGACTGAGCGTGATGTGATGTTTGTGTACCTCTCTGTGTGTACTGGCTGGAAGTTGCGGTAACGTCTCATCCACTGTTGCCAATAAGGTCCTCAAAGCCAGACCCACATCCTGGAGCGCAGAAAAGTTACATTATATATTATATTCTTTTTAAAAATATAAAAATAAAACATATTGTTGTAATTTTAGAGTGTAGACCACAAGTAAAAGTATGTGATGATTCAAGAAAGCACTTTAAACACGTCTGGTACCTTGACCATAGGAACATATTCCTCAGGAGGAGCCGGCTGAATCTTGCTCGACATCTCGATCACAGCTTTAACGAGCCCCGTCACGTTCTCATACACTTTGTCGTTGGAGCGGTCCAGGTTGGCGGTGGGAGGTGGGCTTATCTCCTGCGGCTGCAACTGATGCGGGAAAAAAGCAAACAAACTTAAGTGACAGGTTTAATGAATGCGGAGCTACAGGGGCTGTGTGGTGGCTGCACAGGATGAAACTGATGAGCTTCCTAATAACAAACCGTCCTAAGGGGGTTTATTGTGAATCGGGACAATTGCTGGAATAAATCCTGAATGATTACAGGGTTGAGATGTACATGAATCATGCACCGTCGGATCTGACTTGAACACGACACAGTTTTAAAGATGTTTTAAATAGAGAGAGGAGAAAAGCCACTGTAACCTCACATTAAACAAGTATCCCAGATGTAAATGAGCAGATTAATGAGTGAGTGATTGAATGGATGAATGACTGAGGGAATGAAAATGTCAGTAGGTTAATTTGGATTCAAGACACAATGACATGCTTCGACTATAAATAATCTGGGTCTGTGTAAGTGTTATTCTCTATTCTGGCCACTAGGTGATGATATATGACAATTTAAATCAAATCTGATGAGGAATGTTTTTTTTTTTTTTTAATCTGAGCAAACAAATGTGCAAATTTAGCATTAATTACTTCAAAATAACTTTTATTGCAGTTGAATTCAATTAATTCTTAATGATTTTCAATATGACACAAAGTTTGAATGTTGTTAGTGTCAGAAAACAATCAAAAAATTTGGATTTTCATGTTAGTTTAAAGAGGAAAAGACAGAAAGAAACTTGACTACATTATGACGTGAATTTATATTAAACTAATAAGAAGTTGATTTTGTTGGACTGATGGAGGAGAAGGACCAGACGACCATTGCGAACGAGCGGGAGACAAAGACGCACAGTAAACACACACACACAGACAGTGTGCTGCTTACCCGCCAGGGCTAGGGGTCAACATTAATGCAGAGGAAGAGGAGGGGAGGGAGAGAGTTGAGCAGCAGAGGGAGAAGAAGATAAAAGGAGAATATTAATGCTCTAAGCATTAAAACCATGCAATGTGTATATTTGTGTGTATCAATATGTGTGTGTGTGTGTGTGTTGGGGTATTTGTGACCATGTTTTCTGGATTTTTAACTCTGTGTGTGTGTGTGTGTGTGTTTGTACCTTGACTCCATCGTTGTAACTGTCTCCAGTATTTAGACAGGCCAGGCTGCCCACCTGGCTCTGGGCCCCAGGTCGAGGTGGTTTCTTTGGAGGAGCTGGATGCTCTGAAGGAAACAACATGTGAAAAAAAAAAAAATCAAGACAACATCTGGACAGATTGGATTTAAATCCCTCAGCAGCTCCTAGATTAGAGATTAGAGTCTGCTCAGTTTTACGGAGAAAGAAAAAAGAAAAGTCTCTCACGATGTAAAACTACTTCCATCTGAACATTTTCTCCGTACTCGGGTTTATATTCTCATGACATATTGGGACTGACGTGACGTCCAAGTGAGTTTGCTCACTTGGAGGTTCGAGTTCACAGATCAAATCTGTCTTATTGTAGCAACAGACTGTAAACTCTGCCGGCAGACAATGACACACACACACACACACACACACACACACACTGACACACTATCCGTTGTGCAACAGACAGGAAAGCTGTAGATACAGAATCAGCCAATAAGAGCTAAACACAGACATGTAACTCTATATGTGTCAACTACAGACTTCAGGGAGACCATGAGACAGAAAGAGAACAGAATAAAACCATAGCAGTAGTAATTACAGAGGCTTGTCTATTACCTGGTTTGCCAACAGGCTGGTATATGTGCTGGTTTCCCGTCTGCACAGAAAAAAACAAGACAAGAGAACACTGAGTTAGCAGCTGCACAGTCACACATACACACATAATCAAAAACTTGACAGGAAATTAGATCTTCGAAGGCAAAAACCACCAGCTTCTGCTGAAAAATGTGGAGAATCCAGTTTAGTTTTTATGTCACACGACACCAAGTCTCGTTCTTGTTTCTTTAAAAACTGTTGCAGTTGCAGAGCGGTTTCTGTTCTCAGTGGTGCGTGTGGTCTAGCACTGTGTTACTTATGTTAACAAAAATATTCTGTCTGGTTACACAGAGAAAAACAAAAATATAGGGTTTTCTTTGTCGGTGAAATCCTTTTTCAAGCCAAAAAAAAAAAAAAAAAAGAAATAACAAAACTGCAGCATGTCTTTATAATTTGTTGCTTGTGAGGATAAAATGATGCCACAAACATCTTTTTCTTTGTTGCATTATTACTGCATCTTTGTTGTTTGTCTTTGTGTGAGAAAACAGTACAGAGGGCTTCGAAAAGAGCGCCATGGTCTGACAACCACCGACACCCAAAAATACTCCACACACTACAGTATTTTACGCTCACACAAAGACACACACTCGCATATGAACGAGGGAGATTTTCCCACCACAAACCACAGCCATTCAATGGGAGGAGGAGGACAAGCAGCGAGATGAATTACAGAGACAGAAATATCCGTCTTGCCCATGGCTGCTTCAAACTGCTGCAACAACGTCCCTGCTGCTGGCACCGAGGACTCGACAAACACACATCAACGTACGACCGGAGAGCTAACAGCTCCACTGACTCTAGTTTTGGAATAAAGTTACACATCCATCAAGATGGTGATTTATCGCTGAAAGGCTTCGAGAAAAACATGACGACTCTGGTTTCATGTCTACACATACAAAAAAAAAAAAAAACATTACAAGAGGGTAGAAGTGATGAAGTAGCCTCTCAGTACAGCCTGTGAGGTGTCAACAGTCGGTTTTATGTGAAAATCATTTCAGTCACATCACACTGCTGAATTAAAAAAAAAAAACGATGCCGTCAGCTCTCACGAACGCTGACGGAAAAATGTTTGGACCTTTTCATGAAACTACAGCTTCAACTTACGATCAGTTTCATTATCTTGTCAAATGCAAAAGGTGAAACTTTTGCAAAACATCAAAAGCTTTTTACTGAAAAATGACTTAATCAAACAAAAATGTAAGTACTTATGTCAGCTCTAAGCCCAAGCCTAAGACTTTCTAAGAGACCAGATCCAACATGTTGTCCTCAGGTGTAACTGAGGTTGCACAGATTTGGTCAGAGCTCAGTAAACTACAGGTTGCCTGTGTTCTGCCTTACAGTGACGACAGCTACTTTATTTTCTTGCGACAGTTTTCTATTAATAACCAGTGATGTTGTGGGAATCCATTGACCCCTCATCAATGACCCCACCCCCCTCACAGCTGGTCACTTCCTGTACTGGATCAATCCCCTCAGCTCCAATGAAAAAAAAACACATGCTTCGGTCGTTCGCAGTGAGTAGTGAGCAGAACGTCGACTCCCGTCAAATCAAAATTTATCATTATCAGACATCCTCCTCGTTTAAAAAAAACAAACAGTCCAGATAAACTACTTCCCCCTTTTTTGTATTGATGCGTGTGTGACATAGGAGGATGTCCATTTCATTCTTTTGGACACATGAAATTGTCCTAATTATCTTATTTAACCTGTAGTGACGACAGAAAGAGGAAAAAGTAACTTACCGGTGGTTGAAGTCCACTTTCATCTCTGTCCAGACTCCCTCTAGAACTTCTGGTGTCTGGTTTCTGATACAAATACACATAAACAAAAATTAAACTTCTTCAAATATCAACAATACTGAAGCTCAAGGTTGGTTGAATTTCAATTTACAGCCAATTAATGATTCACCAAGAGAAATTAGAAGTTCTGTATCCTGAGCATGATCCAAAGTTTAATCTGAAAGTCCTAGCAATGATTAAGTGAATGAGAAAACTCTCTCTTACACAAACATGCAAAAAAAAAAAAAAAAAAAACCTTAAAGTTCACATCCAAACAAACTTTCTCTGCATAAAACATCCAATAAAATCAGAAACACACTGTGCATAGCTGCAGGATCTTTATCCAACTTCTCAATTGACACTTATTCTAACAAAAAAACACACGCACGTCCTCGCCTACCAGTTTTCCAAGACAGGACTTGAAGACCAACATTGCCATTGAGTTTATCAAAGTTGCTGTGTGAGGTTGTGTCTGTCTTGTTATCTTCTGATCTTACTGTGTGTCTGTGTCAGCGTCTCCCGTTATGAATCAGAGCGTTTTGTTTCGTTTTTTTTTTTTTTTTCTTTCTCCGTCTGCGCCCTGCACCCTCGCCTCTGCCAGAAGTTTCATCAAGACAAGAATTCAGATTCAATTCCAGTTTCCTGCCTCCAGCTCACTTATATCTGATTCTGACGCACAGAGAGAGAGAGAGAGAGGGAAGGAGGAGGAGGGATGGAGCACGCTGCCAGCGAGCCGTCAGTATACAAGCATGTCTGTAACTTCTTTCCCAAAATCCCTCCTTTCTCCTCCCCTCTTTCTCTTCACCCCCTCCCTGATGTGACAGCGTTATAAAAACCAGCCAACCTACAACACACTTTACACACACACGTACATATACGCCCCAACCAGCTTTTCAGTAATCTTGTCTGTTGTCAGTTAGTGGTTGTGGGTCAAAGACAGACTGTTGACTGGGCTGTCAGATTCTCTAAGCCTATCATTAGCCTGGAATTCACTCAGGCCACACCTGCCTACAAACTCTCTTTCCCTCGCTCTCACACACACAGACACAGAGTAACACACACTAACACACACAATAAAATTCTTGAGCAAAAACCCCAGACATCCTTCAATCAGTGTTCACAAAAATATGCATCCAACATGAAACGTTTCCTCTCTCTCTTCTCCCAATCTTCTTCGTGTCGAGGATCCCCCCCGATCAAAACCGCTGAACATTTTTCACACTTAAATCTACGAGACATTGACAAAATCTCCCCGCATTAATTTATCTGTTTGTGTGAGTTTTACTGCAAGTTTTACAAGAGGAGGCTCTGACTTTAATGCCCCTAATTTATGAGGAATTTAAAGTAAAGACCGAGAGGAAGAATGAGACTGACATACTGCGCATAACTTTACTTAAGGAGGCCGTTGATCATATGAAAAAAAAAAAAAAAAGCTAATTTTAAAATTCTTCAGCCTTGATGGATATGGTTTCATATGGTTAACAATTTCCACTCAGTGATACGCCTCTAAAACATCATGGCTGGTTTTTGCTAATCCAAAAAAATAGAAGCAGTGTCGCCAAGTTCATGTTTCTAGAAAATGATTAAGGATTCAACATCTTGCTCAAGGACAAAGCAGCAGGTTTAAACAAGTTTTTAGACATTAATCACTTGTATAATCATTGAGACCACAGCAGAGAACCTTCATTGTGACGCTACAAATGTGATTCATCTCAATTTTTGAAGTAATTCCTCTCAATAAGGATGTGATGAGTTCCAGGGAATCCGGTAACAAATGTACAAAAACACAACAACAACATGCATTTATAACTAAGAAAAAAAAAAAAAAAAAAACTCAACCATGTGACCAACATGTAAAACATGGCAACTAAGCGCAGCAGCTTTGCATCACAGGTAACAATTACACACTGCGCCATGCACAACATCACGTAACACTGAAAGTTGTAAAACACAACTGTGTCTCTATATTTTACCTTTATATATGTACACTGTATTGTTTTGCAGTGTTAAACTTTCTCTTACACGCTTCATATCGTGAGTGTGTGTGTGTGTGTGTGTGTATTTCCCGCCGTGTGTGCTGTGTGTTACCAGCAGCCTCTCCTCCTGCTCCAGCCACCTCTGATCCTCCTCCATCTGCTGTTGTTGTATCATCAGCTGTTCCTCCATTAACAGGCACTGCTGCCCTACACACTGCTGCATGTCTACTGCCCTGTCCTACACACACATACACACAGACACATGCAACAAAAGACGAGGCGTAGCAACAGACATGCACACACAAATGACGAGAGACATGCACACACACACACACACACACACACACACAGGACATGGATACAAGCAAACACATACACCAGACTGATGAGAAGCTGAACTGAAGTGATAAGACACACACTGAAAAATAATGGATGTCAATGGGCCACTGATTTGTATCTGCATTATGCATCTTTCTTTCTTAATGATATTTAACACTCAGAGAGAAGCAGGTCATGACAAACCTGTGCATTTATGCTTATGTGTGAGTGTAAAATGAGCCTCCTACCTCCATCGCGGAGCCCCACAGTGCCATGTCCTGTCCATGAGGCTGGGGAAGGTGCTGTGCGTGCGAGTGTGTGTGGACGTGATGGCGGGGTGCGTGTGCGCGTGGTGCGTGTCCAGCATGGCGGCCTGCGGCGGGTACAGGGCGCTGGGCACGGAGGGGAGGGTGTGAGGGCCGGGGTATCCCGCCATCTGACGCAGGAAGAGAGGAAGAATTTATATTAAATTAGATTACATGTTACTAAGTTAACTGTCACTTTTACTTCACTACATTTCCTTCAACTTCATTACATAATTTTACTCAGTGTTGTTACAAAAATCAGAGTAAAGTAAATGTGGTGGTTTCTCTACCGCAAACAGAAATTCTGAGGAAAAGAGATTCTTGAACTTCTACTGAAGTCGTTTTTTGGTTGAGTACTTCTTCTCTAGTGTGACTTTCATGTACTTCATACAACAGCTGGTCTACATACCTGATAGTGTCCAGGATGCTGTGGACTGGGGTAAAAGCCTTCACTTGAGCGAGGACTGGGGTAGCCTGGTCTACTTGGCTACAGACAGAGAGAAAACAAAGAAAAAAGAAAGAGAAAGAGAGAGAAGGATAGAAAGACAGATGGATAAAAAAGAGAGAAGGAGAGATTGAGAAATACAAAGACATGGAGGCGGAAAAAAAACAAAAATTATGTTTTTACATCATTATCTTCTAAACAAGACAGAAGACGAAACACTGGGTGACACACACACACACACACACACACACACAAACCTCCAGGAGCTGTTTGTGTGGCTGGGTTAGCTGTCAATCAAAAAACAAAAAACAAAATAAAATAGGGGAGGAGAGGGTGCACCCACTGGGCTGCAAGTCCAGCAAGCTGTTAGTTGAACTGGGATGAACTACTGTTCCCCACGTCACAAACATCAACATCCATGGATTAACTGTATTAACTGTGTTATGTACCTGGTTAGATGTGATGCAGGTGTGTAAACAGTGTGTTACGATTGCGTGTTCACCAAAGACGTCTGTTCTAAGTACAATTTTTTTTTTTCCACTTTGGAAAAACACATGTGCTGGCACTGACCGGTCTGAGCAGCAGAAGTATAAAATATTTTATTCTCCAAGCATCTACATATTTGCTTTTCTATTCCTTTGGTTTTTGAGCTTTTGGCTACAAACAGAAGTCCTTGATGAACCCACAACCCCGTTTCCTCTGCTGGTTTCTGGTGATGAAGCTGTTAAAAGCTGATGAAGAGTTTTCCCTTTCAGAATGACTGTAAAAAAACACTGTTTTTAACACAGAGCTGGTGTCTAGCACAATATTACTGTAACCTCTACCTTCCACAGTCTCTCATAGTAGCTTTCTCTGGAACACACCTCCGACAGCAAGACAAGACACAGAGACACACAGACAGCAAAGAAAGACAGGAAGGGATGACAGGGAGGAAGACAAGGACAGAAAAACAACAAAAAAAATAAGGAAGGGAAAAGACAAAGAGAAGCAGACAAGACAAAGAAACTGAAGACGAGACAGAGACGGAGCTTCAGACTTTCAGACAGAAACATACAGCATGTTTGTGGATGTGCTCACACAGGGAAAGGGACACAAAGTTCCTACTCAAGAAGAAAATTATATCTTTTAAATCTGTTTAAATCTGCTTCAGATTCAAAGCCCTGTCACAGTCGGTCTGTACAGAGGGAGGTTTCCCTGGGAATACCCAGTTTAAAAATAGGAAGATAAACACAGGGACAACAGACAGACAGACTGACTGACACACCAGGATCAAGTAAGAAACTGGTTTTCATTAAATATTTGAACGTGAAAATTGACGAGCGAATACATAAATAACCGTATTTACTATCATCCAGTTGCAGAGTTTCAGCACCAGAGGTTCACACCTGAGCGTGTGCCAACACACACCATCTACTGGCAACATAAAATAAACTTGTTCTACCCTGAATGTTACAGCTGTTCCTTCTGTTTCAGCTCAGCTTTGTGTCAAATGTAAACGTGCAAAATTGTGATTCTGCTATGAACGAAATCCCTTTCGAGATGCTTCGCATTGAATAAACTCAAACCAAAGTTACGTGTCTGGAACACAACTGTTTTATCAACATTTAACATTTAAATTCACAAAAGGAATTAAAACAGCAGCCCCCCGCAGTAACTGAGATTCATTTTTAAAATGAACCTGTTGTCGTGAGGCTCATATCCTCATTACTAGCGTCATAACTCCATGAAGAATTCCAAGAATGCCGAGTAGCACAGTGTAATTAAAATTTCCTTTTTTTTTTTTTTTACTTAATGTGTCACTCTGGGGCACAACTTATTGACTCCCACACAGACACATCTATCACCATAATAAGGGTCACAGAGCAAACAAAACAGCAACGGCAGGAATGGATTTTGTGTCGTTGCAGAGGTTTAACTCGTGACCCGACCTCCAGCTGGTGACATTACAATCACTCATTCTCACTGACTGTAACCAAGATAGGTTGCGGAGACTGAACTTTTAACCTAAAACCGTCATCTTAAAAAAAACGGCTTATGTGCGGTACCACTACTCAGCACCCAACAGCTGGGTCAAGGTGACAGAGAGCGAGTTGCACATAAACAGGCTTAAGTTAAGAGAGAGAGAAACCTTTCATGTATTTATAGCAACTGTCTCAAACACAAGCTTCACACATTCTTATAAGCTTCAGCTGCAGTTCAATACAGGATCCAGATCCATAGCATTAAAGTAAAATATACTGTATGTTAACAGAGTTGATATGAACCTGAGAGTCGAGAAACTGCTGTATCACAGCATTAGCTCAATTTAACATCCTTTCCGAGCTCATTCCTGGTCAAGTTTTTTTTGTTTTTTGTAAATTCTGCAACTGTTTTGCTTTTTGAGAGTTTATCCCTGAAATAGTGTCAATTTAAGCTCCATGCAATGTGCAGTGAGTCAGACTCTTGGCTCTCGATGGAATTAGGATTTTACACAGGCATCCCGAACAGGCTGGAAATAGGGTGCAATAATCCCAGGACACATCAACACAATGCCTGACGCAGACAAACACAAATGCATGTAACTACATTCAGTCACGGTGGAGGACGTTGTAACAGCGTGTCCTTCACGTCCTGAGGCATGCCGCCCGGCTAAGCACAAACATGCTGACTGCACAGTCACTGCGGCTGGCATCAAAATCACTGCACTCAAGTTATAGCCAATGACTCGAGGTTTGGGTTCAAAAAAGCTTGCAACATTTTTTTGAGTGTGGAGTTGTTGTCCATTCTGTCAACTGAGCCAAAACAAATTAGACTAATATGTTCCTTTTTAAATATGTTTTTTTTTTTCTTTTTCAAGTGGCCAATTAAACCACATTGAATTTATTTTAACTTTGGCTGTCATGTCCTGACTGCAGCAACCAGACAAATATTAAAGTCAAAGAAAATAAAACTTTTAAAACATTTAATGAGCAAAGATGAACAAACAATGTTTCAGGCAGAGCTGGAAAACTATTAGTTATTTCACAGCACTGATTTTTCTCTGTGTACGTATGTCACTGGGGTGAAGTGGGTGAGGCTCAGTCAAAATGTGATGACGACTGTTGCATTGTTTGCTTATGTTGTCAGACCTCTGTCGATCAAACCACACCAAACAGAACTCCTGAAGAAACAAAGGAACAGAACTCCAACTTCAATCGTTTCTAACATTTGACATTTTTGCACAAAAACTCCACAATCAACAATGCTGCAACTTTCTTTGCACAGACAAACAAGGTTTGTTTTAGTCATAACACAGCACAACGTATCAGTGCACCACCTGCCTTCAAAGGTCTGGACATGGGTCTTTCAGAGCAAGGAGTAAGAAATGGGGTGTGGGGAGTTAAAGAGAGGCTGAGTGGGTGATGTTTAGTGGAGGGAAGAGTGTAAGAGGTGAGGGGAGCAGAGGAGGCCAGCGGAGGCCTCCCACGTGTCTCAGGGTCAGAGTCAGACTGGAGTGAGGGACTGGGATTAGCTCGGCAGCCGGGGTGAAAGCTGGGCAGCGCGGTTTTAAGATTAGAATTTGACTTGGGGTGGTGATCTTGGAGGTTGAGGGGACAAACGTTTGAAATCCTGCTGGGCAGAGAGTTAAGGTTGGGACTGGAATGGGAGAGGAGGGGAGAGAGGTGCCGGGGTAAAGAGTGGGAGTTGTTTGAATAGAGCAAGTGTCCGTTAGCTGGGGGATTTATTTTGTGGGAGCAGCTGCCATTGGACACAGTGTCTGAATGTGTGTGAGGTGGAGAATAAAGGTTAGTTTGAAGCTGTGGGGATTCAGGATTTAATCTAGTAGGATGTGGGGAAAAAGAGTGATTGCGGTAAGCAGCGTTTTCAAGAGGAGGTGATTGAGGCTGAGTATTAGGGGAAGAAGAGGAGAAGTGGTGGGGAAATTGCAGAGATGAAGAGTAGAGCGGAGCAGCGGGTAGGTGAGATGGAGGATGAGGGTTTCCAGGGCAAAGGGAAAGCGGCAGGAGAGAGGCAAAGTGCTGGTTTTGATGGCAGTGGTGGTGAGGAGAAGGAGCAGAAAGACAATCCAGACTGAAGGTGGGCTGCAAGGAGGGACGACGGCTGGGCTGTGAACAGAAAGACAAAAGTAGAGGAGGAACAAATGGAAATAAAAAAAGGCATCATGGACAATTGAGAGAGACAGGGATGACGTGGAGTAGAAACAGAAATATGGACAAATGGTACCAAAGCCATACAGTGACAGTGAGCAACTAAAGGGCTAACATTTAAATGTATCTTTGTTGTTTAATAATATTGAATATTGAATAAATACAACATTAATTTTTCAGTCAACTGCATCACTGTCGCCTTAAAAAATCCTCTCAATGTCATTAGCTACTGTTCAAGACATATGGCTTTAGTTGTAACCAAAAGAAGCAGATGCTAACAGCAGGGGGACGGGGGCAGTGAGTGAGGGTGAGGCAGCCAGCAGCTGGGGCAACAAGCTGTGAGCTGTGGGAGGGAACAAGGTTTACGACCTTATACAAAGAACAGTTTGAGAAGTAAAGTCACATTTTTAAAGTAAAGTAAATTATTCAGGAAACACAGAAACAGCTTGTTCCAGGTTTTAATCGTTTTCCATAGAAAGTGAAAAAGACTTTGGTGGCAGTCAAAGGCTAAAATACCTGTATTACAAAAACAAAACAATTATGTCATTTGCTCTTATCTACAAGACTAACATGAAGTTCAACCTGTCCTCCATCACAGGGAGAAAAACTCCTGCACAGAGACAGTTTAAATCATTTGCAAAAAATAGCAAAATGTCTTAAAGTCTGACACAATCAGTGGCCAAAACATTCATTTTTTCATGTGAGGAGGACACGTTTTTCAATGATGAAAGACTTGCTAAACCCTCCTCCACTATAAAGTTCAGATCCTGTTTCATCAGTTTTTCCTGATGTCAGACTGTTCGACCAAGTGACTTAATTGGATCCTGCAAAACCATTTTAAATCCATAATAAACAACGACAGCTGTTTAAAACCAAATCATCTTTTACTAAACGGTGCATGGGACTTGTTGTACTTCTCACTGCAAATGGCACGAACACAGCAGATTTACACACATTTTATGAGCACACTCAAAAGAAAACACACAAACGGACAAACACGTCATGTGATGCATGTCTTACTTTTGGCGGCGCCTCATCAGCTCCTCCCGAATCCCAAGAAACAGTGACCTGCCTCCTCATCTCCATCCTGTTCCTCTCCTTTTGCTGGACCTTCTCCTCCTCTAATATAGTGCTGCAAAACAAGAAAGAAAAAGACGGTAACACAACTGTCATCTCCTTTCAACATATTATAAAACAGCGCGATGCTACTTCCATCATACCCATCGTTTGGCTTCAGGTCTCATCTTGACAGATTCTTTAATGAAAGGTTCAGACACAACAACCACCTGACGTGGAAAATATGAAGCACTCAAATGTTCGGGTCTTCCCCGACAGATTTGTTTTTTCTTTTTACAACTGTGAATTGTTAAATGTTTTTCCACCTCCTGTTGTACAGATAAAAACTTAACAACAAGCTCATAAACACACACGCACACGCTATGGGTCATAAGTTTGTAACTGCACAAACTCCGGCGTATGGAGCATAAACACAAACTACTACAGTCAGATGGAAAACAAATTCCATTTTGTTATGAAATGTCTCATTGCTCAGTCTCTTACTACCACAGCAGTCCATCCCTGAACACTCATATATCTCCCAACAATGTTTAGTGTGGCAAAGATGCTGCCAGCTATAGCTCTAAAGACAATTCATCTGTTTGTATCAACACTTTTGGCTTCAGATGTTAAAAAAACTACATTTTTAATCTCTATCTCTCGGTATTTTCCAGCGGTGCACCATTGGTCAGCTGTTCTACTGCGGCATTTAATTACAATATTCACATCTTAATAAAGTAAATGTTTCAACTTTAAACTCACAGTTTTGCTGTGTCAGGAAAAAAACAGCAACTAAAGCAGTAAATCTTTGGGTAATTACTTAGAGACTAGGCAACATCCCACGCCCCAAAAACCCTCAAAAAAACATTTTTTAGGACTAAAGTAACTAAAGATACCACACTAAGTTCACCCGCTGAAGTTACCCACCGGACCTGTTCCCTGGGAAAACTGCTGCAAAACAAATCCTGATTCCCAGAGGAAGTTTACTGCTGCTGCTGAAGAGTCGTGGGTTCCACAAAACAGAAAAACTGGAATGGTTCAACGATCCAAAGCACACACACACACACATATACACACACACACACACACACACACTCCAGTCTGTCTGCTCTCATCTCCTCATCAGGGATAAGAGCTATTTCTGGTAACATCATCACTACCCTCCTGTTCTGTTGTCTCCTGCAGTGTTTGTGTGTGTGTCTGCACCTGTTCATGTCAGTCTCCTGTCAGGTTGAGTCTTTCTTTTCCATCAAAACACACACACACACACACACACACACACACACACACACTTGTACAATATCATTCCAATGAAATGAAACTATTCCACTAAAATAAACTAAGACCCTAAACAATGATCGATAATTGGATTATTACTCATTAAAATGATTTAATTTTAGTAATTTAATTTAATAACCATTCCTTAATGTGTGTGTTATTTGTATCTAAACTGTTTTATATATAAACCATTGGTTAGTTAGTGACTCTACATCACTGCTATTTTTAGTAGCAGTGATGATTCATAAGTCAATTTCAGATTAATTAATAATTAGAGACTCCATGTTTATTTTAACAAATAAATACACAAACAACATTAAAAATGTTGCCTAGAATCAAATAGCAGTGTTGTAACTTTGTGCCTTGTTACATAATTTTACATTGTTAACGAGTGTCATGACTGATTAGATTGATTAGTCATCAATGACTCTTCACATGTTGTCTCATACTTCCACAGTAACTGACATCATATATGTAATTGTACAATTATGACAGCATCACCACCTGGCAACATCAACAGAGACTCAGTGTCTCGCCACCCCCCCCGATCCCCACCTACACTGCACCACCTGGAATAACAAGGCCCAGTCTGGTTTATTTACTCAGGCCAGGCTGATTGCACAAACTCGGACATTTCAGCGACGCCTCCTTTCAGTCTCACACAGTTCTCACCTGTCGGCTGCCCAGAAATAACCACTAATGATGACCACAGAACCAAAGATGACATGTTACAGGATGAGGGTGAAGGCTCAGGTGGTGAGATGGAGGAGATGGAACTGAGATGAAACTGCTTGTTGAAAAAAGTTTGATATGAAAGATTAAAAAAAAAAAAAAAAAATACATGATTAAATGAGTGTGCAACAAAATAATGTGTCTCTATGGTTAAAAGATGCAAATGAAATATGGACTTTTTCTGACTATTTTAAATTTACAGCACAGCAAATCAAAAGGAAGCATGGCGGCTTCATATCAGACAGGAAACAACCACCCTGCTGAAGTGCTCTTGAGCATGACATTAAATTCCTTCTAGCTCGACACGTGCAATCCTGCCCAGAGATCAGATCAGATTGTTAAAGGATAAACGATTCTTTGTGTTATCATCCTGCTGCAGCGAGGAAAGGCCGGTCGAACCAGAACGAAGGGATCTGAATATTATTTTGAAAACAGGCTAAATCGAATGAGACCCCGTCGTTAAAGTAAAACACACAAAGTGTCTCATTTCTTCTGGAGGATCAGTAGAAAACAGGCAAACAACCAACAATGAATTATGTTCCAGAGGCAAAATGGCTGCTCGAAAACAGACCTGGAGTGAACCCACAGGTTCACACACGTGCTGAATACAAACAGAAAGAGGCAGAAAAGATCATACTTTACCTTGAGAAAAGGCCTGATCTGATCAGATATCCAAGAGTATTTCCAGTCCTTTTAGAAGAATATCCTAGCCACTAAATTGATCTTGCGCCAACAGCACTCATCGTTGATGCGCTACTGAAGGTCAACATGAAGAACTGCAAAGCTTAGCAGATAAACACTTAGCAGATAAAACCTATTTCTTCTGGCAGGATGACACAAATATTCTCTGTTTTCAGCTAAACAAAGCTCCTCGACACGTTCCCCTAGATACAGAACATCAACTACACACTTCACTATCAAGTTAATAATATGAGAGAATAAGAGCCTTGATGCTGAAGCTTTGACCATGGGAGTACAGACTACACTGGAGCTGCTTGCCTTTTCCCTTCCTACTACTTTCATTCTCTCTCTCTCTTTCTCTCTCTCTGTTGGAAAGCTGTAGCTCCTGGCAGCTGCCCACTGTGTAAACACCCGCACACACATGCATGCACGCACACGCACACACACACACACACACACACACTCAAGTTGGTCTGCCGTCTAGGAAAACTGTAGTAGTAGTTGAGAGGAGAGCTGCATATTTGGCAGTAGAGACCTATAATTGATATTATGATATAAAAGCCGGCCAGACCAAAAGTAAACCAAACTGTATAACCTTATATGGCATCAGTTTCTCCTATTAATAGCCAGCAACCACAGTGAACATGGTCAATATTGACTCGGTTTCCAAGACACTGGATGAGGCACATTAAGGGTTCCTCACCATTTCTTCATGCCAAAGTATCACAGTCAATTACAATATATATATCTTAATTTTGTCAGCTTAACACCCGAAAGAAGTTCACATTTTTTTTTTTTTTTTTTTCCACAGAGGCTTTTCAGCCTATTGAAACATGTAACTACAATCATACTGTACAAGTGTGAAATGAAATGACTGGACCTCCATGATGTGAAGGCCTGGGACTCATTTGGAAGCAAAATAAAAAAAATCAGAGGAAGACGAGACGAAAAGGTGAAAGAGTTCAGGAGAAGAGCGAAAGGTAGCGTTTGAAAAGCGGTGTTAAGAGGAGTAGAGTCGGGGGACGAGAGGAAAGCTGACATTGAGAAAATTTGGAGGAGGAATCGTGTTGGAATTTAAGGTGTGAGTCATGCTGGTTTTAAGCAAACTTATAAAACCACAGGAGTTAAATACGCACTCTTATTTTCCTTTTTCTGTGTGTGTGTGTGTGTGTGTGTGTAAAAGAGAAAAGAGAGAACAAGAAAGAGTGAGAATGTGCATGTTGGAGGAAACAATGATGCATCATCTCACTGAGCTCCAGAAACTGAAACATACATTTTTTATTTCTTCGTTGAGTTTGAGTGTAGAAAAGTGTATTTAAAGCCTCAAGCCTGACGTAAGATGCAAAAAACTTGCCTGAAGTAAAATGCAGAAGTTTTCTCTGACTGATAACCAACTGTAATATTGTCATTTAACAAGCTAATAAATATTATTCTAATATTTTGAAGAAAATTCTCCAGTTCACGGGAAATATTCGATGTGAGGTTCAGAATATAAACTACTACCAAACCACAGACGACAGCGATTCATCTTTAATTCGTCTGTCAAATCCTCCCATGTCTATAAAATTTGGTCATTCAATGAAATTCATCACAGACAGTCCCTTATTGTGCAAAAGACTGACAACTAAAATGAATAGTGGTAGGGTGTGTTTGAGTGAATTACTAAGTTGTCTGATTTCTACATCATGATCGAGCGTAATCGTAATTTTACCATAATTGTTTAAAACCCATACTCCAGTTCTTTCACCAACACCACTCCCGTTATTATGCTCCATCTCGCCATCACTTCCAAAACCTACAGGTTCGGTCATGTCTGAACTATTAAGAATTGTTGTGTCATGGTAGCTGGGAAATGCTCTAAGCGGATTGTACTGCCACTGTACAGTAAAGAGAGAGGGAAAAAAAGGAAATGTTAGTGAACCCTGACGTTAAAGAAGTCCTGTTAACTCTTGCTAAGATATCATTCTTCTTCTTGTCATGAGACTCAAGATTTCAGATCACACTACATCCTGAGTCGTTCACCCCATAGAGAGTGAAACGTTTAATCACACCTCATCGTGCATGAACATATCCTAAACAGCTGAATTTAACTCGCTGGTGTTCCTGTTTTTAATGCATGTGTGTGTTTTATAAGGAAAATTATAATCCAAAAGCTGGTGGTGTCACTTTAGGTGCTGCACTAATTATAAACACACACTGTAACTTCTCACTGGCAGACATAAATCATAAAACATGGCAGGTTTATAGAGCCAATTTTGTTCTTTTCTTTTCTTTTTATTCCTCCCATCTAAGAATAATGACACATTTCACACCTCCTTTTTTCTTTGGTTTAAAATGAAAAGGTTTTGTTAAATCAGTGCAACTCTCAGTCTCTCTAATAAAACTTTTCATAAACAGTCTCATCCCATAAATGACACGACATGACTAATGAACAGGAACCTTTCCTGTATGAAGGGAAATATCACAGTGACGCACTACTCTGGGTTTTACTCAGCATGTTTTTAGATTACAGCCAGTGTTGTCTAGCTCTGCCTTATCTGATCACAACATGCCCCAGTATTGTGTCTTGATAGATAAAGCTCTTTGTGCTTCCAGGCAGAACTGGTAACAAGGCGGTGATGTATCATTTAACAAGGAGGTGTGACCGGGATGTCTCATTTAATCCATCTCTGTCCTCATCACATCTCTGGCTACTATGCCAACGACACTGTCATCAGCCCAAACACAGGAGGGCAAAGTGCAGCATGTAGAGCATTTCGACAGTTTTGTCTGGGTGTCTGTATCCCCACACACTGGATTTAAAAAGAAACAATAATTATGAGGTTATAGCACTAACTTTCAACTTTAATTTCAGGGTCTTCACATCCACATCAGATGAGCAATGGAGAGGCAGTCTTTGTTTATGTTACATACCATGCTTCCCCAAGAGGAATCCTACATTGTTCACCCAATAAGGAAGTCACCATCAACGAAAACTCAGCTGAAACCAAAATCTGAACCTCCTGGGAATAACTTCTAAGTTCCAGCGAGCTGGAGAAAAGCCAAAGCAATCAAAAAGATATTAATATCCAGCTAGTTTCAGGCTACAACACGTATGACGCTACTGCAGGGAAGGTACCAGGAAGAAAGAATAGATACTTCACAAACAGTAACATCCAGCATAGTCCAAAACATCCACAGCATGTTTAGGATACAAATAAAATCTGTTCAACAACAGAATATATGTTGTTTCCACAGAATTCAACATTATAACAATCATCTCTCTGGTCCCTCTAGTTTTAACGTGTTGCTCTGGTCTGATGTTGAAGCAACAGTCAAGAACAAACAGACCACAGTGAGTTTCTTAATTCTAAAGATGTAATATCTGCTGGAACTTCTTGGTCTGAATTTTTCTTGACACACACAGACAGACAGTGACACCTGCTGGAAGGAGGAGAACAGAAAAGAAACTACATTATGCATTTTACATAAAATTTGTGTCATCTTCTGTTGAAATTGGCTGCATTTCAAAGATCAAAGGTTTTTTTTTTTTAAAGCCGTCTTAGTAAAGACATTTATTTTTCAATTTTCATATTATGAGAAAATGTAATTATCTTCATGTAACAAATGTGCTTTTCTTCCACAAGTCAAATCTTTCATTGTGTGACTGTCACTCAATGCACTGCAGCCATAGGACGAAACCAGAACCCAGACAGAAACTGGCTGGTGGCAAATCGATGCAAGAGATCTTCAGCATAAATTTCACACTTCTACAGCTACAGTAAAACAAAACCATTCAAAGGCCAAGACAAAGAGACTCACACACACACACACACACACACAGTCTCACAACACACAAGATTTAGTACCTCAGCTGTGTCTTTAACTCATTGAAGCGCGGCCTCTTGCTGGGATCATACGACCAACACTTTGTCATCAGGCTGTAGAGCGTAGGAGGGCACTGATGGGGCATCGCCAGCCGCTCGCCGTTCTCTATCCTGCCGATGACGTCGTTGTTCTTCACACCTTGGAAAGGCTTGATGCCATACATTAGAATCTCCCACATACAAACGCCTGCGGAAAGACAAGAGCAGCGTACGAGTGAAGCAGCCGCCCACTGAGTCTGACACGCTGCAAAGACAAGAAACGGCAGAGTAAAGAGAACAACACGAGGTGAAACTCACCGAACATCCACACGTCGCTGGCTGTGGTGAACCGTCTGAAGTTGATGGATTCTGGAGCCATCCATTTAATTGGCAGTTTACCTTTAGATGCTGAAAAACAAGGATCAGGAGACTGGATCAGGATCAGGATGTAAATCCTATAAATAAACTCCCGCATCTGTCAGTCTTAGATTGAGACAGTGGAGTTTACAGTTGTGTACAGAGGTTTGACTGTTACCTTTGTAATAAGAGCTATCCTCCATGTATCGTGACAGACCAAAGTCGCCCAGTTTTACACAATCGACTGTGGACACCAACACGTTCCTCGCTGCAATATCCCTGAGGACATTAAAACCAGAGTTAGAGGAAGACGGTGAAAATGACGGACTAATATTTGTTAATGGAGCATTTTCATGGTTTGCTAATTTAAAGATATTCTAATTTGCTCCTTTGCTTACCTGTGTACAAAGCGTTTGCTCTCCAAATAAGCCAGTGCCGTGCTGAGCTGGTAGGAGTACAGGATGAGAGTGGCCAGGTCTAAACTGTACTTCCTCACCTGGAGAAACGACCGTAGCTGTACAGAACAGAGAGAAAGAGACATAAAGAGGGATGTTAGAGGAGTTGGCACAGCCATTAAAAACAT
This sequence comes from Polydactylus sextarius, assembly GCA_016801845.1. Classification (NCBI taxonomy): domain Eukaryota; kingdom Metazoa; phylum Chordata; class Actinopteri; family Polynemidae; genus Polydactylus; species Polydactylus sextarius. The sequence continues at coordinate 21,129,428 of CM028913.1, read as the reverse complement.
CCAAAAAGAACAAAGAGATTTAACCAAAGAGACACTAAGACTGAGATAGGCGTAGCAGAGAGAGGAACACAGTGTGAAAAATAACAAGAGCCACTTTAACGTTCCCATAAAAGAAGCTGTGCTGTTGGAACAACGAGCAGGAGCTATCTGAGGGGAAATTATTAGAGACATTATCCTTCTCATTTAACTTGAGCAGTATATCGTTTCCTGCCCACTGCACTGATGGCTATGATGGCCTCTGAAAGTAGTCAGCCACCTTTGCTTTTTGTTCACTTTATTGTGTTGTAGATTTAATAGTAAAGGGAAACCAATGCATTTTTTTCAGGGGTTAAGCTCATTCTTCCTTGGCAGCTCGAGCTCAATTAAATTGGTTGAGAAGAATTTGGGCTCTTGGTGACTTTAATTATTTATCCTGTAATTATGAGAAGAGCAGAGAATTTCAACTTGAACTTACCAGTGGACAAGGTTTGAGACGGCACACATCCTAAACTTCAGGTTAACTTCAAATTCTCTTAACATCTCATAATTACAAGGTAAATAAAGCAAACAGGGTTTGACCACTTAACCACAGTTTAATTAAATATTATATTTATTGAGCTTCTTGCTATAAAAAGACAATGGTGACCAGCTTTTACAGTCGACACAGCTCAGATTCACTCACTTTACTCATTTCACTAATAACTGAACTGGAAAACAAAATGAGCTATTGATTATGTGCCATAGACAATAAATAATATACAGGTAAAACAGTGAAAGTATAAATTGTGTTGTTATAATCTGATTTATACCCAGACTTCTCACTAAAAGTTTATTTTTATCTCATCTCATTTGATTGTTTGTCTGTATAGGCTGTACAGTTATTATATAGATACTACTACTAGATACCGTTCACCCTTATACAAATACAGAACCAGTGTTGTGGTTGAGTTACAAAACCTCCAGTCTGAGTCCAGTCTCAAGTCCCCTGAGTCTGAGTCATTAAAAAAAAAAAAAAAATTCAACTTCTACTACTGATCAGAGTCAAGTCCAAGTCGATTTCGACACAAATGACACAACTATCACACATGCACACTATCTCCAACACACTGACAGCTGATAATGTGAAAACATATGTTCCAAGCATAAGCTACATTTTTGTGCATGTGCACAAAAATGTAGCTTAGATATTAATACGTTATGACAAATTATTATTACATATTACAAAAAGTGAGCTCAAGTCCAAGTCATAAGTCCATTAAATTAAGGCACAAGTCAAACTCAAGTCCTGGACTCGAGTGCTACAAGTCTATAACAGAGCAGTTGTCTACCTCTCCAAGTGTGCAGAGCTCCATGATGATCCACACTGGATTCTCTGTGATGACTCCCATCAGCTTCACGATGTGAGGATGGTCAAACTGACGCATGGTCACTGCAGGTAAAGACGACGGCGGCGAATGTGAAGTCACAAACATCTTACATCTGAAGTTTCTCAGAAAGTAAATGTAAACGTTGTCAGGTGAAGCAACAAATGGAAACTTACAAGCTTCCTGGAGAAACTTTTCCCTGACGCTGTCTGACGTTGAGTTCTTACACGTCTTCACAGCCACGGACAGAGCCGGGTTCTCCTGCGAGGAACGGATATAAAAAAAAAAAAAAAAAAAAAAACATAAACAACACAATTAACATGATAATAAAAACATCTCAACACATTCACTTCCTGTTTGCTCATAGCTCAAGTTTACTTCATTCTAGGTTTATTTTGAGAAAAAGTGTCAACAGCAGTTTAATGTTTTTAAAAACAAGACACAGTTTTGAGTCTACAGAGCTGTTTGAGTGAGTCGACACTGCAGTGATGCAACATTTGCATGGATTTGCATCTTTGCCACCTGTCGACACCTTGCTCCTTCACAAAATTCAGCATTTTCATTCCATCATCATGTTTGACACAGCAGAAATGTTCTCTACTGTAAAACAGGAAGTTATCGTTACAATATTAGACTCTAAAAACCTGGATTTATATAGTTTGTTACAGTGTGTAACTGAGAAAGAGAAGGACAGAAGACGTACCGGGCTGATGTAAACTCCTTGGTGAACGTCTCCAAACTGGCCTTCGCCTATGCAGCGTCCCAACTCAATACGATCCCGCTGAATCTCATAGTCCCGCGCTAGATACACAGACACGTACATGAATGCACACGGATACAGACACAGACACGAGGACAAACAGAGCAGACCTTCTGGTCAAACCACACGTCAGTGTCACACGTACAGATTTTAGTCAGGCCTTGGTTTTACCGAGCTTGTCAGAGGGAGCAGGGTTTGTTAAAATATGAATTTCATTGCAAAAAAAAGATGCAGTTGATTCTGTGATTTATAAAGTAGGGAGATAAATCTTTGAGCAAACTAACAAGATTGTGAAATAGCTTCATTTCAGCTCTGGTGGCACAAAAAAAAAAAAAAACTTACCTTGCCAATTTTTCTAGGAAACTGAGAAATTTATCCAAAAAAAAAAAAAAAAAAAAAAAACTTATATCCTTAAGTTTATCCACCTTGTTCTGACAAGCTTGGCTTTATAGCAAAATTAACACAGCTCAATGTTCAACAGCATGCAACAAGAGCATCAGCAAACCACAGCCACACATGCCATGTAACACAGACAAACAACAGCCAGTAACACATAATGTATGAACATGACTTTCTATGTTAATTCAAACATAATGTGGATAAAGTCAGGTTAGTGGGAATTCAAAGCTCAAATTTCAAATTGAAACTTTAAATGTTCGTGTTAAGTTTTAAGAAACCGTTGGCTGTTGAGAGGCTGCTGGTTTGCTCTGCCTGGTAGATATGACACTGACTTTGTCCATGTTAATCAGCACATGGATTCAACATACGTGAAGCTACAACATGTCACTTTACACTCAGCAAATCTCTGACTTCTCCTCTACGATGATCACTTGTTGAAAAACGTCTGCTACATGTGCGAGTTTTAGAGACAATGATGTCGAGACTAAATGTGGAAGTGGGCTGCAGCATACAGTGACAAAAATGTACAGTAGGCCATAATTAATGCCTGTGTGCTTTGCCTCTAAATGTCGCCCATGTAACCTGATATTTCAAGTCAGGAGTTATAGTTAAACAGTGGCGTGGGACTGCCCTGTTTGTTAGTGGTTTGTGTTTAAAACGATGCAGTATATATATGTTTCTATTTTAACCCTTTGGTCTCACTGCACTTCCTCTTCCAGGCCAGAGTTGTAAATAGGAACATGCATGCGAGTCAGGTTGCTTGGTTAAATGATATTTAAAAAAAAAAAAAGAAAGTAAGAAAAAGAAAAAAAAGAACGTCTTTGAACTCTCGCCATGTTGTTGTTACCCTGAGCAGCAAATGGGTTTCAACCACTGTGGATTGCTTGTGTTATTATTGATTTTATTTTTAGGTAAAAAAAAAAAAAAACATATCTGGAAATACTTTGTTCCATCTTTTTCTTTTTCCTTAAACATTTAAAAGCAGACAATAAGATCGATGTCCAACAACTGGGTATCAGCTCTTAGATTTACATCGGATTTGGGCAAAAAAATAAATAAAAAAATAAAATAAAATACTGACAGCACATCAAACATCAACAGAAAGGGGGGAGGGAGGGAGGGAGGGTGGGGGTCAAATCAACAGGTTAAATTCTGAGTTTTATTTTACAGTCGCAAGCAAAAGTAAAACATAAAAAAATAGGATCACAACAACCACCAAATCAAAGAGCCATCACAATACAACCAGACTTATTGTACGTTCCAATCTTTACCTTGATCTAGTCCATAGTATTCTGGGAAAATGGGTTAGTGATAGGAGACAAAAATAACTAGCTGTGAGTACAGAGAGCCATAAAATGTTACTGCAGTCTTAATTAGTCACGTCAATGTCAATGTTACTTTAGCAAAATGTCAGTGTGTCAGTGATGCAGCTGGTAAAATGTACAGCAAGCCAGTTTAGGTGAAGGGTCTCTGATCGTATAAAATAATGTTTACTATGATATTTAAAGGCTGATTGGTGTGTTTTATCCATCTGAGGACTATTTTAAATCACAAACACAATTTCAACGCTTCAACATCAAATGTACCCATCTTACTGCCTTGCATCCTGCTATTTAACAAAAACAGAAGAAAAAAAAAAAAGACATCAACTGCGACATGTGACCTTCACTGGCTTCGTCCTGTTTGTCAGTGTATTGAACTATCTGGGTAATTTCTAACTAAATCAGTCATTTGTAAAGCAGCACAGATACAGTATTTTCTCTGTGTTTGTGCACTTCTACTTGTAAAATCCTGTAAAATCCACAGAAATAAAGTGAATGCTATTATTTATGAATGGTCAGAAAGCAAAGCCATGTTGGAAATTGGCTGCATGGAACAACATGTGCTTATGACACCCAGATATCATTTTGAGGCAGTGTAAATGGGAGTAGCTATGTTTTTATTCCACTATCCCAACAGCCCATAATGTTATTCATATTTGTTTTACTTAACGCCACATCTTCAAGTCTTCACTGGAGGTTGTATCGCCTATCTTCACTGCCTCTAAATGTTGCATACAGAGCATCACCACTTAGTGCTACAGTGAGCTCAATATGACAAACTACACCTAGAGACCAGGCACTACTCAGCAGCAACAGCGGCACAGCAGGCCCACGTTTCTAATCTAAACTCATTTTTAAGGCAGTAACAGAGAGATTTTTATCATAGCCAGAGAAATGTCTGCACTGATGCTTAAAACTGAAAGTGACTAGAGGGACAAGGTGTCACGTAAATATTCTTACGAGATAACATGTCTGTGATATTCCTTAAATCTTGTGACAACTCGCAACAACAAAAATAGCTTTCTGGTCTAATATTACACAACCAGTATGTGGTTCGAGTGGCTTCCCCTTTTACGTACAATTGCTTCATGTGACCACGGAAAATGTAGATTTATTCATTTATCAGAGTGGTGAGCGTCAAAATACCTTAAATAGCTCTTGTACTTTTCATGTCTATACTACATAGTAATGCTGATCTGGTTTTCCAATTTCCACCTGACCAGCTTATTAAATTATATACTGTTGTTAGTGGATGATATTTTGAGTTTTTAAGAACAAAACTGAACTGAAATGTTTCCAAATGCTACACTAATGTAACGTTACCTGTGGTTTCTGAGGGCAAATAGTGATAAAGTACTTTTCATAAGTGAATCTGGTTTTACATGTGATTTTAAAGGTACTTTACAAAGAAAATCTATTAAGTGGTTTTGGGACAGAATTACTAGAACCCACTTAATATTAAAGATAAATTTGATCAAAGTCAAATAATCTCCCTCACTCTGATCTACACTCAACATAAGTGCAAGTGCATTAACAAATCATATACATCACAACCACACACATTCATGTCTCCTAAAGACCTTTAATCAGTGCTACTCTTCAAAGTGAAAACACACAAACAAATTCTCACATGCACACACACTATGCTACATGACCACGAACAAAAGTCTGAATGCCTGTCACATAAGCAGCCCACAGTGTTTTTCTGCACAAATGTGTGTCCACTTACTTGAAGGCATGGTGTACGTGTCCTCCTCATCTATGATCTCAGCGTAGTCGTCCGTTTCTGAAGAGTCAGTGCCAGGGTAAGGTGAAGAAGGGGAAAAAAAGAAATGAAGTTTCAAGAGTTGATCATTTTACAGTGATATAGTAGACAGACATTAGACATGCACAAATCACAATCAAATCACTGCATGCAACTCTTTAAGCTCAGTGAACACAGCTTCCTTGGACAAAACAAGAAGTGAATATTCCAACAGTAACAGAAACACACCATCATCAGAAAGAAGTACCTTTCCGAAAGACCGTCACCATACCTGACTCCTGACAAACACACTCACGACAATAACAACACGTTCACGTACAACTGAGCTACACACAAGAGGTGACACGCTGCACCGTACAACCGAGAGAAAGAGAGGGAAGAGAAAGAGAGAGAGAGAGACGGAGGTGTGAGGAAGAGGGAGGGATGGAAAGTTCCTTCTTTTCCAGAGAAACAAGCAGAAGAAAAACAGGTTGAGTCATAGATAAGGCAGAAACTGTTACAGGCAGATACAGGGAGAAATATTACACACACACACACACACACACACACACACACACACACACACACACACACTAAACATGGACACACAGCAGGAATTCCATTGTGTTACTAATTTAGGAGGGTTAATAGAAAGAATGTTGTTTACCATCGCCACTAGTGTGACCTGCAGAAGCCACATGCAGCAAGAGGCAGGACAAAAAGCAGAGAAGAGTTAGTTTTACTGTTATAAGAGAAACAAATAAAGGCAAAAAATATTATTTAATAATTCCAGGGGTATTTTTATTTAATTCTGTGCAACTGTGAGTTTGTCAGAGGTCAGCAGACAGTCAGGACAGAGACAGAGTGACAGTGACTAAAACTCTCCATGGGGACATCTGGCGAGACAAGGACTCTTCACTGCGCACACAGATGAGGCTTTATATGGGAAACAGGGTGCACACACATATCTATGAACCCTTTATCTAACTCTTAGCAGTCACTGTCATTCATGACATTTAGAGTGGCGGATGGAGAGGCAAGCTGACAGGAGAGAGGGGGAGAAAGAGAGAGACTGATAGTCAAGGAGACAGATTCATACCTGAGACACAAACGGCTCTGGTCCGTACTCCGTCCATTCGTTTCTCCATCCGCTTCTCATGATTTGAAACTCTGCACCAGAAATTAGAGCAAGAGAAAAATTTTAGTGATTTGGTTAAAAACTAAGACAAAATATTCTGAATGAGCTTCTGGCTGCAGCTCTGAAGATGAAGAAGTAGTGGAACCAGAGTGATGAAGGATACTCCCACATCCTGTCACATGTGCTGCGGTTTAAAGTCAAACACTATGAAATTTAGATGACAAAAGAGTTTCTGTATCTTATAAAGAATATGATATCCACCATATGATGAGGCAAAGACATTAAAAAAAGAAAAACAAACAGGCAACAAACAAAGTTGCACTAGTACAAAAAAATTGACTGGAAGAGGTTTTTTTTTTTTTTTTTTTTTTTTTAGATCAACAACTTAAAAGTACCTGCACATAAAAGATGCATCCAAATTAAAAAAGGTGATTAAAGTCATAAACCTTGAAGGGTCTTTTTTTTTTTTTTTTTTAAACAAGTTACAGCTTATTGTTCGCAATAAAAAAAGAGAACAGAAAGCCTCTAGTACTACATTAAATGTGGAAAACCTATTGAGGTCATAGCCACAAGACCGAATCAAAACTGTGTCAAACCAAGGCCAAAGCACTTTATGTTTTTCCTCATAAACTGCTCATAAAGTGTAAATAAACTTACTTGGGTATAGACGGCAGAGCTCTGTCCCCCTCTGTAGACAAAACCAACACATGCTTTAGAGAGTATAACAGACTGGAGTCATGGTATAGAGCTACAACTGAACTGTAACAATTTCCTCTGCTGCCATTGTTATTTTTAGAAAAAGACTAACCAAACATAAGACTGGTGATTCAAAGTGACAAGCGTTAAGTCTCACCAGCCACAACCAGACTTCACTACTGTTTGAAAGATGGTTGACAGCAATTTAAGCCCTCGGTACTATTTATAGTTTTTTTTTTCTTTGCTTCAATTTTCCGTTTAAATAAAACAAACTATATGCCAACAATTACCTCACAGCAGTAGCACTAAAGTCCAGCAAAATACTCCATGATACCAAGATTAATCTGGGTACATCACAAACATTAAACGCATCTGTGTCCTACCTTTGTGGACTCTGACAATGAAGGAGTGAGTAGCCGCGGAGACGAGTCGACAGTATCCGTCAATCAAGTCAGCCATGTTTTCTGCTGTAGTCAGCGATGCCGTGGTGACTGTGAGAGGCTACACTCACGCACACACACGTACACACACACACACCCACACACACAGAAGGTTTAGTGTGAGAGTGGGACAGAGAGTTGCTTCACTGTGACACAATGAGACCTTTATTAGTGATAATGTCCTCTGCCAGCGCACATATAGCACACTTTTACACGCACACACACACACACACACACACACACACACACACACACACACACACACACACACAAAAAAAAAAAACAGTCTGGCACTGATGTGCACATGCTTTTCCACTAGTACTAGCTTGCTGCAAACACACACATACAGACACACACACACACTCTCGGCAGACGCATTCATGCTGATACTCAAGTACAGATGGCAACACCCGCCTTCACCCTCCCACGTCCTGTTTCCGCCTTTCCCTATATGTCTTCATGTTTTCTCCTTAGTTAATGCAGCAGTATTTGCATTAAGAATAAAGTTTAACAAGCAGAAGCTACGTCGTTTGTTACATGCGGACTGTGATGCATCTGCAGCATTAATATCCAAACGTCGGGTAAAAAGTTATGTTCACAATAAATTACCCTGCAATTGTAACGCCAGTGAAATAGCAGCAAAGTGTGTGCGTGGGTGTGTTTTCACCTCTGGAGCTCCTGCTACATTGAGCTGCAGCATGCCCTTTCTGTCCTTCTCCTCCATAGCAGAGTACTGGATGGACTGAACCTGGTTGAAGTTAGCTAAATGTGTAGGCTGCAGGGACAAAGACAGATAAACAGAAATAAAAAAAAAAAAAATCACATATATATATTGATCACTGCATATGCTGGTTCCATTTAATCAGCTCAGTAGAAATGATATTATCAAAAAAACTGTAATTCATCCATGCCAGGATAACCAGGAGTGAGATTTATTTTTTATGCTGCAGCAGCTGGTCACATTTTTAGAAGCAATGCCAACCGCAGCAATCGCTGTCTTGTAACGCTGTGCATTAGAAAGATATATAGATGGCAAACACTACAAGGTCTGAATTATTTTCATGAGAAGATGAATTTGTTAATATAATTAATCGCTGACATTTTGACAAGCAGTCTGTCTTCATTAAGGTGGAATTTAATAACGCAGTCTAGAGCATCGTGGTTTAGCGTATGCAGCTGTTTCTTGTCTTTTGAGGTGTTTCTCTGCAGCAAACGCTTCTTTAATATAATGCCACTGTGACATTCACATGGTGATCATACATCTGTTTTTTTTCCTAACTCAGGCTTCAGATGTTTCAGGATTCATTTTAACTTTGGCAACTGAGGAGATGACAGAAAACATGTCTATCAGAGATGTGAGCTCAACCAGCAGAGGGCAGTATGCATGACTGCCAATGTGTCCTTAACAGTGATCTGTATTAAAAGCACCTAGTACACAGATAAAATTATGTAACAAGCAAACTGTCAAACTGCTACTTAGGTCCAGAGTGAGAGAAGTTAAATTTTGCAAGATACATTCTGAGTATGTGTGTGTGTGTGAATTCACCGTCGAGCCCTTATCTGTGAGGTAGCTGATTCCTTCCTCCGGTCCGATAGCTAACTCTACTGATATTACCCAACTAGACTGAAGGACACAGAGAGAGAGAAAGAGACAGAGGCAGAGTGAGGAACACAACATTAAAATATATGTCATATTTCATCATATTTATTACCTAAATGCAACACTGGTAAAAAAAATGTAACACGGACAAGAAAAAAAGCTATTTAAATTTTCTCATCTATTTTCACTACTTTTGACATTAAATTCCCACTAATCCCCTCTAGTAAATGACAGTGATAACACATTACTATGGAGAATAGAATGATAAAAATCATATACGAACAACTCTACGGAGAATTAACGTGGAGCAAATGCAAAGACTGCAGTTACTAAGCTCTCCTTAAATTTATATTAACGATGAAACTCCTCTCTGCATATTGTCGACCCTGTGCATGCTAATCAGGCTCCAACCTTCTACATCCTCATGACTTTGAATAAATTTACAGGTACTGAAAATGCATGAATGAATGAACTTTATTTCTATTCATCTGTACATGCTACGTTATCGCTGTGAAAGTAAATGTCACCCTACCCCTAAAGCACATTTGAAGCACTCCTTGTCGAAACGGTAGATGGGAGAGAGAATCTCAAAGAACTTGTGGATGCTCTGCTCATCGTTGAGGTTAGCAAACTGTTTAAAGGTCTGCTGGATCTGTTTACGAAGAGTCTTTGCCTGACAGAGAGGAAGAAAAAAAGATTCCCATGGGTTGAGTCTCTCTTTCTCAGAGAAAGTTGTTTCAGAACCAGGAAATGCATCAACAGACAAGTGACAGGATGTGAGTGACAACAGGAGGTTTAACTTAATTCCAGACAATCAGATAATCAGACATTGAGCCAGACATCCATCCAGTCATCAAGTTGATCTCACTGCCAATCAGTCAGTCGCTCAGTCAAACTGCCATTAGTCTCATCCAAACAACTAAGCAAGACAAAGACATTTCTGCCACAGTGACTTCTGCTATCAGGCGTAGACGGGAGACCCTGACTTTAACCTCACCTTTAGAGAGTCCAGCAAGCTTTTAGGGAAGAACCTTCTCAAACCGACATCTTTCCTAAAAAAAAAAAAAAAAACAAAAAGATAAACAGCAACACAATATTTACTTTTGAGTAATTCACACAATTTGTTAAAATACATTAAATCTAAATTAGACATAATATGATTTACAGCACAAACCAAATCAAATCAATCTTACTCTAGTAGTTCGTAGTTGGATTTCTTATCCAGGGCGTTGCCTGGCATCTCTCTGAAGAACCTCCTGCATAATTCACACAGAGAAGGAGATGCACTTTGTACAGACAGGATTTTCATCATTATTGTGGCATAAGCTCTGGTGTGTGTGTGTGTGTTTCTTACCTAATTTCCAAACAGCCTAGTTTCAAAGCAACATCTTGATCCACTTGATCAGCTATATGTTGCATGTAATCACTCTTTACCTGGATAAAAACGCATTAATTAGTACGAGCAGAGTAAAGTGTGTCAGTTCGGGATGGTTTTCAATTAGCACTTTCGTGGTATGCGTGTCTCAATAGATACAAATCGGAGAAAGTGACACAGCAGATGATGTACACAACAGGCACGTTCAACAAACTACCTGCATCATTTAGAAGAATGACCCATTTATGTCTCCTGTTTTCTCTAGGACCCTGCTGTGTCATCTCACCTGGTGATAGAGGTAGTTGAGAGAAGGTTTGTCTTCAGAGAAATGGCTGAGGTAACCTTTGGGAAGATACCGCATCCGCAATTCATACCTGAGAATGAAAGAGACAGTTTGAACACATGACTATACAGTACTCACACACACACACAAGTGCACATAACAAAATAACCTGTAGCAATTCTTGTCTGAGGCATAAAGAGAGAAGCATCGTGCTTACTCATTCATACAGCTGACATATACAGACAGATCTAGATACATACTGAAGTCCTGACGCTGGACCAGTTTGAGGTTTAGTAGAAAAGATGGGCATGAAAATCTTTAATATCAAAAACACATCTTTCTATTTCTTTTTTTAAATTAAAAACAAGGATACACTGGTCTGAACTACTGGGGTAGTATATACAAAATGAAATCATTCATAATCATATTCATTTCTACAGACTGAATTGAGCGTAATAAAAATCAAATGGCTACATCTACATCTCCACTGGCCTGTGTCAACAGTTTGTCAAATGGCACAGTTAAACATACAGTTAATGGATGTAATATCCTGTTACCTTTACACTGTGCTGGTTGAGCACACAAAGAACCTGCTGTGTAAATGTTTACGTAAATGTTTGTAAAGATAAAATATAAATAAATCTATTTCAAGGGCCATTTACAGTCAGAAACACTGATTTAATAATGTATATATCTGATACGTGATTGTGCGTCATCAAAAGGATGTTCTTTTTTCTTTTTTTTTTTTTTACATGATGACACAGCTGCTCCAAATACACAATATGTCTTGCTCTGGCTTCACAGAAAGGTTAAAATCTACGTCAGAGAAAAGCATCTAAGGATTTGATAGATTATCTGTCTTTGTCAATGTCAGCAGGACCAACACAAGAGGCTTCAAAAAGAGTCTTTAAGTTGAAAGAACCCCTCCCTACTCACTACGTGACCGCGTTGGCTCAGTGAGAGTCGGTGTCATATTTTCGCTGACAGTGAACTAACTGAATGTGAAAACCTTGTAGTGCAATAAAGTATGATGCGATTCCTGCTGTTACACTTGCCGGTTAGCTATGTCACGGAGGTATCCAGATGGGCCATCGTTGCTTATAGTCACATATTATTTTATGACTGACATATTGTGTTGACAACAGCTGAGAGAGAAATGGGTCAGGAGAGTAGTGAGCTCTGTGCTGCTGCGATGCTACGGGCATGTCATTAGATAACAAAGGGAATCAAGGTTGAGGACAATATGAATAATGCATCCCTGTTCTATAATGAATGAACCAAAAAAAAAAAAAAAGAGTGAGAGAGGAGAGAAAATGAGGCATGTTTGAGAGAAAAGAGAAAAAGACATGCTAGAGATGAAAGAAAGAAAGATAGGAGATAAAGAGCAAAATAAAAAAAAAAAAGAGTGACTGCAAGCACATGAGACAGAATGAGGGAAAGCACACGGGGGAGTGAGAGGAGTGAGATAGTCAGTCCATCCCCTGGGCTGCTGCCGCTGCCGTTCTAACAATAGCTCGGCAGCAGGAGAAGCTCATGTGGACTTGCGGCTCCACCGCCCTCCGAGGCAGAGCTGCTCTGCTGCACGTTAGTGATGTGAACAACTGCTTCATTTTGAATTCATTTCAATTTTAATGACTTTGGGTGTAGCACATAACTGCAGGACAATGGAGCGAATTGTAAGGAGCGTTGTTATCAATATTAACTGAGAACAGCTAAGTGCCAGAACACAACGACGAGCACCTCAGAGAACCGATGTATGTTCATCCCTATAGCAAAACAGACAGGCGACTGCGTCAAGTACATGTGTAGAGTAAGACTTAATCATATCTGGAAGAACTACTAATTACATGCACGTCATGTGCTTCAGTAATGAAATCACATCCACCAGTAAGTACCATAAACCCTTTATCAGTTTTGGGTATTAACCCTTCTGCATTCCCCAGTTGTGTATCAAATACAGATGAATGAGGAAACACATTATATAAAAGACAGAGGTCGTTCACCTCAGCATAAATATTTGGTTGTAATATTTTTTACAGCTGGTATACTGAGTGTTTCAGGTCTTGGTGTTTGCTTTATCATAAATAAAATGGTTTCATTGGGACCATATGTTCTATTGCTGTAACTTGTAAGGGAAGCTTTATAAAATACTGATGGTTCACTGGTTTATGTAGCTCCAATAGTGTGTAGCCAATAGCCTAAGTCCAATATTGTATTTGCAAAGATGTCATGTTTATTGTAATGATCTGCCTCTTCCTCTGTGGAGGATAAAATTTGCTTGCCTGCTCTTTGGTACTAGACATTAAGGAAGACAGGTAGCATCTTGATAGCACAGACGTATCATCCCACAGCTATCTAACTCTATAGAGGCATCATCAGCCACAAGTGCGTAGGGGGTGGTCTGCTCACTGATCTGAGCATCATCTACGCACATAAACATTACATTCTTGTGTTCCTGCTGGAAAAGTTGACACAAGGGAAAAAATTGGAGCAGATGGTGAGTGTGAAAAAAAGAGAAGAAAATCTTGCTGTGGTTCTACCTCCATTCCTCCTGGGGGTGCTGTTTCTCATATTTCTCCCTGACGTGCGACACGCCCAAATCAGGGTGTAACCAATGGAGAGCATCAGAGTGCAGATGGGTGAGACGGAGGCCCAGAGAGGACACACAGCGCAGTTTGTGGATTTCTGCTATCTTCTGGATAACTCCCTGTTGAAGCAAGAAATGAGAAATGAGAGGAAAGAAATGAAGACAGTGGAGGGATATAAAGGTAATAAACGTTTGTGTGTCTTACCCTGACATCTGTGGCATCTCCGTGCCGGATATTACTAGCCCAAGCACACGGTTCACTATTCATCTCAAAGTAATGGAAGATCTTCAGAATCCGGTCCATGGAGCCAGGGGGTCGCTCGAGGCCTCCAGCAGAGCTGCTGGTACCCACACCGGGGCCACCGGGCATCCCAGACCGGGATTTAACCCCACAACCACCCGCTCCGGCGTGATTGAGGTTGGGCTCCAAGTAGGAAGACGACGCCATGCCTGACTCAAATGCTCCTGCTGCTGGGGCTAGCTGGCTGTCATATTCTGAAACACAGAGAGAGGACAATATGTAAAAAAAAAAAAACCTAAATCTAAACCTATTAAACACACGTCAGAAAGTTGAAACAGTAAAACACCAACTCGAACAGCCTCTTAGTCACCACCAGCTTGTCATCAATGCTGCATTTTATTGTCATGACACAAAGCAGGTTGCATCAATAATCATGAATACATAAACGAGAACTCATGCAGAACAAATCCAGGTGGAGGAGATTTAATAAAACTGTGACAACACTCAAACAATAAATGACTGTAGTAAGAGAGCAGGATAACATGCAGTATTATACTGCAGTTGTGTGTGAGCATGTTTGAGACAAAATACTGATGCCAAGTCTTTTTAGATGAACCTAATGGACTCACAGCTCCACATAAATCAGATGAGTTTCAATAAATAAATCCTCAGACGGGAGAAACACCGACAGGCCAACTGCTATTTCATCCAGGTAGTCAGCCTCGTAAAGCAATAAGTTTAATAACAAACCACTGAGGCTCCACTCGGCAGCAGTAGTTGTAATAGTAGAAGCGGTATAGAGTGAAAAGTGGCCACAAGCCTGCTTCTTTTTCTAAAGTACATTTACCCTCTCCTGCCTGCACAGCTGCTCAGCCACAGTTTGCAATCTGGTGGTTCCTTCAATCTGGCCAGACACGCTAAGGTCTGCTGTGGGAAGATCACTAAATTGTTCTGGACACACTGGAGTTCACTGGGAGTGGCTCTGACTCATGTTACACAAGTCTTTTCTAAATGAGGATGCAGGATGACTTTTTCTCCTTCTGTCTCCTCTGTGTGTGTGTGTGTGTGTTTGCCAAATCAAAAATCATTTTAATGTTAAATAACATGAGAAAGACGCTGAGAAAACAACGTATTAGATAAACACTATTCAACGTGGACCAGTTAAGTTTGGCTGATAATCAGCTTTGTCAGTGTCTGTGGGTGGTGGACCAAATATAGGATGAATTATTTCTGGCAAATTCGCAAATGATGAGATGAGCCAAAACAACAAGAAGCCTCATAAAAACATGCTTTAAACAAATAAATACAAACCAGAACGATCCTTTCTGCTTTTCTATCACCTCTTTACTCATCTTTCATGAGCTGTTTATTTCCTGATTTCCTTCCACAACAGATTCATCCTCACATCTTGTCCTTGTGAAAGGCGCGCACACACACACACACACACACACACACACACACACACACACACACACACACGCTGCAGCTTCCTGTGTCATATTGTGACTTCCTGGATATCCCAGCAGGCCTTGCTGAGTCATCATCACCCCAGTGACTGGTCTCAAGCTCACTGTGAAGTCACTGTGGCTGTGGTGTAGTGATAACAGCAGTAAAAGTGAACCTGAGGATGATTTCATGGCTCTAGTTTGTCAACATACCCGTGACCTGCGTCATCGTGTGCCAGGTTATTCAACACGCACATGTTTTAAAGATTATTTTTATTGGACGACTAATTTAATCCTCCGAATACAGAGACGATAAACACAACTGACAGTCTGTGTTCTCCATTGCTGCTGCTGTCAACTCTGGTTGTTTCAATACTGTGCTGTCGCAAGCACAAAATCACTGTTTTTACATTCAGCATTTTTTTTTTGTCCAGTGCTCAGGTCAAAGCCAGAACACTTCATACTTAGGAGAAAAAAAAAAGAAGAAAGAAACACAGACACTGATCCAGGGAAAGTTGAATCAGCACTTTTAACAGCTTGACCTACAGTCGGATCTTCAAAGATACCAGTGAAATACATGCCTAGGTGTGCGAGTGTGTGTGTGTGTGTGTGTGTGCATGACTATGCACAATGACTGCAATACAAGTGTAAAGCAGGACATTATGAATCTAATATCTTGACTCAGCGTGCTCTTGTGAGAACTTGCTGTATAAATAAGCGAGGGAATAAAAAAACAGTGTGTGTGGGTGAGAGATTTCCTAGTTTTCTTTTTTAGATATTTTATTTAGTTGTCATAATTGTTATGACATTGACATTCAATCTTTTTTTTTTTCACTGTAAAAACAAAACAACTGTTCCATTTAATTGCTTGATGTTAAAAGAAGGAAGACTATTGTCAGCTTGTTTATCTTTTCATCTTTTGTGTAAAACGGAGCTCATCCAGCAGATTTAATGAGCAGAGATCAGTTTAAATTGGACACAGACAAAAAATCCCTCTCTCCGGGTTTTATACAACAGATTAGTGCAGATCAAACTACAACTGCCCCTCTTACGGACTCACTACCATCATCCAATTATAATCATACTACCGCACTACAGGCTATGATGCTTCTGGATTATTAGGAGGTTTGTTACAATCCCTAAAGGCTGAGCTGCTTCTGCTGAAACTCCATTAATGATACCACTGTATCATCTCATTAAAACCATAAGTACTAACTTTGTCTGTTTGTCTGAAGAAACCTATCACCGTGATGAGTTCATTTAAGGTACAACCTGCGATACAACACGGGATCTGTGCTCAAAATTCAGATATTAGGTGAGAACGAGTCTGGATCTGTGCATTTGCTGGTGCTTCCTTAATCTCCAAGGCTTTCTGAACAACACCTCTGCATTACGCTATGTGCTTATTTTAGTTTTTTAACAACCCTAAGTGCACTCCTTTGAAAGGGAAGGAGGTTTGAGCTATGAATCATTTCAGTACGGCTGCTGGTAATAAACTAAATGATGACTTTACTCTTAAAATATCTAAGTTCCTGACCCGGTATGAGTTTTTAAAAAAACATACACAGATACATTTCCTAATTAATCCAATGTCCTTTTTATATCTGACTTTTTTGGCTGTTTACTGCAAAAAAAAGTACAACTGAAAAATTAACAACATACTAAAAGTTATGTTGCCTACACAACAAATTTCAGAAGACCAGTGTTTTCTGTTCAATTTGGGGACTTTAACAAATTTATCGATATATAATATTTAATAAAAACGGGTCCAGAAGTTGTGGTACATCAGCCTCACATAGATCTGCTTGGTTTAACAGCACTAGCTCCTGCTGCGGTCATGCCTCCTCTCAGAGGGGCCAAGTTAAAAAATGTATTGGGGACATTATTTTGACTGCATCTCATTTTTTAAATAGAAGCAGTGTCGCCCGGGGAGCGACAAGAGTCACACAAACCACCACAGTCAACCATCTGCTGCCGCTCACTCGCTCACTCACTCCGTAATCAGATTAGATATTAAGCCCTCAAATATTGTGACACGCCGCTGCATACTCCAACACAAAACAGTGACGCAAAACAACAACATGTAACTTTAACCTAAATATTACACATGGCTTAATAAAATCCTATTAGAGAAGTAGTCATACCTACATTTAAGTCCATTCACAGAACTGCTTTGCTATAAATACTGTTATATCACTTATTAACTGTAGAAAATGTAGTAAAAAGTATTTAGAGTTCAAGTGCTATTGTTGACTCACAACCACAATCACAGACTTGAAAGTCTGGTTTGTCTGTTAATGAGCAAAACATGGTTAAAAATGATGGATACAAAGCTCAGTTTTGTAACAATTTGTTGTGAAATCCAAGATTTTTGCCATCAGGCATGTTTTTGATTTCTTATAATATGAATCAATGAAAGCTCCAACACCTGTGTCACAAAAATAAACAAATAAACTATAAAACTAGTTATATTACACAATCTCACGTTCAGTTCCCAATCTGTATACCTTGCAAAATCAGATTTAGGGCACTGTAATATATGGATGCAAAGGTGCATTAATTATTGCTTTAAATATAGGTGCACTACACAACACGGGACAAATGAAACCATTTCTCACTGCACCACATAACTGCACAAAATCCCCACATGTATGCCCCCGCAGCCCCACAAGGAGAGGAATCAAATCAACTAGGCCATGCAGGCAGCCAGGAGAGGAGTGGGAGGCTGCCAGGCCCCCCACTACCTCCACCACCACCTCCCTCTCTCTCTCTCTCAGTGGGGCTCCACTGACTGACATTCAGCCTGTTAAAGCACCGAAGGCTCGAGTTGAGCTCCGTCCCAAAGCAGGAGCAGAAGGATGGTTTATCTCCTCTCCTAACTGGTATCTGGGTTATTGGGGTTAGCACAATCCTGGGGGAACCTGGGCCTCTACATCTTTTTTTTTTTTTTTTTTTTTTTAACCATCCCTATCTCTTTTCTCGCATTTGTCCCTCCCTCTTTCTCTTGCCACATTCCAAATCTCCTGTTTTCTCCTTCTTTCTGCATCTGCAGCTTTTTTTTTCTCTCTTTCTCCAGTTCTCCTCTCCTAATCTCCTCCTGTCGCTCATCTCTCTTGCTCATGGACCTTTTAGCTCCTGTCTTCACATCTCCATTTGATCCTCCTGTCCTATTGAACCACCTCTCTTCCTTCCTCCCTCTCATCTTTCTCTCATACTCGAACAATTTCCTCTGCCCTCCTCCTCCTCCTCCTCCTCTTCATCTCCCACACTCCTCTCTCTTTTCTGTCTTCTGCCAAGGATGCGCATTATCTATACCAAGGGACTCAGAATGAAATCTAGACATATAAACACTGGTTGTGTATCTGTATACATATGTGATGCACTGCCTGGCTCATGAGTGCTGGTCTTAATCTCACCTCTATCTAAATATAATGTTTCTCTACTGTGTGCCAAATAATGCAAGGGACCTGCATTAAGAGCTGCTGTTCCAGTAGTTGTTCCAGTGACATCAGTGCCTCAAGGGCAACTCATAACCACCATTTCCCGACACACTCATCTTCACCAACCTACATACAGCTCAGTTTAACTGCAGCCCTGGAAAATGAACAAGAGTAGAGCAGTTGGCTTTTCATACAAAGGCTTAAATCAAAGTTAAATTTTTTTGTAGTCTGGTTCAATATGGTTTCATCCCCCACACTGTGCTGTAAACATGAAACACAACGTCCCCCACGGGAAGACAACTCACACACTCATTGGACCATTTTAGCAACCTATCATTGTGTAGTGTTACTGTACAGAGACCTGCTGGGAAAAAATCAAAACAAAGTTTATGATTATGCAGCACTTTACTCTGCTTGGTGGCTTTTTTTCATTCTCTGGTGGTCTCAAAAATAATAGTTGGTTCAGTCGTGACTGTAATTGGACCTCGTCTCCCGTAAGCAGTCACAGACGGGACAGAAACAAGAAATTCTGTGGCACATTATGAGTTACGATCTAAACCTCCCCCAAAGCCCAGAGAGATGACGTGAACTGTGACTGTGGCTTAGGAGGTAAAACAGGTCGTCGCTAATTGAAGAGTTGATAGTTCGATTCTGTGCTACAGCATCGGGGTGTGAAGGTGTGTAATAGACAAGTGCTGCATGTAGAAAAACTGTATGAATGTGTGTGAATGGACGGTGTGATTAGTAGTGCAAAGCACCTATATAAAGCAGCACATTTTTTACCACAGCCTAATTCAGACTATCTGAAGCACAAAAATATAGTTTAGGTCAATTAAGTACAACCAATGACAAAATAGTGTAGTTTTAGCAGTACAAGATATTTCCAAATATAATGACAGGCAATGGTGTACTGTTCAGTACATACTTGGTAGGGGGTGTTGTGCGTAGATGCAAGCCCCTTTGCTCCAACAGAGAGGGATGCAGCCGCTGTTCTCCATTTGTTCTGTGGGCGTGGCAGTTCCAGGTCTGGACACAAGAACCAGACAAACCTGCTGGACCCCGATAACAGCATAGAGCCAAGGACTGACAAGACTGAGTCCTGGTCTAGCTTATTGCAACTATTGAGAAGTTCTGATGTAATAAATTTCAATTTGCAAGATTTCTCCAAAAAAAAAAAAAAAAAAAACATCAGAGAGTTAAGTTTGCTGTGCTGGTTCTTTGGCTGTCAACGGTTCCAGTGAAAATATCCATTGCCCAACTTTTAGTCATGAAACAACCACGGAAAACGAAAAACAGAAAAATCGATCAAAGCCCCAGTGTCCCTGGGTTGTAAGTAACTCCAGTAAAGCAGAGAACCCAGAGAGGAAACAGAGGATGTTAAATATCCCTTATATTGGAAAATGTGGTGACACCAGTGTGCACTCTTGTAGCCACACAACTTCACATCTATCATTAGGTTCCAAGTCCAGCTGATAGAGATGCTCCAAACGTTGTCACCTTTAAATACCACTGAGATAAAAGTCTGACTGCTTCTTCACACTGGTCCAACACACAAAAATGATCCAAATCAAAGCTGATCTCAGGATAAGACCACCTTGCATTAAAAAAAAAAAAAACTGAATGAACAGTGCTGCACCTGGTGCAGGAATCCAAGCTGCTGATCACAAGACTGGGACTTGTTCCTCTACATCTGCTGAAACATCATATTATTTCACGACTTGTGGAAGTGGCTTAGGATCGAGGTTTCGGTAATCAATCCGTCCAATTTATGTCACGACCTTTAACCCAGCAGATTACCTTTCCTATTGTGCAACATGATATGTAATGATCCCCCTAAGGCAGGTCTTTTTGTTTTTGCTCCGTCACTTCAGGGAGCTTTAAGTCGCTTTGTGTGGAGAGGCTTCAATAAGTTGCTCAAGGACACTTCAGAAGGACGTAAGCTTCACATAACAGATATTCAAGCCTTGCGTCTGTGGCAGGGAGATGATTTCTCTACCCATTAAGCCACCCTGTGGTCCAATAAATCCCCCAAAAATATCAAATTCAGGTCTTCTGCAGAACCACTGATCCAATTAATCAATCCTTGATGTGAAATTCAAAGAAGGTGGCTTCCCTGCAGTCATAAATTTCAGGTCGCAGGGTACAAACAGTCTTTGCTTGCAAAGTATAACTGCTGTGTAATTATATCAAAGTAGCATTTTCCAAGAAAGGTAGTAGTTTTGTTCTGTAAATCCACAATGTTGTCTAAAGGAGATGGCAGACGAGAGAAGGAAGAAACTGGCATCGACGAAGACAGAGATGAAAATGTAGGGCAAAGAGGGGCACAGAGAACTGGAGCACGGTGAGCGAGAGGTAGACGAGAGTGACCGACGCAGGAGGGAAAAAGGAGAGCGAAGACGAGGAGGGAAAGATGTAGACAAGGTGAAGAGGAGACAGAATGATTTTAGAAAGAAGAGAATGTTGAAATAAAGAAATACAGAAAAAAAAAACAAATTGGAAAAGGAAGAGAAAAGAAGTAAAGAGACGGAGATGAAGAGAGAAAGCAGAGAAACCCCAGGAGAGACGTGGAGCCTCACATCCTCCAAAAGCTTTCCCACAATGCTCTGAGCCTGCAGGAGTTAACCAGGTCAGAACAGGTGTCTGCTGTCAGAGATAGACAGAGACCTGACTGAAGAATGAGGTGGAGCAAAAAGACAGAACAAGAACCAAAAAAAAAAAAACCTCTGATGTGAAGCCTGGCAGGATGGGAAAAAGATCATGGAGCGAAAATGTTGTAGCAGGAGTGGCTGGGACGATTTCTTTTTTCTGATGCAGTAAATCCGTTTTGAAGTCAGTCAGCTGTGTGTCGCTTGGCTTCTGAAGGCTTTCTTCTACAGCAGCGGAAGAGCAACTAGATCACAACATAATTTTCAAACCTCAAACACACACACACACACACACACACATTGCTATTGCAAACACACACACACACACACACACACACTCAGTATATCCAGCAAAATCCTTGAGCAGTCAAAACGAGTGCGCCAAAGGATTGTAGAGTGCGCGGGTACGTGGGTGAGCCAGACGAACAGTGTGCATGTGCAGGTAGGCGACTACGCGTATGTGTGTGTGTGTGTGTGAGCAAAGGTAGGTATGAGTGCACGAGATACTCAAAGAGTGTGTGTGTGTGAGCCAAGTGTTTCTTCTCTGCTGTGTATTCGTTGTAGGCTGCTGTGACCACGCTGCAAAATGCTCCGCTCACTAACGGGCAGAACTGTGGAGGGAGGGGGATGTTAGTGTTGGTGTGTGAGTGGGTGTGTATGTATGTGTGTGAGTGTGTGTGTGTGTGTGTGTGTGTGTGTGTGTGTGCGTAGGGCAGAGGAAGGAGAGAGCAGAGAGGAGGGAGAAAGAGAGGTTGAAATGTTGTAATTGAGAGTTGATGCAATGGAAAGAGGGAAAAGAGATTGGACAGTGCTTAAAACATGTTAATAGGGCATGTACACACACATACACACACACACACACACACACACACACACACACACACACACACACACACACACACACACACACACACACACACACACACGCTCACAGTTTTACCAGGATCACAGATTAGCAGAGACGTCACAAGAGCTTCACATAAGAGATAAAAACAAAAACATACACATAGATTTAAAGCATATCTTTTTAAAAACCCAACAAGCAGGTGTCCTTAGTGTCCACAGTGTTCACAGATGTTAAATCACAAGTTTTGAAGCCACAACCTCAAAAGCAATGTCATTCTTTAGGGACGGCCTACAAAACCCTGATCGGAAGATCACAGTGACCTGCTGCCAACATCAAGCTGCAGTGAATCTCTAATGTAGACAGGAGCCTGGACCAGGTCAATAGTTGAGCAGCAGCAGCAGCAGCAGTATTTTGGACAACTCCTAAATGTGTTGCTAAAACAGGTGAAAAAGTATCTGTAATAATCGAGATGGGATAATGTAAAAACACAGATTAAGAAACTCAAACTCCGCTTGAGACACAAAGAGCCTGAGGTTTGTTTCTCAGCTGGAAAAAAAAAAACAGATGGAAGATTTAACTGACAAGACTATCCATTATTTTAAGGCTCGTCCGTCCATCTGCCTGCCTCCACAGGCTGTGGAAGATCTCTGCTGCCCTCTGTCCTCCCTCTCTGCTCTATCTCCCCTTCTCCTCTCCACACATACTGTATTTCACCTGCTCCTGCAGCGTGCCCGTTCTTCACTGGCAGTAAAGCACGCTGACATTCAATCCCTCTGATGTGCCAGAGCACAAGATGGTCGTAAAACTCTTTACAGCTGGGGCCTCCAGCTGCAAAACACTAATAACATTCATGCTGTGATTATTTTGGGAAATAAACTGATGTAGATCATATGGATATGTTGTGTATTGTAGATTTAGCTACAGGCAGGAACAATCTGTCCTACAAATTAAACAACAATATATGTGATTTGTCCGTGAACTTTGAAAAGACGTAAAATATTTTCTGCCCTCACCCACAGCCAATTCTACACATCATCAAGCACGAGCTATATGACATGATCAACATAAAAAGACAAAATAATTACAGCCCTCTGCTTTTTGGAAACTGTAGAAATTTATACTGTAATTATCTCTTTTTCTAGCCAGTTATATAACCTTCATTTTCACTGATTTACAAGACCTTAAACCACATGTGGCACTCAGACTCTTTAACCCAGATCCATGATTCCAGATGTCTTCTTTTGTGTTTTGAGTCTTATCAACATTTAAAATTGTTGCCTGACATAAATTCAGTCCTAGCAGAGTTACACAGGGTGAAAGTTATGTGCAGAATGAACTTGTGATCCTTATCAGTGATAGTGAGAATGAGAGCGTTTTCCCTTGGCTGTTAAAGGCCACAGACGGTCGGTCTGACCCCTCTTTGTGCACTCGGGTGCCGTGCTGATTATTATGAGTTTCAGTCAACCTCAGTCTTAACCTCCACTCTGGCAGCACATCTCTCAGTGGAGAGTTGTCGAAGTTAAGGTTAAGATATGTAAATCATGACTCGGTCCTTCTCAAGAATGACAAGTTCCCAGCTCCAAATATACAACATCCTGCTCAAAGACATAGGATCAATAGTTACCTAGCAACAGTCACGGAGAGAGACTGAAGGAAAACCGACCGTAAATCGTCTTAAATATACCTTTGAAATTATTCAGCTCTACCTCCGTCCATAAAGAATACAGACCATAACAACATCACATTTTAGGAAAAAGAAAATAAGACGAGTGAATCCTTTAATTACCTTTAAAAAAAAAAAAAAAAAAAAAAATCAAACTCAGTGGATTTTGCAGAAACAACTGTGCAGGTATGTGTTGTTGCACCAGCTGTCTTGTTTTACAGACTTTCGTTTCTACCAGTGGTTGACAGGTATTTCAACAACACTTGTCTGGATTTAAAAAAAAAAAAAAAAAAACAAAAGAAAAGGACGAAAAAAACAAGACGAGTAAAAATTGCACTCACCAGCGTAGTATGATATCCTGGAAATATCTGAAAAAAGAGGAGAATAACAAGATTTCACTTTAATAAACGTGTCAATAGAACACAGTAAACACAGTTGTCATGGTATTAGTATTACTACAGCATGACTAGAAGTGACAATACTGCAGCAAAAAGTAAATCCAGTGGAATCTTCAAATCATTTTACACAAACAGTCTTGACGACACTTCGGCACAAACGATGAAAATACTTCAACGGCGTCCTGAAAGTCTATGAAGATTTGTTGAGATTCTCCTGAATCTCCTGATGTCTCAAATAATCAGAAACAGAGGAGGAGTTTTTTTCCATCGGAGATGAATATGGCACAGTTTCTATATTCGACAGAAACGGAGCAAAAATGTAGGGAACTTAAAGAAAAGTCGGATCTGAAATACAAGTCTATTACTCAATTCTAGTTTCTGGTTACGTTTTACTATAAACCAAGTTCAGGCTTGTATTTCCTGCCTTCCTCTTAGTAAGTTGGCACAGCTATGAGCACAATTGGCTTTCAAGAGAGGCCATCTAATATTTGCAGTTTCCAAAACACTTCCAAAGTGGTTAATGCCAAACAAAAATTTAATTCATGTTCAGTCTAAACACCTCAAGATTTTTTCTACAGTTAGGATATGAAAATACCCTCATTAACTACAACAGACTTAACATACTGTCTTAAATAAAGTATAAACCACATGAGGTGCAGATTTATCTTGCATGCAAGCAAAGATAAACTGTATATATATGTATATATATATATATATATATATATATATATATATATATATATATATATATATATATATGGTAATGAGCTGTATTATCCTATGAACTCTTCTCTACCTATGTCTAATTTCATGGTAATCTCCTTATCCCTCCATAACAATATGAAAGGAGTGTGAAGCTGGAAAAGAGAGGATGAAAATAAAAAAAAGTATAAAAATGAAGACATGTAGCAGCAGAGACATAGACAGGTGGATTGAATTAGGAAAAAAATGACAGGAGAGCTGAGAGGAGGGAAAATACCAGGATTGTTGAGAAATGTTAAGGAAAAAGGAAGAACGCTGACATTAGTTATAAATTACTGACATAATTAACCAATTATCAAAATTATCCTCAATTCAGTTTCCGTTTTTATTGAATGACTAACTTGGAAAGTCCAACCGTTCAATCCAAACACATTCAGAGTTTCACTTCAACCACTTTCTTTGCACAGGGTCGGTTTGTTATCACACCGGACACGTCCCTCGGTTTACACGTTCAGCGCTGACACACCAGCGTCCGCGCAGCAGCTCTGATGAATCAGGACGATGTGACATAAGCACCATCCCAGACGGGCGGAGCGAGGTGAGAATCATGACTTGGCAGAGGATACATCTGCTCCGTCATGCTGTAATAACTTTACCCACTGGCCTCATTAAACTCAAACCTGCTTCACAGTCCTCAGTCACCTTCGGCTGGACACCGATCACGTCTTTTCAGTCACTCAGCGCTTCACTCACACGTTAAAAAAAAAAAAAAAAGACGACAGCATCAAAATGAGCAACATAATGAAATGTCCTACTCTCTGAAGCTACGCTGACATCCGTTACTAAGCAACAGATACGAAGCAGGACTGTGGTGCTAATTAGGATGCCAAGGCTTTTGTCTCACGATATATGAGAGATAAAAGCTGTGTCCCATATTCCATACAGCCTGTTACTGCTGTATATACTGCGCTAGCCTATATAGCAATATCTAATGCAGACTATTGTTTCAGATAGTTGGCAAGAAACTAATGCAATTTTTCTTGTAGGAGAGAAAGCAGAAACACACACACACAATTCATCAAAATTGCTTGAAAGCTGTAACCAACCCAAAAATGTTTTCACTGATTAAAGAGAAAAAAAACCTTTTGAAAACAGCAACTCTGTGACCTGATCATATGTAACGAGTGTTCACACTGAAGAAGTGGTAAAATGTACTCTCCTGAAGAAACAGTGCAGTCTACATGATGTCGAGAGGGTTATTATTTGAGTTAAAACATATTTTGTCTGGTAGTAAAACTAAATAAACACGCAGTATCAAATGTTTTGTTGAAGGTTTGTCAAGTGAGGCATCATTAGGCTCCAAGATAACATTATCTTCTGACTTCCTACAGCTGGATATGATGTACATTAGCACAGTTAGCACACATTAGCTCAGACAGCTACCTTGACCTGTTTTCTATATTACATGTATGTTGATATTCCACTAAATGTCGAACCAAATCCTGATAAAAAACAATGGTAGTTCAAAAAAGCGATGCCCGATAGCTAGAGAGCATAACACTGTAAGTCTCTAAAGTTTTGTGAGACTTTGGATCTGGCTGTAGAGCAGACTGTCCAGTTATCAGAAGGTCATAGGTTCGATTCCTGGCTCTTCCAGTCCACATCTTGAAGTGTCTTTTGGCAAGATACTGAGGTCATTTTGGAGAAAAGTGCCAAATCACTTCCCGTAAATATACATTAAGGAACTACATCTCTTATTTCAAAACAACTTCCACAGAATATGAATGAAGTACAGTGCACATAGTTCAGGACAGTTCTATATTAATGAACTGTGTGTTATGGAGTTATAACATCTTGTTTATTACTTTCACTCAAATATTTTACTCAGTTTGATTCACCGCTGCTCTCTCTGTGTGTCCTGCCATTTCACATAATTTCCTTTAATCACATAATCCAATTTGTTCCTGGCAGAGTTGTGTGTCCAAAATGTTGGCTACGAGGGAAAAAAAAACACTATTAACAAAAGCAACATAACACCGGTCCTGGCATTATTCTCCTTCTTGCTTCGTCTCCATTGCTCACTTGTGACAAATGTAACATTTAAGGTGGCGATTCACCGAGCAGTTACGAGCCAGGACTGGCGGTACATCGGAAAGTGAACCTCTATTGCCTTAGAAAACTGCAAACACAGTTTTCCGACACATCTGCCTTTAGTTTATACTGTTACTGTATATTGATGTGTTTGTTTCAAACACCCAACAGAGGTATGACAACAAGCACATTGTTAAACGCATATTTTGTTTTAGAGACTTTTCTAGTCACAAAAACAATCAGAAGAAACAAATGTGCTAGACTTTAAATCCAACTCTAATGTTTCACATCCACAAATAATGTGCCCAAACTAGAACCTGTTATTAAAAACAGTACTGAAACATCTGTCACTAGAACTGCTTTAAAATGTTTCACTTGTATAAACACTCCTCAGTGCTTCTCCCTCCTACACTATCACACATAACCCCCCTTCACGCTCTCAGCCTCTTTCTCTTTCTCTCTCCCACCCACAGTAGAAAACCATTGCCTCTGGCTGTAAACCGTGAAGGCTACGGTACAGCTGACACCACCACGCTGAGGGCACCGCACAACTCCATTCTCATCAAGGAAATAACAACAGCCCTTTTGCAGCTCCTCTTGCGCCGATCAGCCAATCAGAACGCCGTATAACAGAATAGCGCGGCATAGAAATGAGCGCGACATCAGGGAGTAGGATAAAGTCGCCACAGTGGCAGCGACAGCTTCTTTAATGAGGTAGCCGTCACTGTAAGTAGCAGCTATAAAAACATTATTGTAGTATTGGGACTATTGCAGCAATAGGGAACAAAGCACAAGACTCTCTGAATTACACCAGTGCCCTTTTTCACATGTGTACTTTTAATTCTTGGCAGTTTCAGTAGCTTTTACACTGAGCTGACAGCAGTGAAACCTTTCCATAATGTTTTTTGTTGTTAACACACGTGTCGATCACCTTCACGGGGCCTGCTACACTTCAGTAATCGACGGGAGGAAACCGTGTAGCTTCATTTGTTTGTGTGTAGTCAATCAAATGAAGCTCAATTTGTTAAACAGCACGATGACAGAAATGTTCGAACGCAGTGTGTTAATGCACTTTCCAAGCACATCGGAGCACAGTAGTGCACAGAAAATATATTTTATGAAGTTTGTAACGTCCCTCACATGTCTTAGTTTTTAATCAACAACAAAATAACTGAATCGCATGCTATCAATCTATAAACATGTGACATTTTTACACAATCAAGCATTAAATTAGTTTAACTGAATAAATAAAACAAAATTCAGGCTTTTCCCTATAGATTACTTCTTATTCATCTTATTTACTACTTAGATGTGTCTGCGTTGTGTCTGTGAGATTAACAGAGATTAATTAAAAAATATAAATAAACTTGACAAATACAGCTATCTGACAAACTTCAGACAAGGTATCGGATCCAAACCCTGATACTTTTGCGTTTTTTAATTAATATGTCTGAGTAAATAATGAGGAATAAAGATCCATATCTGTTTATTTGAGAAGTTATGTCACAGACTGACACAGTGGGTCATTTATTAGTAATATTATCCGCTTTTCATTTTGAGAGTAATTGTTCTTGGCCGTATATAAAGCCAACATTTTTACAGGGCAGAGCTGTAACGTTCACTCTCTCCGATCCCACTTTTATGCTGCGGTTCTTGGCATTTTCCTCTAAATTCATAGATTTATAGTTTCATTTTTTTACAATCACTTTTTTTTTTTTTTTTTACGCAAACAAGCCTTTTTTACAAGCCGTTTTACGGCTCTACCTCAGTGCTCAGCACATTGCACCAAAGTTAATGTTCAGACATTCACAAAAAAACATTGATCCAAACCACCACCGCGTCTCTGGGGTCCCCACACACTCACACTTTCACATCTCTGAATTCTTTTCAGGAGGTGAGAATAAAGGATTTCGCTATTAGACACCCGTCATTTTGGATATCACGCGGTATGTTTTCATAGGGGTTCCTTTCAAACAGTTTACATATTGAAACATGTCTGCTTTCTCATACTAAAGAACCACTTCATGGAATGAAAAGAGAAAATATTCAAACATGATTTGATATTTAACAGTCACAGTTTTCCCCTACTTTCTTTCAAAACACATGAAGTACACTTGATTTTCCACTAATATATTCAAACAACCTCAAAAAGGGAAGCATGGAAAATTAATCCAGTCTTGCTCGTGTTTATCCACATTATAAATATACATTTCACTACATCTGAAAGCTGCACCTTCCTGGACTTTTAATGCATTTGCCATCTTTAATCAGGTTGACACAATAAATATCATGCAGTTTAACTTCCTATTATCATATGGTTCAGTGAGATAAATATCAACTACAAACTCTGGCATATGTCATTTTACGCACCCAAACAGATGTTGTGCAATGTATGTTTTTCAGAAGCAGGTGTCTAATTATTGTGATTCAGTTATTTTTCCATATCGCCATGTCTAAAAGAGATTTAACACAGAGAGGGAATTTCAAACATGCCACATAAACTCACGAAGCGCAACCTAATTCATAGCTTCACATGTAGAAATGTAAGTAAATCTATATTTTGATAAGCTGTAATGCAAATCACTGCAGCATCAAAAGTACCTGGCAGTGAGTCCCAACCACATGGAATTGGTTAAACACAACAGCGAGCTACAGATGCAAATAGGGGAAGACTGATGATGACACAACATGAGCACATGTTTCCAGTCAAACTTTCACTGGTCTTTCCAGACAGCCTGCTGCTGCTGCATTGTCCCAAAAAGGACGACAACCACAGCTCCAACAAGCTTAGTGTGTAACAGCTCTCCAGGAGTTTTTTTGGACTGCTGACTGAGCATAAATTAGCACAACATCAAACATATTTGTCTCTTATAATTTGGAATTAAGGACGGAAGAATGAGCGACAGATACTCGCCCCTAAATGACACAACGCGTCAGGTATCTTAGC
Organism: Polydactylus sextarius; assembly: GCA_016801845.1. NCBI lineage: Eukaryota > Metazoa > Chordata > Actinopteri > Polynemidae > Polydactylus > Polydactylus sextarius. The sequence goes on along the minus strand of CM028913.1, from coordinate 21,099,322 downwards.
GGTAGCGCAATACCAGAAGACATAGCCCAGGGCACAGGATGGGTGTTGAAGGTAGAGCTGTCCTGGAATTCAATGCAACACAAATTAAGTAACCACAAATGAGGCAAGACACAAGACATAACTGAGGTCCTTTATACATCAAAAGGGTATTTGGGAGTGTTTTTATGTTACAATTGCAGACACACAATGCTTTTATTTCCATAAACCTGTGAGACACTTGTATACAACAGCACATGTGGATTTGCTAAAAAAATCAACTACAGCTATATACAACAAAAGCTGTTCACTTCTTTTTTTAAACATTATTCTTCCATTCTTTACTCCACGTATTGTGCTGTCAGCTGCACACCTACATACAGCCCCGTGGACAAGTATTGACATTTGATCGCTGTGGCCTGCGGTTGTTTAGCTGCATTTATACAAGAACAGAAATCTGATGTTTAACTCTTTGTGGTGAAGGTCTGACCAGACACAGTCTATTCAAAAGAGCCTTAAAGATCAGTTTTCATGCGGTTTCCTTGCACAGTAAACGAGATCAGATGTGAGTGACTACAAAAGTTAAACATTTAGAGCTTTTTCTTTGTCTGTGTGAATGAGAAACACGACTGGTTGAGCCACAAAGAAGCATGAATGTGAATGTGACAGGAGTTATGAGTAATATGTAATATGTAGCAGCAGCAGTAGCTGCTAAATCCCATCCGTAGGCTTATGGGAATTTAAAATTGTACACCAATGACAAGTGACAACTAAACAAGCGAAGGAGAGCGAAGACATCAAGATCTAGATACATTCAAAGCAACAGACACAAACAAACACTTAATTTGTTCCTGTTTATTCACTTGCCAAATCTGTTGTCTAAAGCAACCAACGGTTTATCAAAGGGAAATGGAGCAGACAGATACCGTATCAGAGCCCTCTGCGTCTTTGTTTGTGCTCCACACTGTACCCGTCTGTGAGGTTTTCACATGCAACTGCTTGCACGGCGGTGAGCAGCACAAATTCCTTTCCAGCCCTCAAGCCTGCCAGACCCTCTCTTACCTGCCTAACACAGAGGACCCACACACCCAATCACAAGTCCAATCACAGCCGAACACATTCACTGAGCCATCAGTATAACCAGACACGTACATACCTCCATTGGTACAGCCTAGGAAATCCCAGAACTGCATGTTGGCAGCTGATTCACAGAGGACTGAACCTCTGCTTAAATCTCACACGCCTGTATATGTTCCTCCTCTGCCTCTCCACTTCCTAGTTGTTCTGTATGTTGTCACTTATAAGAGAGAAAACACCCGCCCACTGATTGTTTTGAACTGACACACCTGAGGGCTGAGTTTCATTTCCAAACTGCTGCTTCCTTCTCCTAATCCTTCGTTCCTTGTCTGCTTCCTCACTACTACAATTCTTCTTCACTTTCTATCTTATTCACTCTTCTCAAGTCTCCAGTCTTTATCAGCCCCCGATTGAAAAACAGAGTAAACACTGATCCATCCTTAATGTCACTTTCCTCATACCTGTCACTTCAGATTTATGGAAGTAAGACACACATAGAAGAAACAGGGAGAAGAATCAAAGCCAATGCAAAAAGAAAAAAAAAATCTCTCTTGAGAACAGAATCTAAGTGAGAATGACTCTGCATGTGGGCACGACTGCAAAAAAAAAAAAAGAAAAAACTTGCTACGCATGAGTCATTTTTATGTGTATATCTAACTGCAGACCTGAACATGAAAGCTATGAATTACAGCACAGACTGGACAAGCAGTCCACTAAACATTAACTAGTTATTCAATGACACCGACACAGAAAAAGCATTTGACTTACCACGAAAGTGAAAGTGAAATTTTCAAGATAATTTAATTAGAAGAAGAAGAAAAAAGACCATATCCCCTTTTTGTCAGAATTAAGTGGAAACACATGGGCTGATACAAGCTGTGTCTGGCTTGTGTTCAGGATTATTATTAACAATTATGATAATAATGACACTCTCAGATGAGTGTCATTCAATATCTTTTGAGTCAGATCAGGTACGTGGGTGTGTTGGGTCATAAAATAAAATAAATAAAAGTCAGGAAAACACATGTATGACAGGATCATGACAGGACAGTTTTAACTCTTAAGGAAAGAAAACAACTGAGAATCATGTTCAGATTTGTACTTTTTTTTTTCTTTTTTCTACCATTACAGCTACATATTAATTGAATCCCACCAATCACGTTTAAAGCATAGATTGTGTCTTTTTAATAATTAACACACTTGACAGGGCAGTAAAGCAGCCATCCTTTCCTCTAAAAGCACTTGAAACACTCAGGTAAAGTAAGAACTGCCTCCTTTTCTTTCTTATGTCTTTTGTCTCAAACCAACAATTAAAATGTATTTCAATCTGTGCAAACTGCTGGTTGTTCAATAAATAAATAAAATACATATATATGTTTTTGTTTGTTTTTTTTTTTTTTTTTTAAGTATTTTGTTGTTGTTGTTGTTTTTGGTTGCTGCTGTTCTGTGCATGACAGAAATCCTCCTCTAGCTTGGACCTTTGCACCTACCGGAGAATCACAGAGGGGTGGTTTCGGCCACTGCACCACTGTCTGTCTGTTAGGAATACAAATGACTCCGCCGTGTCAAAAAATCACCCGTATTTTATATCATTCACTCCACAATATTTCACCATGAATCCACATATCATCTTTTTAAAAACACACCCCCGCTTACTGAAATGCTGTTACCCTCCATTGTCTGTGTATGAGTGTGTTACCCCCCCTTTAATGCTAAGCTAGCTCAGCTAACAGCGGGCTATTCCCACTCAATCCACCTCCGAGCGAGATCAATATACTCACCCGCTTTAGAAGCCCCTCAGCCCGGCCGCACCTACTCCCTGGTCACCGAGCTCCTTTTTTTTCCCCCGGCTTGGTTTGTTAGATTTTTTTTTTTTTTTTTTTACACACACATATATACACACACACACACACACACACACACAGATACGATTTGATATGTGAACCGGCTCGGTGGTGGCGGTTGTATCTCCTCCGTTATGAGTCTCTCTCTCTCTCTCCCTCTCTGTCTGTTTTTGTCCACAACAGCGCCGTTCCCGGTTGTCGGTGTCCACTGACGCTGTTAGCTGTTAGCACCGCTAGCACCGTTAGCTCCGCTGCTGCTGTTGCTGCTGCTGCTGCTGCTGATGGAGCCAGAGCTTTTCCAACATGGCTGCAGCTGGAAGGTCCTCACTGTCAGGAGAGAGAGAGAGAGAGAGAGAGAGAGAGAGAGGAGGGGGCCCTACATCATTTCAAGGGTCCTCAATTTTTTTTTTTCTTTTTTAATGAAACACCCACCACATTTCATAATACCCGTCCTCCATATGAAGCCATAAAGGACAAAGCTGTCTAATTACTTTTACCTTCACCCACGACCTCAATTTTCTGTGCATTTAAGGGCTTAAATCTCCTCTCTCAGTGTCAGTAAATACTTTTTGTTGTTATCTCCCCAAAAATAAACATTCAATACACAATAGGCTACTGACAAGTAGAATAAGAGAAACCACTGAAAAAAATATTGATTAATTAATGAATATTAAAAAATATTTTGCTTTATATTGTACTTGAGGTTATTTGTTTATTTATCTGCCTGTTTATTTATCTGTTAGTAGTTGTTATTATTTTTGATCTTTAAGGATTCATGTAAGTTTATTGTCATTGTGTCACGACAAAATTCACTTTGGTCCTCTCCTGGCAGCAATGAAACAATTAAAAATTAGTTTAAATCAACAAAAGATTATTTTTTTACTGAAGGACATGCATTTATATATGTTTTTTATTTTGTTTATAGATTTTTTTCTTTGCATGTTGTAGTTTTACTCTACTTCTTCTTGCAATAACTTGTGTAACACAGCATCTATCTATTTAATCAGCTATGCAGCTATTTATTCATCTGTGTATTTTTTAATCATCTGATATGTAATGGAAAATTACAGTATTTGCATCCAAATCAGCCATCACTGATTACAGAGCAGAAGAATTAAATAGCTATGATATTAACTGACTGTCAAAAGAATAAATGAATAAAGAGAAAGACACAATAAAAAAAAAAACAGTGTAACAACAAACAACTGAATTGAAATGTCTTCTGCTCATCAGCCTACAAGGATTTAAATGACTATTTAAATTACAACCAGGCACAAAAGAAAATATATTAAAAAACACTACACATCTATACATACAAATGTATGCTGCATATACATCATACATTTGACTTTGGTAAAGCATGGCTGTCTCCGTACTCGAGTAGGAGAGGAAGACAAAGATGATAACAGTAACTAACAATATATATATTTGAACAAAGGGTGAGTGGAGAAGTGCACACAATGACTTAGGTAGTTGATTGTTCATAGTTAATTTACATTTGATTTCATTTTTCAGGAAGTGTGTGTGTGTGCAAATAAAACTGTCATTGCAGCTGTCAAGTTATTATGTTGTCTATAATGTTTATTAATTTGTTTATTAATTTATTAATATTAATTTGCCTCTGTGTTGATGGAGCTGAATAAAAAGTTGTTGTGTTTAGAGATCACATGTACTTTGCTGTAGGTAAAGAGATAAAAATAACAGTGTAGCACTTTGCTGAAATTAAATTGCTCCACTCTTTGTCCATCTTACTTCCCACAAAAGTGATCACAGTGCTGGCAGCAGGCCGTCATTAAATCAACCTTAAACATTTCTACTGATGCATATGGTTGAAGTTTGTGGTTTAAAAAAAAAAAAAAACATTAAAATCCAGAGAACTGAAAAATAATAATACGAAACAAAGACACATGTAAGGAACCACAGTGCTAGAGCTAATGTCTCATGTTTAAATGAAATCTTAAAAGATTTCACTCATGCATTATTCATTATAGTATCACAATGTAAGCCAAACAAAAGGGCTTTGAAATTAAGATGTCCCCCCTCCTCTCTCTCTCTCTCTCTCTCTCTCTCTCTCTCTCTCTCTCTCTCTCTCTCTCTCTCTCTCACACACACACACACACACACACACACAGACACAAACAAACAAACAAAATTATTGTGACTTTGATGCTGACTGCCATCAGACTGTCTTGGATCTCTGCGTGTCCTCAGCCCAAAACAATCCATCTACTAACGACCTACGCGTTAAGTCCCACTGCCATGGATGCAGCTAATATCCATCCACACACACACAAATGTATGCAGAAGCACACACACACACTCAATTCAAAGATTATTTTTATCCAGACAGTGGAACTATACAGATTGTGGTGCGAGGGAGGGCGATTCTTGGATGGATTAAAACTCATGACCTCATAGTTAGACACAGTGTCCGCTGGGCCACCAGTACACAACACATTTAACGCATTTGGCAGACACGCAGCTTGGCACCAGCTGGGAAAAACATATTATGTTTAGTGTAGATTTATTCTGTTCTATATAATTAAACAGCATGGAAGAGAAAGGAAGGAGTAAATCAACCCTGAGCCAGATGCAGACCACAGGCTTCTTCCACTCAATACTCTCTGCAATAAAAACCCCACTGTGTACTATAGGTAGCAAAGTCGATGTTGTGTATCACTCATATATTTCTCCAAGTGAATTGATGAGAAGCAGTGAGTCTGACGGAGCAGCCGTTCTGCTTAATGGAGTTTTATTAGATCCAGTGATGAATATAGTCAAAATGCAGCCTCAGATGTCAGAGGAGTTATTGTCCAAGGGCACAATTTTTTAAAATGTGTTGTCATTATTAAACAGGGGTAGTAAGTTGATAGCGTAGCACCTCTCAAATTTTCTTTTAAATAACAAAAAACAAATAAAACATATAGATCACGCACATGAATGAAAACAACCCCTACATAATACATCCACCCATCTCAGAAAGGATGGGGCTAGATATGACCCATGAGTGAAATTAAAAAGACTCATAACATTGTGCCTCATAAGTGATGTTCAAAAACAAAATAGCAGATGCTGAACAGAACACTACAAGGATTAGGTTGTGGAGAGCTACTGGGTGATGTTCAGAAAACAGAGAAAGATATAGAGCTCCATCTAGTGGAAACATTGTGGAAGTACTATCTATCTATCTATCTATCTATCTATCTATCTATCTATCTATCTATCTATCTATCTATCTATCTATCTATCTATCTATCTATCTATCTATCTGTCTATCTGTCTATCTATCTGTCTATCTATCTATCTGTCTGTCTGTATCTGTCTGTCTATCTATCTATCTATCTATCTGTCTGTCTGTCTGTCTATAAAAACAGAAGGAAGTAATAATATCATAGTATTATGATGACAGAGACACGATGCATCAGTGCCATGACTTTCTGAGGTGTCTCTCTTATTACAGCAAGTGGTGAATTGAATCACAGCCAAGAGACAAAACCACCATTGCTGGCATCAGCAGCCACTGGCGTCACGGTTTTAAAGACCATGCACCACTTGGGTCACCTCCATCATCTTTGGAAACAAGAGAGATATTTGTTCATTTACTTGTGTTTGAACAGCAAATCCTGATAGAGGTACCATCATACTTGTGTCTCAACCCTCGTACTTTAATCTTAAATGTCTTTTCTACTTAAAAGAGTTTTCCACCAAAGTAACTCTGTCAGACTCATGATGGATTAAAAATTGATGCAGCAGAATCAAAGATATTTGCTATGTTTTAGTTTTTATATTTAAACACTCACACACAGAAACCTGGGGCCAACAATACCCCCAGAGCAATTTATCTGACTCTATTGTGCAATGCAGCTGATGTAACCTCAAACTGCTCGCCTTGAGCAAGATTTCTAATACTGATCCATATGACATCACTTGAGGCAATTTATCAAACTTTACACAGCAGGAGCACCTCCTGGAGCAGCACTAAGCTTTATACAACTTTAATGTGATACATTTATGGAGCTCCTGTTTGATGTAACATTTTCAGCCTGTTACTGCTTTTGCTGTTTTTTTTTTTTTTTATTATTATTTCTGTACCAAATTCAACCTTGATGGTTGCATTTTAACCTTAATAATAACAGAGATGTGCTCTGTTTTTCAACCACAGAATAAACAAAATCCATTCGCAGTTTAACTGTTTAATCACTGACAGCACAAGAAATACTCACATCAAACCATCTGTGTTACAGAATAACTGAACACATATTTACAATGATACTATAACATCTTCTGAACTAAAATGTCCATAACACATTCCTGCAGTTAATAATACACAACTGTGACAGTTGTGTAAAATCAATACACATTCCTACAGTTATGAATATCCAGTAACCACACTAGGAAATACTGTGTCTTTAAATATTGATTAAATATGACTACTTAATTGAGTTTTACATAAATGTGCAATAACTTGAGGTTTTAATTTTCAAAGAATGCATTTCAGCTTTTATGTTTTCTACATGTACTGTGTATTATTGTAGTTAACAGAGGATGAGGAGGCAGATCAGGGTTGAAGGATGCAGACGAGGACAAAGACGTGTACAGAGACAAAGAGAAGAAGAAGAAGACGAAGAGGAGGAGGAGATAAAGTACAGGTAAAGAGAAGACTGAGATGAAGGCCAAGGAAGAGATGCAAGAAAAGATACTTGAACTAATGAAACAATAGGTACAGACACAGTGGGATGGAGAGGCAGAAAACAAGAATAGAAAAAGTATGAACTATGACCTCATAGCTATAGCATAGACATAGTGCAGATGAAAGGGCATATCTGAATGTAGAGACGGAACAAAGTATGATAAAGTTGAGTGGATACAGTGAGGTACAATTTGAATTAAGTGCAAAGGGATGGGGTGCACTCTAGCACGCCAATTCAGTGGATTTTGAGATGCCCTGGTCCATGTTATTCATGGAAACACTCTCCATGGAAACATCAGTGTGCGAGCGCCCGCGCTTCTCATTGCTGTGCAAATGGCCACGGTGCAACTCGTTGGTGTGTGAGCGGCTCCGAGAACCATCGAAGGATGAGATGCTGGAGCCGGAGGCTGTCCGTGAACGAAGTCTGGTCATACTGGCACTGGATACTGGAGATAGAAGAGACACAGGTTTATAATCATCTGCATCCTTGTTTAATAGTCTTCAGGGTTTCATATTTCATATTTAGCACAATATTGATTCAACCAACAATAAATAAACTTACTAGACAAAGAGAAGCACCTGAAGAGACATGAGAATTAAGAACTGAAATAGTCAAAGGTTAAATTGAAGTTACTTACAGTATCCCATGCCCTGGATGAAATATTTGAAGGCTTCAATCACTTTGGCTGGCTGTAGAGGGAAAGATTAAACGTGTTAAATAGATTTACAACCAATCTGAGGTGGAGATTGTTGAAGTTGTCAGCAGAAAAACCAATAAAAAGTCTCAGCTCACCTGATCAACCTGAGGAAGACCTCCACAGTCGGCCATCTAGAAAAGCATAGCATAAACAATTACAAACTGAAATTGTTTTCCTAGAGTATTAGTTCATAAAGTGTTATATCAGTATAATTTGTCATTATTTGTCCAGTGACCTTGAGCAACGTGGTCTTGGTGGGATTGAGTTTAGAGTTGCAGTCGACTACAGCCTCCACCACTGGTGCGTTATCTCCCACCACCAGCAGAGTGGAGCACCTGCAAAACAGCAGATGGCATTGGTAAAACACGTGATGTGACTGAGCCTGACAGATTAAGGATACTTGTGTTGTTTTTACTAACTTGAGCGTCCTGACGTTGATGTTTCCTCCAGGAATAGGCCTCTCCACCTCCAGAGCTCCACGCTGGTGGTAGGAGCGGTAGAACTGACTCACGTTGGACTGGTTCATCGTCGTCGCAATGTGGTGACGATACGTGGCGATAAGGTCGTGGTTGTTCTGGATCTCCTCCTGTGAATTATTTAGTTTATCTTTTTTAAACACTATGTTTCCAAGTCATATCTAAAGCCAGTCATTTCTGAAGAGGCCTGACACCTCACCTTTCCAAACAAGTGTGAGATGACTGTGTCTGAGAGAGTGTGGGTCCATTCTGTGAGCTACAAAACATACACACAATCACATTATATACAGGCTTTACTCAACATGTATCAGAACAGATGGTTGTGTAGATTAAATATTATATTGTTAATATAGAAAAAACACATATTATTTACCTTGCTTGCAACAGAATCCATTAGTCCTTCAGCGTTGGGGTTGATATTCATTAGCAGTAATCCATCCACCAGATCAGGATGATTCAGCTACATACATGTACACACACATTAGTTCTCTTGTTTATTTAAAGACTAAAAATTCAAACATTACATTTTCCAAACTACATTTGAAGGAGGTCAGAATGACCTCCTCTCAAGTTCAAGCGGGAATTAGAGAGATAGATTTAAACTCACAGCAAATCTCGCCAGGACATTGGCTCCTGCTCCAACTCCCAGTCCAATCACAGTGCTCAGCCTGCAAACGTTCAGAAGGTCAGGAGGCTAATTAAGCGAACGTCAGTGGTGACTTTAAAACAGCACGTAAACAACAAGTGTTGAGTAAACATCAGATTAACTGAGGGGATTCAGGTCTGTCTCACCCGAAGTGTTTGAGGACAGTTGGCAGCATTTCAGACAGTTGGTCCATGGAAGGGTAGGTGTACCTGAGGGGTCACAAGGTGTGGGCAGTTAAACTCATGTCAGATAACGGTATGATCATCATAATGAACATAATGCAAAACTATGAGAGGAATAAGGACAGCATTCTTACGAAGCAGCAAGAGTTTTGGCTCCCTCGTGTTGTCCGGGTGCTTCAACATGGCAAACAGGTAAATGTCTGAGGATTTCCCGCATGTCCTCATGGTTCAACAGAGGGTCAAAACAGGTCTTATCTACAAGAAGAGAAAACCCCAAAATGACATTGATTAACCATTTACACACAGAACTAGGTCTTGTTTTTTGACAAAAATGAAAAAGTGATAAAGTGTCTGAGGTTTGGACTTTCATCTTCCACTTACATACAAGTATATATATATCTATATATATATAGATATATATATATATATATAAACGTTATGGCAGGAGCATTAATTAAGAAGTGAGACTTACGGTTCAGTCCAATGTCATGAAAAGTCAGGATGACTGGACGGTTTGCCTTTGGAGTCCCTGTTAAGATGCAGTGGAGGTTCCCATACTGGGTCTCCACATGGTCCTCCTGAAACAAAAACATGGATTTGGTCAAATGTTCAGATCATCCAGACATGCTGCTTGTTTGTGTTGCCCACTGGTCCATTATGCTTCTTCTCCTTGTGTATTAGAGCACAATTATGTAAAATATTGTCGATGACATTTGATTGTTGGTTTCACAGATATTCATTCTCTGCATTTGTATCAAGCTAGTAATTTAACACATTATTTGCAATAAACTGCAACTAAATTGACAGTTTTACGTCACATTTTTAAATCAAATCTTGATGTTTGATAACGTTACATCCAGCTGACTGACTAGTGAGCTCTACAGCAAAAACCTGAATTTAACTTTACTACAAACAAGGATCAGAGCCATGACAGTAGAGCCAGCCTCAAGGTTAATGTGATGATACTTACAGTGGTTTGAGGCTCAAAGACGGAGTCATTCTCGTTGTCCTCCAGGACCATGGCTGCTGCTGGTGCTGAGTCGACCTTGAAACACGATAGTCGTGCAGCAGATGCAGAATAGATATCCCCTGTGAAGTAAATTAATTTCCCCCAATTTGTATTTCTAGGTGTCAGAGATGACTTAGTGGTGTTGGTGTTATAGAGCTGGTAGTGTTGTACTATGTGTTGTGTGACTGACTATATGTTTGAGCTGGTTTATATATCCTCTCTAAGCCCCTAACTCCAACCTGGCCTCTTCCTGTTTTAATCTGACCTCAGGCTGCTGCCTCCCACAGAGATTTAACCAGAACCAGGACATCTAGACTACAAACACTTGTACACTGAGGAGTTTCATTGGCCTGTTATACAACTTGAATTAAATCAATGTAAATCTTTTGTTTTGTCCATACAACAGACAAACGTTTGTCATGTTGGAAAATAAATTTGATTAACTGTGTCCTATAATTGGCTCCAAAGCCGTGAACTTAAATATAATTCACAGGTAAATCTTTTTATTTTTTTTTGCTTTGAGGTATTTGGGGGATCACAACAACTTCAGCCAAACCACGAGCAGGTCAGCAGTCTAATCTCAGCGTGCCATATGTTCCTCACTGAGAAACACTCAGACTCCTACAGCTCTGTAACCTTGACCCCTCTGATAACCAAGTATATTAAGTTAATCATCTGAGTAGATTCACTCAACTCTTGGTGTGTCATTTAGCTCTGACACAGCACTGCGGCTATCAACACTGCACAGACAGAATCAAAACAAAAAAAGATCAACAGGTTAGTCTGTGCTAATTTTGACAAAGCAATGATAGTGTAAATACTGTAAGTACTGTAAGTACATGGGTTCATCTGGAAACAACAAACTTTTCATTCTTATCTTATATTTTATTGTCATATTGAATTAGTCAATAGTCAATATGTCAATATGTACATCTCTATAGACCAGATTTGCTTGTTTATTTGGTTTTTTTTTAATTCTCATATACAAACACACACACACAAACAAAAACAACATTACACAAGTGGTCAGTATATAAAGACAATAATTATTGTCCATGAATCTAACTCATGCAAATTATCATTTCATTAGTTTGTCTACTGTTATCCACTCATACCAAGACAATATTTCATTGCTAGAGATTACAAAGGTTTCTTCTACTGCTCCAGAGAAAGAGTCCTCCCACTGATACAACATCCTCTTCTTTCCCCAAAGTCAATCTCCTCAGAGATCAGAGATTTTCACATGGAAACAGATGCAGAGTCGTCACTGACCCACTTTACTTCAAGCCACAAACATTATCAAGAACACACAAAAGTGGGTTTGGTGACACTTATTGACCCATTGCTGTACTAATATTCATGTACACAAACTGTATTTTTACAAACAGTGTAGTCTGGGCCTGCGGCAATTTGTTAAAACACCAGCTTTATATTTACCACTGCACTAATTGCACTAAAATGTATTTAATCAGGCCAATGTATCCAAATTTAGACTTAATATTTAGGAACTGAGTTCAAATAAAGTGTCTTTGCTCAGTCTAATACAAAAATACCTCTCTAGTGGGCGACTTGTTAGAAATGTATTTGTTTTTAACTGACAAACCTAGAAGTCAAAACCTTGAGTCAGTTTAATCTCTGCAGTCTTGACCAACAGCTGTTGTTGTGTCAACAGGGTTAGAAAGCTACGATATTATTTTTATTATTATTTTATTTTGTGTATTACGTGTATTAAGTTTACATGTGTATTTGATTATTAAAAGTGGTAGACGGAGATTTGCACCGAAGGTAATTGAATTGCTTTTAAATGAAATGGTCTTTCTCATAATGATGTCAGGTCAGTTTATGGATTAACTGAAAGAAATCTCGGTGGGTGATCATGTAACTGTGAAAAAAAACCCACTGAATCCTCCCTACTTACTGGGTATCAGCAGTTATCAACATGCAGTCGATCCACAGTAAACAAGAGTTATTAAGGCTATTCCCCAGATCAATATATTATGCAGTAGAGGACCAGACGGCAGCAGGAGGACAACAGGGCAGACAGTTAATAGCTGGCTGAACGGAAACACAGCAGACTGCTCTGTCATCCACATTCGACTTTAAGATGTAATACCAACACTGACTTCAACACACACATCTACACAAGAGCACTGTGTATGTGTGCAGCAGGTTTAATCCATTTAGCGGTGGCCGAAGAGCAGAGGACAACAGATGGGTCTTACTCAGCCTCATGTCAGCCTGAAGACATTTTAACATCACACTAACTCTGACTAAGCTCTGGCCTGCTAGCCTAGTTTACCATTCTCCACTGTGCCATATTTATTTGTGTGCGTTGTAGTTAAAGTTATAGTGTCTGTGTCTTAACTGTAAATGTGTCAGCTTCTTCACGGGATTAACAAGTCTGAGGTCAGCTGTAGCAGTGAACAGCAGGGTTTTTATATAGCACACCAATATACTTATACATACATATATAAATACATACATACATACCTCAGTAATGTGATACAAGTTTATAAAAAAAAGCAATAATCTTTTTGTTATCCTGTGGTGCTGATGGTGATATGACAAGTAATAGCTGCAAAAACAAACATTATATAACTCCTAATCCTATAAGTCCTCATTTTTGAACTCAATACTGCTCTAAAGTAACCCCTAATCAAGACACGTGTTAATGGACAAATAATGACAAATAAATTTATTTGAAAATTAAGAAGAGAGCTGTTTTTACAGCAGGTATTTTCACTTTCTTGAAATTTAAGCATTAGTCATAGGGTCTGACAAATGGGATTTTTGGAACAGGAGTAAAACATCCTGATAACCGATTCATTTACTGATATTATTTATTTAACATAAACACATGATCAAATATGGCTGAAACATTTGAGACAGAGATGTTTGTCATAAACATAACATTTCACTGTCTAAGGACAAACAACTTTTCTTGTCCAGTAAAGTAAGAAGTAAACTTTTAAGAAATGAGACATAACCAGTTGAATCAATGGTAATAACTGACACTGATTCATCTTAAAAAGAATGATATAAGTCAGTTATATTGGCAGCTTATTCAGTTTACATCTATAATTCTCCCAATGTGACATGTCAAAATGTACAAAAAAAAAAAAAAAACAATTACACCAACATCATTAACTCTTCTACTGCGTCGGATGTTATATCGCCTCTTATATTATTCAAAACACATGCAGCCTTTAGTCATGAATACAATATTTTTGTGCTTCTTGATCTTTTTGAATAGTTAATAAACACAAGAAAAACCAATCAGGCTTGTAACAGCTCTCTGCTTCTTTGTGTCATTTCCCAGATGAGTCCACTAGATGGAGTCTGGATGTAACGTGTCAACAAGACATGAACGGGTCAGAATCTCACACTGTTTTGTTGTAACATTATTTCTAATCAGGATTAGACGTTTTGTGTTTGTTGATATTGTTTTATTCTTGATATTTGCATTTACAGTTTTTCAATTTACTAATCTACATTATGACATGAGCTTCAGTGTCAAACATTATTGCAACACATTTCTCAATTCACACTGGTCAGATGAGATAAATATGTATTATTTAGGTAAATTAGGAGTTTTCTAGCTTTTTATTTTCTAGCTTTTGATTTTATATTTTATATCATTCATCATTTACAATAAGAAATTGATTAAAGGAATTGATGTGGAGTCATTTATTTATTTTTTGTCCCCTTGTGGGTGTGGCCTTTTTGGGTGTTTTTAACATAACAGAAGGGATGGACAGTGAGATGGAAAGTAAATTTTGAAGTCCAGAAATCTCAGCGTGTGTTGAAGAGATCGTTGACTTATGTAACATATATAACCACCGTAACATGTGTTATGAACATTTTGTGTTGTGAGATGGAAAGAATCTCATTTGCTGCTGTGACAACAGGTGTCACGGTGACTTGGGTCTCACACTTTGTTTACCTGAACCCGACTGTAATTTCCTCACATCGAGGCACTGGGGTACATGTATTTACATATGCAGAAGCATAGATATAAAATAGAGGTGATATGTTATGGTTGTATTGTCATGCAGGCAACTAGTTGTCATGGTAACCCCTCAGTCTGCAGGTGAAAGTCCTGCTGGCTGACTCTCAGCTTTCAAAACATTCTAATTATACACACAGCAGCTGCTACCGCCTGCCACATGCTTGACTCTGTGTGTGTTTTCGTTGTTTGTGTATGAGTGTGTGTGTGTGTGTCTGTGTGTATTAGTGGGTATGCGCAGGATTTTCCTCTTAAACTCATTCTGTGTACGTGCACATACGAGAGGTATCTAGTGTGCATGTTTTCAAAGGGAGTGTACACCACAAAAAAAAAAAAAAGAAAAAAAAAACCCCACAAACAAACAAAAAACAAAATAGATTGTGTAAAAATGTAGATTTATGCATTAAAACAGTTTTTAACAGCAATATACACTGGTACATTTGTCAGGATCAGTGTTGACTTTGGTAGAAGTCGGCAACTAGAATGATACAAATTGAAAGACTTAAAGTATCTAGTATTGATTGTACTTAAGTATGACAATTAATCTATACTTAAATCTACTTAAGTAATGAAAGTACAATTACATGTTCATAAAAACAGAAGAACATTATGAAGTTTATCCAGCACCTTAAAACATGGAGCCTACATCAATCTTCATAGACAAGGTCTTGAGTCTGAACTAAAGTATGAAAGCTTTTTCCCCAAATTTTTTTTTTTACATTTTTCCATCCATCCACCCTTTAAGATGGAGCCTACATCAATCTTCATAGACAAGGTTTTTTTTGAAAGCATTGTTTTTCCATCCATCCACCCTTTAAGATGGAGCCTACATCAACCCACAAACATTGTGTTGATAGTCTAAACAGTCACAAGTAGACTTAGAGTCTACCTGTGTCTGAGTCTAGAACCAGAGCGGTGGAGAAAACATTCATTGCATCTAATTTTTGTAACGACACTGAATATTGAAAATGTATCAGAGTAAAAGCATGTCATTAAGTTAGGAAATGTAGTGAAGTAAAAGTAAGGTACAGTACTCAGCAGTGAAGTATTATTACTTTATTACAACACTAGTCTGGACCATATCAACCTTTCTTTTATCAAGCCTTAGTTTAAAATCACTGCAATAAATATTACAACTATATCATGCTGCGTTTGATTTTACTGTAGTTTAATAAATCAAAGACTCCATCTGAACCACGGCCAAACACAAACTGGAACCTGATGTGCTATATGTAACTCTGGCACATCAGATCCATTCATCATCTATTCATCTGAGTAATCTGGTCTGTACTTGAAAATATCAGCACAGCTCAAAATGTGAAGCCCCTGATCCACCACAGATCCTACTGCTGTCGCTTCACTATCCAGTCCTGACCAGTGAGAAGCTTCGTCTCCCTGCAGCACGGCACCTGCCGTCACCTCACATCCTCTTAAACATAGGTATAAAACTGAAATCTGCCACAGTACGATTAAGAGCTGCTTAGAGGTCATTAACATTTACGAGTTGAATGTCAACTTACAGTGTAAAAACAAGCTGCCTGGAGGAAGCTACTTGCTTCCTTTTCATATCCAGTTTCTTCCCAGTTGTTCAGGGAATTACTTAGTATTTCACACTGCTGCACGAGGGGTGTGCCTCAGGGACAGGATAACAGACTTTTCAGATGCCCTGCGTTATTGCATTTATCAACATGGTAAAGACGTTTGAATAATGAACTTACATACGTTCCCACTTTACTCAGGAACGAGTAGTCCAAAACCAAACTTATATAGACGTCAGCAGTCAGAGGTGGATCATTAAAAGAGAATCCTCACATTAAGAAGAAATTACCAGTTGTAATTATTTTGTAACATAACCATTACTGTGAGTAATATTAGTAATATTATAATGAGAAAAGCGTCTGTAATATGCCCACTGACATAGTTACATACATTCTGATTATATCACTGTACATCAGCCTTTTTATTTTTAACTAGAGGCTATGTTTGTATTCATCTGGCACAAACACAACAGAGTGAGACAGGAAGGTGCTGAACCAGATTAGAGCTCCTCTATAGTGCTGATAAGAGATTTAAACAGTGCCAATCACTGCATAATGCCAAGAATAGCTTACTGAGAAACATCTAATCTGCAATGTTTAGCCTACTGGAGCTCAGGAGGAATAATTAAGTAAGAAATGAACAAAACTTTACAAACAAACAAAACCAATTGATTTCTGCTGCAGCAGAATATGTCACTTCATGTAGCTTTAACACTTAAAGTCCAAATGCAACACATTATTTATATCTTCTTTTTGAACTTTTCAGATATGCACTCTGGTAAACATAATAAAATGGAGGAGAAGTTTGGCCTCAGTGAAGATCAAGTGATGCAAACTGCTATGGTCGTATTATTTCCCTGTTCTATCACTGATGCCATGGTTTAAGAGTGATCACGCTTAAAGGTTTGATATGAAAAAACAAGGCAATAAATCTCTGTTGATAGCTTCTATTTTAATCCAACTATGGCAGGAAAGTCTGTGCATAATAATTATGATGATCTTCACCATTCACAATGTATGGTTTATATAAAAATAAAGGATTGGGAGCCTCCTTGGTATTTCCTTGAAGCTGTAGTGAAAAGGAATCAAGCGCTCAGAGAGTCTTTGCAGGTCAGCCCTGCATTCATGAATCTGGGAGCGAGGCCACAGCCCTAAGCACATGGAGTGTCCTTTAGGCTCCTCAGAAAGCACAAGACTGCCAGCTGAGGGTTGACCTACAGGGTGTCAGCTCACATTTCCAGAAACCATTGCAGCAACCATGTTTAGGCCAGTGCAGTGCACTGCACCAAAACAGATGGTCAAACTGGACCTGGCTGGTTCTCAGGAGGATCCCATGGAGGAAGCCTTGACAGGAAGAGTATGAGGATCTGGGGAACAATGATGACAAGTAGAAATGGTGATAATGTCTCAAGGGGAACATAAAGAGCAGCTACAAGTGGTGGGAACAAGTTGCAATATGGGGGGTATTGCCTTCATTTCACTTCTCTATCTATCTATCTATCTATCTATCTATCTATCTATCTATCTATCTATCTATCTATCTATCTATCTATCTATCTATCTATCTATCTATCTATCTATCTATTTATCTATCTATCTAAGTGGTAAAGTTGAGACCATCATCATCAAACAGTCATGAGGCAAAGTCTAAACCAGGTCTGACATATAGAGTCAAACAATCATTCATGTTCCCGCTCACATCTACGGGAAATTTAAACTTGTTTGTTTGGACTGAAAATGTGAACCTGTCGTGCTTCAGTCCCACTCACTTTCACACAATGTTCCTGTTTCTGTCATGACACTTCATTGACATTTTACTTCTATTGTGTATTTTATTTTAATTCAGTATTGTCTTTAACAAACTGTAATTTTGCATTTGGAGTCTGTTAATTATGACGTGTGGTTTGTTATGATAATAACAAAAAAGGCGACAGATCACCATAAAGAAAAACGCCTGGGATAAACACCAGGCCATTATATAGCAGCCAACACCTGACAACACACACACACACACACACACACACACACACACACACATACACACACAGAGTGAGAGAGAGAGAGAAAGTGAGATAGTGAGAGAGGAAATTACTCCAACTATAAGCAGCAGGGAGAGATCATGACCTAGCACATTTTAATGTGATAAACTAGAAACAGTTCAAACAGAGCTGCAGCTAATTTAAGCTGGTGAGACATGTTTTTTTTTTGAACCGTCATGTGTAAAGTGATTGATAGGCAGGTGAGGCCCTGCTTTAAAAATGTCTGTGCCTACGTGACCCGACTGCCTTGTGACTCTGTGGGCTCAAATACCCCCATACCATAACCTCATAAACAAACAGAAAACCATATTTATTGAGCTCTTGCCTCAGTGGTTGGTTGGCTGGTTTAGAAAAAAAAAAGTCTTGCCATTTTCCAGCCTTTTTTAATTTTATTTTTGGATGAACACACTGACTGACGCCACCGTGGCTTTACACAAGGGTTTGGCTGTGGGGAAAACAAAAAAAAAAACAAAAAAACAAATAACAACAACCTGGTGCTATTGTCAGTTGAGGAGAAAGTTAATTCCAATGATCTGGGGCTCAAATGTTTGACTTGTCCAATCTGTCTGGAAGCTCAAAGGACTGTCTATTTTTAGCCCTTTCAGGGGAGGGGAAGGGGAGGAGGGAGAGGGAGGGAGGCATGGAAAACAAGAAATGGTCCAGACAGACATGTCATAGCATGAGATGTTCACAAAGATGACAATTTAGCATTTTTGTTCAGTTATATTTGAGAAGAACATGAAATGAAACACTAAGCTGTATTATTCTCTGTCACAGTGAGCTGCATGACATGTGAGACTGCGCACTTCCTTGACCAAACCTTGTAATCAACAGCCTATAGGAAGGGGTAAGGACAGAAGAGGAGGAGGGAACACCACCTCTTCTTCACCCACCAAGTGCCTGCTGGAAGAGGGGAGGGAGAAAGGAGGAGAGTGGATGAAGAGAAGAAGGAGGAGGAGGGGGAGTGAGGCTCTTCTCTCTCTTTCTCTCTCTCTCTCTCTCTCTAAGAGCATTAACTGTAGAGTGTTCTGGTGGTGACAGGGCTGTCAGGGTCAGATGGCTGCTCAGCCTGATTAGACCAGCTCACAGCAGATCCCCAGCCCCCGGCATACTGCACTGCTTCTGCTCCTGCGAGCTAGAGCCACCAACTGGCACATACTGTAACACGGAGAGGCTCTGGGAGGAGGGTGGCGAGGACGAGGTGGAGAGTTTAGTGTGACAGTGGGGCAGAGCCACAGGTTGTTGCAGAGTGACTTTTTTTCTGTTTCGCAACAACATATTTCAGCAGGAAGAGAGAACTGAGAGGACTTTAGGTGGACTTTACTGTGGACAGAGGCAGAAGAACTGCGGTTAAGTCTGTGTTTGGAGATGAGACTGAAGATCTAAGCGGTAAGGACACACATTCAATAGATTTTGCATGTTTTCATAGCTGTTAATATGTAAACACCTGTCATATTGTAAATACTGTTTCTGATGCTGTCAACTGCTACAACAGGTTGTGGAACTTTGGAGAACATAAACTCAGTGACAGATGAGTAACGAGGTCACAACTTTAATAAAAAATGAATTTCCACATTAAGATAGTTAATGAAGCCAGTCATTGCTCAACAGTGCACTATCACTAGAGACTTGTGTCTCCACAAAAATATGATTTGTCACAGAATTGGACGCTTAGTGTACATACAGCTATAAATACAGCTGCAGGTATTCAGTGGCAACAGGGGTTTACTATAACAGGCAGTCAGCTGGTAGTATGTCAGCACTCAAACTGTTGTAGGCTGCTGCTGCTTGTGCAGGAACTGCCCATCAGTCAGTGGTTTGTGGATTTCCCTGTTCAGCAGCCAAGCCATGCACTGAGGTAAGAAGGGAAGACTGTATAGATTTGCAGAAGTGTTTCAGATTTAGCGCCTCATTATTGGAACTGTTACAGAAAACCTTCCTCTTAGAGGCAAATGGACTGAACTTGTTTCATTCAGTCTTACACTGCAAGAACTGTTGGGGAAAAAGTCTGGCAACCTAACGCGGGTTCTGAAATAATATTGAGATCCATATTTAACCTCTTTGGGTCCTGACCCAAGCCTGTAATAGGGGATGCACCTGTTTTTTGACAAACCAAACTGCACGCTAAGGTAACGGGGAAGATCAGCTTTACAGTTTTAATTGGAATCACATTTACACATTAAATAACTCTGCTTTACATGTCAGCTAAATGCCAAAAGTGACAACAGGACTTGGGGAGAGTTTGTTTTTCTTATTAGACTCTTGTTTAAATGCTCTATACCTGCTTTGTGACAGTGCCTGCTTTACATGGTACAAATTAGTTTTTATCCCAGGGTCCTCAGTTATAATTTTGTCATTAATATTAATGTCCCATCTTCTACAATTTGAATAGACTGGTTGGAAATAATCAACCTCTATCCTGATTAGTGGTAACAGGGGATAAATTCCTAATTATAGATAGTCAACAACCTGGAATAGATCATACTCTTCTGGAAGAGTGAGTGAGTAAGTCAGCATGTGATTATGAAATGTATGTGTGTGTGTGTGTGTGTGTGTGTGTACTGTCAGAGCTGAGGTGAAGAGGTGACCGCAGATTACCCAGATTACCTCTGGGCTTTCCCTGGTTGTTTGTCTGAATGTCTGGACATGTGAGTGGGTTGAGGTTTACGTCTTTAAACATCCACACTTCATGTTTCCCTCACTGCCTCTGCTCACTGCATATCTGTTCTCACATCTCTCTGTTAACAAACAAGAAAATGAAATTAAATTATGGTAATTTTTTGCAGCCAGGTGATTGTTGATTTCTTGCAGGATTTGAAATGTTGCCAAAGTGTTCATCCCGCATCATTTTACTGCTTTGTTTGAAATGAACACAGCAGGAAGGTCGTGCAGTTGGGGGTCACGTGCCTTAAACAGAAACGTGTTGAAAAAATAATCTTAATCAGGATGAGACTGGGTGAACTGGACGTTTTCTTTTTTTTCTTCTTTATTTGTTTTCACTTTTTACCTCTTTGGAGCAAATTTAATTTTGTCGATATTGTGCAGGCTAACTTAATGCAGTTTGTCATATATATATATATATATATATATATATATATATATATATATTGGCTATATTAGATTTTTTTTTTCAGCTCATGCAACATCTGTCGTCTGTTGCCTAGATTTTATTGTTCATACTGCACGGAGGATAATCTTGAATAAGTCAGACAAAGCACAATCAGGTCCATGCAAATATCACTGGCCTCAAATATGTTAATGAAGTGGTGGTCAAACAATCTCCAAAAATATTTGAAAATATTCAAATTCATATTTGAATCTCATAATACAAGTGTTTTGTTATGGGTCATGTTGTCTAACAGCCAAATTTGCTTTATGAATTAAAGCATAATCAACCATAAAAGACCATATATATGTGTGTTGGGAACTCTGTATATAATATATTTCAAAGTGGCTTCTTGTCTCTGCAATTAGTGTAAAAGCTACTGGATGGATAGAAATAGTGGCCTCAATACAACATTTACAATCTGTGAAAAGTATGTTTGTCCATACATGCATCAGCTTTCAGTGCTTGATAAGTTAATTTTTGTGTTTGTGTTTATCCTGCAGAATTGCTGGTTGATGGAGTTTGTGCGGCGGAGTGGTGACTACTGCCACGCCCAACACATTTAGACCCAATGTGGGATGAAATAAACACCATGCTGTCCTGGGACCTTGAACCCTGAAAGACCATCGGCCCATTAATTTCTGAACCAGCCAGCTCATGGGGTAACAAGTGGAGTCTCACACCACCTGGAAGCTAACTGGAGCGAGGGACGGAAAGACAGGAAGTGAGAGAGAAAGCCACGGAAAAAGACAAAGCCAGAAAGGAAAGGACGCAGTTCAGAACTAACACACTGTAGCCTCCTGGACTATAGGACACAGTCAACTGATGGCGTAACAGCAACGAGACAACAAGATCTCAGAACCTCAGAAACTGGGAAATTAACTTAAAAAACAAGAAGTTCCACAACAGACTGGACAGGAAGTCCTAGAATCACCTGGAGACCTCGCATAAACTGAAGGCAAAGCAGCCAACTGTTACAGCTGGAGTTAAAGGTGAGGGGTAACTCGTCACCAGATCCTGACTAAATATAGTGATGCACTAACACCTTTTTAACTTTTGCGCTTCACTGACTTGTCGTGGCATCCACACATGGATCGATATTAGACTAAGTGGTCATATTAAAGGAAATGTTTTGTATTTTTATAAACAAGAATCATTCTGTGCCCTTCCCACATTGACACAGTCTGAAAAGTTTGTTTTGTTTTTACAAATGCAGCCAGAACCAGTAATGCTGCAAAAGTGGTATGACCAGATATGATACCTGAGTCTTCTTAGGAAATATAAACCGGTTTCTGCAAAACACATGTATATTGTGATATAAACAAGCAGCCATCGCTGTCCAAACTACTGGATGTTGTTTGGTTTCTTGGATGTGAGCCCTTGGATGTGATATCACCTAAATAGTTCTTATCAGTGCTAAAATAGTAGCAGTGTACACCTTTGGGAATGTGAGGCATGCCTGAAATAAGATTATTGAAATTAAAATTCCATCCTAAAATAAAGTCACACTCCCTGTTATCTCAATCAGAATATGAGCGAGAGTAATGCAGATCAACAAGATATAACACCACGATGCCTGGAAATGCAGCTGCTTGTTAGTTCAGCAGTAAGACACTGACTGGGGGGAAAAGTCAATGAACATCACGTTGTTGCATTAATTTGTTTAAAAGAAGATGGGGAAAAAAATG
The DNA here is from genome assembly GCA_016801845.1 of Polydactylus sextarius. Classification (NCBI taxonomy): domain Eukaryota; kingdom Metazoa; phylum Chordata; class Actinopteri; family Polynemidae; genus Polydactylus; species Polydactylus sextarius. The sequence goes on along the minus strand of CM028913.1, from coordinate 21,076,347 downwards.
GAAAACAGCAACTTGTAGTTTTGCAGATCACTTCCAGCCTTTTCTTTTTTTCCAAAAAAAATGTTGAACATGTCCTTTAAAACGTGAAGTTCATCCAAATATATCCTGAAGTGAAGTAAGTGAGTAAAGTTTGTGATGTTTGGGCAACATCACCACGGTTTTTATCATATGTATTGATAACTGCTGTACAAAGTGTGCTCCAAATTTAACTCACATAGTTGAAACTGTATCAGTCTGAAGTTATATACAGTTTATTTCACTTGCTGAATGACTAACAACTTCCTGTTAACACATAAAGATTAAAGGTCATCCTAGGACATAAGAAAGGTCACGGCAGCCACCATGAACCGTCCAGCTCCAGTGGAACTGTGCCACAAGAACATGAGATTCCTCATCACCCACAACCCCACAGATAGCACACTCAGCTCCTTCATAGAGGTAAGGACAGTGTGTCCTGCTTCATAATGTGTTTGGTGTAAAAAAAAAAAAACAACAACAAAAACAAAACGTTGTTCTCCCTTTCCAGGACCTGAAGCGTTACGGTGCCACCACCGTGGTTCGAGTCTGCGACATCACTTACGACAAAACGCCGCTTGAGAAAGATGGCATCACTGTGGTGGTGAGGACGTGACACAAAAACAAACACATCTGACTCTTTAAATCAGTCATCCTGTCACTTAATATAAAATTAGGCTAATTAAGTGGTTTGCTTATCTGTCAGGATTGGCCCTTTGATGATGGAGCCCCGCCCCCAAGTAAGCTTGTAGATGATTGGCTGAGCCTGCTGAAGAAGAAGTTTCAAGAGGATCCGGGATGCTGCGTGGCGGTTCACTGTGTGGCCGGACTGGGACGGTAAGATGAACACCAACCAAGTATGACCTGGATTCAAATACAGATATAACACATGAATATGCATAGAAGAAATTAACTAATAGTTGATTACGTGTTTTTATATAACAAACAAAAATCTGTTAGTCACTAAACCTCAGACAAAAACAGCAACTGCAACCTGATCTTTCAATTTCTCTTTTAAGATGCAGACGATCTAGTTTTATTTTTGAGATGCCAGAATAAACAGGAATAGACATGACTCTGTGTGTGTGTGTGTGTGTGTGTGTGTGTGTGTGTGTGTGTGTGTGTGTGTGTGTGTGTGTGTGTGCAGGGCTCCCGTGCTGGTCGCTCTGGCTCTGATAGAGAGCGGTATGAAGTATGAAGATGCCATTCAACTTATCAGGCAGTAAGTAGGCGCACACCAGTGTGTTGTTTATGCTGTGTTTTTTATATATATATATATATATATATATATATATATATATATATAATTCTTCTCTTCATTTTATTCCTTTTAATCCAGGTGTTACAAATTCTAAAAAGCAAAAATAAGAGTATAAACCTGCTGTCAGATTACTATTTAAACATACTGTGTTTAAATCGTAATTTTTTTTTTTTTTTTTAATCTTTATTAAAACATATAACAAAGATTTAACAAAGGTAGGTTAATTTGGTGTGGCAAATCCTGTATTATGAGGTGGATATTTAAGAGCTACAACTCTTAAGTGTAAAATATGAATCACAAAGATTTAAAGAGACTTAAGAGCAACAAAAAATGTAACACATTTTCGTGGGGAGCAGTGGATTTTTAAACATCATCAACTGAATTGTACAAAAAAGTTCGGACCATTGATTTCTACTTCCACCATATAATATTTATGTGGTGTGTGTGTGTGTGTGTTGTATATTTCAGGAAGCGTCGTGGAGCCATCAACAGCAAACAGCTCACCTACCTGGAGAAATATCGACCCAAGCAGAGACTCCGCTTCAAAGACTCACACACACACAAGAACAAGTGTTGCATAATGTAAAAAGAAACACACACACACACACACACACACACACACACACACATAGACACACACACTAAGACCCCTCAACAAATGCTCTCAGGAATCCAACCATACAAGCCTTGTCTCACCCGCATCATCATCATCCCCCATGTGCACCCTGCGTTTTTAAAGTAGTCATCAAAATTCATCTTTGTCGTCTCGTTTGTAAAGATTTCTTGTCTTTTAAAGTTATTTCTTTTAATTGGCATGTTTGCTTCATTATATAGTTTACAGCAAAGAAAGATGAGAGGCGGGAAAAAAAAAACATCACGTAAACACTTTGTTTTATAGCTGATTGTTGAGGTGTAAGACACAAAGTTAAGTTTATGGATAATGTGTTGAAACATTGAATCACATTCAAAATTTTATCAATAGAGTAGATTGTTGTTGGACTAATTTATTATATATGACTGATGTATTGGCCTTCAAAACAATCCTCAATTCCTCAATTCATCCCTGAAAAATTGTACAGATGTTAAATAATCAGGGTTTATACTTACATGCAGTTTTTCTTTGATCTTATTTTAACCTCAGACACACTTGTTAAACAACGCTGGCAACTTAAACCTTAAAACACTGAGTTTTTTTTTTCTTCTTCTTCTGTAAATAATAAAATCTAAATTATACATAAAACCTCTCTTGGTGATATAAGGGCTCATATTCAACTCAGTGTTTTTTTGTATACAATCTGAATAAAAACAAATCTATTTTATGTAATCCTATAACAGACACAGCAGTTCTATAGCCTTTATTTAAATTTATCACCTCACAGTCACTGTTTGAATATCATGTCATACACTGTGCTCAAGTAATGTGTTTACATATCTGTGTGTGCATTATGTTGTGCTCTGTTTACTGACACCCACAGAAGGAAAACTTACTGGTTTGCTGCAGCTGATTTCAAGCAAAGTTATAAACATAGTATACATGTGTTATATTAGTAGGAAATGTTAATTTTACTGTGATCCTATATGACAGAAATTCATTTAAAAAAATGATGTAAACTAGATGTAAATACTGATTAAAATGAGGAATCTATAATTATCACTTTTTTCAATGAGGCAGGGTGAAACACTCTTCCCCTTTGGCAACTAAAAAATGTGCAATTAACATCAAATCATCTGGTATTATAAATGTTTTGAATAACGTGGTCAGGGAGGAATGTCTACCATGTCATACCAGCAGCTGATGACATTGACTAGTTAAGCTCTCAGTTTTAATCCCAGGCCAATTTTGGCCTGATAAGTATGTGGATATCGGTCTAATCCAATCACAAACGCTCCTGTGCATCATCACAATCTTTTTGACACGGTTACAATCTCTGACGCACATTTCCTTCTGAGGTTGAGTTTACTTATTCATTTGTATTGTTCCTGAATGACACATGTAAACAACCACTTCTGAAGTTGATCCATGTTTCTTTTTTTGTTGATAATAGAGCATGCACTTTTTATGTGATAGCAGTTTGCTTATGATAGTCACCTTACCGTCTGTTATGAAAAAAAAAAACATTTTCAGCAACAGTTTGTGAGAGTGAAAAGAGAGCAGAGGGAATCATTAAAAAAAAAAACAATTAGTATAAAGTAAAGAGGGTCGACCATCTGCACCTACACGCTCTGCTTTTAAAAAAAAAAAATAAATTGGCTGCAGTTCTGCTCATATAATGTGTGTGCGTGTGTTTGTTTCAACATGCGTGTGTGGTAGCCTTTAGCTGTTGTTACTTGTTGAGACTGGCTAAAGCTGGCACTTTTTTAAATGTACAAACAAAAGCTGTAAACGTTTGTATGTCTATAAATTCTTGCATTGTTTAATAAAGGTTTTGTCACCATCCCTGTGTGTTAATAATCTGTTTTTTTTACTATGTTTATGTGGCATTAAATTACATTTTTGCTTTAAATTATAAAACATGATATCACAAACATTCCTGATATTTACTGTAAATAAACAATAAACAATAAAATCATAAATTAAACACCTTGCACACTTGGAAAAGCCATAGTAAGGAAGGGTTTAATGACATTTGAGCAGCAGAAAAGTTTTTAAAAATTAATTAATCACGCACATGAGACTAAACATATCAAGATGTAATATTTTAGCCTTGTAATACTGTAATAAATAAATACTGTCCATTATAAACATATATTTTATTGAAGTATTTTGGCAAATCCATAAGCCATAATCTATAGCTTTTAGCTATTTCATATTTGTCCTTGAAATACACAAATAATGTAAAAACTTCTGTATTCTACATATGTATTGATTTATTTATCAAGTAAAATATGTTTTTTTTTTAATTCATCAGCCATTTTTCTAACATTTATATACTATATATGGTGGAAGCAACTGTAATGAAAATAGGATATGAACATATAATCAATATAAATTTATTTACTTATAAATTCATATATAATTTTGTCCTAAAAGGCAATCCTGGTCCTTATTTTATTTCATGTTTTTGTAAATAAACTCACCTCATAGGTAAACTGCAGTTTTCTCGTCGGCCGCAATGCAGTCCTCCCGCCACAGAGGGCGCTGTCCGCTTCAATCAAGCAGATCCTTGCTCGCGACCTTCCGCTGGCTGGAAGGATTGGTTTCGCAGATTCGACAGAAATTTCTAACGTACGTAATGTGATATTAGGTTCAAAATCCAAATTTCAGAGATTGCATGTTGTCGTAACATGATGCAAATTCGCCTATAAATTAGTATTATTTTGAAATTCAGGCGCCGGAGAGATGGAAGATCAAAAAGCAGGTGAGACTTTTTTTGCTAGCTTCAACTCGAATATGTATGTCGCGTCTTCACTTTAGCCAGGGCTAAATCAAAATAAATAATCGCGTCTGCTTTTTAAACGTCTTCGTAATCTGGTTCCCTGGGTCTTATTTACCATTTAAGCCTTTAAACAGTACTGTCAGGGTTTTTCCTTATTTATTCAGCTTCAAATGACGTGTACAGTCATTTGTGTCCGTTGTCTGCACTGATGTGTGACTAATATAATAACACTGGTCCTCAGCCTGCGTGTTTGACAGCGACTGTTTGAATTAGAGGAAGTTAAGAGTCTGTCATCATCAACCTCTCATCAAGACAGAATATAAAGCTTAAAAATATGTGCATTTTTTTCCCATAGTTTTTCTTTTTGCTTTGTTTTTTTTAAATGTCATTATCCTCCTAAAAGAAAAGTTTTATAATATTAAACTTTTTCTGTTTTTCGGTCAAACATCGTCACATGGAAACATGTTTATATATAATATTAGAGCTGTAACCTTTAAATGAGAACATCAGCTTCCATTAATTATGTTCTGATGTTTTTGCTAAACAACAAATTGATTAATTAAAAAAGTCACAGCCCTGCCTAAGTATCTATCTATCTATCTATCTATCTATCTATCTATCTATCTATCTATCTATCTATCTATCTATCTATCTATCTATCTATCTATTCTTAGTTGGAGCATGATGAAGTCAGATATTTCCCTGGGGATCAATAAAATATAGATCCCCTATTGATACTGATTCTGATATCCTCCTCCCTCCCATGTAGCTGAAACTTTAGGTTAAAATCATGACAGGAAAATCATCATACTTAAACAATATTTCTGTTTTCCTTCTTTGTAGTGACACAAGAGCTGTTGTTAGTCTATTCAAGGAAAATTATGTGAATCTGTCTCATTTTTCTTACACAGTAGTTTGAAAATTTCTGCTTGTTTCCGTCGTCTGAATTTGATTTCTCTCTTCTCTCCATCTTTCCAGCTGGTTCTGTGTTCATGTGTCGAATGTGCAACCTCTTCTCTTCCAACCGTGCTCTGCTGCTGTCCCACTGCACCCAGCAGCACCCGGAGCAGGAGTGTCCTGATGACATCATCACCGCGCTGCAGCCCCTGGTAGGAGGACCTGTGGAGGTGCCGGCAGGTGAGAATAGTGTGAAATTGCCAAATTACCAGCACAAGAACATGCAAAAAAGTCATTCTGCGTCAAAAATCATTATTATTGTATTAATTAATTTGAGGATAAATTCAACTTTGAAAAAAAAAACAAAAAAAACATCAGCACAGTCCTTATTTGATCAGATTCTCTTCGGGGCATAAAGATCCTGTGGCACAAAGCAGAAGCCACAGTCGATGCCGACTTTGGCTACAAAGGAGCTAATTGTTTGTCAGATAATTTAGTTGGTGATTTTGATGTTGTAGCAGTATTTGTTAAACAATTAAATAATCCTATGCTATGCTGTCTTGTTGTCTTACAGAGTGCCCAGTGAAGCGAAAGCGAGGGCGACCTAAAGGCTCCACAAAGAAGAAGTGCACAGATTTGACAGAGCCCAGGACAGATTCAACCTGTCCTCCAGAGGATAAGCCTCAAAAACAAGGAGAAAAAAACAAGAAGAAGGAAGGATACCTACAAACTAGCTCACTAGAAGGTGATACTATTGCCACCAATTAAAAATCGCCCAATTAAAAAAAACTAATTTCATACAGAAGATGGGACAAGTAATGTCTTAAAGAGGCCTCGTTAGAGTTTACAGCTGATTTTTAAAAAGTTTATAGTCAGTAAAACTGACAAACTATATTATTACACTGTGTCAAAGACAAAATTACTTTTACTGCTGACTATAACTGTGGATATAGTCAGCAGTAATATAGTAAATATCACCTTTCTGGATGAGTTAGAATGTGTGCACAGTTTTATCTGCTCATAAATATCACTGCAAATATTGTTAGGCAGTTGCGTTATGCCGTACTCACCATTTTATCAGTTAATTAGGTGTTTTGGTGACACTAATTGGGTGTGTTCATTTTTGGTCCTCCATTAGGTGAAAGCCACGATGGGAGTTCAGGACTTGAATGCAGAGACTGCCGTCGCTCGTTCAGGAGCAGACGACAGATCCTCAAACACATCTGTCTGAGAGAAGAGGAAGAGGAGGTCGCTGAAGAAGATAACGGTGAGGAGTGAAATGACAAAGGCAAAGATGTGACAAAAAGCACCAGGTTCAGAAAATTTAACAAAAAGTTGAAGTGAGGGAGCATGTTAGGAATTGTTCTCACCATAATTCCAGATTATTAAACACCTCTGTGTTAAATGCAGATGTGTCGTCTTCAGGAAGCACCGGTGTCGCAGCAGGAGCTGACGGCTCTGGGAGTTTAAAGGCTGGGAAAGCTGCTTCAAAACAGACACACAAAAAGCCAGCGAGGGCAGGACTTGTGCAAGAAAAGGGTAATTTTAAAGCTACATGTTCATGATGAAGTTTGAAAGTAAAGGAGGAGATAGGATGGACGTATGTTGTGATAGGTAATTATTAGAGTTTGGCTGATTTTTATCAGCTGATTTTGGGCCATCGTAGATGTCTGTATCAGCCCTTAAAAAGTGAAAGATGCATAAATATTCAGTGTTCTTGTCCCTTTTGTGAACTGGTTTGAGAAAGGTTCAGGTTTAATTTTACAGCCCTGTAAATCCAACCCTGATCTTTTCTCTGTTTGTAGATGGGAGCAGTGTCAGAGCTGTAAGAACAAACCGCAGCCGCATCTCCAAAGACGGATGCTCAGCAACAGGAGGGAAAAAGTCAGTCATCAGTGTTGTTCTGACAGAAGATGAAACACTTCCAGGTGAAAGAGCTTTTTTGTGCTTAGTTTTTACATTTTGCCAAATTGCCAATTAGATGAGTTTAGGTAGTGTATCTTATAACCAGTATATTATCTACATTTCGACAGGTGTTTGTAAAATGGTTCCAGTAGAAGATGGTTTAGCAGAAAGACAAACTTCAGGCACAAAGTCTTTGCCTCAGGTAAGATCAGGAAATACAGAGAGAAAGATTGTTTCATTCAAAATACAAAAACATCTATTTTTGCACTTCCCGCTAGTCGTATGGAGCAGATAGTTTTGATTTTATTTAAGTATCCATCTCTTCATATAAAAATTTAACAGTGAAACAGTGAAACTATCCTTCACCACAGAAATAATCTTTGTGAGAACTAAACAGTCTTTGTAGGGATGTACAGCTTATGTTCAGATGAGGTGATTTTGTGATTAAATATTGAAGCTTTCTTGTTGTCAGTTTGGTTATTATAGTTTATTATCATTTCATTTATCTCTGGACTAATAAACTGCATTTTTCTGGTCATTCAATAGTCTGCCGTCTTCCAGTGTCAGTCACATGACAGCACAAATGAAGTCGCCATTGTCGAAAGTAACACTAACGTGGAGGAGACGAGGTAAGAGAATGGGAAATCAATTTCTCTAATATATTTTCTAATTCTATAATAATAATAATAATAATAATAATAATGACATGGTCCAAATAACAAACTATCAGAAAGCTTGACATAGAAAGAAGACGATGACACAAACTGAAACAGTGAAACATAAACTTGAATATTTATTTTCTTTTCCTTTTGTTTCAAGTTCTGATCGAACCTCTATGACAACAACAGCAGCGGCACCAAACAAAGGCTTCCAGGAATATTGTATCAAGCAAGACGCTACCAAGTACTGCCTAAATGTTTTTCACTGAATTTAACAACAATGATTTTATTTTATCGATGTTCTAGTTTTGTTTGAATGTCATCTGTAGCTGAACACTACAAATAAATCTGTTGTTAGCTTAACAGTTTATCAGTTTGCCTGTTGGCACATTGTTATCTGTGCAGCTTTAGCTGCAGACAGTTGTGTTGTAAAGTTAATATTATTGCTCCTTGCCTCTCAGCCTGCTTCAGAGCGAGCTGAAAATCTTTGCCTGTGAGTTCTGCAACAAAATATTTAAGTTCAGACACTCGCTGGTCGCCCACCTGAGGACTCACACCCAAGAGAAACCGTTCCAGTGTCCGCACTGCGACTACGCCTCAGCCATCAAAGGTAAATCCAGGGTCACTGACACACAAGCAAAAGAAAAAGTACTGTTTTTGAAATGATTCAAAAATCTGTAAAACTTGTTTACCTTTGTTTTTAACTTTAAAGCTAATCTGAATGTTCACCTGAGGAAACACACAGGAGAGAAGTTCAGCTGTCCACACTGTCCTTTCAACTGCCTGAGCCCAGGACACCTAAAGGTGTTGTCACTGATTTATTACTGTTATATTATTATTCATATTATTATATTAGTAATATTATTACTAATACTGTTATTAGTAGCTCTACTTCTGTGTTTGTGGTAATGCAGGTCCACATAGAGCGAGTGCATATGAAGGTAAAGCAACACTGCAGTTTCTGTGAGAAGAAATACTCGGACGTGAAGAACTTGCTGAAACATATCGAGAAACGACACAGCATGAAAGACCCTAAAGTCCAACAGACCTACCAGCAGCTGAGGTGCAGCGTCTGCAGCCTAAAAAAATTACATCCAGCTGCATTTGTTTAACCGAGTGACTGATCTACCTCAAATTTATTCGTCTTTTCTAGGTTAAAGACTCGTCAGGGCCTCAGGCAGCTCCTATACCACTGCTCTACCTGTAACCGACGCTTCAAGAATCAGCTTGAGCGAGAGCGCCACATGATGGTCCATGGGCCTCAGCGTCCCTTTGCCTGCCTGCTCTGCGACCACGCTGCGACCAAGATGGGCGCCCTCGCTGCTCACGTCAGGAAGCACCTCTTTCTGTATGCGTGCTGCTGGTGTGAAAGCAAGTTTGTCAGCTCCCAGAAGCTGAGGAGTCACCTGGAGGAGTCTCACTCTGAGCTGGAACAGGGGTTGGCCTTTGCCAACTGTATCAACGACAGCTATTATCTGATACAGCCGGGAGGAGGCAAGTTGGGAGATGAGGAGACGGAGGACGCAGAGAGAAGAATGATGGGAGAGCTGGAAGGTGAAAGAAATGGTGTTGATGAGGAAGAGTGGCCGCGTGGGGTAGTGGAGCAGCTAGAAGTAACAACTACAGAGGAGAGGGATGAAAGTGTGGTGGAAGTTCAGCTGACAGATGGAGAGACAGGACAAGTAGAAGCAGTAGCAAATGAAGGTTCACAGCAAACCCCCCAAGAAGCAACCACAAGTCCCACAGACAGACAGGACAAAGCCACAGCTGAGGAGTCATCACAGACAAACGCAGCCGACTCCCCAGAAGCTGAAAATACAGGCAGACACGAACACAACACGCAGTCTAGTTCATCTCCTGAGAACATTAACAGCTCTCTCCCGGAGGACAGGACTCAAAAGAACACACAAGCAGACAAAAACACAAAAACAGCTTTGTCATCAGGAAATGCAGACTTATCTGATGTGGCTGAACACAAACTTCCATCATCAGCACCTTCAGGGAAGGAGTCAGAGAAGGTAACTTACACAGAAAAACATCTTGTCTTGGTCTCCTTGGGCTTTTTCTCCAGATTCATTCTTTGTTTTCTGCCTGCAGGATTCAGAGCATTTACATCAGAGCGCGTTCCAGCAGGTGTTTTCATCTCTTCCAAAAACTCGGCTCAATATGGAGATGTTCCAACGGCTCAGGAAAGTTTATGGAGAACTTGAATGTCAATACTGTGGTAAGATGATGGAATCCCCTGTTCTTCTGTTTCATTTAAAGTATTTATTTTTAATTTCACGTTTTACTGCAACACATTAATTATTACATAATCTTTCTCCACATCTTGCTCAAGTGTTAAACCATGTCTGGTTGCTTTCTAATCATATCTTTTTTCCTGCTCTACAGGTAAACTGTTCTGGTACAAAGTCCACTACAACAGCCATGTACGCACACACACCAAGGAGCACTCGCATTACTGCACCAAGTGCAACTACTCATCCATCACCAAAAGCTCTTTAAAACGCCACATGATTCAGAAGCACAGCGGTGTGCTGCTGCCTTGTTCCCATCCTGGTTGTAAATACACCACACCTGATAAATACAAACTACAAGCCCATCTGAGGACACACCAGGAGCAGGTAACCAGCCTGAACAGATGTGGAAATGTTAGTTTTTGTTAGTTAGAATAAAACAGACTTGTCATCCATCTCCTCTACTCTGGTCAGAGCACATACTCTAATCTCTCCTCAACTACCTCAGAGAATCTACTTCAATCAGCCATAACTTAATGACCACCTGGCTAATGTTGTGTAGGTCCCACTTTTGTTGCCAAAACAAACCCTGAGCCTTTGAGGAACGGATCCCACTGGACCTCTAATGGTGTGCTGTGGTATCTGGCACCAAGACTTTAGCAGCAGATACTTTAAGTCTTATAAGTTTCAAGGTGCGGTTTCCATGGTTAGGACTTGCTTGTCCAGCACATCCCTCATATGCTCAAATGGATTGAGATCTGGGGAGTTTGGAGTCAAGTCAGCACCTTGAGCTCATTGTTGTGGTTCTCAAATCATCCCGAACACTTATTTCTAGAGTGTGACAGCAGCATTATACTGCTGAAAGAGGACACAGTCATTAGGGAATAATCTTTCCATGAGCTGGACACGGTACCATCACAATTTAGCTCTCATTAAATCTGCTCACATCCTTACACTGCCAGTTTTTTTGGGCTTCCAACACATTAACTTTTGGCATGAAATGTTCAATGGCTGCCTGATATATTCCACCCACTTCATTTCACCTGTTAGTGGTCATGAAGTTATTGTTGATCAGTGTGTAGACATTTGACTTTGACCCTGACCTGGTAAAATATCCCAGCTCTGATTAGCTTATGTATTTACACTTTTTATTTATTTTCAATAGAATATGATATATCTGAGCTTTAATCAAAGCAAAATTACTTGACCTATTCTTCCTGTATGAGATGCAAAAACTAACTCTTGATGTTTTTGACTTGCTGTTGTCTTACAGCGGAAGCGTGTGGCCTGTCCTGTCTGCCAGCAGAGTTACCCAGAACATAGAATAAAACACCACATGAGAGTATCCCACCCTGGTAAATAACACGCATATATATATATATATATATAGATAAAGACGTACAGTAAGACACGCAATAACCTGTGTGAACGTTCACGTCTGTTGACTGCTCCAGTTCCAGCCAAATCCTGACTCCAGGGTGGAACCTTTACACAGAGCCAAACTCTGACAGCTCGGCTATTTTTACTCACTCTGTCATTGGAAGATTATAATTTTGTAGTGTGTCATCTTCTAGTTGCATTATTCGGCAGGCTATTATAATGACAGAGCGCGCTATTTTAGCACTGTTTACTACAATCTGGAATGTACCCCCTCCCCTCCTATTATTTATGGGGCAGTAGTTTCATATTGTTTTAACTGTGGAAAGATTCTCTTGGTGTTGGAACACAGATATGATTCATATGTGCACATGTCAACCACAAATTGTCATACATAGCTTGTCACATAGCCGTGTGTGTGTGTGTGTCTGTGTGTCTGTATTTGTGTGTGTGTGTGTGTGTGTGTGTGTACGTGTGTGTGTATGTGTGTGTTGGACAGATACACTGCCTGTGCCGGGAAAAGGACAGATGGTGCAGCGGGCAGAGAAGTGTCCTTACTGTGACTCCTACTTCCTCAAGAACAGCAGTGACTTTCAGCAGCACATCTGGGCACATCAAGGTGACATGTCGCCTGCCATTAAACACACACAAACACACACACACACACACACACACACACACACAATCACACCCAGATATAGGCCCATGATTGTCTACTATTGTTTGACTACATCTATTTCCCGTCCTTTTGGCTGCTCTCCAGGAAGATAGTAGTAATGAAACATGATGCTTCAGTCTCGCAATATCTGTCTTTGTCTCTACAAGACACAGACACATTTGGCTCCATGGCCACACCAGCTGTTACATCAGGTGATTTGTACTTGACTTTTCTGCTTCAACACTTGTTGATGAGTTGTTAACCTTGAAGTTACATCTGTCACCAAGCTAAGAATGAAGGCCTCGCTAAAAATGCATCCAGTTTATTGCTGTGCAGGTCTGTCTGTCATCATTTTTATTTTTTTCTTCACTAAGTTTATTTGGATTTGTTTTCTCGCTTCTTTCTGCCACCATCATTTCCACTTGTATATCCCACAAGCCCTTGTGGCTGACCTCTCAACGGGTGTGTCCCTGTGTGTAGGTCTGAAACCGTACATCTGCACCGTGTGTGACTACGCCGGCCGCAGCAAGAGTAATTTGAAGACTCACATGAACCGACACAACACGGAGAGACATCATCTGTGTGATCTGTGCGGCAAAAAGTTCAAATCTAAAGTCACATTGAAAAGCCACAGATTGAGCCACACCAATGAAGGTGCGTGCACGATGATGTTGTTATGTAATGCCATGGTTGTCACCGCCACTTAACTGGTTATTTATTAATTATGATCTATTTTGTAATTGTTAATTATGACTGTGTTTAATTGTGTTTGTGTAGGGAAACGGTTTCAGTGTTCGGAGTGTGACTTTACCGCCATCTCTAAACCTAATTTACTCAGACACATGGAGCAACATGCTGAGTTTAAGGTTAGAACACACAACATCATAACATCTATTTGTAGAAATTATATATACTATTACATCTATATATCCTTGTGATTGGTAAGTTGGTTAGAAAAAAATCAGATATTGTTATAATGATATTTGATTCGTGTTTACTTGTGCAGCCGTTTCGTTGCGCCCACTGCCACTACTCCTGCAACATCGCCGGTCCGTTAAAGCGTCACTACAACTTGAAACACCCTGATGAGAAATACGAGAACGCTGGACCCGGGCTGCCTAATCCCGATTCTCTGAAACAGCAAGGTCTGGTCCTTGGTTTTGTAAAAGTAACTTTTATGACTTTAGGATGTTTATTGTGTCTAGATTTGATGTTGTGAAGAAAAATATCAGAAGCGTGACTCTGTTTGATGTCTTTACAGATAAAAAAAAAAGTGTTCTCAGTATATATGTGTGCTTGTGTTTAGGTGGAATGAAGTGTCCTGAATGTGATTTTGTCTATGGCACCACATGGGAGCTGAACCGCCACCTGAAGTGCAAACACAGCCTGAAAGTGGTGGAAGTGTCTGTGGAGGAGGAGGAACAGCTGACACAAACACCTGTAGCTGCTCTGCATGACAACGGTAACAACAGCAACTGTGACAAAAATATTGTTTGGTAGAGAAGTGACTCATTCAAACTGTTGTTCACTGCTGATTCTTGTTTATTTCATTTGTGTTACAGTGCACGTCCTGTATAACATATTGTCTTCTGTGTTTTCAGTTAATATCCAGCAGATCACTGAGTTAACTTCAGAGACTCACGACGCTGTTACCTCCATGGTCGCCATGGCTCCCGGGACTGTTGTCGTGCAACAGGTATGCAACACATTTGCTTCTCTCATTCACGAAAGCATAAATCGTCATCATTACATATTGCTGAAGCTGAGTTGTTGCTGAAAGTTGCAGGTGGCCGAGGAGCAGGAAGTCACTGATTGCAGCAACCAGCTGATGGTGGTGAACGAGACGGGGGTCTGACCGGTGATCAGGTGATGGTGGTGGAGGACGCTGACGCACTGCAGGCACTGACGGTTCTCACTCAGGGAGAAAACACTCACCACTATATCGTCTACGTTCAGGAACACACTGTAGAAATCAATTAGTGACACGATTTAGCCTTTTATCATAAGAATGTTGAACCGACAGCGAGTTTACAACAGTAAAGTTACATAAAATGTACCAGTAAGCAATAAAACCTGGGTTTAATGAATGTTTCTGAGTCATCATTAAGAATTTTCTTTATCGGACTGATTTAGGAAAACAATAAGTTCGGTATTTTGTTGTGCAATTATGTGACATATTTTTTTCTGATGAAGTATATTTAAATAAAATCCGTTTCATGCACTGAAGTAGATTAATTCCTTAAAATTGCTTACATTTACATGTGACCTTACAACTTAATATGAGATAAGACACCACAGACTCTTTCCACTGTACATTACAAGTGGTCTACAGTAGCAGCAAGTATTTTAAGAGAAGCATCATCTTCCATTTTGTATCATTTCTAGTCTTGTTTAGCTTCGAAATGGACAAACTGTCTTCAAACCTGCCACCGTGGCAATGAAGACAGAGTCTTCTCAACACACACTCGAGAATAAATGTAATGCTTCAAAAACATTATGCAATATATGTATTTAGATGTATTATACTGTATACTGACTAATTTTATGTAGTATAATACCCCAGTCTTGACATGTAACAACCATCCATGCTCTGGATTAATTAATGGCCGATGATGTTTTTTATTATAATAAAATGGCACAAAAGTATATTTACTTAACAGTGTTAACATACTACAGTTTAAGCAGAAAAATGTATTTCCTAGCAACACGTAGGATCTTCAAAAGAAGAATTTAAGATGCTGAGAGCTCCACTATTGTAACAAATGCATGAAAGCACTTGCATGAAATGAGATGAAGATAAATATACCAAAAAATATTCTTCTGTCTATTCATATCAATTGTAGATATTTGTAAACTATATTGTTTGTTTGTTTTACATGTTTTCATTTTTGCCACTTTTTTAATTAAAAACAAAATAAAAACAAAAATGAGTGTTTACGTGTTTTTTTTTTTTCACTCTCTGTCCAGTAGGTGGCGGTGGCGCGCTCCGTGTCTTGTTCCCAGCACAATGTTTGTTGCGTAGAAGAAGAACAACTGGTGGGAAATTTGACAGTGCGCGAAACGTTTCTGTAACATTTTACTCCAAATAAGACGTTTCTAGCAAGTTTACCTATGTCAACACGAGATGGACCGGTACGTGCTGGTTATATCCTTTTGCCAAACCGATGTCGACGTCGCGGAGAATTGTAAATGTGAGTTTTAATTCCTCTTTGTTTTCTAAACGAATAATACTCAGTCCTGTTAATGTCAACGGCGCTTAGATACGTTTAGTTTACTAGTGTTGATAAGTTACTTTACTGAGGTTTAACATCTATGTTACATTGTTAAACTTTATTTAGTCAAGTTTGACTCAAGTGTATTTGTTTTGGGAACATTTAAGTTATCAAGTCAAGACATTACCGCAGTGAAGAAGTGAGATATTTAATGTTTTTTTGGGCTATTTCTTTGTATGTATTGTTAAATAAAGCAGTAATCCAGCTGTAATGAAGCTTGAACGATCACTTGTCACTGTTCACAGGTCTGGAGCCAGTGAAGCACATATATAACAGACTAGTGGACATTACAAGGAATGAGGAAGCAGTTAAAGGGATCTCTGTGTTTCCAGGTACAGTTATTTAAAGGTTACATCTCTTAATCTTTCAGATTGCAATGCAGAAACTTTAAATTACTGTTTTTTTTTCTTTTTGCTGTGCATGCTTTTCCCTCTCAGCTTGTTCTTTGAATGGCAGCCCGTCAAGCCAGAAATGGTATTTTGCTGTCCAGACTTGCCAGGGAGCAGCACAGGTAAGACATTAAGTAGAGATCCAAGACGACGATAAACCATCATTTATATTTCAAAGTGTTGAATATAAGCACTTATTTTGAACAGTAAAAGCTCCCTCCCCCCAGAAGTAAGACTTCTGTGTGGCTGGATATTGATTGAAGATTTTGGATCTGAGTGCCAACCTCAGTTAACAAAATTAAGTGACATCATATCAATCTTTTAATGAGGATGAAGCTACTAAGCTTCAATATAACACGAAGAGGAAAAAAAATGCGCAAATCCACTCATCTGAATGAAGTCAATAAATTATCAAACAACCAGTTGCTAGATGATATGTAACACAACAGGAAACTTTGTAAAAACTTTTAAGTTTTCAGAAATAAGGTGGCACTTTATTGATCCCAGGTGGAAATTTAAAAGCAATGCAACAACTACATATATACAAATACAGAGCTGCTACAGTTCTGTAATTATGATAAGTCCTGAATGTATATCAACTGTTTTACAGTTTTGCAGCTCAGACTGGGAAGAGGTGGGGACAGGTCCTCAGAAAACTGACAGTGAGGAGGAGAAGCCGACGGCGGTGGAGTCGTGCCTCATTTCTCTGAGTAATCAGGAGGCAGTAGATCAAAAAGCTGATCCGTCAGCGCTGACAGAGTGAGTGATATGTTGATTTCTGTTCCTTATGTAAATAAGTAGGTTTGCTTTTTTTTCTGCTCTGTGAATCTATTAGGAAGTTTTACAACACACACATCTTTTCTGTGTTTTTTTTTTTTTTATGTGTATTTATTAAAGTTTAAGCAGCTCAAATCCAGTGGATAATCTCCTGAAAACTCATATACATTTCACATGAAACGATGAAAGATATTGATATACTTTGTGAATTTAATTAAATGAAGCCTTGAAAATTAAATCAAACAGTTCCTTAAGATGAAACCCACTGCTGGTACAAAGGCAGTGGAACAATTACAGTAGTGTACTGTAGGAAGTAGAACTGTGTATTTCCATCAGAAAGTAACAGGAACACAGACAGAAAGGTTGGTCAGAGTTTTACGTAACTGATCTAAAACACTGAAGGATAAAAGAACCTGATGGAGCTTCAAAAGACTGAAGCACAGACTCCAGTGAGTTGGTTTAGTATGAAATGGACAGAAGGTGATGCTCCCATCATGCCTAGTTCCTGCTGTATAAGCCTGTGGGGGCAGTGCTCTGATCTGGGGCTGCTGCAGTTGATCAGGTCTGGGTTCAGCAACATTATGTGCCCAAAGAATGAGGTCAGCTGACCTGAATATACTGAATGACCAGGTTATTTTTTCTTCCCTGGTGATACGGGTATATTCTAAGATAACAATACCAGGATTCCTCGGGCTCAGATTGTGAAAGACTGGTTCAGGGAGGATGAGACATCATTTTTACACATGGATCGGCCACAACAGAGTCCAGACCTCAACCCCACTGAGAATCGTTGGGATGTGCTGGAGAAGACTTTGTGCAGTGGGCCGACTCCTTGGTGAAAAATTAATGCAACAATGGACGGAAATAAATCTTGTGACACTGCAGGAGCTTATCGAAACGGCGAATGCTGCTGTAATCAAAGCTAAACTTGGTCCAACGAAATATTAGAGTGTGTGACTTTTTATTTGGTGGCGACTTTTTTTTGGCCAGGCAGCGTATGTGCACACAAAATCCGTGTTTCTACCGAGAAGTTCCAATGTAACAGCAGAGGACTGGGACCTTATCAGGAAGTTTCTCCCTCTCGGCCCTTTGCAGCGTTGTGTCTCCACCGAGGATTGGAGACACAACGCTGCATCATTATATGTGAAACCCTGCGATCATTTTGTGACGTTTTCAACAGTGTCACTGTTCACTTCTTTGATTCTATTTATAGAAACTATTTATGGATACGCTTCTGCCGCTGGGTTTTAAAAATGGCGCTTCTTTGTTTACTGTATCATTTGCTGTCTTGAGTTACAACCAATCACCACTCAGTCAACCTAAAACCCTGCCCAAGACATTTTTGGGGCCGAAAAAAGTCCCTACCCCTGGGCAGGGACTTTTTTCAGCCCCTTGGTCTTGCCTTTCGGGAACTGTTCCTCTGGTGGAGACACGCAACGACCAAGTTCCCGTGTTATTACCCGGAGGTTCCTGTGGTGGAAACGGGCCTTTTGTGTTCTGAAGCCTTTTACTGTTATTTGTATTTAACACTACACAGTTCTACATTTGACATAATTTTCTAATATTTAGGTCAAAAATAAATTCAAACGTGTGAAGTCCTGGTTTTACATTTTTTGGCCGGTCGCCTCCAAGTCTTTCTGATCTGATCTGAATGTCTGTATTTAACAGGCTGTTAGAAGAGGCTGCAGAAGGATTACACATACTGTCAGACAAGCTCCCACCTCCAGGTAATGTTGACTAATCCATAGCAGCTGTGAAGTCTTATTCATCTGGTATTTGTCTTTTGTGTTTGTGTGAAACCAAGTGTGAAATTATCCTGGTTATTATTAGTATTTTTTTCTGCGTGGTTCAACAGTTTTAACAACAACAACTATCATATAGTTCCCCAACAGGAAAAGAGCAAGGACTTTATTTACTCTATAAGTCTCAAGGGGGTGTTTTGTCTCTGCCATAAGCTGCCAGTAGTGAGCAATTAAAACCCTGTTATTGGAGACAAACTCCTCTGCTGATGTGTGACAAGGATCCAGTCCAATTTCAAGCAATTAGATTCTGAAAATGTGGCTGCTGCAGCCTTGAAGAAAATATGGGCTACTGTATTTTGTACAAAAACACACACCACTGGGAGAGAGGGGAAACATCTGGTCTGACTTCAGCTCAGCAAGTCTGCCTCCTGTAGTGATAATACAGACATTAAAGAACACTTCTTGGTTGCCCTGAGGAGCTGGAGTCACTGCCGACTTTCAGCTTTTCTTTCCCAGGTTTTTATACTTAAAGATGCAAACAGGCAAGATGGTGTCAGTGCAGCGACTCAATTAGTTACGCAATTAGTTACTGTCCCCTCATGAAATCCTGCTGAGGCCAGAGCCTCAGTGATAAATTGGCCTATTAAATGATATATTAGTGTTTGAATACATATGTATCTGCTGATATATTGATATTTAAATATCATTTTACTCTCTAAGATTGGTAAGATTGGTAGCGTTAGCCACCGAAGTCCAGCATCAGAGATGTGTATGTAAGAAAAATAAAAAAAGGAAGAAAAAGTCAAATGAAGTCTAATGAATTCCTCTTTTGTTTGTCCTGTTTCTCAGGTAAAGCGCTGGTGGATGTGCTGGTTTTAGGCTCCTCTGAACAATCCCCCCTGATTAAAGACCTGCTGCCTCTGCTGGGAGCCCTCAAACACATGTCCTGCTGGCACGCTGCTAAGATCAATGTAGTCACGCAGCACACGGCTGGGTAAGGAGATTAAAAATACACATCCTTTACTTTCTCTCTTGTTTGACATGCACAGCAAAAATATTACGAGCACTTTCAAGCTCATAATTTAAAAGAGCCGTGCTGGAGTCACTGAATTATCCCAGCTGAGATAATACAATACTGTCACAGTGCTTTCAGATTTGATGTGTATTGCAATTTGTGTCGACTGCAATTCAATATTATGATTTATTATAATTTTTGTTTCCTTTTGAAACACTAGACTGTGGGGAAAAAAAAGTTGAATTGTACATTTAAAGAATAATATAATTAAATTAATTAAAGTTGATCTACTGGTGCTTTTACTCTGAAGTACCTGGCCTGTCTCCGACCATTAGTGGTGAAGTTTTCAGTCAAAAGATGGTTATGTTTAACCTAATAACCCGTTAGTTGTTAGCACTTTGTGGACAAATAAACTGTTACTGGTCAGTGGTGGTGTTAAAGGTGAATGTGTAATCAGGGACTTTCAGCCAGTGGCGGCTGGAAGGTGACTCAAAATGCTGGAAGAGAAAGTGTGTGTGTGTGAATTTGCAGAAATGATAACTTGTGAACTTCTCCCATTTCACCACTAGGGGGAGATAGATGAGAAAATATGTACAGTGCATGTGCTGACTTTCAGTAATGAATGAATGTTCTCAGGAACATTATTATAAAAGCAGTAATCTTAGTCAGTGCCAGAATAGCTGCATTAAGGCCTCAGCATTTTATTATTATGGTACTTTATGTGTGTAAAAGGGAGAATTAACATTAATGAGGACTTTCAATTTTAAGTTACATGAATCAGCAATAAAAGTTCCTTAGTATTTGTCATTTAAGTGATCCTGTAACTCTTGCCCAGGTGGCAGAAAGCTGCGTCTTATCTGGGTGCTGGTCTGCTGGAGTGTAGTCACCTGGACAAGTGTGTCGACCATGAGGAACTGTGGAGGGGCGGCTTGGTTATCAGAGAGAGGAAGGTAAGAGTGACAGGAAAAAACATGGAGGATACAGGTCTTTATGCTTAATCTGTACTTTGTATGTTCCTTGTTTTCTTGGTGTGGAAAGATGCAGAAGGAGGTAAGAAAAAAAACAAACAAACATGGAAACTCATTTGAACCTTTAAAGTCTAAAGCCTGAGAAAAGCCCAAAAGTATTAGTTTCTGTAAAAACACAGTGTAATGGTTACAGACACAGTGGAGAGTGTGTTGGTGATACAGGACTCTTGGGGACCCACAACTCCGGCTTATTACAGAGAAGAAGTCTGAGGATTTTTGGGAAATATTGCATAACTGTGTGTGGTCGCCTCAGTGCTATGAAGACGGGAGGAAATGTATAGAAAAATCTGTATGTGGGTGACAGCTGTAAAGATTTATCTATAAATCTTTGTATATACCTGTTTGAATCCATGTGCGCCAGCTTCTATGAAAAAGTTTTGAAGTTACCGACTGTTCAGACACAGAACTTCTTTTGTTTTATCACATTTGTGTCTGTGCTATAGACAAGTACTGTAAGAGGGCATGAGAGAAGCCTGTGTCCTTGTGAAATCAATGTCTTGCCTGCCCAAGGCTTATTTTCTTTTATTATTTTGAACAGCGTCCTCTGAAGACGGGAGCACACAGCTAGCACAGTGTTTTCCTTACTGGTGCTAATAGCAGGTCAGAGACCTGATTCATGCCGCTGTGCTATGTGCTCCAATATCTTTTTCATGTGAAATTATTCATGCACTGCACGCAAGGCCACAGGGGGAATTTTCATGTATTTCCTTTTTTAAATTGGGTGAATTTTTGACTCAGTGGGGGATAGGTTTTTATTTTTCCTCTGCTACTGAACGAAGCTAGAGGAATCACTGGAGGTCACCAGGGAGTCATGGGAAATAACTCCGTCTTACTGGCCTCTCTGGCTTGTCCCTAGCGTGGCCCGGCGGGCTCCGTCTGACCTCGCTCTCAGAAGAAATGGCTACAATTGATTATTGGTCCAGACTTAAACAAAAAGTAGAAATGTCTTCGGGCGTTTTCACTGTCTGTACTTAAAGAACAGTGCTGATGTTGTTGACATGGAGGTACAGTGCTGCTTTTAAGTGTGAAACGTTCATTTAGATACAAAATAATAGGTTGAGCTGACACCTGTGAGCCATTCACTGATGTTGAGACACTGGTTACCTAATGCTCATCACTTTTAATTCATAGTACTGAACACATACAGGTGTAATACCATATATTTTGTTTTTGCTTATTTATTTCCTTCATCTACAATTTTTCCCACTCCGCATTTCGTCTGAAAAGTGAATAGGCTGAGGTGAGCTGACAGGTTTTTTTTTTTTTTTTTTTTATGTCGTTACTCTGGAGATTACTTCACGCCCACTTGTACTTCTTTCTCATTATGAGAAAACTCTGGCAGGTGCAGGAGTTTTCTGTCTCTGGACAGAAATGGCCAATTTCGTGCTGTTCTTGCACAGTCCTCTGGGGAGAATCAGCAATCTGTTTTTGCTGTGGAGTCTCTTCTCATGTCTCGTCCTGTCGGTGTTTGTAAATCTGTTGATGGTTTTTCAGTCTGTTTTTATATCACTTTACATGCTGATCAGCTCATTTCTGGAAACGTATGCTTAGTTGTGTCTTGATTTTTAATATATATTGTGCAAAGGATGTCAAAATGTGGGTGTGTTGTTGCTTTCAGCTGAGTATTTCTCAAATATAGATCTTTAAGAACTAATCTGCCTTGTTTTTGCTCAATCATAGTACTTGACCAAAATTGCTTTCACTTTGTTTTAACTTCTGGAGATGTTGAACATTGTCTGTCAAAGTGAAAACACATGAATCACTGAAACTGGAGATTAGAAATTAGAAATCAAGTGGTGTTTCCATTCAGACCTTTTTATGTTCTGTTGTAGAAATAAAGCCCCTGAAGTTTAACTGAACATCTCTGATGTTGTTTCCATCACAGTGATGTTCAAATACTTTGACATTCACTGTGTGAATATGAAATGACAGAAATGCTAAATATAGACAGTTGTGGGCCGGGCATCGACATGTTGAAGCTCTGACCCGTGAGCACTCAGAAACAATTACTATATTATTGCGTGGGAAACCTGTATTGTCTTTATTTTGATTTTAACCACACGTCTTTAAAGTTTTGTAAACTACATCTTTTTTTAGCAGTTTTTATCGTCTGTTATTGAGCGAAATATAAACACTTGTCTCCAGGATTACATTTTCCCCCAGCGTCTCACACTCGTCAACATCAAGAGATTGACTTAAGTTTCTGACACAAGTTTTCTCCAGTCATCTCTTATCTGTCTGTGTTTAATTTGGAGTATGCTGAGACAAGCATGCAGCCTCTCCTTCGCTGTAGTGACCTTTGCTAAGTTGCTGCCTTTAAAAGTGAGTGGGCTCCAGCAGTCAGTCAGTAAAAGCTTCACAGTTGGAGAGCGGGGGAACAAAGGAAAATTCTTGCTGGAATAAAAAGCCTGTTGAAGAACAACCATCACCACTTTACAGCCGTGTCATAGCATAACAACTAAAGAGTGTGTGTGTATGCATGTGTATTACTGACTGTACAGTCATGTGATTGAAGCAAACTAAGACCACTTTTGAGTTCATTCAAGAACAAACACTCGATCGCTGCAGGATATGTACTGAATAAGAATCTTAATTAGGGTGAACAATGTGTTTATATCTCTGATATGAGGCACAGGTCATGTTAACTTAAACTGTTGAAGACTGATTTTCATGGAAATATCACTTTAATCGTATGTGACCTTTTTCACTCCTCTGTCTGTGTGCGTCGGTACGTTTGCTTCAGAATTTGTCCGAGCTCCGTTTCGATGGCTTTTCTCTGCGCTCTCCATCTCATCACACATCAGGGTCCAGGCTCTTGGAAGCTCCCTACACCACAACAGACCACAAACTACAGTCTGAGGTGAGTCCCACGCTCTTCGCTACATCTCACACCTTCAATTCCCAACTTGAATTTGCGTTGTTGACCTGAGCCAAACTCAGATTGAAATGAGATTGTTGTTATCTCCCCAAGCTCAAGTGTGTGACAGCTGCTAGCCTGGTGATCAGACTGATTGCTGGTTTTGTTTCACTTTATTCATTCAGCCTCACATTGGGTTCAGTTTGCAATTTGTTTGGTGCCTAATCGATACTAAGTCTCAGTCCTGCCCACATTATTTACAGTCCATCATATGGAATCATGGAAATTATTGTGGAAAATAAAGAAAAAGATAACTTAAAGTTTTTACTAGTAGTTTTTGACTACTAGTAGCATTAGAGTCAGTGTCTACTTTGCATTAGCATGCTGCTGCTGTGATGTGTTACTGGTTGTAACATGAAAAGAGATGCAGAAATGTGTCAGTAAAGATACAGAGGAGGAGGAAGATTTGATTTGTTTGTGTGTTTGTTTACTCGGGCTTGACTGATTAATCATCCGCTCCAATCGCAGACTTATCAATCAGTTTGATTATTACTCTTATGTTCATTGAGTTGCTCGTCTCACTTATACGATCTTTTAGTTCTTTTGATTGTATTTGATACAGTTCGTTTATAGAAACATTTATAGGAATTTACTTATTTAGTCTAAACGCTAGATTTTTGATCCTATTTCAGAGATTAATATTGGCCGATTAATTAGTATTTAAATTTGTTACACCTTAAAATCAATATGAGCATCATCCCAGGCCTTAATGTTTACATGAAAACAACACATCACATTCTTTTGTCTCAGTCTGTCAAAGGTGTAGCTAAATGATCCAGTGACAGTATGTAGGAAGATGTCGTCCCTGTTTTTAATCCTTCCTGCAAAACTGTTTGTTTGGACTGATCGTTCAAATGTTACTCCAGCCTCAGTAGCGGAAATAACAGACTTATTTTTTATTTAAATCTAATCTGATCTAATCATCGATGTGGGCAATAATCAGAGGTCTGAAGGCAGACTGCGCCAGTCCAAACACCTCAGGCAGATAAATACGTGTGTTTTTATTGCTCCTGGTCGTTTCAAAGGTTTATTTGTTTGCCTCATTCATGTTTTTTCCTCTGACAAAAAACAGTAGCAACCACAGTCTTCTGCCAGAGTGCTTTAGGGCCTGCACTTGATCCAAATGCTGTCAGTGAAAAAAATCTTGTTTAGAGAGATGTGATGTGTTTGAACTCGTTAATTTCTGCATTTTATGAGTAAGAGTATGATGAAACCAGAAAATTTCTGGAGAAATTTTTAGGCATGTCTTCTGCTTATTTAGTCCAACCGACGGTTAAAGAAATTCAGTTTGAACTGAAATGAAACAGAAAATCTGCAAATCCTCATGTTGGAGGAGCTGGAACTAGAGAACATGGTGTCGTGGCTGTAGGGGCGGTCGGTCAGCCATTTTGTTTCAGATGTAAATATTTCATCGGCTCTAATCAAGTGCCATCATCAGCCGAGCATTTAATATTCTCCAATATTTTACTTATTGAGCAAATATTTGAAAAACTAATGACATAAACCTGAGCTTAGCTAATCAGCAAGTGTTAGCATGCATAACAACATTTCTGTTGAATTATCAATCAGTCAATCAATCAATCAATCGTGTGTGTGTAACTGGTGTTTCCTACATTGTGGGGACTTGTCTCCCTTGTGGGGACAAAAAGCTGGTCGCCATGATGTAAAAAAAACAAAAAATTAAGAGTGAAGACATGAATGAAAGTCAATGAAATGTCCCCACAAGGTATGAAAACAAATGTGTGTGTGTGAATGTATATGTATGTGTATATATTTATAGTTGTACAGTGGCGTTGCTTATACACTTTTCATTTTTCCATCGCCATAAAACTGTGAAGTAATTAAACAACTCACAGTCTTGACATGTAGCAATTACGTAATCAGATCGTATGTTTGCATGTTAGAGCATCGTAAAAGTAAAAAAAAAAAGTTCAAGACTGTGAGAGGCAAGCTCTTTTATAACAGTTTGTATACTTCTATAATGAGTTCTCTTGTGTAGATTAATATCCAAAACAATAAAACCATATAGGAGCTGTGCCCAAGAAGTTATGACCTGATAAGGGACATACACACATATACACACATATACATGTAATCTTTACTGGCATTAAATGTCTTAGCATTTAAGATAACACTTTATATTAGAATTTCAGAAATATTAACAAATCATCAGGTCTTCGTGTGACGATAGTGATAGTGTTTGTTTTGTCATGTGGACTCATTATTCAGTCAACACAGCAGACTCCTCTAGATAAGGTGGGTGGGGTTGTGTTGGTGTGTATCGCGCATTTATAGAGAGTAAGATGGTGATTTGTGCGTGCGTGCGTGCGTGTGTGTGATCTCATCAGATCCCTGTACAGGAAAGCAGATGGCGATGATTGTCTTGGCACACAATAAAAAAAAAAAAAAAAAAAAAAAACTGAGGACAACAAAACTATCACATCTCCACACTGCTGGGATAGCTGACTCTATAATGACTTGAACTCTCTCTGTCACGCACACATACAGTCTCAGCTGCTCAAAAAACTGTGAGCCTTGTCATTGTCAGGGGTAACAGTTGTGATAATTACACACATAAACACACACGTACATGCACGCACGTTTAGCCTCAGAGGCAAAGAGGCTGCGTTGTGTTGTGTTTATAAAATCTACTGCACGTTAGTAATAATCTGTGGGCAAGTGTGACGTAGAGGAATTACTTGTAATGTTGTTTATGTAATTTTACCCCCTGATATCAGTCAGGACACCATTTATAGGCAAAAATATTCAGGAGAATTTCTGTTCTTAATTATACCATAGAAAGCCCCTTAAAACAACTAAATACATTGCATTTTATTAACATGAGAAGAGACTCAAGACTTCAACAGACAAGGTCTGTAACATGTAGCACCACATAGAAATATAGGACGTATAAAAACTGATGGGATTAATAAATATATATCTATGTGTCTGTATAGTGGATATAGAAGATGAAATCAGTATCAATGCAAAATAAATGAGAGGTTTACAAGACCCAGAATAAACCCAACAACAGATTAAAACAGATTTTTAAAGATTTTCTGGTGGAAATTAATCTGAATCATGTCACTGTCACCCCTTTTTATTTTTGTAGTTTTATTTTCCCAGGAGGAGTACATCAGAAAAAAAAAAAGAAAAAAAAAAAACTTTAATTTTAAAAAGTTAATTAATAGTAAATGTTCTCTCACAGACTCATCGGCCCCACAGCAGATTCAGACAGTGACATTTAGTCTCATTGGAGTCGTCTCACCACAAAATCAGCATTAAAACCCTCACACACAGATACATCTTCACCCTGCAGCATTTTAACGTGAAGCAAAAGTCATGCATCACTTGGTCACTGCTGGGAGCAGTAAGCCACCTAGTGATAGCAACATTTGCCGAACAATGTCATAGATTCGGTAACAGCAGGTTGGCTAATGTTATCATGTCTTCTCCAGTCAGTCACTAATGAAAACAGATGTGCAACATTATGTACCGCATCAAGGAAAAAGAAACGCCTGTTTCCTATCAAGCAGCTTGCCTTCAGCAGCTTGTAGGGATTCATTTTGAAAAACTTAGACCAGTATTAACTGGTCTTTCTGTCTTTATTAGTAGCCAATGAATATCTGGTCACTTATCAGGCTACTTTCATCTGGACATCTTATACGCTGTCTTGTTTTGACAGTTCTTATTAAGACTTTATAAACATGGGATCAACAGTTTTATGTTCTCTCTGAAAACCACCCTTTTGTCTGTGCTAGAAGAGTCTTTATTACAGCAATCTATGTACATGAAATGAATGAGTTTAATGCATCTAAATGAAGTCAGTTTTACAGTAATTGCATTATGAGTCATGTTTAAATATATATTTAAAAAAAAAAAAACATTGTTACCATAGGCACATGCAATTTGATACCATTACAAAGGATCATTTCAAGTGGTTGTAAGTAATGGTCACAATTAAGTTTGCAGGTTCCTAATGATCCGCTTGATTCATCTCTCCAGGCCACTCCATTAGTCCGACTCTTCACTGCAATAAACTCGACTATTTCGCCGTCAAAAGTAGAAGTTCAACCAGTGTTCATTAAAAACGTCATCTACTCGTAATCTGTGGGTGTCGTATCAGAAATAGGTTGGCACTTAAGTTTTGTTCCAGTTCAGTAATTACAAGATTGCGATGTCGGTCTTTGGTCTGTGTCTGTGTAATTTCCAGCGTAGGCAAATGACCCGTTTTTCCACGTGACAAATGATTTATATATTATTGATTTGTTCACCACATAATGAGCTTGTTAGATAAGTAGGACAATTTCAGGCTGTTGAAATGTAGGTCTGTTTTTTTTTTTTTTTTTAATGTGAGCTACATTGTGTTCAGAACTTAACTATAGAAAACTGCTATTTGTGTGTTAATCAATGCAGAAACAATTAGTCAATAATTTAATTTTCAGGCTCCTCGTCTCTTCCTCACACAAACACGAACATGACTGGTTGTGTTTTTATTTTCCAGATACTCTTGTGTGATAATCTTGTTGTTTCTTCTGTGGTTTTTATTTTACTTGTTTTAATTTTATCTTTTAATTCTCTCCACACCCATTCTCTCTCTGTCTCTCTCTCCTCTGCAGGTTTTTCATTACTATGCACCAGTTTTAGACTTGGTTCAGCTGGTTAATCTCTCAGACCTGCCCAGCGTCCTGATGTCCAACACCCAGTTTGATCTGTATCCTTGAAGTTTGTGCAATTTGATTGTTTTAATGATAACAATCTAGACCTGACCCTTAATGTATTATGGATTATTATTTTTTGTTAAATTTAGTTGATGAATTTTCCCTTCACTTAAAATGTTCTTGATAACTTCTACACCTTAATGTCTCATTATTCCTTTACAACTAACAAACAGTGGTCTGTGTGGGAAGTCGATCAAGGCTAAACTTCTGTTGGAGCAGCTGAGGTCACTGCGTGGACAGGTATCTGCCCCTTAGCAAGAGTCTTACATGAAGAAAAGTCCGATGTAGAAATATTTCTGCTTCTCTTTAGTCCCCAGTCAGACATGTTGTGAAGTGTGTAACTGATTCATGTAAGATCTTGTGTGTGACTCATGGGACTGAGGGAATGTGTGTGTTGAGATTTACTGACTGTGTTTCTATCTCCAGGTTGGAGCATTGTTCAGTCTGTCCTGTGTAATCACTCCCATCGCCCAGTCTGCAGCAAGCCAACTCAGCTCCCAGCGCTGGAGGGAGTCTATAGCCAGGGGACTCAAGTCCATACCAGGTAAAACATTTCTTTCAAGCCCTTTTCATTACCTCAATAAATGGACGGCCGTTCAGCAACAACAGAGAGAAGCCAAACTGTCGTCTGTGGGGAAATAAATTGGTAACTAGCAGTACAGAGTTATTCAGTAGATAATAAAGCTTTCCATTGGGGAAGAAAACACGGAAGTGGGACTGAATCAATTTGGAAAATAACTAGATAATAAAAGAACACGAGAAAAAAAATATAAAAGAAGAAATAACTGATTGAATTCTTTTTGTAAATAGCACAAAGAAGAAATTGAACTGCGGGATGGGTACACGGTAATATACCTGACCAACAGTTTAGGATAGAAGTAGAAACAAAACACACAAATTAGTTATATAACAATAATTTTCTGTTCTGTTGTTTAACTCTGGGTGTAATGTCCACTCTACAGTGCCTGATGTGGAGGTGAAAGGTGAAAGTGCTCACTACTTCCTGCTGGTCCAGGGCTCAGAAGATGTTTTGTTTGGAGCCTGCAGGGTCAGGTTGTTACACTCTGTCAGTCAAATCAATGGAGCGGCTGCCATGGCAACAGTCTCCGGATTGCTGAGAGAGACGTCCCTGTCATCATCAGGTATATTATGTTGTCATGTTTGTATGTGCCACTGTCACTTGATAATTTGGTGTCGTTTTAAATTACCAGCTGTTAAATTGCAACATCTTTTAACTGATGGTCCGTTTGAGAAATTGAAGAAGTTGTTGCTAAAGTTGAAATGTTGTCAAAAGCTCAAACTCTGTCCAGTACTGAGACACATTTTTCAGTATTTTTGACAAATTAATTCTATGAAAACTTTGCTGAAACAGCCATCAGCAGTTCCTGTTTGAAACGTTATCGACAGATTTACTGGGTTTCTCTCTTAGTGAAGAAAACTTGAAATTTAGTTTATTGTCAAGGGAGTTTTTTTTAAGTCTTTTTGCCATGATTTCTGAGGGGATTTAGATTTTAAACTTAGAATTTTAAACTGGCTTAATTGCCTCTATGAGTTCTGTGTCACAGCCTCTCTGCGTTACTCGAGCAGGAGAAATTGACGGTGCAAACTTCATTAACTAACTTCCTGTCCAGCACGTGTTCTTTCCTTCTCACACAGTATCTCTGCTTCATTTCTCCCTCCCTCCCTCCTGCTTCACAGTTTGAAAACCTGAGAAAATTTAAAGAGCAGTAGTATTTTATCAACATTAACAGACTTTGGACCATCCAGCAGCATTTTCTTTTCTGCCACGCTATAAAGACAAGCCCCTCGAGCTGCTCCTCAGTTTGACCAGGAGCTTCCTTCTGGTTTCACTAACAGAAGTTGAGCAGCTGTCATTGTCCATCAGACTCGCCTGCGTTACCAAATCTGATAGGCCTGTGACGCTGGTGGCCATGTCTGACTTTATTTGTGCTACATGTCTCTTCCTCCTCCTTCAATTCTTATCCACCCACTTCTCTGACAACATCGGAAAGTTGTGACTAAACTGTTAAGGATTTTCTCATCTTCATCACTGAAATGCGATCAATCATATAAAGACGAAAGGGGCGAGGAAGGGTTTTTAAAAGATAGATGGGTTAATAGAAGAAGGGGAAGGTGAAGAGGAGTGAATGTGTAGATGCCTCGGTGATGGACTGAATGATGATTGAACAAAAGTGAATTGAAGTGTGGTGTGAACTTTGTTGTTTGCTGGTGGATGGGTGGACACATCTGTAGAAATGGAAATCTCAGACTGTTGTTTTGTTCCTTAAACCGAAATCTTTCTTTGCTGATGAAAGTCCTTCATTGTTCTTTTGGCTTCTTTATGATATTCAAGAGACCTACTGTGGGGTTTTCCTCCTGAGATTTCCTGCTGTTGTTAACATTTTATGCAACCTTCAGGAGACATTTTTTGAAATATTTTTAAATGCAGAGCAAGACTATAAAAGGTGCCCTAACTGCTGCAATGACACTGCAGAGTTTTCAATAAAAATGAAAGTCTTAAAATGAATAAGTTAAGTTTGCTGCACCAAAATATGAAAAAATGCTCGATCCTGTATTCTGTGTAAACATTGCGTCTCTGGGTGCATATGTTCAACAATATTGGAACAGTAATCATTTCTGTTTTTGTATATTTACATACCTGTCTACCTGCAATATTTCATCACAAGTAGCATACATCAAAAGGTGATTTCTCTGTTATCTTTTTGTAAGATAGATGAATTACTTTAGCTGAATGTTTTCCTTCCTTAAACAAGGTACAAATCTACTGAGCGAATGTGGATGTTGTGGCAGAATATTCAGGAAAACGTACGTATATTTGTTTTTTCAGCCATGTGTAACCTGACGATGACAAAGATGCATCTTTAAGCGAGTTACTGCAGCACTTCCCATATGGTGTCATCCTTAAAACACAATATTACTAATGTCTCCTTCAGAGGCAAGGTTTTGTGGTGAAGCTCTAACAACGCTGAATCCTTCAGTCATCTAACTGCAGGGCTGTAGTGTGTATTGTAGGAACTGTCTCTGCCTGTTGAATCCTTTGATCTTTAAACTCCACGCACAGTTTTTCAATGTAGGTTTTCTGTCAAATATTTGAAGTAAAACTGGTTGATTGCTCCTGAAACTCTCTGTTACCGCTGATCTCACTAGAGAAATATCTCCACTTTCGTTCCACTCCAGACAATACTCAATTAAAATTTGCAAATGATCTTGTCATTCTGTTCCTTTTTTTCCACTCTCGCTGCCTCCCTCTGTTCGATCAGGAGGACCTGTAGGCGACGTCCTCCGCCCTCTGCCCTGTCTCCAAGGAGACAGCCTGCTGAAGAGAGAGCGGAAAGTGACCCAGGTTCAGACTCTGGTACTCAAAGAATATCTCAGTAAGTACTAAATTTTACAGAATCTATAAGACACTTCTGGAGAGAGAGGAACAAAAAGTGAAAGGTCTAGATCTGAGTTTTATGTAGACAATATATTTAATGTAAATGATTGCACGCTCTCTAACCGGGAAGATGTCATCACATCTTTTTTTTTTTCTCATTTCAGACGTTACACTATTTTTATGTTAATGTAACAACCAGTACCAAAAAATATATTGCCCCCCCAAGCAGGATGAGGGGGCGACCCCTCCCCATAGAGGAGTCAAAGAGAGAAGAGATTTAGAGATTTCATGGGAGCAAATTTATCTCAGAACAGACAGAATTATTTTTTAATTTTGTCATTTAACTGATCACTATGGTATATCTGCATCAGAGACATTATTTGACAATTGAAAACAATCAGACTGGGAAAAACCAAGTTCATTTTAAAAAGTATTTAAAAGAGATATGTTGCCCCCGGCCCCACATTCCCCCTCCTCCCCCTCCGCCCATCATCCGCCTCTTCCTAAATCGTAACATGGCTGCTGCTTCAGATGTGCTTCATTTAGCTCTTTTCAACATCTCATCAGCTTCATTTTATTCAGTGTATCTCAACCACTGTGACATCAGAATAAATCTGTATATTCACAGATTTGGAATCAAAAACAAACACTGTATAATTGGTAATTAAATGGATGGAAGAATCTCTTCAAAAACAGGCAATAAAAACAACATAATGTTAATTTATGAAACTGTTAACCTTACAGGGCTAAAGGTCAGTCTATAAAAAAAAAAAAACTGGGAAAAATATCAGTAATTATTAATCTTCTCACTTAAAAATGAATCATCTCTATGTTCTTGACATTTTATTAACTCAATAATTGAGAAAATAATGATAATCATAAATAATTGCAGCCCTAAAATGTTGAATAACATGTGCTAACATAGGAGCATTAAATGAATTATAATGTGACAGGAATTCTTTATGTTGCCTCTGTCATATAAAATCAATTGAGATCAACTGCCTCTAAGTTTCACGGCATCGTAGGACAAAGAGATCTTAGAAACAGAAGCATTAACTGTCAGAGCTACTTGAAGTTTCTGATTTGTTGTGAGTCTGAACTCTCAGCTCTCTCCAGCCATCCGCCAGCATTAAAAGACTCCGTTGTTGAAATATCATTATTTTACAGACTCACATAATGTCCCTTTGGCAGGCAAAGATAGTGAGAGACCAGTGGAGTGGAGCCAGATTAAAGGAAATGGAGTGAAATTCTTCAGACCTGAGGAAAAGCAATAGGGCTATTCTTTGAAAAAGGCTGTGAGCAGACAGAAGAGGCCTGACAGACCAAGCCCCTTAATGAAATTCACCACGATGTATTCTGACTTGGCATTAAAATTGAGTAAAAAAAAGAAATGTCCGTAGAGTTGAAAAAGTTACAAGTGCTGTTGTAAGTTTTTCTTATTTGTGAAATGTGTGGGTGCGAAGAAGCACAATCATGGACGTCTCAGACTAAAACCAGTCTGTGTCTCTGCATGATAAGAATACAAACTGATGCACTGGATTCACTCATTATTCTTCTTTCACTTTCAGTGGATATCTAACTCTTAACTATTTGGTAGCAAACATTCAATTCTTGTTTTAATTGCTCCATTGTGCCCATGTCACTCTGACACTCAGGGTCTAGAGTTTTGTACTCTTTAAATAACCTTAGATGAATTTGATATTAGTTATTTGAGGCTACAAATATGTAATTAGACAGTTAATACACTTAAAAATAAAATAATTAGAAAAATACAGTCCATTTTTGGAGGTGAATCAATCATCAACCAGCTTATTATGTAACATTAACTCTGATGCCAGATTTTTCCATCAGTTGTAAATTTGCCAGACTAATTCTAAAAGTGCTGCCAGGAACAAAAACAAAACACAGCCTTTCTTTCTGTGTCCAGGACAGAAACGAGAAGCAGCATCAGCCACGGCCTCAATACCTGTCAACGACCTGAAGGCCATCCTGAGCCTGGCCAGGGAACAGTATCTGACGGTGATTGACTCCACTCTGCCCTCTGCTGCCACCTGTTTGACAAGCGAATGGGAGGCGTCCAGGAGATCAGGTACGGAAGAAGAAAGAGATGAAAAGCGAACAAAGCTACATCTGGTGCAAACGCAGTCGACATTTGTCAAAGGGCTCGTCAATCTTTCACACAGTGAAACATGTTCAACACATGGATCAGCTTTTCTTGCTCCGTCCTGTGATATTAAATTCTGTTTTTACCCTTTTACTCCTGTGACTTAAAGCCTATAGAAAGTTTTAGATTTAAAGTTGACACTGAAAATTCTTTATTCACACACTACAATGTCATGAGTTCACATACTGTTCCATGATGGCTCCCCTCCAGTGTTGTATAAAGTACGTAAAAGTCTCTACACTAGAGTAGAAGCACAGATACTTGACCAAAAAATGACTTCGTTGGTCAGTTTATGCACCGACTAGAATGATACTTAAGTAAAAGTCTTAAAGTATCTAGTGTTTACTGTACTTAAGTATGAGAAGTAATCTATAATTAAATGTACTGTAAGGAAAGTAAACCATGGAGAGGACAAGTGTCTCCATCCATCCTCCCTTTAAGATGGATCCTGCATTAACTTTCAAACATGGTTTTGATAGACTCAACAGTGACAGGATGAGAAAACACCACATTTCATTTACTCAGATTTTTATAACGACACTGAACATTGAAAATGTGTCAGAGAGTAAAAGTATGTAACTAAGTTAGGGAATTTAGTGAAGTAAAAGTGAAAATGAACATAACTAAAAAAAAGTAAATTGAAGTATAGAGGTGAAGTATTATTACTTTGTTACTATTCAACACTTCTCCCCTCATTGCTGGTCTTGTTGTCAGGTCATTAAATAGCCCATGATAGTGATGTCCATAAATTGGAGTGCATCAGTATTCACTATGTGCACACTTGTATGATGATAGCTTTAGGAAACAGCTAATAATATGCAAATAGTTAGCAATAAAACAAGATCCAAGCCTGTAGCTAGAGCTACATGAGCACAGTGAGGGCGACACTGGCTTTAGATGTGCAGCCGTGGGGCTAACAGACCCGCAGTTTTCATGTCATAAATGCAGTGACATTATTTGCCAATTATTGTTTTGAGTCTTGGTACGACATTGTCTATAATTTTATTATGTAATTATTTCTGCTGCTAGGCTCAGGTGTCATCTCAGTTTTAAAAGTAATAGCATTAGAACAGACGAGTGTCTTCAGCAACAACACAGCTATTTGTCTCCAAAATAGTCTGCATTATGGTTTTTGTGTGTATTCTCCTTCTCATTTCACATTCTGTGCCAGGTTTATGTATCAGCTGTCCAAAACCTCAAAGGACAAACTTGATGATTGAAAGGTGTGAGGCAGCAAGTTTGGAAAAACAGAAGTAATAAGAGGTGTAAAGACATACAGACAAACAGACTACGGTGCAAATCACGTTATTTTTTCTGTAATTTGAGCACACCCTCTGGTCTAGAGATGTCATCTACAGTAATAAACAGCTTCTGCAATCCATAAGGAATGTCTTGCATTTATGTACCTGTACAGCCTGAAGGTGTGAATGACTTTGTGTGGGCTGTCAGAATACTGGTAGAGAGCTTCAGGTGTCTTCTTCATATAATATACGTGCGTCCTGGGGCCATTGCGGTGCATGAAACGCCCTCATTTCGTTAGTGGAAACCTGCTGTACACAGATTTATCACTTTTCTGTCATCTTAGAGATAAAATGTAATCCTGTCCTAACAAGAAAAGTGAGACGTTTCTGAGTTTCATCCATTCAAGGTCCCATTTCTTAAAAGCTGAGCCTGTTAACCTGTCTCTAGTGAAAGTCGGGATAATGCAATTCATGCGTAAAATGATGTCTACACTGGTTTGTTTATTAATGCGAGCGCCATGTTCTGCTGTCGCTGTTAAAAGATGCTTCAAATGGTTTCTAAAATATAAAACCACCTTTATCAAGTCTTAATGATTTCCCCCTGCAGTGTTGAACTTTATTTCCCTCAAGGTGTTTTAAACACTCATCCATCAGCATTTTAAAATAATTTATTGAAGCCCCATCTTTTCTCATTCATCACATCAACTACTGTGAGCTGCACCAAGTCATGTGAAAAAATCTGAGGCTGAATAATTACTTGGTATTTTTAGACATGTCAATGTGAGAAGGCTAACGGCAACAGAATTAGTGTTAAACTGAATTTTATGTTCCAGTTTATAGTAGGAAGCAGCCTGTGACTACAATTTTAAAGGAAATTGGCTAATTAAGGTTTTGGACAAGAGGAAGACAATAAGTTAATTATTAAACCACCGGTCATATTTTCGATCACTGCATTGCACTGTACAAAAACAACTCGAGCTGCTAGAATCAATCCGAGAACAAATTCTTGTTGAAGGGAATTTCCTGCTGAAGCTCTGTAAATATGTTCTTATCTAATTCCACCAGAGTGAGCTTTGTTGTTTTGTCATTTCAGGTTTTCAGTCTCTTTCCCATCAGCAGTCAGACTGGCCAGAGAGAAGCGTTCTTCACAACATAGAGAATCTGCAGAGGCGACGACAGAAGAGGAGGTAAGACGGATTTACTGAGGATAGCGTCTTTGTTCAGGCCTGAGTAGAGACTTTAATTTTTTATGTTTCTGATCATCCATGTGTCTTTGTGTGTGTCTCAGATTTGGACTGTTGGGTCCGGGCTCCAGTGACAGTCTGCTGGGTCCTAAAGACAGTCAAAAGGCCTCCTCTGCTTTACTAGACGCCAAAGAGCTTCTGAAACACTTCACATCTGATGGTATGCCTACTGGGGAGCTACAACCACTGACTATCAATAGAGGGTAGGTTCAATCTTCTTCTCTGGCTATCTGCTCAGCAGCAACTCGACATGAGATTAAAGGCGTCAGCTGGTTGTATTAAATGAACTGAAGTCAGATCCACGTTCATGTTACCAGGCTTTTCCTCAGGCAGACATAAATAGATAAACATAGATGGAGGCAGCTACATGCGCAAGCAGGAGGAATCATAACCAGACGGAGCTGCAGCCGACGATTTTATATACAAAGATTGACATGAATCAAAATAAATGAGTCTGTAGAGAAGGATATTTACTACAGTTTTAAATTCATATTTACAAATGAATATACACAAACTCAACAAACTGTATGAGTGTGATTTGTTTATAAGATAAGTGAATGACAAAAATGTAATTTAATGAGGCCATTATGAGGATTTAATTATGATCATTAGCCTTTATCAGTGAGCTTACAACTTAAAAAAAAACATTTTTCTAAAACAACAGTCATCAAGCAGTGATGATGACTCTATCAGACAAAAATGTGTTTATTTTAATTGGCAAAATTTGTTTCTTCAGTGTAATGGAGACAATATTAACTTGAGAAACAAGATGAAACATTTTACTTGACAAATTATTGATTCATTTTTCCCCTTTTCTTTTTTCTTTCTTTCTTTCTTTCTTTCTTTCTTTCTTTACCCCACGTCGTCTCTCTCTTTCTTTCTGTTCAGTAATAATGTGTTTCAGTTGTCACCAGACCTTTCTCCTGGGAGAGTCAGCCAGATGCCCTTCAGCGAGGCCTCAGCCTCACATTACCACGGCATAGAGTGAGTTTCTATGACTGTTGAACCACAGCAACAAGTACTTTAGAGTGAAGGCGACTATAAAACCATGAAGCCTCTAAATAGAAGCCACATCAGTCTCTGTTATTTCTGTATTTATTGTTGTTGTCACAGTTTTAATTCATTTTGTTTGCTCGTCCAGGTTCTGCCTGGACAATCAGCGGTCCCTGGATCGAGACCAGGCCTTCGTGCGACTCCAGTCTCGTCTGATTCGGCACGAGACCCAAACCACCTGCTCCAAAGAACCGTGCGCCCTCCCCTTCGCCCTCAGTCCCGCCCCCTCACCTGCTGTGATGTCAGAACCAGGAAGCGTGCCTGATGGAGAGACTCTGCAGAACGCTGACGTCGCTCGACTCAAGCGCAGGTCCTGGGACACGGACGTTATCGGAGGTTATCCTCGCAAGAGGTGTGATGATGACCGTATGCTTGTGTTTGTTTTGGTTGTGCTCTTGTCCTTCAAGCCCAGATGTCAAACATGGCTGATAAATAATAAGGAAAGGGTTTAAAGGTTTCATGTCTTCACGCTCGTCCTGCTTGAGGTTTGACATCTTGAACCAAAAAAAACACTTTGTCAACCACACCTCCTTTTCCCCTTCACATCATGTTACATGTCATGTCAAAAAAAGCATTTTACTGATATGGATTCACGGAAAATACACACAGTGAAACCTAAAAAAACAAAAGCTGTAGAACAAGACAGGTTTCCCATGAAATGAAATTTCTTCTCCTCTCCCCTGCCAAGCACACACACACACATATGAAATAAGAGAATGTTTGCAAACCTGTATAAATTAGATTTCAGTGTTCAGACACAATTATATTCATGATTTTACACAGACACACGAACCTAAAGTAACTCTTACTGGGAATCACAGAACATGCAGCGAGTTTCACTTTCATTACTATTTACTGTAACCAGAAGCTTTTAAAACATTTTTTTTTAATTTAACTCTTCCCAAAGTCATCCCAAAATGAATTTACATCCTCCACTATCCTATTTTTACTCTACCCAGGATGATTAAAAGACACGCAGAGGGAGTGTGACGCCATTACTCCACCTTATCTTCACAGAGAACATAGCTGTTTGTTGCTTTTAATGTTGACCTGAGAGAGAAGGTCTTTCTCGTTGTTAGAGGCAAGAACATGATTGGTTAATCTGTGTATCTGTGACCTGTGGTTTTACGTGAAATGCCATAACTTCAGTGCTGATAATGTTTTTTGTGTTTGTGTCATTTTCATCATTTTTATCATGTGTTTCTCTAAATAATCCAGGTTGGCTAAGTCAGAGAGCAGCGACTCTCTGTGCTCTCAGAGCAGCGGCAGCAGTGGGACTCATCCTGCTATCAGGTCTCTGAGACAACAGTCGACCAGATCCCAGTCCACATCATCTGCCGCCGTTGGCTCGTCTTCCTCCTCTATGACGAGACGAATGTCTTCAGGTGAAACGAAAATATCCCATCATCTCTCAGTTCATGCCAAGCATAACAATCATGTCAAGCATGTTTTTGATTATAGGGCTTGTAAAGAAATACCATCTGTAAGGATAAATAGGCAAATAGATCAATCCCAACTCCCTCAACTCTCCTCTTATACTGATCTGTATGGTTCCAGTAAATTTAACTGATTATTTTGAAAGGTTAAGTGTCTTTCTAATCAGACACTTGGGACAATTCCTGTTATTAGCAACACCTGTGGTTTTCCTGCTACAACAAATCAGAATGTGTCCTGTGGAAAAATAGGGACCTATTACAATTTCATGGCATGACCCTGAAATTTCCAAGGCTGAAAACCGCTGAGGATTTGTTAAGACTTACAAGGCTCCCGCACATTTGCACTGGTGTTTCGATTTATTCTGGCGGATTAGACCTCTGCGTAGGTTGATGTTTGGCTGAGAGAAGCTGGGATTTACAGGAGGTCACCAAACACCAGGCACTAATTAAAATGATAAAGTGACAGATGCAACAAAGCTAACATGAGAGTCTGGGACATGTCGGTCTGAACAGCGGAGGCCTAATTAGGTGTAATTATGTGGAAAAACTTGTGTTAATTAGGGAAATCTGACTGTAGTGACTCTTTACTGTAAATTTGACATTTGCGTTGTTAATTTTTCCTGACATCACTCCTCAGCTTTAGCGACTCTTCCCTCTGCTGACAAACCTCAGCCTCAACAGCAGAAGACACAACCTGCACAGACGACGGACGACAAATCTGCTAAAGAGTCGCGCTCCCAGAAACACAACAGGGTGAGTGTTTGTCTTTGAAGATGACATCTTTGTTTGTCTTTAATGTAATTACCTAACATACAGCCACTCTGTTTTTTTTTTTTTTTTTTTTTTTAAATCACATTAATCATATTCATGCTGTAAAAACTTAATAACTTAGAATAATTGTAACCATGGAGACAAGTTCTGATCACAGCAGGTCAGACTCACTTGTTTATACGTTTCAATCAAGTTGCCATTCACACAGAAGTTTACAGGAAGAATTAACACTTGTTGTGGGCGTCAAAGAAAATAGTGGGATGGTTTTTTTTTTTTTTTTTTTTTTTGGTTTTATCTTTGATAACTGAGCTAAGCAAACAAAAACCTCATTAGACACGGTTACATGTTGCTTTTTATTTGTAACTTTTCTCACAGACCTGAAGTTGCTGTCAAAGGCAGTAAATCAAATTCAAAGGGTAATTTGGCTTTTGCTGTTAATTGCACCTTAAAAAAATGTAGTTAAAAATGACTTGTACAACTCATTAGCTAAGTTTCCTTTAAGAAAAATGATGGTTTATTATAACTCTAGGGTAATTCTCAACTCTCCAGCTCTTGGATCTTCACGTTATGACATCTCAAATGTTTATGCTGCAATTAAACTGGTAACTGGGTCTTCATGTCCTGATGCTGATCTCAAGTAATGGATTGGAGCCAATCTGATTATTTCTTTACCTGATAAAGATCGGCAATCACCTTGATCATTTATGACAGCTGTTGTAAACTGAACACAGTTTTCAGCAGAACACAACGTAGCATTATCAACCCTGTGGCACAAATCATTCCCCTAGTTTCTCCTCTCTCCTGTAAAAACAAAACAGTCTGCAGTCAGTTTAAACTGCTTATGCTACTTGTGTTGCTTGATTCAGTTGCTATTTTAACTATTTTAATTATGCAAATATCAGTACATATTTAAGAAAATGTAACTTAAGAGCCAACAAACCGAAAAGTGAAAGGTACCCTGCAAATTTGTTGCTCTTTGCAAAAGATCTAACACTTTTTAGATCTCATAAACAACATGTGGAGGTGCATAAAGTTCCATCTCTGCACCCTAACTCCTCAGAAGATCAGCAGGGGGTTGGTCACCATTTCCACAAAATCTAGACTGAAGTTTTCTTCTTGTGGTTAAGCAAAAATAAAGCTGCTAATGAAGGCATGAGCACCTCGCTGTGCTCAGTTTGCCCTCTGAAAATGACAGTAGTTACTTGTACTAGTTACTTATTCCTGACTCTGCAAATACAATATTATAATAACAGACTGAGGTTGAAGTTACAAACATAAAGGTCAAGTCTGAAAAGAACTGAATGTGTTCATTGTATCAGATCAACACACAGGAGGACACACACTTACAGACAGAGGTTTCTGGTGGCACAGGAGAAGTTATCCACCAAAGATGACTATTTTGCATGTGATTGTCGTGAATGTGTGGGTTGCATCATAATGTTGTGATAGAAGCACTTTCATATTTCATATCATTATCATGTCACCTGCTGCCTGCGCCCCCAAATGCACATGCACTCTTTCCATCTATATGTACAAAGAAACACATACGTGAACAAATGCATGATTACACACACTCACACATCCCCCCATGTTGTTTAACATCGTCCTACCCCCCACACACACACACACACACACAGCTCACAGTCTGCATCCCGACCTTCACTTGTTCTGATTTCTGATTACTATGCAAACAGGCTTATCATCCAAACCCATGTATAGGAAAGAACAGTTGGCCCTATTCAGAAATAATGATAGCAGTTTATTCAGGACAGAGATTAAAAGCTGCCTTTCTGCTCCTCGTGAGACTGAATGGCACCGATGATTCCTAACAATAATTTATAGCGTTTCCTCAGAACAGTGGCTGTGACAAGATTAAAGGCAGATCTATTAATTTCAGGAACATGTGTTGTTTTTTTTCCCTGGACACCCGTGATATGTTCATACCTGTGAACTCACATTGTGAATGTAAATGTGTTTAATTCTGTACATGGGTGTCCCCGCACACTCGAGGCACTTTGACTTCCTTTGCTTAAAAAAAAAAAAAAAAAAGAAGCGCTGTGCTAAAATTAGCTTCTCTGAACTACTTTAGTGTAAGGTGGTTTGGGAATAAACAGAACTAGAATGAATGTTTTCAGGTTTGTATAAAAAAAAGTGTGTGTGTGTCTTTTGTGTCATCAGATGTTGCAGGAGGTTGTAGTTAAAACACTCAAACACCATGGGATCGCTGTGCAGCACGAGTGCTTTGAGGCCTGCACCAAAAGACTGTTTGATATCTCGAAATTCTATCTCAAGGTTGGTCTTTTTACTGCCCACACATTGTCGCTGTCCTTTCTCTTTCTTTTTTTTGCATGACACTATACATCCAGGACATGTATGTGTTGTATATGTATATGTTGTGTGAAACCTTTTCTCCAATGCCCAAATGTTCATGGCATTTCTTTTGCCTGACTTTGTTAAACATAATAAGATGTTTTTTTTTTTTTTCTTGATGCAAAATAGAATATAAAAAATAAAAACCACTGTTAGTTGGCAGCAGTGCAGAAGGAACCATGTTTTGCTTCAGTAAAAGCACCAATAACTTAAAAAGGCCTGCCATCAAAGGTCAATTAAGTAAACATCTGTCAGCAGAATGTATGCAAGACATCAAAATAATAGTACTTGTTATGCGGAAAATGCCATTTCATGGTGTCATTATACATATTTATATAACTAATGCATTAACATCCACTCCATGTTGCAGCTGTAGGAAGTAAAGCTCATTCCTGATACTTCAAACACAGTTTGTTCATATGGGAGACATTTCTAAAGTGTTTGGCTCCGTGGCCAAAAGACAAAAATAAACATAAAGGCGGTCGATGTCTTTGGTCTTCCTATAGTTTGTTCCTGTGGTGATCATCAATGGTCTGTTTTGTTTTTTGACAAACAGATGGTTTAATTTACTACAATACCACACTTGAAATCTTAATCTGAAACAAACTATAGTTGTCAGATTCATGTAGTGGATTAAGAAGAAGAGCAGCATGAGAGTGAAGAGAAGAGTAAATCATCAATTACCTCACAGGATTTATCCATTATTTTATATTTTATATAAACGTTCCGTTTTATTTGATGTGAATCCTGTGCGGATGCACCTCACTGTTTCAGTCTGACTGATTTGTGGTTTGAACTCAGGATCTGAAAACGTCTCGGGTTTACACGACGAGATGAAGAAGGCGGCGACCAGCAACGTCAAACAGGTAACGTCACCAAACACCAACAGATCTGACTGATTTAATCATCCTTTAATCCAAACCTTCTAAAGTCAAACATTTAAAATCATATTTTGTCACTAAAGGTCATTGACTGGGTGCTGGAGAAATCCTCAAGGAAGTGATGACGGCCTTGAAGTGAGGGGGGAAAAAAAAACCCTCTTTTCTCAACCCAACT
The DNA here is from genome assembly GCA_016801845.1 of Polydactylus sextarius. Lineage (NCBI taxonomy): Eukaryota > Metazoa > Chordata > Actinopteri > Polynemidae > Polydactylus > Polydactylus sextarius. Next base: position 21,033,368 of record CM028913.1, on the reverse strand, counting down.
CATTCACTTGTGATTGTATATCATTACATTAATCCTGTTTTAATTAATTTAATCCTTTTTATTTAATTTTATTTGTCTGTACATATTTCTTACCTCACTCAATACTATTAGAATTGATTTTGGAGCTTTTATTTCGCGTGTGTGGTTGTGTTCTCATCCATTCTGATCTACTCCCACTGCTCTCGAGCATTGAAACAGAAAAACACAGAGACCGCTCGACACGGTACACTCTGCTCCGGCTGCAGTTACTAAGAGGCCTCGAGGGTTTAGATGTTGGCTTCAGTCGTAGTCGCCTCGTCTTTGTAGTTTCTAACACGATTTTAAATCCTTTCCCACTTGTTCATTTTGTTTCTAAATACAATCATAATTTTATGGTTTTATGAATGTGCATATTTTATCTTTGTGTCTCATATTTTTATTACTTGTAACACAATAAAGTAAATGGATCTAATTTTGTGCCGAGTGTAACTTGCTGATTACAGCCAGAGCTGCTGGGGAAAATATGTGTGTGTATGTCTGTGTTTGTGCGCATTTGGAGGAAGAAGATGTGAATGTGTGTGTGTGTGTGTGTGTGTGTGTGTATAGTCTCTAAGAAATATGTTTTACATTATCAGCGCTGACAGCTAACAGCCCAGTGTGGATGGTAGCTGTTATTCAGACAGTGAAAACAAAGCCACGAGCAGTGCGGCACATTATGCAGCGCTGATTACCACTGACAGTCTGATTTTTCCTGTTTGTCTTCGGCGCAGACTGATCAAAAACGCTGCGAAGATTTCTCCATCCTCACGATATAGAGCCAGTCGTTTTACCTCTGGCTCTGTGTCTTCTTTTGTCTATGAGAATACCAAGTTTTGTAAAGCTTTTAATTATGTTACCAAGCAGTTTTATTTATTATTTTTGAAAAAAGATAAAATAGCAGTTGAACTACCTCCATTACAGCCAAAGCAGGTCATCTCCCTCCCCCACATTATATAGCTGTAGATTCATGGATTAATAATAGAGCAAAATGTTCTCACACATTTAACTTCTGCTAGTGCAGATGTTCATATTGTTCCATGTAAGTCTGTAGTATGTTCAGGAGCATAAGTCATTAAGTATGAGTGGGTGAACGTATGCTTCCATGTAGAGAAAGTTCACATTTATATTGTTGTGTTAAGTGACTCAGAGACTGACTACTCTGCCGTTAATTTGAAACCGATAATTGCAAGCATGCCAACCAAACTGTGTGGGCGACTGTGGGTCAGGAGGTAGAGCGGGTTGTCCACTAATTAGAGGGTCCGTGGTTCGATCCTCAACTCCTCCAGTCTGCATGTCGAAGTGTCCTTGGACAAGATGCTGAACATTAAATTGCCTAGAAATGCTGTGTAAATGTGGGTGTGAACGGCTGAATGTGATTAGTAGTGTAAAGTCTGCTGACTTGTGCAGCGCTGTGAAAAACGGACTATATTTAGTGTCAAAATCGACATTGGACTGTCCAAATAGAGTGTGTTTTTTCATGGCAGGGATTTTTTATTGTGCTTGTTTTTGTGGGAATGGGATCGAGCGTGTATCCATCAGTGTGTGGAGCACTGCTGAGCATTAGGGTGGAGATAATGAAAGCCTATTATCTGTGTTTGTTGGCTGTATTGCAGAGGACCAACAGAGGAGATAATACAGTTACACTGTACCTCACATGTCTGCGTCACCCACACAGAAAAAGATGACCACAAAAGGAAAATACACTGTGCGCAGAGGAGGAGACACTTATCAATAGTCCTTGATAAAAGATAACAAACTGAACCTAAACTCCAAATTTGGAGACTTTTTAAACGTTTCTTAACCATGGAAACACATTTGTACACATTTAAAGCAACGCCAGACATGTATCAATTTCAAAGGAAAACAAGAACAACACTGAAGCTGAAGGCTTTTTATGGAACAACAAATCCTCATCTAAAATCTGCAGGATTTAATGTGTCATGTTGTTGCAGCAGACGTGATATTTTTTTAAATTTTTGTTATTTATTAATTTATTTATTTTATCTTAGCTGTTGTAATCTCTGGACCCTAAATGATTTACAGACATGTTCTGTGGGCTCATTAAATGAAGACAGCAAAGATTAAATGAGCCGGCCATCTGTTGTTGCTGCTGCTTGTTGCAACATATAAAATAAATGTTATTAATGGCCGGGGGAGAGTTCTCGTTCCAGGGACTTGAGGTTTTGTCTTTTTACTGTTAAAGGGATAAGAAAAGGATGATGAAAGAGAAGAAGAGAGACGCATAATGTGAAAAAAATAAGCTGATGTATTGGCAGCAGATTCATAAAACTGAGGAGGGAGGAGCGGAGGGTGAGAGATCAAAATAAAGTCTTCTATCTTATGTCTGAACTATTTCATTATAAAAACTCAAGGTGTAAACTGTTTCAGGGTAACAATTCAATCTGTTTGTGAGTGTGTAGCACAGCGGAGCACATCTGTCTTCATGACAACACATATAAAAGGCTAATCAGTGTGTAAGTGTGGTTCCCCCGTATCAGCATTGTGTGCCTGGGAGCTAATTCACAAAGAATTATATTGTTATCCACTTAGTCATCATAATGTGAATATTTTCTGTTTTTTAGAATATGCATACATTGTCCTTATATAAATGAAAAAAAAAATAAAGATTATTAATATAGAAGTTTATTATGACCCATAGTTATGACTTAAGTTAAACAACTTTAATAAAATTTTAGTGATAACTTAAGCAATATCTGTTGTCTGTGGTGTATTGATGAATATTACCTTTCACATTGTTCCAAAAAAAACAAGACGCCCACATATTTTATTGTGAGTTTGTAACTTTATTTCCTCATGTTTTGCTTTTATAAAGATTAAAACTGATCCACCAGTGTTCATATGTAAGTAAATTAGTTCAGCTCAGTGATTTAGTTTAGCTGCTAGCTTACATGCTAATGTTTAAGCTAGCTAGTTCATGCACTTTTTAATTCAACATCACTGCAACTGAAGTAACTGGAAAATACAACTGCTACATAAAATGATTGGCAGGTTGTTGGCCAAGCTACCTTTTAAATTACCCCTCTGATATAAACATAGTTCTCCGTCACATAGCACATTAAATAACCTCATCTTAATGTCAGCCACTACTATAATTTGTTAAATGTCACCAAAACTGTTAACTGTAAGTATGTATGTGAGAACAGAGACCAGTCTATTAGATGGTTGTGTTGATTAATGTGTTCACAGTTTATTCCTCATGACCTTTTGTAATTTCTTTGAATTTAGATGAAGTTAAAACTAGATTTTAATCGCAACAAGTTACATAAAAGGCTGCACAACTAATCTGACCTCACCTGTTTTTCAGTTCTTCAGGTCTTTGTGCGTCAAACTACTTCTTGATTATGAATGAAATATTTTCAGTCTAATGGCTCTTTTCCTTTTGAGTGATTTTCTTATTCCTTTGCTGTTAAACTCATTTTCCTTGTCTCATACATTCCTCTTACTCTTTGCGTTTCTGTGTACTTTGACATTATTTTTTTCACTCTCTCTTCTCTCGCTCAGTGAACATCTAAAAATGGGATCTGAGTCATTCAGCACAGTAATGGCAAATATGTTCTCTTATTTATTAGTTTCAGGCTTTAAGGAAAAGAGAGAAAAGGGGACCAGGATGGGAACATTACGAGAAAACGTGAAGGAGATTTGATGTGGTCAATAAAAGATAATTCACTTACACTGTTACAAGTTTTAATGCTGTTAGTCAGCAGGAGTCTTCCCTCCACCAGTCTGTTTTGTCTTTGTAATTAAACCCAACAGTACCAAGCAAGCTCACAAAGGTTTGGGAGTTAAGTACAAATTAATTTCCAGGTTTTTAAATGCAATGTAAATAAAATCACCCATTATCTCATCCACATCTAAGAGACCTGCTGATTCCTGTCATCAGCCCTGCATCAACAGAGGACAATTCGTGTGTGTGGGAAAAAAATGTCAAGGCTGCAGAGACAAAGCTCTTAAACTTGGTTTTGTCAGCAGAGGCTACAAAGCAGCTTTGCAACAATGCAAAATAGATGACGCTGTGGTTAAACCAGTGCTGCCCACATCCTCAGAGATATTTCAGAGTGGTTTGCATCAACTCAGTGAACAAGCTGAGTTTAAAGCATTTTGCAAATGTCCTGTCACCATGTTTCAGAATGTGCATGCACAGTGATACAATATAAACTCTGACTGCAGGTTTCTTCTTCACTTGTGACCTAAATGTCCACCTACCATTTTCTAACAGTGTCTTCAAACCAAGACTTCACCCTGAAAGCAGAAGTCCTGATGCTGATGACGTAGCGTAATATTCTCCTTCTTTGTTGCATGTTTGTTTTCAGATTGATATAATCTACTTGTGCATGCTGAATGTTGTCCTCTGTCCACCTTCTAATAAAAACACCTCCTGGGGTTAGTGACTTGCTTGGATACAGATACTGGCCAGAAACCACCAGCTGCCAAATTCTGTTCAAATTTGATCAGATGAGGTTCAACAGCCAAGCTTTATCCCAGTGAGCATCGCTCCACATGCTCCAACATTGATCCCTGTTGCATCAGAATGGGTAAGAACTCTCTTTAAAGCTTCTATATCTTTAATTAATCAAAAATAATACCATGCCCTCTTTCCAGACAAACACCTTTTGTGTCTCTCCCTCAGAGTCTTCTGCAGTTATAAGTAGGAAGCTTTGTGACTTTAATTGCCCATGTTGAACAACAGACACGCTGCTTATATCTGCAGATGGTAAATGAAAGCAGTGGAATCATTTTCTCATTTTTAGTTATGGATATATAAACTATGCTGAACTTTCTGTACACATGATATTTTGATCATCATGTGGTGCCTGCCTGAAAATATTTCTATAATTTAAAAATGTGAGGCACATTTATGAGTAATTGACAACAGTGGCCAAATGTCACATTAAATTTAGGAGGCAATAAAATGTTCATCGATGTGAGATTATGTTGTCAACACATTCCTCTAAGTTAACGAGACAGATGGACCGTTTCTTTTTGAAGGACTGTGCATCATGTCTGCCTTTGTTGACCAAATCAGAGGCCAGATGATGAGTGTGAGGATTTATTCAACCTGCGGACCCTTTCTTTATTTTTTTATTCGTCCCGAGGCTACTTGTAACAGATTGTATCTACTTTCAGAGGACAGGTCATGATGACTGAGGCAGAGAAATAACACAGAAGTCCAAGGTGGAACGAGGAGAAGCCTTGAAATAGAAAGCTGTGTGCAGACATGGCGTCTTGCTGGAAGGTTTAAATCACTACCACAGTGAATTATGTGCTCCTGCAGATGAAGCGGGCCCATTCTTTGGCACAGACATCGTTTGCAGGTAATCATAACCAGTGTCAACTGATTTAAAAGAAAAACTTGACAAAAAAAACACATTTCAACTATTTCAATTGACTAAACTACAAGAGAGAGAGAAAAAAAAAACATTTCCCTGTATCTATCCATCTAAAATTAATGCTTCTGCTACAAACTACAAGATCAGACACCATGAAAATATAAAAAGAAAATGTTCCTTTTCAAATGTTTTGCTCTGAGAAGATGCATTTGAAGTTGTTTGAATTTATCTTGCATTCTGTTTCACACGTTTTATGACTAACACCATAACTCTTATACAACTTTGGATTAATGTGGAGCACTAACAAAGCTCATTTATGTTCATGGGCGATTTAATTGGTTTCCAGTTATTCTACTTTATTGGACTCTTTATTGTGTCACTTTTTCTACTTTCTAATTAGTTTTTTTTTTTTATGTTTGTGGAGTCATTTTAATGTCATTTAAAGTTCAAAGATCAAACTCGTTTACACACTGAGACACATTTTTTTTCACCAGAAAAATGAACAAGAGACCTGGATTTGTTTTCCCCCTGGAAACGTGGCACTCTTTATTTTTTAAAAAGGAAACAACTCAAACACAACTTGTATTACATTTCACCTCTGCACAGTGTTTTACCCTTAGAAAATCCTGTCAACACAGTGACTGCTGCAGTATAATGAGATTAGTTTGGTGTTTCAGATGCTGGACATCATCTGACCGACATGTCAAACCTCGTTTTTCACAGTGACCTCACATAATATTTAATGATTTGTTTCAGGTCGTGAGGACTCTCAATGCGGATGTTTGTGACAACGATGACAAGTGTGTTTATATTCACAAGGACTAATTATCCTTCCTCAAAATAACCTCAACCGTTTCCACTACCTGTACGTCCTTTTCGAAGTGTAAAACAAACAAGGTCACACTTGAGGAAGAAAAAAAAACAGATGTTTTCAAGTAGACATCTGGTACATAACTCGCATCTGGCAGTGAGTTTGCAAACAGCTGACATTTCACACAGGCTACTAGTGATGAGTGTAAGACCTAGTTCACAGTCCTGTTCATGATCTGGTGAGAAAATCAGCTTCGACACGTATGTAGACTTTTGTTTTCTTCTTATTACTGCAGCCATTAAAACATTTTCCACCCAACCCTCAATTTTTTTTTTAAAAGCATATTTCACAACTGTAAAAATCAAAATCATATGTGTCCCACCTCTTGGCCAGAGATCGTGGTATTTTCTGGCCATCTTTAAAACCACAATCTGGTCAATGCTTCGCTTCACACGTTTGACCACTTTCCCGAAAACTATTTCCCCTAGAATTTCCAGGAACATATAAGTTACGAGGATTCGGATTCAGAGGCAAAGCTAAACTTGAGCTATCTGTGAATAGGTTTATTTTCTCACAGCTGAAATTGAAATGGGGATAAGAAAGAAAAAGAAGTCATTATTTTTTATTATTTCTAAAGAGATTGTAATTTACTTTACTGCTGAGTGTAGTAAGTCTCATTAAAAACTGCTTCCTAGATATGCACCAGTGAAATTGATATATTTGGTCATATAGTAAGTTATTAATCTTGTTGCTGCATCTTAAAGAGGGAAATCATCTTAAAGTCTAGTTTTAGGATTATTCAGCAGATACATGGTGAATATTCCTCAACATCTATGCGTGTTACTGAAACTCTGTTGAGACTTACGCTTCCTCAAATAACAAGATAACTTCAAAACATGTTTCATTATGTATTTAACAGTTTTGTAGAAAAAATACATTACATCTGACATTTCTCTAAAATAAATTCAGAATAAAGGAGAAATGGCAGTTACTTTTAATGACTGACTAAATACCCGTCAACACATCTAGTGTGCAATTCTCAACCTGTGGTTGCAATTTAGAAGATTTTTAAGGGCTCAAAATATTGCTCCTTATCTGAAGAAAGCAAGGTCTTATCTAATTCTTGCAGAACGAGTGCAAATGTCTGATCTGTTTCTTTGAAACACATTTCAAAGTTGTATGAACTGATTGTGGTGAAATTGGGCCCAATCTAAGGAGAAGCGGCATGTTTTAATAGATATTTAAGATTTTGTAGCAAAATGCAAATTATGATTTATAGGAACTTTCTTGTGGCTACATTGCCAATTTGTTGCTGCATCTGATAATGGACTATTATTGTTCATTTTATTGCAGACAAATGGAAATTATCATTAAGCCGAACTACTAATTTTCTAACCGATGTTATTTGCTTTTTTTTTTTTGTTGTTGCATAAAATAACATTAATAAACTGACTCGGTGCTGGCTGCCCAACGCCGGATGGACACAGTGGAGCATTTAGCAGCTAAAGAGCCAGATAATTTCCCTCAGGAGTTGGTGCAGAACAAAACAGGAGGGAGAATATTAAAGACAGTAAATATTCACACTTCCTCACGTCTGTGTGTAAAAGTAACTGTTTGTTAACAATTTTGCTGTGTCAACTTCATAAGGTGATAATATGTTTTTGTTTTGTGTTTCTAACGTGACCAAAAGCAAACAAAAGACTAACAAATTCAACAAATGTGTTTTTAAAACTTTTCTTGATCAACTACTAATTAAGAAAGAAATTATGAGTGCAGCCCGGCCTCTAATTAATTGATAGCTGCACATGGTTAATGAGATAATTGTGAATCATAGTGAGACTGTTCACACATGTTTCATGGCCTGAAAGAGTCCAACTGTGTGATTGGAGCCACATGCAGCAACCCAGAGTGCATGCCAGGTGGAAAACTAAAAGAAAATACAGTTTGTGAAGAAATTTCAGAGGGATTGGCTGCTGTGTTAATGAATGTGGGACTTGCCAAAATACTGCTTAAAGATAATCCACCGATCAGAGTGATCTCTGTGTTTCAGACTCTCTGGAGCCTGAAAATGCTGAGTCATTGTTAGACAGAGGCAGCGATAATGCCGAGAGAGCAGCTCTGAGGTGTATGCCAAACTACATGCTTTAACTCAAAAACTATAGTTTGTATTGCTTAAATTTCTTCACAGTGAGCACCAGGAGACTTTGCTGAAAACAAACATATGATAGTTGTGTAGCTAAAGTGAGAAATGACTCATACATGTCAGTATAAAAAGTGAACTTTCCAGTATTTCTTAGGAGCAGAGGTCTAGTCTTAGGGCGGCTGTTGAGGGTATTTCTTAAAGGGATCCTAAGTCACGCCCCTTCCAGGTGGCGTAGGTGAAGTCACGTCAGAATTTCTCCTCGCAAACTTTTCATCGAATTTCTTTCCCTCTCTTCCCAGCTGAAGAGAGAACGAGGAGTAGGTGGATAAAACTTACCAGGTGAGATGTTTTCTTAGGTTTCATTAGTAGCTGTTAAACTAACGTTAGCTGTCAAAGTTTGATGGTGACGTCTCTCACAAAACCGTTTTCTCTCCATGTCAAAAATGATCTTTAAAATTCACAAACATCATATGTGAAAACTACGGCACATTTCATAATTTTTATCTCTCCATAGAATCGCATTCATAATTTTTACGAGCATAGGACCAGAAGTATATGGGCCTGACTCAGGCTCCCTATAGTTACCAACCAACAGCTGAAAAAACGTAAATCCTCTAAATTAATTTGGCACACTGCATTAAAAGGCACTGATTTCTCTACAATTTCAGGCATAAATTGTTAATGAGAAGTGAAAGTTGTAAGAGCTACAAGAGCAAAAGTTAAAAAAAAGAAAAAGAAATTAGAAAAATGAAAACAGCTGAAGATGGAACGGATGACATCACAGGTCATGTGACTCTAATGTTCTCCCATATAAACTCATTATGAACTCTAAAAAAATGGTAAAAATTAAACTGCGATAATTAATTAAAAAAAAAAAAAAAAAAAAAAAAAAAGCGAACAAGATATCAAAAAATGTAAATGACAGCTGAATAGCTGAAAGTCTTGTGACCTGTTTAAAACTTAAATGAAGTCTCTGGCAGAAAGTAAGCTGAAGTAGTTACACTTCAAAGAGGAGAGAGGTTTTGAGGGTTTGAGCAATTCCTCCATTCATTTTTTAATGAGAACGAAATGTGAAAAAGTTGAAATAAAGTTTGAAAAAGTTGAATATTTTGTATATATATATATATATATATATATATATATATATATATATATATATATATATATATATATATATATATATATATATATATATATATATATATATATGCAAATGAGGGAAGAAAAAAATAGCAGGATTGATTGTGCAGCAGTTATGAGATTTGTGGGACATCCGTCGAGAGAAATGATTAAGTGAAGGACATGTTGACGGATAACTTCAAGAAACTTGGCCAGAATAAGAAAAATGATAATTAATGATTCAAATTAGTCTTTAATGAATGAGTCAGACTAAAAAGAAAGTTTCAACTTGTACAAATATTTTTGTTTAAACTTGATATCGCAGGCTAGACCTAAACATACATTATTGATACACCTTAACACCTAGAGAATTGATGACGACCCTCTCTATTATATCAAATTTAATGTGTATTAAACTCACCCATTCCTCTTCCTCTTGCTGTCCACCCACCACCCCCACACTTCTTCTTTTTCATTTTGTTTGCCCTGTTGCCCATTACCAACACAATCTTGACTCCAGCTCACACATAACACACAGAAACAGCCTCCAACCTGTTAGGATCTGCCCACAGGCAAGGAATGCAACAAGAGGCTGAGGCACACAAAAGCTTTTCATTCACTCAAACACACACACACACACACACACAGTCTCAGCCTCACGGTTTATGGCTGATTGCTAATTGATCTGGCTCCTTTCCAAACCCTTAAATGAAAAGCTGACAGTTTCAGTCAATATGGCCGCCTCTCTCTCCCTCAATCTCTCTTTTTCTCCACCACAAGTCTCTCATTGAGAGGGCTGGCTATTAAGGAGTGTGCATGTTTATGTGGTTTGTGTGTGTATGTGTATCTGTGTGGGTGGATGTCTGAAAATTTCAACAGTAACAATGTTGGCTTATTTGTGTTTGTTTTGACACAACCCCATCTTTCTATCTGTCTCAACAGGGACGTTGACCTGGAGATTATTTGTTGTATTTTCTCCTTTTTCACATGATGCCATATCTAATCTGCACACGTTCAACTTCCCCCTAAGTATCTTGACTCATTTCAGTATTGGCTGAAATGAGGAAGGAAGGTGTGGAAAAAAGAATCTGTTGGTAAACAGTGTCAACTAATGAATAATGTCAAAGATTTATGAGAGTGTTTGAGGTCTAAACTTCTTACCTTCAGCAACATGAATGAATCCATCCATCTGTGCATCTCTTTGTTTATGTGCATGTGGGTGTTTGTGTGTATGAGATAGAATAAGGATGCCAACTCATTACCAAAGAGCCAAGTAAACAATGTCAAGAGTTACGATTGAGTTGAGTGCCGCCTACAACTCAATTACTCTCAAGTTTGTCGGCTGAATCCTTTTCGCTGAGCTGGTCAATAAAACACTTCCAGAGCTGTCACTAATCAGCAGTAAATTAGTACACAACCTTTCATGTGAACTGTCTTCAAAATAAAATACTGCCAGTTGCAGTATTGTTGCACTGTTGCACTGCAGAGAATGTATGTGTTTACAGCATTTCACAACTTGTGGAAGTGGAAGAAGTGAACAGTCTGATATCCATCCAATTATATTTTTAATTATTGTCTTGTGGTTGTCATTTCTCCTCCAACATCTAGAATTTGTTGCAAAAATTACATGATGTATTTATGAGTAAAATGATGTTTTCTTAGGTCAAAGTGATCTTTGAACTTTGAGCAACAAAGTTTAATCAGCGTTGGTGAGATATCCACTCCCATCTGTCGCCAGTATAGAGGCAACAATTGATAACCAGTATCATTAGCAAACAAAGTGTGGTTAAAGTGAAACTTTTTTTTTTTTTTTTACAGAATGCATCCCTTGATTTGTATTTGGAGCAGGTGAAAAAGAAATAAATCACAAGTGGAGACAATAAAAACAAGACTCATCATGACACTTTTTGGTAAATACATGATTTATGTGCACTGTTTGAGTTAAAAACTATTCTTTATCATTCTGAGAGACAGTACATTAGCTGCCGAAGGCATCGCAGTATTCTACATTACAAAGCAGCCTTTACTCGCAGAGCTTTTCTCCACATGAGGTTATCGATAAGTGCTGGATTCTTCGTGCGGTACAATGCCTCCTCTATGGTTTAGTATCCACAAATCAGATGATGTTCTACAGTGCGGTAAGGTTACAAATGTGTAAATCATAGTTCACAGTGTGTGTGTGTGTGTAAATGGTCATTGGAAACGTGTGGTATGATATAAAGGCGAGAGCAAAAAACAAAACAAAACAAAAAAGTTTTCATTGGTTGAACCAAAACTAATGTAGCATCACAGAAGTCACATCGTTTCTCCACGCTCTTCCTGTGAGCTCTGTGATTCATTTCTTCTCAGAATTCAAACATTTATTTCTCAGTCATATGAAGGCACAAGGAAAGACCTGGCAGCAGTTCGTGTCAGAGACATGTCTGCTGCATAACATCCAGAAAAAAAAAAAAAAGAAAAAAAAATCATACACATCGGCTGCTGCAGGATTAAAGCAGGACTGACGGCTCCTACAACGGCTATTTTACTATAATGATGAATAAATAACATTTGATAGAGTGATTGTGGCAACATTTGATTGAATTTCAGTTTACTAGAGGAAGTAATTACTAGAATTACTCATGGCAGATATTTGTTTTATGGGGCAGAACATGACTGTAATTTGTCATTAACCAGGCAGTAATACAGTGGAAGGATTTCAGTTGGGAAATGAGGTTTTTCAGCAATGAATTGTAAACTAATCCAGGGAAACACTATGTATGACCCAACTATAGATCATCTGAGGAAAAATTTCCAAAATTCAAAATTTTGGGAAATCCACTTACTTGCTTTCTTCCTGAGATTTAGACCAGTTGTGTGCTGAACTATTTAATGGCCTTGGGCTGCATTGGCCTTTATGCTAAGCTAAGCTAATCCACTGCACAAAATCTTTAGATCATCACTAAAGTTAAGAATGGACTTTGAGGTTTAAAACTTTATCTCATGTTCAAGTTTTGTTTACACATAAACAGTTAGCTTATTTTAAAGACTGAATGAAACAGCCTCATCTTAACTTAGCTTAACCTAGTTTGAAGAGTGCAAAACGTGCTTACAGATAAACAGTTAGCGTACCATAACTTAAAAACAGTTAGTCTACTCTGTCCAAATATAACTAAATCTGCCTGTTGACATGATATGGAAAATAAATTAAATATCAAATGTTAGTTTGTGAGTTTTAGAGGTGCTGACAGAAGCAAATGAACTGTTTTGCATTATCAGGAGCCTTTATGCTAAGCTAACTGCTTAAAATATTAGCTAACAGAGCTAACTGGCTAATAGCTGTAGTCATCTAACTCTCAGCAAGAAAGTGTATCTCTCCATGACGATAATGTGTTTACCTGTGAATTTCTGAATTTATCATATTTATCTTTATGTCCTTTTGAACTTCCACGTATATATAATACTGGTCATACTGTAAAAACTTAAATAGCATGGATGGGAAATATATATATATATATATATATATATATATATGCCTATTTGAAGTTGTTAGATACTGTCTTTGGATCTAAGACGCCACCAGATGGTTATTATAAACACTCCATTGTAAGAATACTGACTGTTTTGAGTTTGAATCAGCCGTCACATTGTGGGAATCTGTGCCGCCGACTGTGGCTCCTCAGTTTCAATGATGAATACTGACACCGCTAACAGGACATCTCAGGGGACGCTAACAAAGACAAATGTATGACAAATGTTTTTTCCCACAGTGTGCCAAGTGTTTGAAGAAGAAAAATTACAAGTAAAATTCAGAATGTCCTTTCAGAGCTAATGGTGAATAAATTATATAAATGGTAGATGGAAGGCAGTTTGCCATTACATTTTGATTTAATTAAAAGTGAATTCATCTCAACCCCTACTACTCCATGTGTCCAGTCCTTTCAATCCTGGACGGGACGGTGACGCCCAACCTTCGTCTCTGTCTGTACATCATCTCTCTGCGTATTATCCAGTACATGTTTTCTTCTGTGGTTCTTCACTTAACCATTCAGTCCATGCAGCCCTTTAAAATCAGGGGTTTGTCCCAAAAAATAGTCCATTTCGCTCAAAGCAAAACCAATCAGGATTGGTTTCTCCAGTGTTTCTTTAATTTAGAGTTGGAGACAACCCCTCAAAGAAGGTCAATCTCCAAAAAGAAGCTACATTCACTCAGCTTGGTTCCCTGGCTGAAGGAGTTTGACATTGTGTACTGCATGCGGGCTGCAGATAGGTGGAGATACAAGTTGGATTTCTGATTTCAAAGGTGGTGAAATGTCCCTTTAGTAGACAGGATGTCAGGCCACCAGACCAAGACGGGAAATCTTAGCAGAGAGGAAGGAGTGGAGGATGAAGACGATGGGCTTCGGACACGAGTGGAGGTCCAACTGCTGTAGGAAGAAAAAGGAAAACAACCAAATTTAAAAAAACAAAGCGAGACAGAACAATGCAAAACACTCTGCAGGGATGAAGAGGAGATTAAAAGATGTGTGAATTTCCAAAAACAGAAGGGATAGCAGACAGAGAAGAGGAAGAGAAGAAATGTTTGTAAAGCACACAAAGCCATAAAAATATATTCAGAACTAACTCCACAGTCAACAGTTCTCCATGAGGCGAGGATTAGACAGCTCCTATCTGGAGCTAAGCACTATGCACACACAAACCCACATCACCATAAACAAAGCTCTGTTCATAGCCTGAATCAATGACGGGTGATTTCACCAGCACAGTGACTCATATCCTGTTCCCAAAGCCTATAGGGATATTTAACCCATAAACTCGCACTTAAATTACTGTTTAGTTTGTCACATTTAACACTGAGGCTCCTTCATCTCCAGGAAACTCAGCACAAAGAAGCATAAGTAGATGTGTACACAAGAACTGGTCCAGAAATATTCATAAAGTGAGGACTTTCAGAGTTGAGGTTGAAGAAGTGAGTTTTCTTTCTTTTCTTTTTTTTTTTGACTTGGCTCTGGTGATAGTGAGTCAGACCATAACGTTACTTTAGACAGAAATACTGTATCTAAAAATTATTGGATGGTCTGCCATTAAGTTTTGTATTGAGCTCAAACTTAATTGCTCAATAAATGAAATCTTATTTATAAAGCTCCTTTCAGACAAATAAAATGTAGGTCAGAAAGATTTACAAGTCATTCACAAAAAGGAGGAAACTTAAAAATGGATTTTAAGACAATTGCACACAAGAGGCAACTTTGTCGTATGTCGTAATTTTCATCAGATCAAAATTTAAATGTGTCCAATAAATTGGTAAATTACCAAATATCTACAAAGCTAACACTGCCATTAGCCACAGCTTTACTTTGTGTTTATTGCTAATTTGCACTTGCTGTTTTAACTGTTTGTGTACTTCCATACTAAATGTGTTCATGTTGGCTACAAATATCCAGATGGCACTGAAAACGGTCACACAGTTGAGGCAGCCATCTTTACTGCGTAGCAGAAAGGGAACGACCACCAACGTATTTCCAAATTTATACACGTTGGCTCAGGAGGAAGAAACCCTGTCTTATTTGTCATGTGACCCACACATTGACAGTACATTCATTTTAAACTTGAATGAGTATAAAAGGTGGCAGGTGTTTTCCTGGGCGATAAATCATTTCTGTTACTTCCTGTCAAAATTCAGACACAACACCAGTGAGTGAACCGTGCACACAGTGTAGCACATGTATCTGATTTGATTTGAGACATAACACTGGTCTTGCTCTTGTTTTTCCTCTTAATGATCAGAGCAGAAATGTGTGCGTCTCTAGATTTTGTTTTCCAAACAAACTACCAGTCAATAGCTGGTCTTGATTCAATCTCTGGAAGAGGGAACAAACTGTCAATTGCGGTGATAAAATTAGACAAACATCATTCCTGCCAAGTAATGACAGGACAATCATTGCTGAGAAAAAAAAAAAAAAAAGAAAACCCCAGCTGATTCCATTTCCAAATGTCAAGCTAATGAACCATCAGCCACGTCCTCAAACGCCTTGGGATTTTCATAAAGCCTTGTCTGTGACTGTGTGCTGGGATTCATAAGCACTACAGACACCAGAGTCTGTTCTTTTACAGTAGCCAGCAGAGGGTTTTAAATCAAAAGCTCCAGCATCTTTGCTTATTTGCCTTCAGCATAAACTGAACAGTCAGACATGAATGTATCTGAAGTTTTATATGGAGCTGCACACAGACTGTCACGCAGACGGATGAAGGCGTCGACATAAAACATCTCAGTTTCCAATTCTAAAATCCCATACACCCAGACAGTAAATATTTTAGTTTTCACTGTCACTTTTCTTTGCAGTGTACAGTAACTCACAGTGTTACGGTTTTATGAATAATTTTTTTCTGGATAAAAACAGTTTGTATTAGCGCCGGGAGAAGGAAATACAAACCATTAATATTCATATCAGCATTCTCTAATAAAATCCAAGAGGCCACTACACCAAGAGCATATTTGGGTGGATGTTAAACTGGTCGTGATTACTTCAGGGGGTGGCCTCCTGAAACATGAGCTGCTTGGACTTTCCGAACAGCGAAGCCGTTGACTGGTGTAAAAAAGATTAAAACTCTCACAGGAAGTGACAGGCTATTTTTAAAAGAAAACTCCACTCCTGAATGCTCTTACCTTGAAAGACCTGCGTGTGTGTGAAGTACGAGTTATTTCATGATGAAGTGCTGTAATTTACTTGCTGCTGCACCACTTTCTCTGTTACCTGTTCTCCGTTTTGTGTTTTGCTTCATTTCCCAGAAGGTTTTCTCAACCCCCTTGAGAGACGATATGAACTTGTTGTGTTCACTGTGAGTTCTGCATGAATTTTTTATTCTTTATTTTTTTTTTACTTTTCACAGAAAACTTTTAAACCTAAGTTAACATATTTCTAAAAACTGAAAAACAACCATCAACAACAAGACCTGAGGCGCATTTCTAAAATGCATGATTGCATTCAGCCACTACAGGTGCAAAAACTGGAAAATCAGATTTGGTAGAAAATAATTTCTACCAATCACATCCTCTCCTTTTAAACTGCTTTGTAACTGAACCAAACACATCAATCGCATTTAGCTATTTATACACGGAACAGATATTTTTAATAGCAACATTCACAATATTCTGAGGCAATTTTTTTTTTTTACTTTGAGCAAAAACATATTCTTTTATCCCATTTACTTTCAATGCACTGTGATCAATAGAACTCCTGTCAAAGCAGTGCTTTTTGTGTCAAAACACTAAGCTTTTTGTAAATAGAAAAACAACTCACAATCTCCCCCTCCTTCCCTCCGAAGTCAAGGAACAGCATGCGAACTCCGTCGTCCGAGGACATCTTTAGTTTCTCGTAGGGGTAGGAGAGCAGCACTCTGGGCCTTGTCGGGGTGTGAGCTCCTCTCTCCTCCAACCCGCCGTTCTCCCTCTCTTCCGCTGGTTTGGGGTCAGCGATTACAGAGAAGCCCTGTTCATAGTGAATCACCAGGCGGCACTCCTGACCCCGGTACAAACAACCTGGTGAATGATGGACATTGTGTTAATAAGATGAGGACGACAGAAATAAGAGCTGAAATTAAAATATGAATCACTGTCTTAGTGCTGTAAATAATTACAAGGAGAAGAAAGTTGTATTCTTGTTGAAACAGCAGCACAAATTTCAAACAAATATTATGAACTTCAAAAACAATCATTTCATCTCTATCCTTGCAAAAACCTTTTCTTTTTTTTCTCTCTCTTTTTTTTTTTTTTAACTTATAAGCGGATACAGAGATGTTGTACATCTTCTACTGTGTAAGAGCTTCAGCACCAAATGTTGGCTTGAAGTGGAAGAGCAGTTTGATTAATGTGTTATGTAAGTAGGTTGGATGTTGGTACAAAGTTTCATTTTCTATGTCAGGAACATAAGAAAAGATGAATGACACTGGTACAGTTTCTTCCTCAGTTGAGATTAGTGACATGGAGAAACATATTGACAGAAGACACACATATAAATAAATATGTATTATTTTATTTAATCTTTCCAGCACTTTCACTACAGTGGAGTCAGGATTGCTCTCTTCTACATTGCATAAGACATCATTTACTTCCTTTATTAGTTTTTAATGTTAGTAAATTAGAATAAGTAATAATTAATATTGCACAATTTCCCAGTCTTATGATTGTTTTATATATTAGAAAATATTGAAATATTTCATAAAATATAATGACTTTGAGTCTTAAGTACTGAGGCCAGAGATGACGTAGTATCTAAAACCATTGATACAGCCACAGTTTTAATTTTAGTTTTCAGCACAAATCCATATACCACAGTGACTGTTGGTGCTGTAACACCTGTGCCTTCAGGATCAATCTACTTGTGATATGACATATTGTTTCTGTGTTGCACACAGGTGTAACCGTCGATACCTTCGTGTCTGTTCATTACCAGTTAATTTGGTTTGTGCGAACACGGTCTCCTCTTCTGAGTTTGTGTCTGGTTTCTTCTTTCCTCTACACTGTGTGTGTGTGTGTGTGTGTGTGTGTGTGTGTGTGTGTGTGTGTGTGTGTGTGTGTGTGTGTGTGTGTGTGTGTGTGTGTGTGTGTGTGTGTGTGTGTGTGTGTGTGTGTGTGTGTGTGTGTGTGTGTGTGTGTGTGTGTGTGTGTGTGTGTGTGTGTGTGTGAAATCCACTCTGAAGAACAAGTTCCCCGAGTTTTATTCTCCAAAGTTTGACTTTAATCTTGAAATGTCAACTTTATTCTAAAGAATGCAAAGTAAAAGAAACCTTCCCCCTCTTGGTTTTTCTTGTCTGGCCTTTGTTCTCCTTTATAGATTTAATATTGATGTTCTTGGCCATGTTCTCTGACTCAGGAGACACTGACTGATGGCAGAATGGTACAATATGGTTTTATGGGAAGACTCATGTACCTAATAAGCTGTTTAAGTCAGTATATTTTTTGATGCTTTCCTTTAAAACATTAAAACTGTTGTAGCATTCTGTTGTCAGTGGTGTTCTCTCTTCAATACTGTGGCCGACTCCTACATTACTACATTACTTATCTATCTCTGTGTGCCGCTTCTCCACGCTTTGATAAAACATTACAGTATCGGTGACAGACGCCTCTCTTCACGTGGAGACCGACCATCCCGCTGAAAGCGCAGAGAGTTTAATTTATGTGTTTCACCACATTTCTAAGCACTTTCTCTCCCGCTCTCTGCGCCTCTCTCTTCACAGCATGCCTTGCTGAAAGCTGAGCGTACTATCTTTATCCGCTCTCCCAATTTACGCATCACTTTCCTCCGCTTTAATGAACAACCTGTCTCGTCTCTACACAGTGTGATCTGGCTGCATTTAGTTTTATTTTTCAGCACTGTGACAGCAAGAGTTCCCTGCCACCCTGAATCCCCCCACGCCCCCCAAGCAGACATGAAGGCAGCACGCTGAAAACTTCATTTAGCGCATAAGCTCTTCTCTCTTGACGATATTTGATCCACCAGGAAGTTTGTTTGTGTGGCGAAGAGACAGTGAGTGAGAAGAGAGTTGTTATCTTTCCATTGTTTGCTGACAGATGGAGCAGGATGTGTGTGTGTAACATGTACAGGGAGGATACAGAGAGTGTGTGTAATGTTTCTGTGAGTGACACACTACCTATGCATGAGTCTGTGGCCCACTTCAACCTCTTTTATCTGACCATCAATGAGCTGTTTCTCCGTGTGCTTAACCGCAATGAGTCAAACCAAGCTAATCGCCCTGCACACCTAAATCCCTTCCTGGTTCTGGCCCTTTATCTGAAGGCGATTATGAAAAAACACGCACGCACACACACACACGCATGCACACACACACACACACACACACACACACACACACACACACACACACACACACACACACACACACACACACACACACACACACACACACACACACACACACACACACACACACACACACACACACACACACACACACACACACACACACACACACTTGACTGTGATCAAACACAATTTGCAAATAATAAGTCTTGTGAGTTTAATTTACCCTGCAAAGAGTAGCAGATGGATGGCACAGCGATGTAATCAACTCATAGATGAACATGCTTAATTGATTTTGATTTTTGAGAACAGTTGCCGTGTCTCTAATCGCATACTTCCATACACATATTAACCACTTTGGGGGCATAAGTGCGTTGACAAATATGTGAAAATGCAGTGTACTGTTAATACCAGGATGGTGACCTCATTAGGTCTGAAAGTTGAGTGTGGAACAACGGACACTTCCCCCCCTAAATAAGCGCCATCTTGGTGGTGAGCGAGAGGGGAGGGATGCCGGTGTAACATAAGCAAACATCAGTACTAATAAGACTTTATTGATTATAATTGAAAACAAGCCAGCAGATATCTTTGTGGGCGACAATCGTGGTTCGAACCTTGCTAGGTTTTTTTCCAGGGGCACTAATAAAACTGAGCGTGGCAAACATGACCGATGTTGGTGTGTGATTCTTGTTTTATTACATGCACTCCTTTTATGAATGTATTTATATTATGTGTGTATTTATTTTCATAGTTGATTTTATTCCCTTTTTGTTGTAGAGGTTACACTCTCAAATGTCATTGTCATGCAAACTGACAATGACAAAGTATCTGTCTATCTATGCTAATTATTAGCGCTTTGATACGATGCATCCCATGACCAGAGTAGCAGGAGCAACAAGGATAGCTGGATTTTGTTTTCAACTGTAGTAAATTATATTTCTCGTAACTGTGGCAAACTTTTGAACAGGACATGTAAAGGAAGCAAACAGAATATTTTCCATATGCTAGTCTGTCTCACGTGAGACTGGTCTATGCTGTTCAGATCTTTGTGGACCGGGTCCTCCGAAGGGTGAAGCCCTCGAATTGGGATGCAGGCGAAATCTGATCCCATATTCTAGCTGCACAAGTAAATAAATATGTTAAATGGGCATTAACTTATCCAAGGTCGGTTGATGGCTGCCTGAGCTAAAGCTAAAGATATTCCAGTCGTCCCTCTCCCCAGCAAAGTTTTCCTCTTTTCCTGAGGGATCGAGAATCAGTCCCAGACTAGATAGGATATGTTATCCCTGCAGTGAGTTTTCAGTCTACTCCTGGGTCTCCGCCCGGTTGGATGTGCCTGGTAAAAACCCTCAAAGGAAGGAGCCCAGGAGGCTGAGACGCCCGAGACATGAGGAAGCAGCAGCAGCAGTTTCACTCCTGGAGCGCTTTGCAGATGTCTGAGCTCACACTGCATCTGTGATCCCTTTCTTTCAATCACTCCCCACTACTCATGACCACAGGTGGAGGTAGGAGTAAAGGAAAAAAAAAAAAGTTTTCAATTCAACTCTCTCCTCATCAGGACAGTCCCATATTCATCACTCATTCAATCCCCTCTTTCAGCCTAGAGTGAGCAATCCACTGAGGCACTAACCCTCACTCCAGCTACGTCACACTCGACTGCAAACCATCCCAGTGCGTCCTGAAGGTCACAGTTTGATGGAGCCAACGCAACTACGTCATCTATAAAGAGCAGAGACTCGATTCTGAGGATCTTCTCCCTCAAACAACAGGGGTGTGTTAATTACAACTCTTACAAAGTAATGTTGATAAGAAGGGAGCAGAAAAATGAGGCATGCACACAGTCAGATACACAACATAATAATCCTCAGGGCCTTGAACATATCCCATTCATGATGAAGAATGAGTTTCATATTGTGTAATAATATTCTAATGATGTATAAACAATATGGAAGGATAAATGATTCTCTAATGGCATTGCGATTGTAAACAAGGCTGAGGGAACAAAAAAAAAAAAAAAAAGAGTGTGGTGGTCTTTGTCATGTTTGGGAGTGAAAATTAGACCCGAAACTTTACTCTTCAACCTGAGAGGCTTGATGTACAGGGTGAGCAGGGTTTCCCACCAGACAGAGAGAGAAAGGGGCTTTTCAGGGACAAACAAAAGCCCCTCTCTCTGTCTGATGGTGAGTGGACAAGACAGAAGGAGCGAAGGAGGGGAAGGGAGTGATAACACCCAGAGACAGAGAGGGGGAACTGAATGAATGAGAGACACACTACCTCTGTTGCCATAACGACAAGTGGGAAACGCTACAAGGTTATTACAGGACACAAACTCCAAGTCATTTGTATTTTAAAACTGAGTGAAGTGACATTAACGGTGGATGAAGCACTCGGAAGTTTGAGGCCGCGTCCTATCGCGTTCAACTCCGGAGCGTCACAGCAGGTTAATAGGTTAATTTCCCCAAACACTGAGGTGAAATTGCTTTTTTAAAGTGCTCCAAGTCATTAAGCTGTTTACCTGTTCATTAAGGAAACCCAATCGACCTCAAAGACAATTTAACAAGTTTTACGGCTGTCACCTTTTGACAGCAACATTAGCAGGGAGGCTGTGAAAGCACAGAGAGGAGGAGAAGTAGGAGTAGCCACTTTAAAGAGAATAATCTTAAACTAATTATAAAATAATGTTCATCTTTAGTTTGAAGTTTATTCCTGACTTTGGAGAGAAGAGATGAGAAAAGAGGGGAAATTTAAATTAGATTTAAATTAATTAATTTAAATGAATCACTACTTTTCCATTTTTGGTATGAATTATAACATGAAATAACATGTTATACTGCGATCTTCAGAACCAGATTTTGTCACATTTTTGTGAGTTTCTAAATTAGATAACTTGTTAGTTTTGCTAGTTTTAGGTTTGTATTGACCATAGACACCTACTGACATCAATCTTTTAACCTGAACTCATCTGTCTACCTCTCATCTTCAATATGTCCGTAGCCTGCTTTTCTTAAGAACTGATCTTTTGTTTTCAGACAAAACATAATAATTTATAAGAAAGTTTGAGTCCATAATATCAGAAGGTGTGAAGAAAGTAGTGTCTAGCATCCTGAAGCAGTGAGACCTGGAACGCTTTGTGCTAACGTGCACAAAAACTAGTTAACTAGGCTTTGAGCTAACATGAAAACACACACACACCCACACACAAAAGGTCTCTGACTAACAAACATCGTAACAAATCTACAAAGTATTTTTTTTTTTTCGCTGTTTTTTTCATAAAAATAGTGATGATAAACCAGAAAGTTGAGCCAGATTCAAATCCAGAGCTTTGGCCTAAGGACTTAACACACTGTATGTGTGTTATCAGGAGGGCTATCAGAGCATCAGAGGTGAGTATAATTAGTCTGATTGCCAATTAGCAGCGGTTGTCAGCTGTAAAAGAGCTACAGTAATTAGCATCTTAATATAAGAGGTTACACAGCAACATGAGAACATTTTCTGCTGATGAAGAGCTCAAGGATAGTGCCCCAGTGAACCTTGTAGTCCAAGACAGGGAAGGTTTATTATTTCTGCTAACAGCTCAAAAAATATCCCTGGACATAATAATAACAAAAATGACAGCGGGCCAAGTGCCACTGAAATTTGATTTCAGATCCAAACAAATTACTTTACCCCTCAAAATCCCTTTAAGAATGGCCCGCTGCTCCACAAGTGATTGTCGTTAATCTGTCTTCGGAGGAAATCTTTATCACGGGCCCTGACAGTGAATAAACCATCACAATGATTTATCAAAGCGTTACACAGATGAAAAGCTGTCAAGGTCAATGCAACGACTCCTCCAGTGGCAACTGCTGAAAAATGAGCAAATGTACTTTTTTATGCATTAATCACACTCCTTCTCTGTGAAGTGTCAACAACTTTCCCCACCTGCACACGAAGAAACCGAAGGCTTGGTACTAACATCAATCAGGTTTGGAAAACTTATGGCGTCTGTTTGAGACAGAAATTCAATAGTGAGCCATACAGATTCAGGACCGCTATCATTTTTTTTTTTTTTGGTTTTGCCTCTGAATCATAAATTAAGCACAAAACAAAATAAAAACTGCTGGAACAAATATGTTATGCATAGCATCAGCACGATTCTACAAATGTTGATGCCAGTGTGACAATCCAACTCTTCTACACTGAATTATCACAAAAAATTATCAAATTGAATTAATTAAATTATCATTAAAGATTTTGTGCAATCATGGTTCCTAAAGCATGTATCTTGATGACACCATGCATTGGCATAAGACTGATTTGTAATATTTTGGTGAAATGTCTCAACTGCTGGATAGATTTCTCTTTAATTTAAGACATTAATGCCTTAATTAGGATGAACTGACACCACTCTTGTTTTGGGCATTGATTATATAGTGTTGACTATACAAAATGTCAGCCTGTTGGCTTAAATGCCAACATATGTTAATGAGTACTTGACAAAAAGTGCACCAAACACTGACAGGAATGTTGTTGTTTAGCTATTGGATAAATAAAACTTTGGACCAGTATTAGTCATTAAGATTCATCCTCTGTGCACCAAAATCTGCCTCATTCCATCCAGTAGTTGTTCAGATGTGTCACTAGGCAAGTGGAAACATTGGTTCTAAGGGGACAATTCATTCTCTGGAGACTATTAATATCTAAAATAGTTGATGAGATATTTCAGTCTAGCACCAGTCGTCAGGTGTCAAGTCTGATCTCGGGTGATTTGATCTAAAAAGCTGCACAAGCTTTGAAAACTCATCAGAGTGAGGACTTATCTCAAAACTGAAACCAACCAACCAAGTAAAAAATTATCTTACTGCAAGGACAGATAACGTCAATGTTACTGCTTGTGTTTTATTAGTTAAACTTGCAGTTTGAGACCTGAAACTTCAACTGTGGCTGTAAAAGACTGGCTCTTTCTCTCTCATTCATTAAGTCTTGCTTTAGTAAACATCATGTGAACTGTGTCTATATTGACTGTACCTGTTCTTCTGGATCATGCCTTGCAGGGCGAGCTCAAAGTTTTTGGAACTGTGAGCAGGATCTGGTTTAGCTCTTTCTCTTCCCTGTATTTTTGCTAAAGCAAACTGTCTGAAGGGGCTGTTAAATACGGTGCACTGAAGAGTGACAAACCATACAGGAAGCTGCCATAATACTTACACATGTTATCGAAAGGTTTTCTCTGTAAGGAGACTAAGGAGGACATTTATCATGAATAAATAAGAAACTGTTACATCATTCATCATATATAAGTCGATAATTCATCACTTCTGAATTTACAACTTTATAAAAAATCCCCATGACATACAAAATCTGATCATTATCTCTCTCTCTCACACACACACACACACCTAAATGAAAATCGTGCTCCGCAGACGTGAACGAATCCTCGCTACACTACTGGCAGCATAATGTTTAAACGTGGATCGGTGGGGCGAAGATGCATTTTAGGAGAGTTTTAATGAGCGTTTAGCGGCATTAAAACACAGACAACGAGGGCGTAGTGTTGATGTCACACTGCTGGATACATGCCATTTCATATACGAGAAGAGCTTAAAGTGAAACTCAATTTGGCATGGTGTTATTATAGATGGAGAGAGGAGGGAGACTCAGGGGAGAAGTGCAGTTCCCAGGACATTTTGTGCTTGGAGGGGGAGGGAGGCAAAGAGGGAGGTGGGTGGGGTGGGGTAATTCTGCTGGAATTCCCTGGACAACCAATACCCAAAGCTAAACAGCAGACATGCACAAGAATAGCATTCCTTTCTATAAATAGCAAGTGCTTTGTCCATATCTTCCATATGGCTGTCAAATTATATCACAGCCCATCGTCCATCTCAGTGAACGTGGGAGTCTGTGCTTGTATACATTTTGTTTATGCACTGGCTTTAGACTTTATTTTAGGCTTGGGAGACCTCAGGCAATACTTACCTCTGCAGCCTCTCAAATGTCCCTGCATGTGTTTTCACTGCAGCATGCCTGAACACGACATCAGTGAATCCAGCACAGTGACCTGTACAGCTCACTCTACTGTATCTACAGCTATGCATTTTCCCCATGTGTGTTCCTGTTGTTTTATTTTTATCAGGGCACCTGTGCTGCTCAATCTGAACATTCACGTGTTTTCATGCGACGCTACTCACTTGTAGACACTTCTTTGATCATCTCCGCCGAGGCGTGACATCCGTTCACTATGTGTCTGGTCCACTGGGACAAATCCTTGGTGGTCTCGGCCCGGAAGAGATGAGTCTCGATGCCGAGTCTCGTGCCGGTCCGAGTGGCAAAGAACAACTCCGTGCCAGAATGAGGAGACCCCCGGTCAGGGCCAGAGTGAACCAGACTGAATAAACACAGACACAAGTATGTTGACACAAGGAATCTTCTTATGAGAAAGAATCTTTTACTAAAAATAATACTTTATTCTTATCATTTTTTTAAAATACTGCCTGGTTGTATGCCTCCACCAACCAGGCCAGTTAGAGGTAATTAGTGTTTACATTTGTGAATTATAGCCAACAACATATTGTGCTCACAGTGACCTTTTACCTTCAACCAGCTTACAACAAATCTTTTGTAAGGTCACAGTGGCCTTGCCTTTTGTCCTTAAGCTATCAGTTTTTTTAGTCAATTAATTCTGTGTCCAAGTGAATGTTTGTGCCAAAATTGATAGGATTCCCTCTTGTTGTTCTTGAGATATCATGTTTACAAAAATGAGAGGCAAACATAAAATCTGAAAATACAACACCTCTGGGCTATATTTATTCTCAACACACAAAACTGTTCAAAACTGTTACCAAGGAGCAAAATATTTTTGTTTACTGAGTCAATACAGAGAAGACAAATTAGCTTAGAGTGACTAGAATACAAACATATTGTAGCAATTTATACAAATATTTTATTGTGGAAACTGTAACTCTTTAACCGTATGTGTCGGTAATGTTTGTATGTATGGTGCTGGAACTACCGTGTTGCTAAAAGTGGATAATTGTGTGCAGGGCTGTGCCAGGCCTCTTTGCCTCGTGGCAGACTGTCATACAGCAGCAGGTCTTTCTCCGTCAGCACCACCAGCACCGGCCTCCAGCTCTGCTTCTCGCTCTCCGTCTGCACCAAAACATCACAATAGGAAAAAGTAATAAACATAAAAAGCTGCCTATTTGTCTTTCTGTCCATTTTTTTTTTATTCTAACTTTATTTATCTCATGTTGCTGCAGCACAGGGAAAAAAACAGGAGTGATTCCTGGGTATCAGTATTAAGTGGTAATTCTGATAATGACATTAATAGATCTTCACAAAGCTGTAAAACGTTTCTTTGTGAATTTGAATTATGCACAACTTCTGCTGCAGGATCTGATGTACCTGCACAAATACTGCATCGCTGAAAGCAGGTATTTCATCAGAGATATCAC
The DNA here is from genome assembly GCA_016801845.1 of Polydactylus sextarius. Classification (NCBI taxonomy): domain Eukaryota; kingdom Metazoa; phylum Chordata; class Actinopteri; family Polynemidae; genus Polydactylus; species Polydactylus sextarius. The sequence goes on along the minus strand of CM028913.1, from coordinate 21,006,702 downwards.
TGGTTGTGTACCGGTGAGAGACTTTATGGGACTGATGTTGTGTCAAACAGAAAGAGACGGTGTGTATGTTTAATGTGTACAGCTTGAGACTGTGTGTATACTCGGCAATGGGTGTCGGCCAGTTTCTCGCCTCTCGACTTAATCCATGACTGAGAACGCAAACATTATTCTTCTTGCTGGTGCATGCTCTTATTCTTTTAGTCTCTCTCTCTCTCCCTCTGTCAACATTTCACTCTAAAACTCTCCACAATGTTACTGAAGGAAGGAGCTGAAGGAGCTATTAAAATAAAAAAGGTGGCCTGTTAGGTGCAGGTACATGTTCACTGCCTTGTCGCCCACCCATCAATCCTAATGAGCGAACCCCTTCTCTTTGACTTCAGAAACACACACTGTTAATCTTTTAACTGAGAGCACACACACACACACACACACACACACTCTCTCTCTCTGTCTGTCTCACACACACCTCCCAGTATTTTATTTTACAATGCTCCATAACTATTCTCATTATTAGAGCTTATCTGCAGCCCAGCCATGGAATCCTAAGCTTCTCTTTGAAGTCCTGCGTCAGCCAATCACACTGTGGGATTTAGGGGGTCAAAGGTTGACTTTTTTAACATAACAAGAATATGTTGCTAAGTAACGGTATTGTATTTTGTTTGAGGGATCAAATATCATCAAATTCACGAGGACTAAATTAAGATAGGTATGGATTTATGTGTGTGTTTGCACAGGTGTGTGAAAGAGTTAAGCTTTAGTTGTGTACTCGCTTTTGTGAATTTTAAAAATATGTGCATCTGTGTGTGTGCAGTAGATATGCAAACGCATGCAAAAACATGCACATGTGCACACATTCACATGCATTTGTAAACCTATACTAATGAGGACCGTTCAACTGTTTCAGCTCATTTTAAAAAACTTCCATCACCAGAACGGAAACCAGTTTGGTTTCAGACACCTATGAAACGTGAGAAAGAAACGGCATGTGAAAGTCATACGACCACAACAACAGTTACACTTTAACACAACATCATTTTCCAAAACAGATAAGTTCATATGGACACTGTTAGTGTCAGTATTGTCTTTCTTTCCAAATCTGCCACCTTCAATTAGCAGGTCAGTTGTGTGGACGTGAGAAAGATTTGAAGTTTGAACAATGTAGCTGATGAAGATAATCCTCATATTTCTAAAATTAACAACACATCCTTCAAAATAAAAACAATTTATATCAAACATACCTGTATCTAATAAACTGTAATACAGCCTTAGTTTAGAATGCAGTTGCTTAGTGTTTGAATTCACAAGTTATGGCCAAAAACATGTTGTGTAAGTTCACAGTGACTTAGACCTTAGACCAACAAATCATTTATTAATGATTAATAATCATTTTATTTTTTGGTCTAAAGGAACTTTTCTGTTAATTTTCTAGTAATTTTCTTAATGTAATCATAAAATATCACATTTAAGAAGCCATAAACATGTTTTGTGAGGTCATAGTGACATAGTGACCTTTGACATTTCAACACCAAAATTCAAATCATTTCACTCTTGGGTCTAAGTGAACATTTGTACCAAATTTGAAAGAATTTCCTGGTGGTGTTTTTAAGATAATAACAAGAATGGGACAGACAACTTGAAATGTGAAAAAAACAATGAGGATGCAATTGATCAATTAATACAAACACACACAAACAAGATATAAAAACTTCAAGAATCCTATGACCTTACCTTTGAGGAAAAGCAAATATCACATGCATGAACTAGTGTTTCATAATGGTTAACCAAGACATAACCTGCTAAAACCACAGCAACACACACCTACACACCATATTGAAGGTACCCCCATTAAAAATGCGAGAAATCAGTGAGCATTCATCAGTGACTGTTCAGTTGGTTGTTCAGCATTTTACACTCCATGTCTTGCTTACATAGACGTACATCAACACCTACCTTCCCTGCCAGCCATCCCAGGTGTCGTATCTCTTTGCTGCCAGCTACCCCCGTCCTGGCTGTGTTCTGGATGACCTCGGCCAGCGCCCGCTGCGGTGTGAGGTTGACAGTTTTTGTGAAGAGATGCATCAGAATCAAAGCAGCTCAGCAGGAGAGCCAAAATCACAGCCATTGAAACGTGTGATCGTATTGGAAGCATTAATGATGTAAAATCGGTGAAATCAAAAAGCAAAACCTGTGCCAGCGTGGATGTGACAGAGTACATGGCAGAAAACCAGGACAGGGCAGATGGTTGGTCCGGGCACCGCAGCACCACGGTGTGTCTGGCATCAGGGGAGTGCAGCTCCAGTTGTCTGGAAAAGAAGATAAGAAAGGTTAAAACAGCTTTAACCTCTGTTATCACTGAGAGCTTCTAAAACTTGTAGTTCACAACCTTAGATGAAAAGAGAAAATCCCTCTCTGAATATTGAACACGCATGGCTAGCCTTATCACTCAGACTGCATTTGCCTCAGTTAAGTTTTGCTCATCTGAGAACGGACACCGGCTCAGGATGACGCCATGAAGTGAAGTGAAATTTTAATTGATTCAAGTCGATTCAAGACATGAAACGATTCTTTGCTGGTGCATCCTCTATGGACCATATGACACAATACTGTCTCTCGTTAAATTTCCATAACTAATCTGCTTATATCATAGGGGAGTATTTACGGCCCCAAGAGAAATGCATCTGTGTGTTGCTCCTCTATCTCATTGAATGGCTCTTTGATTGTGCGTTCAGTGAATATGAATTTTAAAAAGGTATGTGGCAGCGTTTACTGTGCTGTAATGCAGCATGATGCTTCTGCTCCATATTGTAGCACCGATACCGTTAGTGGTAAAGATTTAATACCTGCTGTATTTCTGGGAAAAAAAAAAAACATAACTGAGATATTTTTCATTTTTTATTATGGCTGATTTAGACATTTAAAGGACAAAACATGGCAAACCAGTCTTCAGTGTCCACCTCAAGAATAAGGAGAATACTCATGTAAACAGCTCAGGTGAACGTTTTTGTCAAATTTGTAGGTTCCCTTGATGAGATAAAAGTTTTGCAAGGTCACAGTGAGTTTAACCATCAACAAAATGTCATCAGTTCATCCTGGAGTCCAAGTGGACATTTGTCAAAAAATATTTGAAGAAAACCCCACAATGCTTTACTGAGATATCACTTTCAAAAGAATGGGATGACAGATGACTGGACAACCTGAAAACATAATGCACGAGGCTTTCTCAGTCAGCTGGGATTGGCTCCACCCCCTGGGACCCTCAAAGGATAAGCAGTACAGATAATGGATGGATCAACATGAGGCTGTGGTCTAGTGTACCCAATGGTGTAACAATGTTGTGAGTAAAACTTGCTGCAGGAGGCACCAGGGGTTGTTTTCTGCAGAGTACAGTATGCCTTTCATCTTCCAACATGAATGGAAATTCATTCTTGATCTGGTGAGTTTGCCACCAACTCTGTGTTACAGCACTCCACTGTCCAGCTGCTCCCCGAGGTTTAAAAAAAGAACCTACTCCAAACCCAGGGTGGTTTCAACTCTGCAAACATGCTTTCTTTGCAGCTTTCTTTATTCACACACACTGAAAGCCCCAGTGAATGTGATGAATACGCTCTTCCATCAAACCCTCAGAGGCTGGAGAGACTGTCCAGATCAGCTCCAGGTGTGTTATTCTGGGATAAAAATAGACCCGGAGCTCGTAAAAAGGAAGGAGTTGATTAAGGACAGGCTGGAGGAGAGCAGAGGGGGAGCAGTAGGGGAGACTCCAAGACCAAATGTATGTTTGGGTAGAGGAGGTTCTTTAAGGATGATGTCAATCAACCTCCCACGAGTTTTACTACAGCTTATCTCACATTTACTGGCCAAGATGTTGAGGGTAAATTTTGCATGACGCAGGAATGGGGAATTCTGGGAATAACTGGAAGAACAGAGCATGGACTTGATGACCGTAAGGTGGACTTGAATGTGCGTAACCATAAAAGGTTGGTCCTGCTGCTGCGCATAGAGATTCAGCCTTTCACCTGATCAAAGGGTCATTGTTCTCGCAGGGTCACTGCTACATGTAGCAAATATGTATTGAAGCTCGGCAGGTCTGTTTCAGCATACAGATGTGCTTTAATTATATTCAGAACTATCCACTGATGAACTCTGTTTGATTGCATAACACTTCCATGAAAGAGAAGTTTTGACGTTTAACATCTAAAAGCAATGACAAATGTTTCAAGGCTGAGGAAATACTCACCCTCAGGACAGGTTGTTTTTTTAAGTCTTAAGTCAAGTTTGACGTCTTGTCAAAACAATACTCCGGTCAAGTCCTTAAATCATAACAGGAAAGTTGCAACTCAGCTGTGAGTCCCTCAGGTGTCTGACTTCTGGTGCACAAATATTTTTCCTGAAAGCTGTTTAATAGGATTTTTCTAATGTAGCCAAGTCCTTTAAAAGCCAAGGTCTGGTAATTAAATATTCAGGGAATCAGTCGTTGTATTATTTATTTTCTAACTTCACCAGGTCAAAACTTGAAACTTAGGAGTTGGAAAAGTTGGAAGATTGAACCAGAGTCCTGAACTTTACATGATGACACTTAGTAAGTATTAAATAATTAACAGAAAAGTAACAACCAATTGAATTTTTAACTGCAGACCTGAAAAACAAGGTATTTGAAGACATTGTCCCACATGCTAAGACATTAAACAAATTGTTTACTAATCTAAAAAAAAAAAAAAAAAACAGACAGACTTTAAGAAAACAAGAGTGTGTTTTACTATTCCAACTTTTATGGTTTTAAAATTCAACTTGACTGTCTGTTGTTTCGTCTTTTCTTGTTCTGTCTTTTATCGTCTACTTCTCAGTCATCTATTAAGTACAAAGAACAACACAAAGAAGAAAATCCCTAAAGGAAGTAATGAGCTATCTTTCTTAAGAGGCCAAAAAAGAGTTTTATGATATCACAATGACCTTTACCTTTGACATTTCACTCCCACAGTCTAATCAGTTCCTCATGTCCGATAGATGGTTTGTGCCAAAATTGAAGAAATTCCATCAGTGCGTTACCAACATATGACATTTACGAGACAAATAACATGAAAACTTAATGCCCCCAGCCACTGCTGTCAAAAGTACTTAAGACTTAACCACCATGTCAACACCCGCAGTTTTCAAATTGTTAAATTTCTGAGTCAAAGATGGTGAGGTTATTTAATTTAATTCATTAATTTTTTGAACTTCACAAAGTTTTCTTCAGTTCTACAAAAAAAAAAAAAAAAAGAACATTTCAAAAATCGTCTAGTTCTCCTTAAGACGGGTGAACTGACTTGCCCTTTTAAATTCTTAACTTTCCAGCGTCTAATCCCATGTCAAGTCCAGTCCATGTCCTCATTTTGGTTCAGTCCAGCTGTCGGGCTTCACGTCTGCAGCTCTGACTCCATCACAAGGTCTCAAACTGTGACCTCCTACACTGATCCGAGTGTAAATATTTGTTCGGTGTGAAAAGGTCACAAAGTGCACATATTTTTTTTTTTTTTTTTTTTGTTTCCTTTTCAAAAACTTGTCAAGGTTAAACTGGAGTTCTGAGCTTGTTGAAAATGTCCTACTGTGAGGAACCACGCTGGGTCTGCCACGAGCCATCTCTTCCTTTCTCTGCACAGCTATACATGTTTTATGCGGACGGCAGAGTCTTGTGCGTTCACGCTGAAGGTTTCAAGTCTGTTGCCTCAGTAATGACACAGATTAATGGTGAAAGAAGAAAGAGATTGATTTCATGCATCTTGGGAGCAAATCCTTTTTTCCTCTCTTATCTTTCTGTGTCATTCCTTCTCTTTTTTCTTACATTTCTGCTCATCTATGCTTTTTCTTTCATAACTTTGTTTCTTTCCCTTTTTCCTCCTCCACCCTTTCTCACTTCCTTTTTCCTTTTACTTCTTGTCATAACATTCTTAATCTGACTGTAAATGATGAGGTCGTAACAATATCATTTATTCAAATTTAATCTGTCACCAATGTCTTGACTTGTCACTTCATCGTATACACTTTATGCTAAAATGAGGAAAACTTCCTCGGCACGTAAAGTAGTTCAAATTAGGATAAATCAAGTCTGTCCTTTCTCTCAAAGTGAAAATGATGACTCCTCTCTTCTCTTCTCTTTTCTACTCTCTCCTCGTCTTTTATCATCCTTCCTCATCACTGTACGTGTCCTGCCTTTCCTCAAATCGTTCTGTCTTCTCAGGCTTAAACACAGTTTAAACAACATCTGGTGAAATGAACAGTGAAAACCCTCAAAGGGACAAAAGTCTGGTGTAACAAAAGAAAGAGTAAAAGAACATGGAGCATTAGAACGACAGGTTTGGTCAGTCTCTAACTTTGTAGTTTAAATATGACAACATCCCTTTTAAAGTTTCATGGTCGTGGATTAAACACAGCAGACCGCATTTCAACTGGAGCGTCCTTCCATTCAAACATTTACTAAATATTTACTAGTGAGTCAAGGGGAATTTGTCCTGACTGCACAACTTAAGGAAGAACCTTGTAAAAAAAATATGTGAATGTGAATCTGCCCTTCAGCTTTTTATCCAACCACACAACAGACTGTTATCTGTGTGGAGCAAATACTCACCTCTACACGAAATCAGACTTCTCGTAAAAAAATCAAAGTTACAGTAAAGTAAGTAAATGTTCAACCCAGTTGTGCTCGTAAATAGTTTAATACATCATCTGACATTTGTGAATGTACAGCTGAACAGTTCAAAGGGCTTTTTAATGTTATGAATAAACTTGTATCCCAGGAAAAAATATAGAAAAATCCTTTTTCTAAAAACTTTTCCACTTTTTATGGAAAAACTCTGTTTCCACAAAGACACTATTTGCCTGGAAAGCAAGCAACTGTGCCCAAGCTTCATTGACAATTTATAGTAAAAAGTTTGGGGTTACATATAATCAGTCGCTAATAGTTTATAGTACATATAGAACATCTAATGGTGGATCCTGCTTCAGTACCCAGATCCTGAGGTCATGTTCAGCTCCTTTGTTTCAGATGCTGTTGCTAACAAAGACAAAACTTTTGGAAGTGAGTTTCTCTAAACCACAAATCATTTGAATTCATCATGTTATGTTACCAACACCGCAGTCTCCAGACTAGAAAGAAGAAGCTGCCCTTGTGCGCGTCCACAAAATCGAGACTTTAGAGGTTGAGGGTTATACAGAGCTGTGCTGGCTGTTTCCTCCCAGTCTTTATGCTAACTAAGCCAACTGCCTATGGACACAGTCTCCACAATTAATGGATGCTATCAATCCTCTCTTCTAACTCTAAACAAACCTGGGGTCTTATTTAATCCACCGGGAATGTATTGTACACAGGGGTCATTAGTGAATGGCCAGTAGTAAAGTTTTGGCCCTGAGCAAAACTCAACTATCAGGTCTATGAAGCCGTACACATAAGCAAATACAAATACATCTTCTTTACTTTTAAAAAAAAAAAAAAAATCTGCACAGAGTGAGCTTGACTTCAGATCCTGGTTTCCATGTGAACTGATCTCAAGCTCGAGCCGTGTTTATGCTCACCTCTGCCCTCAGGTAAAATACAAAAAACTCTCTGTCAGTAAGTTTCTCTACAACATCTGTCAACATCCCCAACTGAGGAAATGTGATGATTTAATTTACATCTGTTAGACTGATGTATTTTTTTATCTTTTTTTTTTTTTCAGTTGTTGTTTTCTACAGCGTCGAGCCATCTATCAACATCAACTTGCCTTGTTTTGTTTTTTTTTCAATCATCTGAAGCTCGGAGGTTCAACTGTCTAACATTTCAAAATTCATATATATTTGTACAGAGGCAGACATATGTGGAGGGATGGAGGGACAGCAGGACAGAGATACAGAGGGAGATGTAGGAAAATAAATTGAAAGAGAGAAAGATTGATGTGAAGAGGACGAAGACAGAAGAGAACAGATTTAGACAGATGACGGAGAAAACTGGGATCACAGAGAGAGAAGAGAAAGACAGGGAGACGACTGGGAGACAACAAAAGCAGCAGAAAAAAAAAAAACACAAACTCAAACAAGTGACTGAAAAACACAAGACGGTAAAAAACAAAAAAGACAACAACGGAAAAGTAGGAAGAGAAACAACATGGTATAAAAGATACAGCGGGAGACACATTCACAGCCTGTCACACACACAAAAAAAAAAAAAAAAAAAAAGATGAAAAGATGAAATCATCGTTTTCTTTCTCCTGCTCCGTTTGATTGGGCCATTGTCATATTACCAAGCAATTAACTTGATGACGCCTCCTGACAGGACACCCCCCGCTGATTGAGAATTATCTGAGCGCTACTACTTCAAACGTCTGTCTTAAATAAAAATAAAGAGTTACTACTGAGTAATCCCTTCAGGACATCAAGCTGAGGCTGTAGACACAGGAGATGATGCTCACTGTCACACAGCAGAGAGGAATTAGTTAACCTTTGGTTAATTAAGGAACCATTAATTAACCAACCAACGTAACCATTTTTTTCATTTCCAACATGCCCTTTTCATAATAATGGTACTCAAAGTTGGACTGAATAGTGACTTTTCTCTCTTTATGAGAGGAAATTTCATATATAAGACGAATGTGTTTCTTTCTGCAGTGGCTGAGTGACATTTAAGAGCCAGCGTTGCAAGAAGTTGACCACTGAAGTGTCCTCATTTTCCTGCTTCCTACATAAAATTCAAAGACAAAATGTTCACCTGCAGCCCACCCACTGGCAGATGCCATTGCTCACCCATCAGTGGTCATGATATTATGGTTCATTAATGTATATATACTGATTTATACACTTTAGGATGCATCTGTGTGTCACTCACCTGTTCTCAGGGTCCGGTGTGGTCATGGCTCGGGTCACGTAACACATCTTTAGTGGTATGCACCTCCTGTCGCCCTGTAGAGACAGGGAGGGCTGAGTGGCTGGGCTCGGGGGGTCGGATGAGGAGGACGAGGAGGAGATGGTGGTGATGGGAGGACTGCCGATGCGAGGAGACTCAGGGGGAGGAGTTTCCCAGCCGATCTCTGACACAGGGGAGCCCTTTTTCACATATGGCTTGGCCTCACGCATGTACTTCACTGTAAAAGTGTAGAAATGTTTTACTGTTAATACAGACATGGCACAGCAGCAGCAGCACAACAGCAGTTTTTAGGGTAAAAAAAGTATTATATATATATATATATATATATATATATATATATATATATACACACACACACACACACACACACACACACATATATATATATATATATATATATACACACACATACACTAGTTTCACTTCCTCCTTTCACACTACACAGACATGCTGTGGACCGTTTTAAGAAGGTGTTAAACAAGACAATTAAATACAGCTGTTATAACTTTTCTCCACATCGTTTACCACCGAAGCCTGAGTAGAATCTATGTTTGACCTCTAGCACCGAATGTGAGCAACAATAAAACAACTAACTTGTGGTTTTGAGGTAGTTTGTAGTACTATTTTGTACTATTTTGTTCTCAGGAGTCAGAGGAAGGATGTGGGAAATACTGCAGACTATCAGATAAAGAGCAGAAATGGAAATTAATAGTTTGATTAGGATACCACAGAGACATTTGGTGAGCGTTACAGACTTTCATGGGGCAGATTCTAGAGGTTAGTGATATGTGAGTTTTTCTGCAAAGGCTCAGAAAAGTGTTTGTGTGTGTGTGTGTGTGTGTGTGTGTGTGTGTGTGTGTGTGCGTGCGTGCGTGCGTGCGTGCGTGTGTGTGTGTCGGGGAGGTAGCTGATGGGAAGTGGCAAACATGTTATTTCTTTGCTTTCTTTTTTTTTTTTTTAGTAACTGTAGTGACTCTGCTCAACAACAAAAACAGCATCACCCTACTGTACAGTTCATCGGTTCAGGTCTATTTGAAAAGGTTGAATGGATTTTAGCAAAATGTATTTATGTATAATCTTGTTATTCTATCAAAGCGTATTATGCAAATGAAGCAGCTGCAAATGCCAAGGTGCCAATATCCAAAACAAAGTGGAGAGGCTCATCGCCTCTCGCTTGATGTTGCTTGATGAAATGCAAGTAGTCTGATGAGTCAAATCTCGTCTCTGCCAATGTGGGAAAGAAGTAACTCTCTGAATTTTTTAGACAGTACGGTCACGTCCGATGCTGCTGGGCCACCTGAGAAAGTTTTTCAACCGTAAAACACAAAGCTTTACTTGTAAAAGTCAAACTCTGAATCACTGGAGGGTTTTATAACTGTTTTAAATTTCTCGTTTTTTTTTTTTTTTTTTTCGTTTTGAGAAAAGAAGAAGAAATGTGGAGACAGGACACATGTTTCAATAAAAGACAGAAATAGAGAGGCAGAGATAACGCAGGCGCTTTATGTCCTGAATGTTCTGAATCCTTGGTATGGCCTGGATGTTTAATTGGCATATCCCGCTGTACAAGTCGCGTATAATTGGCATATGGCTGGTGGCATTTGTATTCTGGCATGTGAGCTATTCTTGGGAGAAGATCCATAGACCTCCTTATGAGACTGAGTAACAAGCCTAACCGCCAACCTGTAGAGGAGAGGCGACAGGATGACACGTAACAAAGAGGAAGAGACGGGGGTGATGTGACAGTGTCCTCAATGGACCCGTGCAGTCAGATCAAATTAAAGAGCCAAGAAACGGCTGATGTGTTTGTTAAGATGAGGAATAATACAAGTGAATTCAAAGGGTAGAAGAGACTGAATCTGCTGCAGCTGGCAATGACAACCTTGGATTTTACGAAACTAAAGTCACACAAAGGATCATGTGGGAGTTGGATTTCGAAAAGGAAAAACTGATGTGGTTTTAAATTCTGAGATGGTGAAGATAAGATTCTGTGTAAAAATGTGTAAAAAAGAAAAAAGATGAAATGAATCCAGCCATCTGGAGGCAGTCACTTCTCACTAATCAGTTGGATCGAGGTCGAGGGTCACACTCCCTCTTCCTTTTGTACATTCATATGCATTTTAAAATCCTTAGTGTAAACGTACTCATAGTCAGACCTGCCATCAGGAACACCAACAGAAATCCCAGTGGACCGCTGCTTCAGTAGACTGATGGATGGCAAAACAAAAATCCATAGTGTTTTTATGTTTTTGCCCTTACTGTCAGTCTCTTCTCCAGTCATCTTTGTGTACCTGTCACACTCAGGATGCGCATATGAGATCACGCTGGGGCTGGGCTTGTATTTCTCTCCCAATAAGACTATGAGATGCACAAAAGCTCTCAGCCAGAGGTCCGTGGATAGGAGCTCAACTGCAACCAAGCTGCTTATTTTCAGACCCCAAAGTACAGTGCAGCATTTTTTTGGAGTTTCTAGACATAGAGACATCACCTGATCACCTGAACACGTGTACATGTATCATACCAAGCTTGGATACAGCTAGAAGATGAGATGGTGTAGCTTGCATCCCTGGAGCCTCCTGTGCCCAACTGGAGCTGATCAATAAGAGATGGCTCTAAGTCCACAGGGTTGGACTCAACACGTCTCAAACCGAGCATGAAAGAACAGCTCAATCAAACCACCTTTACTGATTCAAACATGAATTTCAAATGATATCGACATATAAAACAGTGTTTTTATTTTCAGTTTATGCTTTTGTTCATTTTGTCTGCAGGGGAGAAAGGACACAGACTGGATTTGAAATTCAACCGATTTTAGTCCAGACATGAAGGGTATGTGCATCCAACCAAGTGAGGTATCGCTTCATGTGAACAAAAAATTGAAACAATAACAACAATCTCTCCACAATTTAACATGATACTGTTACTTTTTTTTCTGGTGAAACAGCAAAATTCTTCCATAGATGAAAGGGTTTCGTCTTGATAAAATTCACTGTCGCACCATCATGTGCTTCTCCTGAAAATATGTACCCGTACTTCAAGGTTATAACAACTACAAAGGCGCCGTGCGGTGACCATGTCACTGAGATTGGTGATACTGAAAATGACATGAAGGCAGATGAAAAAAGGCTCATGCCATCTAGGCTGTGATCGCTGCTTCCTATCAGAATAAATACAGCAACTGCTTGTACCAGTCCCACACCAGGTAATGAAACATGATGAATCTGTTCATCGTTTCTCCTTATCATAAAGATAAGTAAACACATTTACTTTTGGGACTGTAATTAAAGCACCAAGAGACCTAATGAGGTATGATACATCCATCTCGTGTTGCACGGCTCAGATCAACGAGACAAATCAGATGCTGAACTATAAATCAGAATCTGCGACTCCCATTAACCTCCAGCGTCGACCATAAATCTAGTTTTACACTTCACGTGGCCGGGGAACATGTCTATTAATCTCAATTAGATAAATTTGATAATTGATTATTTGTCAAACAATATATCAAATATTCTGTAGTTTTGGGGCTAAAAAAAACATTTTTTCCAACAATTTACAGGCTGAACAATTCATTATCCACAAACAAGGCGCTAATGGAGAAAAAAAACTTTTCAAAGTTTCAACTCTGATCGAGAAAAAGACAGAGGATGAATATCAGCTGCTACTGTTGCCATTCAGCTTATTCTCAAGTCTTGGTAAATTTACTTATAATTTAAATTCTACTTGCTGAACCAACTGGAAAAAAAAATCCAGCTATTATATAAAAAACATAATACTTAGTGGGTAGTTTGTTTTCCGTTAACATTTACAAAGACATCCTGGCAGGAGGAAATGTAAACTCATTGACAAACGTCACCATGCCCAGAAATAGAGCTGTAAGTGTTTCCAGCAGAGAGAGGAAAATAAATGGGGTGGAGTTGGTGCGATCATTACACTGGAAGTGGTGTAAATGTGTGCACATTCCCTTGGGTCGTGTTTTTATTCCATTACTGTGCCAACAACAGCCAACTCTGCACAATAACCTCAATGAGCACAATGAGAGAATCGTGGGCTTTTCCTACACGAGAAACCCAGGGTTAGCTGGTTAGTTGTTGCATAATTTAAACCCAAAAGATCTAAAAATGTGTTTGATTTTATTTTCCTTTTTTGTTTGCGATGTGTTAACACAAGTATGTTTTTTTTTTCCTAAATTGTGCTTCCCACTCTTCCACTCTACTTCACAGTAGTTGTGAATGGCAGCAGTGTATCACCAAAGACCAGCTGTTCTGCTCCTCTAATGAAAAAAAAAAAATCCCATTCACTTCAACTCATGACGTTCAAAAACCATTCACTTATTTCTTAACTACCCATTCACTTACACTTTTACAAATGAGGCAGTTCATTTCTGCACAAGTGTTTGTTGACAGTGAGTCCACAGACTTAACGGACAGTTTCCACTCTACCACATCAGGTGTAATTACAATATCTGTCTTTCTCACTTACTGGTCTTAACAATATTTAATCAGGGCTGAAGTCATTCCCCCATATGCTCCAAACCTAAATGGGTGGTGTACCAGAGGGAGGAGAAAAAAAAAGGAAAACTCCCCCTCATTAAGCCTCTGGGAGGAAGAATAAAAGGTTTAACACTGAGTAGCAGTTGGAAAGAGAACAGACTGGGGCAAAGAGGTAGAAAAGAAGGAGAAAGGCTCCTCTGATTGCAGGTATCTGGATACAGCAGCAGCACAAAAGAGGGCCTTTACAAATCCAGCCTCAGGGCGTCTTTTTGTTAAGTTTGGTCCAATGTCTCAAAGAGTTCATATATCGCCTTAACTGAAAACAATGAACAACTGCTGAGGTGGTGCAAGTTCTTAGCGCTTTTGTTTTGAACAGAAGTGAGCTGACAAAGATATTTAAAGTTTGCGTGGGTACAATTACTCATTGACGATGATCTTTGAACTTTGTGTCAAACAGTTACCAACTCTCTGCAGACGTACTTTCCACAGGTAAAGGAAAAAGATGTGAAATCCGTGTTCACATAAGAGAGCAGTCAGATGTGATGAAGATGTTTAATGAAAAATGAAACTGATACTAAAGTGCTGTCTTTTTTAGAAAGGATTTCTTTTGCTTTATCTCTTTTATTCTTCTTCTTTTTTTTTTTTTTTTTTTTTTTTTAGAAAATCAGAAGTGAGAAGTTTCAGAAGTTTTTCAGAAGTGGAAACATTTTCCGGTGTGTGAATTTGTGTGCGTTGCGTGTGTGACTGTGTGTGTTTGTGTCTGCGAAATGAAGTGGAGCCTGCTCTTGTCTGTTTTTAAAAAGATATTTCAACAGGCTAGAGAAAATCAAAAGTATTGTTCTGGCTGTAAATGGCACTAAATAAGCTCTTGTACTCTACTCACACAAAGAATTAAATGAGCAGAGTGTGTTCAGAAAGAATGCATTGTCTCCCTATTATTGTTATTCAGAGGAATCAGCCGCTGTGTGTGAAAATGCAAAGCTTCTAGAAGGAGGCAGATGTCATTAAACTTATGTGTAAGATGAATCTCACTCATCTGTGACTTTTTGTTTTACGCCAGAAGGACATTCGCACAGGATGTTTGCACACACACAAAGAAATGGAAATGGTGAAAACACTGATACCTACTTTCATGATCATCAGGAGTTTTAACCACAGAGACGCTTGCAGCATGGTCCCTTATTTCCATAAATTGCAAAAAAAAAAAAAAAAGGAAAATAAAACACTATACGTACTCAAAAACCACAACCACAGAAAGTATGAGCAGATGGTAGTTTTTACAGTATGCTGTTGACTCACAAGGCAGAAGCAGAAGTCAGAAGAGAGCCAGCAAAACACTGACAGACTTCATATTCTGGGTCATTTGTGGTCATCGTGTTAAATATTTTTATGAAGTCTAAAACTCAAGTTTTTCTAGCTCAGTTTTATGATGTTTTATATCATCACACAAAAGCCAGGACAAAAAAAAATAACACAGTGTATAACAACACAATGATTACACCTGGAGGGGAAAAGAGTTTTTTTGTGTCGTCTTCAAACAAAGCTGACAGGAAAAACAGACAAGCCTCCGCTCTCGATCCTCGCTTTTGTTTTGGCTGTGTAAACATCCACAGAGAGAGAATGAGAGAGGGGAATGAATGATTCAATCTATTATCTTCGCCACAACAATCACCACTGCAACACTGCAGTTGTTGTTATTATCATCATCATCACCATCATCACCATCATCACCATCATCCGCTCTGAGTCAGACTCCACAAACGGTAGCGCGGAGCAGATGATAGCTTCTCTAATCACATAAACAGTCAGCTGGTAGACACACTGACTCTTACACACACATTCACTGCAGCATCAGTCTAGACTAGTGCAGTGGCGACTAAACACGATGACACACATTAATATACTCAAGTACTCACATACTCACAGACAGACAGAGACACACACACACACACACACACACACACACACACACACACACACACACACACACACACACACACACACTCTGCTTCACAGTGCTGACAGCAGCACATACACACAGACCCATCCAGATGTCAGGTGATGACAGGTACAGCTTGTTAAAGACTCAACAGGAGAGGTTTCCGGACACTGACTCATTTCCTGTCTCTTGTACTTTGGCAGATGTTCTTCTTTCTTCTTGTTATTGTGTTTAGGCATTTGCACATGTCCTGGTGCTTATAAATAACACTGTTTGATGCCGTGTGCTTCCACTGAAACAAATGTGAGGTAATATTTCCCAGCTTCCACCTGGAATGACTTCCTTCCACCATTTCCTATCAGTCAACCTATCAACCTATCAATCACCATTTCAATTCAGGTTCCTGAAATTGACAGTAATCAACATGGATTGTACTGTAACTAAATATGGTAAGCCTGTTCACACGTTGGAGTGTTTTGTGTATTTTTTATTTCTCCTTCCAACTCTCCCGATCGTGTCATTACAACATAAGACAGATGAGGCCTTACCTGACTCTCAGTACCGGCTGTGGCTGTCTCCTGATTTCCTTCAGGCACAGTGAAACTCTACAGATGGACTATAACACAGTGCTGCATCTGGTCTTTGATCGTCCGAAGAGGCCTTATGTCATGCCACTGCTCACTGATCTCCACTGGCTATCCATGGCTGCCTGAGTCACTGCCTGCTGCCTTTAGAGTGACTTCTGGGTCTGTAGCCATCTACTTCAACTCAGCTACATTGGCTTATGCTCCTTCTTGACTGCTGTGTTCCTTCAAGCCACTGATATCACTACATACAAGGCAATCTCAGTCCAGGCTGTTCTCATTTGTGTTTCCCTGATGGTGGAGCTCCTAAACCTGATTGGAGCAGGGGAGTCCCTCTCTATCTTTAAAAATCTGTTAAAGACTAACATCCCAAATAGCACTTAGTCTGCACTGGAGCACTTTTTTCTTGATTTCCTCACACTTTACCTCATACTGTTCCAGCACTTGTTTACTTCCTTAATTTCTACTGCTGCACTGGAGCTTTAGTATTATCTAGTTAATCACTTTGGATAAAAGCAACTGCTAAAAGACTACATAAAAACTGAAATGGACTCAATAGCAAAAAACCTAACATCAGCATGTCCAGATAACTGCCTACCTGCCTCCAATCTACAGTAGCAATAGCCTTGTCATAAGTTACTTCCTTGAACATGGAGCTGACTTTGTATTTTTACAAAGTCTTTTAACAAGATACGACACACTGTATGTGGCCACCATCAGCATTAAATTCCTTTTATAGGGTTGAAAACAGCTGAAAACATTTAAAAGTCAATGGAAGACCGTCGCACTACACTCACACTTGTTATTTTTGAGGCATAAGTGTATTCACACTAAGAATAACACAATGTGAAGTATCAGGAAGGTTTTCTCAAGGTTATCAAGAAATTCTCACCCTCCACATTTGCGTTTTTGGCTAACTAGTGGAAGGGGAGGGACCACTAACAGGTTTTCAAACTTGTGAAAACAGCAGCTGAAGAAAGAGGTCATGTTACGTAATTTCAGTCACGTGACTCAGAAGGCACACAGGACAGAAAACCTTTCATTTTAAAGTCATGTGATAAAAAGCAGCCAGGAAATTTTATTGGGCAACATTTGTGGCCATATGTTATAAACGATTAACCTCGATTAACACACAGCGCTTGCACTTAATAAACAACCTGACTTCTCTGTGGGCGAGGTTCACATCCTCTATTTCTCTATCTGACTGTAGAACACAATCATTTTTTTTTCATGTTAGCCAATCCAGTTTAGTGAATTGAACAAGACAACTCTCAAGCAGAAATCATTCTCATTTCTTTTTATCTTACCAAATTTTTTCTTTGTCAAGAGGAAGAATAAACTTAACACATCCTTTGTGGGACTGAGATTTCACTTATCACTGAATAAAACTAAATGGAAAAAAAAAAACGGACCCACATGGACAGAATAACAATAACAGCTGTGAACATTAAGGGCAGTTGTCCTTATATGACCACCTTTGTAAAGTTAATTCAACCTCTGGAAGGTAAAGGACTCATGTCAGGAAAGAACACGTCTGCAAACCTGAGTCCGTCTACAACATCTATATATTCAGTGTCAAACATGTTGTCATGTGTCACTTCTGTGTCCATCTATATGCACCAGGTGAAGACCTCTACATGTATTGATTATTTCACATAAGGGAGTGGAACTGAACCAGTCTGCTTCATTTTCCTTCAAAAATATTAAAACAATTTCTGAAATAAACAAAACTAGACCAATTTCAGGTAATTAGAGCTTAAATTTATAAGTTATGGCCAAAACGTTGACCTTTGCACATGAGTCCAAGGAAACATTTTTGCCAAATCCCACATAATCCTTCCGAGCATTCCTGATATAATGTGTTCACAAGAATGTGAGGTCCCTGTGACCTGTTGACCTATGATCAACAAAATATAATCAGTTTTTCAGAGATGACCTTTGACCATCAACTATGACAGGATTCTCTCAAAGTGTTCATAGTGTATCACACTGACAACAATGGGACTGACTCACCTCAAAAACAACACTTCTGGCAACCAGCACAGAAGCTTAAACAAAACATAACTAAATCCTATGTGTGTTGTATTATAACAGAGGCAGAAATGCAAAAGAATTATTTACACTATCAGGGTGTAAATGGAATAATTTAAGTAAACAGCCTCAGAGAGTTTTCAGGCAACAGGAATCCACAGACTAACAAGCAGTGAGTCTGCTTTGCCTCTGGTACGTGAATGAATCTGGAGAACCCAAAAGCTCCCAGTGGTCTCTGTGGCATTGTTCAGCTTATACAGGAAGTGTGTAACACACGCAAGTCTGAGCGAGAGACTGAGCTCGCTGTCACGCTGTCATGTCTTACTGGGGACTTTTAAGGAGAACAGAGCCATTGAAAATGTCGTCAGCAGCACTTCTGTTGTCCAGAGTTGTCCTTGTTAGCCTCACCTAACAAACTGCATGGAGCTTAAACTGGCCGTATTGTGCACAACCACCAACTTGTAAGTATAGTGTTTAATATTTTCCATCAGCAAGTAAGTGTAGGAATTATATAACCAATCTTTCACTAGGCACCATAATGGTGCCGGCTGTGGTTGCCAGGAGCTTGGTGACTCAGCTGCACAGCTTTGATTGATCCCCGTAAGGAAATTCACTTTGGCTTGTCAAACTGAATGAACAGACCCGGTGGAGAGAGTCAGCGTCCCGCTCAGGGTTAGGTCCCGCTCTAGTTGGAGAGCAGTTTTGTAACCTGGTGCACTTTCACAGCCTGCATCAAGTCGCCATCCTCCATCTTCCCTAATGAGTTTCCGAGACAGATTGTGAGTGTTAACAGTAAAATACACAAGGCTGCAATCATCCTCGTGCGAGCTCTCTTTGCACACACGTTCCTCTCCCACGAGACATGTACTATCTCCTAACAGTTGGATCTAATGTTTCCTCCTGATCTCTTTCCTCATGTAACACAGTCTGTTTCACTCACATCTTAAAAGTTGGCTCACGCTCCACAGTAAAAAAGAAAAAAATTAAGTAATCTCTGCAGTTTTACATTTCACTGCTCACGCCTTTTCATTTGAAATGAAAGTTTACATGCTTGGATACGTGTAAAGCACTTTTCTCATCCTCCTCCAAAGACTCATGAAACTCATTGAAAATGCTCTTTATCACTTTGCATCCTTCCTTTATATTTCACTGCTTTCCAAAATGCAAATGATGACAGGAGGAGAGAGGAGAGTGTGGTGATGTGAGCGACTACGTTACCCTTAAGTTAACCCACACTGTCATCTGCATATCAGCCTCTTTAGCCTCCCTCGTTAGCCTTCCTTCTGTTTCACTCTCTTTCTACTCTATCTCTCTTCCTCTCAGCACTTTCCCCATTAAATTCACATTTCATCTCCACTCCCCTCCCTTCCTCCCCCTTTTTTCTTTCTCTTTTCCTCTGTGCCTGTTCCATTCCCTCCCTACTTACTTCTTATCTCAGTAAAGTTTTCAGCAGGGACCTGCTTTTTCCCCCTCTATAGTGTAGCTCCTGTACCCCCACATCCCCTCTGGGAGGGCTCATCATTCTGTTTGCATGTATGTGTGTATATGTATATGAGAGAGAGAGTGACAATGTAGAGAGACACTTTGTTCTCAGTATCTTTGGTCCAAGAGTCCTCACAGGGAACAGGGATAGTAAAATTCAGAAATGGGCACATTTTCCAGAGTGTGAATTTATTTTAGTGTGTGTGTTAGTGTATATTTAGTGTGTGTTTTATGTCTTCTCATGTGTGCATGCTTGTGTGTGTGTATGAAATGTTGTTCAGCCTTCAGAGTGGTATTTTTCTGCCATCAGTTTGAATTTCGTCTTCATTTTCTATCTATAAAGAAAAAAAAAGCAAAACGCCAGCCTGCTTATGTGACTGAGCTGAAACTAAATGTGGATGCATATGTGCATGAGACGCTTGAGGAAATGCAGAGCTGGATTTGTCTGTGGCCTTGCTTTGAGAAGTGAACAGGAGGAGGTAAAGGAAAGGGAAATGATGCGAGTTTGATCTTGCTTGTGTCTCTCATGGCAATTCTGGTTGCATAATAACTGTCTCCTTAGAAATCTTAATTGTTATTTTTTTGCAGAAATAAATAAAAATAATAATAATGAAAAAAACAACCAGTCAGCTTCTTGTTTTCTCACAAAGTTGCAATATATGCACCATTCAAGTACAGCGTCTCACCCTCTTTTGCTGCTAAATTGAATAAATGTGCTGAGATGCCAAAAGAAAAAAGAAACTGTTTCACTTCTTTTCAATTTGCTTCATCTGCTGTGTGGCAACAACCAGCTGTGACTTTGTAAATGAATGAGAAAAACAAGTTCCATGAAGTTAAAGATGAGATTTAAAAAATCTATAAAGCAAACACAACCACCATCCACGTCTCTTCTTCCTCAGTTCTTGCTATTAACTAGAAGCTCCTTCCTCTAATGAAAAATAAATGACATACTACAGCAAAAGGTTTACATTCCCAGGCAGCACCACTCAGAGTCCTGCTGCTTCTCATTCTCCTGTAATTAGGCAGTGACTCCTACCTGGGACAATAAGTGAATGCAATCAACTGGCAGGTATTGGAAAGAAAACTTGTGTAGCCTGCTTTTGTGTCCTAAGGACAGGGGATTAAGAAAGAAGTCATTGATGGACAAGGGGATATGAATAATACAACCCCAGCGAGGAAACAGGCAGAGAGAGAGAGAGCTCTCAACACTAAATAACATGCTTCCTTTGGAGCATAGTGAAGTCTAGAGTTACCCAGGGGATTTCTGAGACAGCTGGGGTCTCCACAGGATGAACAGAACAGAAACTCAACCACATCTTTAACACAGATCTATCAGATGCAGATTCCCAGGTATCAACAAGCCTCCATCAAAACACATCGCGTTTTTATTCCACCGAAATAAAACATCGTCCTGTTGAAGCTTACAAAATGTAAAAAAGTTTAAGAGTCCCCATAACTTATACCCCCCAGATCTGTCTCTGTCATACCTTCTAGTGTCACCTCTTTCCCGGCCCGTTTCAGCGCCTGTACAGCCTCGTCGTGGGTCGCGTCCCGCAGGTTCATACCGTTCACGGACAGGATGGCGTCCCCAACGTAGAGCGCCTGGGTCTGATCCGCTGCGAGTCCCCTGAATATCTTACTGATGAGGATGGGCATTTTATTCTCTTTCCCTCCTTTAATGCTGATCCCCAGCCCCCCGATCTCCTGCTTGGTCACCTTGACGCACCGCTTTCTGTTGGCGATCGTCTCGGGCACAAGCTCCGCAGGGTCCGTGAACGCGGTGCGCACATTTTGGGGGCCGTTGTTGGAGTTGGCGTTATTATTGTCAAGGTAAGATCCGTTGGTAACGCCGTTGGAGTTGACATTGTCGCTCACGTTGTCGTTAACGCCGCTCTCCTCGCAACTTAACGTGAGCGCTTCCTCATTCAAGTTAACCAAAACTTTGTGCCAGCACTCCCGAACCAAAACCTCAACAAATCCACTTTTTTGCACTCCGGAGGCACCAGAAACTCCACTCGATATTACCACCGCCATCTTTGCAGCATATCTTTAAAATGGGATGCGTTTTAGTTCGCAGCGCGCTCTCCACGCGTTTAACTTCCACTCCAACCCCCCCTCTCTGACTCCGTCGAGCTCTGGACTGGACTTTGCCCCCCGTTCAGAAGTTTTTCTGCGGGACTTGTCAGACGTCCCGACCAACCAGCCCGAGCCCTTTGGGCACAAGCTGCCCTCCGCTCCGCCTGCCTGCATGAGATCCTATCTGCTGGGTGGAGTTTGCTCCCCCCGTCGTCAGCCGATCCCATCTCCAGATCCTGTACACACAAAACGTCTTCATCGTTTTCCCCACAACATTTAATATGTGACAAATGGTGAGGAGCTTCATGTGTCAAGTGCTAGATTTATCAGCTTCGCCTGTATCATGTTGGTAATAATTACCATAACACTTTCTATAATGTGCGGAAATCTGTTTCCTCAATAAATCAATAGGTTCATTTTCTGCTGTGCGTAATTTGGCGACACGGAGTTGTGCCAGAAAACTGGAAAGGTTAATTATTGCACCTTTTTTTAAATTAAATAAACTAATGTAAAATATTACTACAAGTGATTTCCTGATCCTCACATGCCCATTGAGTTCCCACTGCTGCTGCTGCACTTGGCCGCGTTCACGTTTTGTAGAAAGAAGTGCGATCGGTGACGCGCGTACAGGAATGCGCCTGTGCCGGTTTTTTGATGTTTCAAAGAGCGTTTTTGTTAGGAAGCTCTGACACGGAAAGACCCCCCTCTGAGGCTTTGCTCCCCATCTCCACTATCATTATTATTATTCCGAAAGGACATCCTCATGCCCTGTCAATCCTACCAGCTCGTTAGAGTTCAAATAAGTGAACTGAGACCGCGAGGGTCTTATCACCATAATATCTGGAGATCGCTGGAGGAGGAGGAGGAGGGAGGGGTCTCCAGTGATCAGACCCACGCGTCCTTCACGGAGATACCCCGGGTTCAAGCCCAGAGTGTGAGTGACAGGGAGCCTGAGAGAAGACAGAAGCATCAGGATATAAAGATGTTAGAGAAGAGAAACCTCTCACCAAGCAGCTGTTGTGACTTCATTCCTAACAGCTTTAAGCATTTTCTATACAACAACAATAAACTCTCATTTTTATTTCACCAGATTTTACTTTGATCAATAAACCTTCAGCGCCAAACTGATCGATTAGAAATGTAGCTGCGACACCTACTGGCGACACTTGACATCTGCTAATGATCTGATTTCACACTGAAATCAATAGGAAAACTCAACCTGCTGAACTCTTTCTAATGCAGAAATTAATATTATTCTGTTCTATTGTAGTAAAAACACTATCCACAATCTGACAGTCTTTACTTCTAATGGATAAAACAGTTTGCTTTTTTTAGAGATGCTCAGGTTTAGGTTTTTCAGACAATAAAACTTCATAAATTCAATTCATAAACAAAGTGCATTGCAAAGCTTCTTATCACTAAACTATGAATCACCTCTTTTTATATATATAAGTGAGGAAAGTGCTCAAAGTTTCTCCTTATGTGAATCCAGCATATGAAGGAAACATGGAAAGAACATACAATCATGGCCAGAAATACTGTCACGTTTCTGTCAGATAACACACCACTTCTCCCAACAGATGGTTGCAATTAAAAATGCTCTGGTATTTGCATGTTTATTAGAACATCACAACAAAACTGAGAAAAATGTAAAATCAGAGAAATTTGCACCCATTTGTTTCCCTGCATAGAAATTATTTGTTTGATTTGTAACAAAACACAGTGTATGTTGTCTTTGTGAAAACCTACTTTGATTCTGATTCTGAGGCAGTGACATTTTACTCAAACGTTTCTATTTTATTCTACTTCATAGGCTACCTTTACTCACATTCATTTATTTGGCAGCTTCAGACTCTAGTTACTAGTTAGATAATAGTTTTACATACTGGATAATAAAACAACCTTTAAAGATACAAAACATTGTCAACAATTAAATCAGTCTGGTGACTTTTAAACAGCAGTGTGTTGTCAGATTTCTTCAAATAAACTATTGTTCACTCAAATAATTATAACATGATGTTATTCATCAATAAATGCTCAAGTAATCTAAAATCTCATCAAAAATAAAAATACAAAAATGAGAGGAAACAGATCTGTGAATCAAACTCTGTCATAAATCATTTGACATTTCTGGTTTATCGGCTGTTCCTGTTTATAAAAATGTGTTTCAGACTAGCTCCAATATTCTGCTCATACAATGACTGGATGTCAGATATAAAATACTGTATTGGTACTTTTGATGCATTTAGTGCTTTTACTTAAGTATCTGAATACTTCCTCCTAAATACCATAGCATTTACGTGTCGGGCTTCATTTCTACTGAGCTGCACTGAAGAGAAGAGGAGATTAGCTTATTTATTTTGAGACAGAAGAACAGAAATAGAAAGAATATTTTTGGTTTAATGAGGAGTAGGAGCTACAATTGATTTTTTTGAACTTTTATATGGAAATGAGCTATCAGGTTTAATCCACATTCTTTGTTGTGGTAATGACCTTCAACACAAACAAGCGAACAAACAGAGAATGTAATCTTATTAAAGGTGATGGTATTTAATTAGTAATTTTTTTTTTCTTATCTTTTTTCTTTCCTCACTCAGCCAACACGTTGATTAAACTAGTTTTTTTTTTTTTTTTTTTTCAGCTGTATACATCGACACGACTCCACACAAACACACAGTCACACTGGGGATTTGTGTTGCTGGTGCATGAACTTGCTTTTCTGGATTAATTAAGAAAGTGAAGCGTCCTGCTCAAGAGTACATCAGCACTGGTGCAGGAAGGGTTAATTGGTAAATATGATCTTTTTTTTTTTTTTTTTTCTCAGCATAATGAAAAACAAACTGAACAATGTCATTTGTTCAATAATGTCCTTTGCTCACACACCTTTTCTATCACTGTCCTCTTTATTCCTTCTGGTTTCTCTGTCTGCCTCATAACTCCTTGTTTCCTTTTTGTTCTTTTCCATTATTCATTAATACTTTCTCGCTCTTTTCTGTTGCTGATGTATTCTTTTCACATCTTGCTTTTTCTACTGACACAAGCATTCAGCACACCAAAGAAAAAAGTTTTTTTTTTTTTTTTTTTTGCTATTCATTATACAGATTGGATAGTGTGTCAGTTTTTCAGAGGTGAGGCTGAAGACATGTTTTTCTTCTTTATTCTGTACTAATATATAGTTTGTTCTTTCAGGATTTTCAAGGTGTTTTGTGGATTTTTCTTTAAATGAAAAAAGGAATTCTGTTCACATTACCTCTAAAACGCTTTGTGCGCATAATGAAAGTTTTTAAAATGTTTCTGTTTTCACACATTTTTTGTGTACTTTTGCAACCTAGTTTATGTGCTTACACAAACAAAATTTGAACCCATTTGTGAAACAGTGCTTTATGTTAGCTTTGTTAGTGGTAAAATAATAAGATAATAATAATAATTGGGACAGTTAAAAATGCAAATAATAATAATAAAACGAAAACAGCGATGTCTTAAATAAGTGAGTGTTTTGATGTCAACAGGTGCTTGTGATGGACCATAGTTTGGTACAAAGGCAGTTTCCAGTAAAAGCCTTAACCAGCCTGAGGATCAGAATCAGAATCTGCTTTAATGGCCAAGTATGCATGCACAATACACAATTTCAATGTTACAGCTATGTTTAGGGCACTATTTCTGTAGCCAATTATATTTTATATCAGTACTGTTTCCATATATCTATACACATACACATTCACCTCTCTGTCACCTCTTCACCTCAACTCTCTCTATGTTTTTTTGGCAAATATCTCACTTTAAATAACCGATACTCAATCGATCAAACATATCACTTTGTTGTTACGTTTGATTCCCGTGTTTTGATATAATTACACAAAAAATATAATCTCAATTATTTCCATGGACTGGTAAAGGACTCAGATACATGTTATTAGCAGACAGACAAAAAAACAAACAAAGGAGAAGGTACAAAGTGTAAGTTGCACAGCCTATTTCACAAGACTATTTCAATACTATTTCGTAATAGACTGGACAAGTATGAGGTGTGATTCTGGATGGTATAAAACTGGGAACCGAGAAGAAATGCCAGGATCTAAAAAAAATGAAAACAGCATTAAGTAGAATCAGACTGATAACATGAAATAATATGCAACCAAAAAGATATAAAATACACAACAGATAACTAAAAGTAATCAGAAAAGGAAATTCATGTAAATTTCAACCTCTACAGTAATGACAAACACACTGTTACAAGTTCAGTGCGCAGGCAGTGGAATGAATATTTGTGTCATGATTCATTTCATCTGAGTGAACATGGAAATATTCCTCCTTTGTTGAGAGACTGGAAACTTTAAAAATTGTTCAACAGAAGCAAAACTGAAGGAGATTCTTTAATGTTTGAAGCAGGAAAAGATACACATTGTGTTTTTAATCAGTGGAATCACAATTAGATAAAATGGCATTTAATTATTTGTCATTATGTGTTTGGAGGTCAAGTATTAAGGGGTTAATGTCATGAGGGAAGAATCGAGCAGATGGGAGGAGAATTAAAGGGGAGGAGGAGGGACTCTGTTACACTATTTACATGAAATGAAACTTCAATTGTGATTATGCAAAAGCCTCAACAACTGCTAAACACAGTTCAGTTTGTCTTCCGCTCTGTGACAAGAGGCAGCAGAGCTGAGTATCCACAAAGGTGAGACAAATCTCCTGCCTTTACGATGATGATAATACTTTAATATTATAGGATATTCCAACCCAGTCTCATCCCAAAATGTACAATTGCGATATTGGTCCACTATGCAACACATATGTTTCACTATTTCAAATCTAAAATGGTGAAACTGATATGTTTTTGACTTGACTGTCAAGTTTCTTCTTGCAAGAACAAACCAATATGGCTGACATTCTTCATGGTTTTGGTGGAAATTGTCATATTTTAAGGTAGTTTTCAACCGTGGTGACATTACATTCAGGTTGGATATTATGCATATTACAGATATGCGGATGTTCACTGGCAGTTTTTTTTCTCTGTCATGTGTTGGTAGGCAGTTAGTGCACGCTTTGCTCTTAACCACTTGGGTTTTACTTGGGGACCGTCCATAAATTACTCTCCTGTTTTATTTTATTTTATTCATCTATTTATTTTTTATGTGGGACTAATGAGACACTCCTACATTTACTAAGTTTTACAAGTAATATGTTTTTAAGCCACTTGTTTTCTATGGAAAAGTCTTTCTTTTCAGTAGCTTCCATATCAAATGACCCTAAATCAATGCAGAATGGTTTTGCTACATGGGACTAGTGAGACACACTTCAATTTATTGGGTTTTTGTGCACCTTCTAATTTCTAATAATATTTCAAAGAAAAAAACATATGTGTAAACCCAGTAAATGTAGGTGTGTCTCATTAGTCTCACATATCAAAACCATTCTGCAATGATTTGCCCCCCACCCCCTAAAACAAAGCTAAAACAAAATGCACTAATTTATGGACGGTCCCTAGGTGAAACCCTGGAGGTTAAGAACGAGGGGTGTGCTAACTTTTGCCTGCCAACAAATGAATGAAAGTGAAAGTGATTTATTCTTAAAGTTGAGGTGAGTTGAACCAGTCAGACTGATACATCCATGGTAGATAGCAAAGGGTAATGGTCAGGGACCAGAGAAGATTTGGAGGGTTAAGATGCAAACAGGTAAGCCAGCAAGTGGGATGTGGAGAAACCAGAAGACAGAGGATAAACTCTGACTTACCAATGTGAATGTTTTTTTCTTTTCTCATGTTTAAAACAGATGTTTTCACCTAGTAAACTTTGTTTGGCTGCTTTATATTCCTTGTATATGTTGTATACTTTGTATTCAGACCTGCTCATAGACTGTGAAACATCAACTATGGATGAAAGAGTCTCTATGGAAGCTTCTCCAACATCATGGTGTGCCTGCCAAAATCGTTGCCATCATCAGGAACCCAAACAAGAGACTGATAACAGGCAAAGTTACCTATGGGAAGCAGCTTACAGAGGCATTCCAAGTGAGGGCCGGTGCCTACTCTCACCATCTGTCTTTCTGCTAGTAAATGACTGTGTTATGAAAACCTCCATAGCACAGAGAAAACCCAGGATTCAGTGGACATCTTGGATACAACTGGACTTTGCTGATGATTTGGCACTGCTGTTGCATACACAGCAGCAGATGCAGGAGAAGATCAACAATGTGATAACCACCTCTGCTCAGAATGGGCTCAGCATCCACAAGGGCAAGAGCAAGATCTTAAAGACCAATACAGCCCACACCAACTCAATCACATTGGGTGGCTAGGCAGTGGGTAAAGGGTTAGTTGTCATAAAAATAAAGTACATATTTCTCGCTTGAAATTGTATCAAAGTTCAAATTAATGCTGAGACTATCTTAAGATATTGCATTTTCCACCAAAACTAGAATGTCAGCCATGTTGATTTTGTCTCCCAGGAAGAACTTGGTGGTCACACAAACATGGGCGCAGGCAAAAAAAAGAATGTAGGAGAAAAATTTAGCAGTTTCACAATTTCAGACCCAACATTTTGAAACTGATACATTTTGCCCAGTGGACCAATGTAGCAATTGAACTTTTTGAGATGAGTCTGGGTTTGATATTCATTGATATCATGTGTATTTATAGTATATTATTAATGAATGGTTGTTGCCTCTCGTCTCTAGATATGGCCTCAGCCAATTGTTTCCTGTCTGAGGATGAGCTCACATGCTCCATCTGTCTGGAAATCTTCACTGACCCCATTTCTCTTTCATGTGGACACAACTTCTGCAAGGCCTGTATTGCCAAACACTGGAAAGGCAAAAATGAGTGTCAGTGTCCACTGTGCAAGGAGAAGTTCAGCAAAGGGCTCAAACTTTGTGTCAACACTGGATACAGAGATGTGGTGGAGAATTTCAAGAAGCATCGTTTCAGATCTAAGAATGACCCGGGGCACAACCTGGAGAGGGATGTCTGCAAGAAGCATAATATGATTTTGGAGTTTGTCTGCAGGAAAGATCTTACACGTGTTTGTGTCCTGTGTAAAGATCACCAAGCTCATGATTTGGTCCCTTTAAAGGAAGAGTTTGAAAAGAAGAAGGCTCAGCTGGAGCAGAAAAAAGAGGAAATACAAGAGATGATACAAGACAGACAACAGAAGATTCAGGAGATACAAGAAGAGGTGGATACAAAGAAGAAAGAAAAAAACAAAGCAATCGAAAACAGCCTTCAGGTCTTCCATACGCTGGTTGCCTCAGTTGAGAGAGATGTGGTTGGACTAGTGAGTGCGATTGAGGAGAAGCAGAAAGCAACAGAGAGACAGGCAGAGATGCTGGTCCAAGAGCTGGGTGAGGAAATCACTGAACTCAAGAAGAGAATGGTCAAACTGGAGCAAATCTCACACACCAATGATCACCTCCAGCTCATCAAACGCTACCAGTCCTTCTCTCCTCCTCCTCCTCCTCCCCAAACCTAAAAAACTGGTCTGATGTCAGCATCAATATCAGCAGTCAGCGCTATGTCGAGGATGTAAAGACAGCCACAGTGAGGCTGGAGGAGACACTCACCAAAGAGATGGAACAAGCACGTCCAGAATTCAAGGCATGTTGTGGTAAAATGTTGGCAGAAAAAAACAACATAGAAAACAAAGACATCGATCTAGAGACTCTGCCTGAAGGTGTCAAGTTAGACACAATCCGGCAGATGTATACAGTGGACATGACATTTGACCCCTCCACTGCCAGTGATCTCCTCCTGATTTCTGGGGATTCAAAACAGGTTAAAACCTCTCACATTTGGTGGGTTAATGAAAACCCAGGTAAATTCAACAGATATGCCTACGTTCTGGGAAAAAAGGGCTTTTCAGACGGGAGATTCTACTTTGAGGTTGAGGCCAAAATGAAAACTGGCTGGGATTTAGGAATAGCCAGACAGTCTGTGCGAGAGAAGAGGGCTTTCACTCTGAACCCCAGGAATGGAGCCTGGGTCATAAGATTGAAGAACAACAAGTGCACAGCTTTGAATAATGTTGCTGTCAATATCTTTTTGGTAAAGAAACCTGAGAGGATCGGAGTGTTTGTGGACTACAAGAAGAAACTGCTGTCCTTCTATGATGTGGATGCTGGGACTCTAATCTACTCTTTTACAGACTGTATGTTCAATGAGAAAATCTACCCATTCTTTAGTCCCGGCCTCCCTGAAGGTGGTATCAACTGCTCCCCTCTAGTCCTGTTACCTACCAAAACCACCAAAGCAACCAAAGCAACCAACGAGAAAGATCTTTCATTTGTTTACAGCCTGATCATCCTTCTCATTGCTTTTTTTTACATCTCACTAAATAAAACATAAAATTGTGTTTTACCAGGGCACCAGGGAGTTGAAACGAATTCTGATTATCCAAATCCTGTAAAATGCAAATAAATCCTGCACTATTGAAAGATAAAAAGACACCTCTTAAATGAAAAAAATACCTCACTGCTGTCCTGATAATAACTAGCAATATATATATATATATATATAGTAAGTCTGTGAATCTCAAAAAGTGTTGTACATATACAAATTGTTATGCTGTAATCATGCCTTTGGATGTTCTCTCTGTTTCTGGTGTTGAACTTATAGTGTCTGCTGCTCAGAAATTAATTTGAATAAAGTTTTTCTTTTATTTGAAACATGTTGACATTTCTGCACAGTGTAAAACTATCTCTACTGTTCCCAAATCCGTCACTAGAGGGAGCTGTATACATATCTTTCATAGAAACCAATCATTTAAGATAAAAAACAGACATGTAGATCAGACACAGGAAACTTTTTGTTAATTTTTTCTTTTTCATATATGTAAATGTACTTCATATCAAATCTTATCATGAAGCTTAGAGCTTGTAAATTGTTTAAGTCTTATTGAAAAAACAAAGATTGTATTAAGCACAAATTAAAAAATCTTATTTTCTTATTGCTGCAGCAGGATTATGTATTAGATTATAAGATTAGCAGTTATTTGTATAACATAAGAACATTTTGGATATATATATATTTGTACTTTGTTGCAAATATTCATTATGTTCAAGCCCCTATTAGGATTAGGTATGAAATGTCACCATCATGTCCATAGGCTCATTAGCCAAGCACATCTGTCATCCTGCTCATACCTAAAAAAAAAACATGTTTAACATTCCTCCACAGTAACTCCACAGACCAACTAAGATTCACAAAATATATTAAGTGAAACTTTCAGGTAGTTTGTACAACACTGGACTGATAACACAAATAAATATGCAACCAGTCAATGATAAAATACACAACAGATAATGTATAACTAAAAGTAATTGAAATACATTTCCTGATTCATGTAAATTTCAGCCTCTACCATAATGACAAACACACTGTGACAACTCCAGTGCGCAGGCAGTGGAGTGAATATTTGTGTCATGATTCATTTTATCTGAGTGAACACAGAAATATTCCTCCTTTGTTGAGAGACTGGAAACTTTACAAATCGTTTAACACAGGCGAAACTGAAGGAGATTCTTTAATGTTGGAAGCAGGAAAAGATACGTGTTGTGTTTTTAATCAGTGGAATTACAATTAAATAAAATGGCATTTAATTTTTTGTCATCATGTGTTTGGAGGTGAAGTGCTAAAGGGTTAATGTCATGAGGGAAGAATCGAGCAGATGGGAGGAGAATTAAAGGGAGGAGGAGGAGGAGCTCTGCTGCGCCATTTACAGTGAAATGAAACTTCAACTGTGATTATGCAAAAGCCTCAACAACTGCTAAACACAGTTCAGTTTGTCCCTCAATCTTGTGACAGGTGGCGACAGAGCTGAGTATCCATGAAGGTGAGACACATCTCCTGCCTTTCCATGATAATAATTATTTGATATTCTTTGATATATGATATTCATTGATAACACGTAATTATATTATTCCTAAATCATTGGTTGTTGCCTCTCATCTCTAGATATGGCCTCAGCCAATAGTTTCCTGTCAGAGGATGAGCTCACATGCTCCATCTGTCTGGAAATCTTCACTCAACCCGTTTCTCTTTCATGTGGACACAACTTCTGCAAGGCCTGTATCGCCAAACACTGGGAAGACAAAGACATATGTCAGTGTCCACTGTGCAAGGAGAAGTTCAACAAAGGGTTCAAACTTTGTGTCAACACTGGATACAGAGATGTGGTGGAGAATTTCAAGAAGCATCGTGTCAGATCTAAGAATGACCCGGGGCACAACCTGGAGAGGGATGTCTGCAAGAAGCATAATATGATTTTGGAGTTTGTCTGCAGGAAAGATCTTACACGTGTTTGTTTCCTGTGTAAAGATCACCAAGCTCATGATTTGGTCCCTTTAAAGGAAGAGTTTGAAGAGAAGAAGGCTCAGCTGGAGCAGAAAAAAGAGGAAATACAAGAGATGATACAAGACAGACAACAGAAGATTCAGGTGATACAAGAAGAGGTGGATACAAAGAAGAAAGAAAAAAATGAAGCAATCGTAAACAGCCTTCAGGCCTTCCATACGCTGGTTGCCTCAGTTGAGAGAGATGTGGTTGGACTGGTGAGTGCGATTGAGGAGAAGCAGAAAGCAACAGAGAGACAGGCAGAGATGCTGGTCCAAGAGCTGGGTGAGGAAATCACTGAACTCAAGAAGAGAATGGTCAAACTGGAGCAAATCTCACACACCAATGATCACCTCCAGCTCATCAAACGCTACCAGTCCTTCTCCTCCTCCTCCTCCTCCTCCTCCCCAAACCTAAAAAACTGGTCTGATGTCAGTATCAATATCAGCAGTCAGCGCTATGTCGAGGATGTAAAGACAGCCACAGTGAGGCTGGAGGAGACACTCACCAAAGAGATGGAACAAGCACGTCCAGAATTCAAGGCATGTTGTGGTAAAATGTTGGCAGAAAAAAACAACATAGAAAACAAAGACATCGATCTAGAGACTCTGCCTGAAGGTGTCAAGTTAGACACAATCCGGCAGATGTATACAGTGGACATGACATTTGACCCCTCCACTGCCAGTGATCTCCTCATGTTTTCCGAGGATTTAAAACATGTTAAAACCTCTCACATTTGGTGGGTTAATGAAAACCCAGTTAAATTCAACAGATATGCCTATGTTCTGGGAAAAAAGGGCTTTTCAGACGGGAGATTCTACTTTGAGGTTGAAGCCAAAATGAAAACTGGCTGGGATTTAGGAATAGCCAGACAGTCTGTGCGAGATGAGAGGGCTTTCACTCTGAACCCCAGGAATGGAGCCTGGGTCATCAGAATGAGGAACAACAAGTGCACAGCTTTGAATAATGTTGCTGTCAATATCTCTTTGGTAAAGAAACCTGAGAGGATCGGAGTGTTTGTGGACTACAAGAAGAAACTGCTGTCCTTCTATGATGTGGATGCTGGGACTCTAATCTACTCTTTTACAGACTGTATGTTCAATGAGAAAATCTACCCATTCTTTAGTCCCGGCCTCCCTGAAGGTGGTATCAACAGCTCCCCTCTAGTCCTCTCATCCCCTCCAGGCTTCTCACCCCCTCCAGCCCAAAAACCTGCCAAAACCACCAGCTCAACCGGGCAGACCAATTTTTCATTGGTTCGAGACCTTATTATCCTTCTCATTTTTTTCACTTGTGATTTTTTTAACTTGTCTAAATGAAGTATAACATTGTCTTTATACCAGGGCAATGGGGACTTGAAATAGATTCTGATTATCCAAATCCAAGAAAATACAAAAACAAATAAATCCTGTACTTTTGATAGATAAAAATGACAGCTCTTAAATGAAAAAATATCTCACTGTTCAAGGGTTTGAAACTATCATTCAAACCCTCATGAATGAAACAGGCTCTTGATGTTATGAAGAATGGTATAGTATTGTTGTATGGTATGTTGTTCTTGTTTGAAGAGGCTTAGTTTGAAAAAGGAATTCTACTTTTGTATTATGGTGTAAATAAGGGTGGAGGAGTCATGTTGTGTGACACAAGTATTTCTAATGTATTCAACTAATGTTGTCCTCCTACCACTATACATAGTAAGTCTGTGAATATGTGTTGTACATATACAAATTGTTATGCTGTAATCATGCCTTTGCATGTTCTCTCTGTTTCTGGTGTTGAACTTATAGTGTCTGCTGCTCAGAAATTAATTTGAATAAAGTTCTTCTTTTATTTGAAACATGTTGACATTTCTGCAGTGTAAAACTATCTCTACTGTTCCCAAATCCGTCACTAGAGGGAGCTGTATACATATCTTTCATAGAAACCAATCATTTAAGATAAAAACAAACTAACAAACATGTAGATCTGACACAGGAAACTTTTTGTTAATTTTTTCTTTTTCATATATGTAAATGTACTTCATATTAAATCTTATAAAATAAGAACATTTTTGATATAAATGTATATACTTTGTTGCAAATATTCAAGCCCCCATCAGGATTAGGTATGAAACGTCACATGATCCTCTGATATTTAATCTAGCACCATCATATCCATAGTCTGTCATCCTGCTCACACCTAAAAAAACAGGTTTCACATTCCTCCACAGTTACTCCACAGACCAACTAACAGTCATAAAATATCTCAGGAATCCAGCCAGGCCTAGTTTGCACTGTATCCTCAGTTTAGGTGCAGTGGTCTGTAACTCAGGCAGCAAGGTGTCAAACAAAACATGGCCTAGAAACGTTCTGGTCGTGAAGTGTGAGCTGTGGCTTTGTGGTTTCTCAGCTGGTCAGACCATTTTACTTCTTCTGGCAGTCAAATGAACTAATAATCCAGGCGGACGGGCCACTCATGGAACCAGATCATCAGATGACTTACTTCTTTGGAGTATAAAACAACTCACAGCACTTTTTAAACAATCATATGACTAGTCTGGTTCAGCCACTGTGATACTGTATCTCTCAAAATCAGAGCAGAGAAAAGCACTAGACAGTCCAAATCACATCTCACTACCAGTATAAAATTGGGTGCAAAATTGAAAGGATTTAATGACATGAAATCCCCAAACACGATTGCAGGCAAAATTCAACAAGACTGAGGTCTACAGACAGCAAAACCACTGCTGCCTGGAGCCACACATCATCTGTCGTTCTTATGTTTCTCATCATTTAGCTGACTCTTTAATCTCAGCATATTTACAGTGAGTGCAACACGAGAACAGACTTCAGATCCTAGATCCACAAACATAACTGATGTGTAACATGACCACACACCTGCACTCGTCAAAAACCGTAGCGCTGTTGCAACCAGATGTGCCGACCCCACCCCACTCCTCATCAGTTCAAGCTACCGATGAGCTGAAGTTTCCAGACACTAGAATCTATTTATATTCTACAGATGGGGCTACAGGGGAGAGGTTAAATGTCAACTGCTCACTGTCTTCAGCAGGGGCCTCGAGGGGTTTAGTACCTCCTGGGTCCCATTTGATGACATGAACATCCTGGACTCCACAAGAAGGTCTTCCTTCAATGCAGATGTGTGTTCAAGATGTGTATGGGTAACATGAAAGCGAGATATTGGATTATTTTTAGGAAGGTGATGAGTCTCTGATGCAGTAAAATGGTGGTAACAACTGCCACGTTGTTCCTATTGACATACATTTGTAACATAACAGAGTGATGTAGGGCAATGATCAACCACGCATCAAACTGCAGTCGCTTGTCAGTCTCTTCCCCTTTTTTTCACTTTCATCATCCTGAGTATTTCCCTCCACTTCTCTCTAATACCAAGAGTTTGAAATCTAAAATCATACTGAAAATCAGTAATTCCACTTATTTAGACTGAAAAGACAATAAAGAGATTTAAACCATGATACAAAAAATACACATTTATTTATGCCAAGTTTTGCAGTTTTGCTCTGACGGTTACAGAAATAAGCAGTGTGAAGTTTAATTCAGGTAGTAAGAAAAAAAAAAATACCACGTAGCAATATATACAATTCATGTTTACATTGTTACCAATTAACACTGTGTATTTGATACACACTCAGTCAAACAAGCTATACAGCAAGTATTTACAAAAACTTTTGTCAGTACAAAAATAGCTGTTGTTTATTTATGTGCACTACTTTTTACCACAAAACAGAGTAATAATAACCTTTCTAGATAAACAAAAACCAACAACATATATTTGCTTTTATTGATAGAAACACAGACATAATACGTTTTTGCAACAGGAGTTTCAGGCAGATGTTAGAAATGACACTAAGTCACCACAGTGACCTCTCTTTCACAGGCTGAGCCCTTAGTTGGGACCGGGTCAAAGTACACACTCCAGTAATTTCAAAAATGTGTCCGGGAGCAGAAAAATTTCCTCAGCAGCGCCAGTTTAAGGAAATAGCTCACTTCATAATACCCCATTTCCTTCTGGTGTCATGCTGCTCTGTCTATTTTATCAATGTGAAAATAAAAGGGATAACATTATCACTATTATGACATTTGTTGCAGCACTGCCACTGATGGTTTTAGAGGACGTACAGCACTTAAAGCTGTTATCTTTTCTCTTTATAATTTGGGCTGAACAAAACACACTGTGGTTTCATGTTCTTTGTCTGAAAAAAAAATTCTGCCTGACTGGCCAACCCAAGCAGTCACGACATACATACAATGATACATGTCTGACTTCTCAACTATCCCTCCACGGTCTCTTCCAAGTATGTTAGAGCAGATACAAACCACTTTCCAGACTTGAAGTCTGTTGTTGGCTGCTAGTATCCTCAGTTTGTCACAAGGTTTAAGTGCTTTACTTAGCAATAGTGAGTAAATTACACTAATTTGTCCACAGGATGTTACATGAATACAACATTGTTTCTGATCATAAAAAGCAGTAACTATTTAGAAGCCCTGGTACTATTTCAATGCAACTCATGTTTGTGAAGGAGAGACACAGTGATCAGCCACAGTCTGGATTTACAGTTCATGAGATACTCTTCATCATCTGACCTATAACCTCATGCCACTGTATCCCAGGTCTGAGGGCTGCCACACAGCATTGTCTCGGGCGCAGTGGCTGTGACAGGCACAGGTCAGGATCACCATGACTGGCCTCCTGGAGGTTTTACCGTTGGCACACTGGAACTCCACCAAGGCGGTCTTGGTTCTGTGGGGGGTGCAGCAGCGACCGTCTGTGCAGGAGCCGCAGTAGCGAGGCTTGTAGGCCTGGATGCTGGTGCAGTTTTTATAGCTGAGGTGGACGGGTTTGTCAGCCCTCACCATCCTCTGGCACTTACTGCCTCTCTGTGGGGAGAGAGAGCTTTTAAATAACGAAGCGTGAACCAAATCTCTTTAGAAAGAGATTGACATTGAATTAATGAAAATAGCAGAAAACCACCCAAAAAATACCTTTGGTGCGAGTTGAGTCTGATCCTGCAGGCTGTCACAGGGTCTGATCATGCACAGCCGGCTCTGTTTCACCATCTCACACCGACGGTTTTTATTGGTCACTCTGGTGGACACTCCCATGCCACAGCTTCGAGAGCAGGCACTCCACTCAGTTGTCTGCTCAATACAGTTCAGGCTGGGATCCCACCCGTCAAAGCTCACTGTCTCTTCCTGACGATAAGCTGAAGACAGACAGAGCACTCTGAGTTATTGTGGGAAAAAAAAATCAACCCAACATACAGCTCTTTGGTTAAAAACTAGAAAAGTATCAATATTCTATTTTCATCTTTCTCTCCTTCCTTGGGCCCTGCTCCATCACCCTGAGCAGGTCAGAGAAAAGTACATAACCTTTAAACTTTATAATTCAACACTGCAGTGACACCAGCGTCAAAGAGAAATAGGTGATTGTATGTGAACATCTATGTGTACAGTCGGCTCACCTGCCATAGCGAAGCCACCCAGGGCACTGGCCTCAGCTTGGGGCTCACACACCCATGTCTCGCAGCACTGTCCAGGTAACTGGACCCTACGCGGCATGGGACAGTCTGGCCCGGGCAGCATCACGTCAACGTTGCAGCGTGGCAAGCAGGCGATCTGTCCATCACGACACACGCACTGGTACTTACAGCTGGGGAAGAATGTCTGTCCGTTCTGGTAAACAGAACCATCCAAGACACAAACATCTCCCTCATGAACTGGAGGAAAGATAGAGAACAAAGGCAGAGTGGTTTTACTACAGATGTACATCACAACATATAACTTTCTGAATGATATCACCAGCAGCAGCCTGCTCACCTGCACAGATCCCGGTCCTTTTGTGGACGTCGGCCGTGTAGTCGCACTGCAGCCCTTTACGTGTGTCGCAGGGGTTCAGTTCAGAGCAGACTTGTCCTTTCTGACCGGCGCACACCAAGCAGCAGACGCAGTCGTCCAGGATTAGCGGCACGCCGGGGGGACACGTGGGTGGTTCCTTGGGGCACTGGCATCTCCGAGGACACGCCTGGGACCAGACTAGTGTAAACACCTAAAATGGAGAAAAGAAAATTGATTTTATTGTCTTTTATTGCTCTGAACACTCTCTTTGAACCAATTAATATGACTGGTTATTGACATCTGCGATCTTACATACAAAAAGTAAATCACAGCATAAAAAATGTTAAATATTTCGTAGGTTAGGGAAATATTACATATGTTTAAGAAGAGCAACAGTCACTTTAGTAAACTTTACTTGCTCGGAGAAACTGATGTTTAATGTTACAAAGAGTTCAGATAAAAATCTGCAGGCTACTAAAATGTTATTCTTGATCTGGTAAATATTATACTATCTAATTTAAAGTCATTCAGGAATATTGGGCTGTGGCTGTAATTCCTACCTGTGCTGTGCACAAAAAGACAAACAGAGCTCTCTCCAAAAGACTGGACATCTTCACGTTTTGTAGAGCAGAATCAAAAATATCTGCAGTCAAGAAAGTGTTTCTTTGTTCTTCACAAGCGCTGATGTGAGTTCTTCTGTTCAGGGGTTGGTTGGTTGGTTGGTTGGATGTTCCCTCCTTTTCCTCCTCTCTGGCTGCAGTGTAGCAGAAGGTTGTACTCTCTTTGTCGTTCTGGCTCAGGACGCGGCAGAGGAGGACCTTATATAGCGGGGCAGTCCTGCTGGCACCATGACGACAAACAAGAAAGAATGTCGGAGAGATCGCCCAGAGAGCTGGAGGAAGGGAAGAGTCACATTTTATTGTGAGATCCTGTCAAAGAGGGAACCACAAACACACACAGGAAAGTTTCAGACTCAACAATTTAACATTCTGCTAAAATTAGCATATAAATATCTATAACATATATTCATTTTATAGTGAATCACTCCATTTTTTTCTTGTGCATTCATTATTCAGTCAGTAATACTAATTATAGTAATACTAATAAAACTATTAATTGTCTTATAACTGAAGTATCTTTAGCCACCCATGAATGTCCATGGGGGTCTGGAGGTTCCCTTACTTTACTCCTGCTGACACTGGGTGGTGATCTTCTGACCTCTCTTCCCCAAACCCCCCACCTCAGAGGTCACAATGGAAACCCCTCTTATTCCCCGTAGAATCGTTTTTGCTTCCTAAAATAGCAACACAGTGGAAACTTTCGGTTCATCAGTAGCTTGGATCAGCAGGGGAGTCGGGGGGAAGATGACAATGTGGTCGACACATCTGGTCAGATGTGTGAGGGTTTCTTCTGAGCAAAGGAGGTATGTAAACAGATTTTTAGGGTGAAGCTGACGAGACCCCTGAAAAGAGTTTGATTCCAGACCTTTGCGTGAGCTTGGGACTTTTATGATTTCCCTTATACATCCCTTGAAGAAGACCCAATGAAAAAATGAATAATAATAAAAAAGTTCTCTATCTGAGCTCTGATTTTGTGGAGAACTGAAGGTAGCTGTACTTTCCTCATGCCCGTCTGCTACTTTACAGATTTATTTCCAAAAAAACTTATGATTGTTCCACCGAATGATATTTAGATTATTCAATGTAAAGATAAAAAACTTAACAAAGAAATCAAATGATGGAAAAAATGAACAAGACTGTATAAAAACTTGTTTCAGATCTGAGCAAGTCCTGGACATCAACATATGATATTATCATGATAACGATCAGAATAAGAACATGCTTAAAAAGGTGTTCAGAGAACATAAAACTGCAAATAATTTAGGATATTGGCTTTAATTAACTTCCACTGACCTGACAGCGCATGCGCAGGGGCTCTAATTTAATTGGTTATTAGGTTAACTGGAGATCAGGTGAAGTTTAAAATATTCATTTAAACTAATTTTTCATGTCATCTACCTGTGCCCCAGATGTTGTCCTTCACAAATTTTCCGCAATTCATTTGCCAGTTGTTTTCCGCTTTCATCAACTGCAGGAAATACGCCCATCAGGTGATCATAATTTAACAAACTCAGATGCTAGCGATTAGCATACGTCTTAGCTAACTCAAATTGTATTAACGATGCAAAAAAAAAAATACGGTCACCTTCCAGGAAGCGTTTGTTTTGTGTTAGTAGAAAGTGCACGTAGATATATTTATCGCTACTGAACGAATATCACGTGCACGTAAATCAACAAGATGAACTTTAAGTAGCGTTATTGTTTGTTAGCTTGAAGCTAGCATGCTAACAACCAGACAGACACACGACCTGGCTGCTTGTCTCATTTTCTAAGTTAGGACGTTTGGTCTGAAGGATGAATTATGATCCACAAAGGTTGCTCCATGTCCTCATCATACAACAACTGGACCAACTGGACCAGCAACAGACATTGACAACACACACCTGGGCCAAGGTAAGACGGCTCCTAATGCTAATAATGTTTGTTTATTTGAGCAAAAAGTTTGTTTAGCTCTCTGGGCTCATTGGTTTGTTATTTAAATGTGACTTGCAGGTGGTAAATATGTACTGTAATCCTGCTTTCATGTCTGTTGGGGATTAGCAGTTTGTTCTGGTTTTCAGTGATTTTGTCAATTTCAATGTATCTCATGTTTTAATCAGACATGAGGCGCTGACCTCATCTCAGAGAGAAGAGGTCAAAGGTCAAGACGAATAAATGGGATTTGAATATTTTTAAACTAAGTATTTCTAAGCTCATGTGTTGAAGGTTGAGTTCAATGTTCAACATTTTCTGTTCTTGATATTCAACTAATGCAGCAGTATTTGTTGTAATGTTGCTATAGTAATTTCTTGGTCTTGGCAAAGTCAAGTTTCTAAAATATGTGACCTAGAAACTGTTAACAGCCACCACAGCTGGCCAGCTGTTTTTGGATAACATTTATGTGCAGACTCCAAATTTCTAACTCGCATTAAATGAAATATCTCACCTCTGAAAGAGTCGAAGAATTCTCAGCTTGGACTTTCTGCCTGTCTACAGTCTTTATCTGAATGTCGCTCTTTTGTCCAGTTAGTGAATAAGAGAAAGAAAGTGGGGTAAAAATACGGCTTCATAAATGACCTGTGGTTCCAGGTGGGCGGTGGTTACCTCTGCCAAAAAACTTGATTCAGTGTTGTTCAAACAGTTTGCAAGAGGAAGTTGAAGAATGTCAAACTTCACAGGATGGATGTGTTTGTCAGCTCTTATGTGGATTTCTGCTCCTTTAAATCTTTTTCTCGCTTTATCTGTCTCTGAATAGTGGGACAAGCCAGGAGACGCCACTACACATGTTTTCCAACAGCAGTTGTGCTAAAAGTTAACATATGAATCGTACTGATACAGTACTGCAAAGGTGATTGGTTCTGTGTATCAGCTCTAATTATCTGTGCTGAAATT
The DNA here is from genome assembly GCA_016801845.1 of Polydactylus sextarius. Taxonomy (NCBI): domain Eukaryota; kingdom Metazoa; phylum Chordata; class Actinopteri; family Polynemidae; genus Polydactylus; species Polydactylus sextarius. The sequence continues at coordinate 20,965,561 of CM028913.1, read as the reverse complement.
GTAACTGAAACTTAAATTTTTCCCGTTTTCTCCATCATTTTTGTGCCCTTTATGACATAATTAGACATAATTAGATATATTAACTACAGACCTCGTTAAGTAAGTGCCTGCTTAAGCAAAACAGGCTAGTTCATAGAGTAAAAACCATACAAACCTTTTGCTTTAATTATCTCCTTAGTCAGTGTCAGTCTTTTCTCCTCATATCTCTCTTCATTCAAAAATATATTTGATTGTAATCACTCCAAACAGGAAGGAAAATGGCAAAGTTCATTCTGTTGAACTGACAGTCTGAAAGTTAGTAATGATTAAATTATAAGCTTTAAAAAAATTCTGGAAAATGTAACATTATAGACGTATTTGCTGTGTGACAGCTTGGCACAGTATGGCAAAGTGTGATATCTCCCAGGATCGAGGTGGGAAGTCTGCATACGCACATTCATGGTATCTGTGAAATATTTCCACTCTACTCCAGAGAGAAGAGAGGAAACATATGGAAGGAAACAGACAGGGGGGCAGAGATGGAGATGAAGTAATGAGAGAAAATAAAGGGGAAAAACAAGGATGGAAAAATCTCATGTGGAGTAAAGAGCGTGGCAGGGAGATTTAAAGCACGTTTCTTTGTATGTGTGCACGGCAGTCAGCGGGGGGTCTGTGGCTGCACCGGTGCTTGTTGAGTTTTTCTCTATATGTTATTATCACACTCATCTTTTGCTTATCCTTCATCCTCCGGTGGTAGGAAACATTTCAGTACCACTTTAAATTGAGGTTTGACACAGTCCTTTTTAAACAAAGACAGATCACACAGCGAAAGCCTTCAAGTAATAGTCGGTGTGTCAGCCTACGAGCTGTCAGCGCTGTATGGCTTCAAACCCTTTTTGCCAAGTGGTCAGGCCACACAGTCGATGCTGCCTCTGAGTTTACACAGACATGTTTAACAGCATTTCACAGCAAATCATACACTACAGTAACATTTGTAGTCAGCAGTCTGTGTACTGCGGTAGGTCAAAGATTCTTTGTGCCTTTGCTAATTTCATGTTATTCAGTCCAATCACTAGGAATTCATATTTCATTGTTTGCGTGACTTTGTTTTCTCAGTTCTGCTTTTTAAAATTGTAATCTCACACCCCAAAAATTCATCCAGTACCGCAGCATTAAAATTCATTCATTTAGATGAAAAATGAGTCATTCACCATTGTTACCAGCACACTGAGACAGTCATTCATGAATCCTTGCTTGCACAAACAGTATGAACTCAGATGAAGCACATTTTATTCCGACGAAATCATGTTGCTGCTGGAAGTTAACAATAAGTCATTAAAAAATGTTAATTGCTTTTTGACGCAGTTGAACAGCATAGAGTCTGAGATCTCATGGTTGCAGCCAATCACTGACAAAAACTTGGACGAGAATCTAATTTCTTTACAAATGAAAACATCTTTAAGTGTTGCAACTTCAAGGAAATGACAGTATTGTTTCATAGGGCGTTTCAAGGGGACTATTACATTTCATTAGTCTGATACAGCTAAAAAGCTTTAGATTAAATATGTTAGCCTAGAAAAAAATCTTTTGCTATTTTTCCTAAACTTCTGTCTCATAATAAGTCATTGTAATGTCTTATTCTAACACTGGTTTGATAGTTTAATGACTTCAACTGTCTGCAAGAACCCAACAACACCTGAAAACCATCTGGGATCAGTCAAACTTTGATCCAAACTGTTATGAGGTATTGTGCGGCTCTGGCTTTTGAACAATGACTGGATTCACTGTTGGTCACTCTAATTACAGGGATCCATTGCTGTTTGTAGCAACCGTCTCTGAGCTTTACATACTCCACACTTCTATTTCCTGCATGAAGTGATATATTTCTTTTGTTTAATAGAGACAGTTAAACTGAACATACAGATTGTGATATGTGTATTCAGGCTTCTCTGACATGTTTTCAGTTCTCTATCTTACTCTTAAACTGTGTGTGTATATGTTTAGGAAACACATGTGAAGTAAATCAAAGAGTTTAAGCAGCAGGGATTGGGAGTGTGTTTGATCAGTGCTCTTCCAAAGGAAACTCAGACAAATAACTGGAATAATTCCACACGGCTAAAATAACATTTTCTTTTAGTCCAAATATTGTTTTTTTCCCTCTTCAGATCATTAAACATCATCTTCCAGTCTTTAGACATGTAACTCTACAGCATAGTGTTACTGGATTATACCAACATCTACTGAAAGGAATTTTAATCACTGTTGATTTGTCCGTGTTGCTAGACACAAAATGGAAATGCCTGCTAAATGGGCTATGCAACTAGTCCGTTAAAACACAGCAGATGTTGCTGTTTGGAGATAGTTTACATTGCACGGGAAGTTCATCTCAGGCTCTTGTTGGGTTCAGGAAAAGTTGAAAGGTCTTGAAGAAAGTGGCTGCTCCCTCCTACATTCATATATGATTATTTGTGGGGCCACATACTGTAGTTGCTGAGTAGGTGTGCGTGCGTGCGTGCGTGCGTGCGTGCGTGCGTGTGTGTGTGTGTGTGTGTGTGTGAGGGATATAGTGTGTGTTACTTTCTGTCATTTACTGTCTTTGTCACTCAGTTCTATTCTCTGTACTCATGTCTCTCCCACCACACATCAGTTTACATTATCTCCTCCATTGCATGTGAATAAGAATATCGAGTGCTCCTCATAATTTCAGTTTGCTCGCCAAGTAGCAGTCAGGCAGCGGGTTTGACAGCCTGGGAGGCCACCGCAAATCTCTCATGCACAGTTTATTATGCTGTACGCCAATGCACATGAGCTGAGACACCAGGACAGATGCAGATGTGTCTTATGGTGGGTGGCGGCGGATGGTTGCAGTATAAAAAGTGTTGTATGGAAAAATCTCAGGATGCTTTACAACGGGATGTCAAAGGCTTTAAGTTCTCAGTCTGAGCAGACAGAGGCTGGATGGCAGCCCAGTGGGAGGAGGAGGCAGTGAATGGGAATTATTAGAGACTTAATGTGTCAGTTCGAAACAGCTGAAAAGAGCAATACTTACTATTTTGGCTTGAATGAAGAATTCATATTTTTATGACTTTTGGTGATTAGCAAAATAATTCCTAATTATTTTGTAGATTAACTTATTGGTTCATCATTCAATAATGATAATAAATAATTCATGTTAGGGGCGCCGTAAGGGTCAAAGCGCACCACGTTGGTGTATATATGCCTTGCAGTTGTTTGCTGGTTCGAATCCCGAACTTTCCTGCATGTCTGTACCCCACTCTCCTCCCTGTTTCCTGTCTCTCTAGACTTTCTCTATGATTAAAGGCAAAAAAAACGCCCCAAAATAATAATATACATATTATGATAAGGTATATCTATATAAAATAAAAATGAATGTTAAACCAGGACTAAACCAGCTTACTGCAGGTGCAGTATGTGGGTACTGTGTGTCGCTGTTCGCAGACCAGGCAATTACATGCATCCTTCAGTGTTAATGCACCAAAGATACGTTGACATCCGGTCGTTCAGACCACAGTCAGAGGTGGTCTGGACTGCGTCCGGCCACATTCATCCAGAAAATGGCCTGGACCACTACAAAACCGCCCAGTCGACTTTGGTCGCCACAACAGTCTAATCTTTCCTGCTTAAAGGCTGTATATATTAAAAGGGTCCTGCTGTTGTCATCATAGAGCTGTGTTGTTCTTTGAATCGTTCGGCTTCTCCTCTTTGGTCTTTACAAACAGAAATGACGAGTCTATGTGTTTAATGTCAGCGTAGATGTGACAAACAGATCTGTTAAGTCACTGAGATTCGTCGTCTTAATTTAGGATGTCTATATCATCAATGAGATGGTTTTTTTCTAAGGAATTATTGTCTGTAGTTAGAAGACATGATTGTTTAGTCTCAGCAGAGGTTTGTCCTATTTGAGTGGATTCTGTTCATGAAGGTTATTCCTATTTGTGTAAACTTTTATGAAATTAGTTTCTGGACTAAAATCCTTCATGCCAATATTGAGGTGGTGTTTCAGAGTCTTTTAAATAACAGTACTCCTTCTCTATAAAAGCTATAAAAGCATGAGTGTGCCCTTGTAAACAGCAGCCAACTCAGTGATTTTCTCTGTGGAAACATCTAACACAGTCAAATATTTTTCATATATTCTTCACCCACTTACTGGTTATTGAAACCAGTGACCACAGGAATGGTAATGTCCCATTTATCGCCTCGAGTTGCTCTTCATGTTTTAGTCACGACGCTTTGTTGAAGTGTTCAGTTTGTGCCCGGGGACCGACTGCGTCTGTTCCACGGTGATGTTTGTTTTAACTCCTCGCTTGAAGACGTGAACACATGGCTGCCACTTGGGGAGGAGGGGGAGATTACACATGAAAACAAACAGAAAATATTCAAATTTACAGCCACCGTTTTTACAGGTATTATTTTTAGCAGTGCCCAGAGAGTACCAAAAACAGAACAAGCCCAATGAGGCCTGACTGGAGCAATGAAACACAATATTTCATCCTGGATGGTCGATCGGATCACAGGCTTAGACTCAGACTCGTGGAATTTAACATCTATACTGAGATTTACGATTATCACTGAATTTTACTTACGTTTGTTTTCACAGCTCGGATGGTTTGAGTCGCCAGCTTTGTCTTTTTTTTTTTTTTTTTTACAACTTCCACTGCTGTTATGAGGTTTGTTTCGGGCACTAGATGTAAAACTACAGTGTTTGTCAACCACACAAGACAGTGAAGTTTCTAAAGACCGTGACGTGAAGTGAAGAGACGTACGTCACGCTTAATAAAACACAGTGAACACGCTATTTTACAGTATTTACCCACCTTTTACATGCAGTTCACATGTTTCATTTTCATAGTGCTGTGTGATGTACATTTGTTTTGTCAGACCTTTAACCTAATCCTGTCAGATTATTTCCACCATAATCAATAAGAAAGTTTGTATTTTCTAATAATAGTAATAATAATAATAATAATAATAATAGCAGTTCTATCTCATGTTCATGTTTGTCTGCTTACCCTGCTACCCTTTGTCGTAAAGGTCATTGAGGTTGCTCAGGTGAAACCATGGCAACTAGTTAGCTGGCAAATCTATACATACTTAATTATGTTTACAATTGAGCTTATAGTTCAGTCCCCTGAACCTCGAGTTTAGCTCTGGCATTTGGCAAAATGAGATTGCGAACGTTGGATTTCACCTAGGAGAGGGACAGAAACGCAAACCCTAGAGAAGGGCAGAGGGAGACTTTTAAGGGTTACAATTTACAGCACTTTTCTTATTTGTTGTTTACTCAGTCTGCAACCTTTTCGAGGCAGAGAAGAAAAGAAGGAGCAAGAGAAAAGACATGAAAAAGGAGATGGGGGTCAGCGGTCTGTCGCTGTGAGGAGCCTGGTGCCGTGGCCTTTATAAATTTTAACAACTCATTGTTCTTAACAAAGTACACAGCAGCTTCACGCAGCAGGTCCAGCTTCTTTCTTAATGGCTGTAAGAATTTAACGTAGACATAAGTGGTGTTCCTGTCTGGTGCATTTTTATGTTTTTCTTCTATTATTTCTACCTTCCCAGTTAACTTATAAATCTCCAGCTGTGGTAAATCACACATCTGGACGTTACAATATTAAAAAGAGTAATGTGCTGGTAAATGTAAAGAGGTTTATTTTCATCCTCTGAGGATGAATGTGAACCTGTTAAGCTGCAGCAACATTATTTACTGGTTCAAGCAAAATAAGTCAACGCTGTTTAATGTAAATTAATTTGTATAATTATAAATATAAAATATCAGCAGCAGCTAAAATATTAAAAATAAAAATGTAGCCTATTTTAATTGGCTTATTCTTCCATGATACAACAGTGATAACATGTCTGGGTTAATTTAATTGCTGTGAGAAGATGATTTTTTTACTATAATTTTATTTTTATTTCTTCATTACCTTCTAGTTTCAAGGTCAAGGTGTCTTTGTTACCCACAATGGGCAATTTGTTTTGCAGCCGGCAGAATTAAACAGTTCACCAAGAGAAATTCAGCTTTGACTGGATATAAACACAACATGGAGACATTAAAAACATAAAAGACATAACAACATAAATAATGACATGAAAACACTCTTCAGAGGGTATTTAAAAGGGCGGTTACAACAGGTACAACTGCTTAAAATAAATCTACGTAATTTGCATGTATCTCTACACTGCTCCACACACTGGTCTGAAGTCTGGTCCATGTGAGGGCAGGAGGGTGAACATTATGCTCTATCAAAAAGCAAAGATAATTTACTTATTTACTTTACTTACTTTATAGTATTGCAATTAAACAGTTGATTCTGTCCCAAGTATTTTGATCAGTACTATTGTCTGATCATTGATTCACTGTTTGCACTGTTTGTTTCACGCATTCTTCAGTGCAACACTTTAAGATGACCACTAGAGGGCAGCATTATGCAGTGAAATTATGTTCTCTCTCTCTCTCTCTCTCTCTCTGTCTCTCTCTCTCTCTCTCTCTCTCTCTCTCTCTCTCTCTCTCACACACACACACACTTAGTTTAACAGATGTACCTTTAATATTAAAAGCACCTCCAGCAAACAGACCAGTAATAGTTCAACAGGTGTAACTTTAATTATTGATGCTATATATCCATTGCCCCGTCATCTACGTCATGGTTATAATTCATTCTCCTGTCACCAGGTTCAGCTTTTAAATCTCTCACACGCAAGTTAACACACTTATAAAGTGTCTCATGGTCTTTCCTCAATTAATACTTTGAGGTTCTGAGTGAAGAACCTCTCAGGGACACTTATGTTCACATCTACTTTGTGCTTTTATTGGTCACATTTCTGAGTCATCTAGTCGAGTTTCAACAACAGCCCAGGTACAGCTGTAGGCTTCTTGTTTAAATATTGGTATATAGGTGATATGAGGACTCGAGAGGGAGTTAATTCTAACAAAAATACATTAACATGAAATGTATTACTAACAAATTTGGGCCTGATTGTTGTTGTCGGCCTCTTCACCCTCTAACTTCACTACCCTGTTTTGCATCATCTGGATTGTATTTGCAGCCTAATCTGCTACACATCCCACGCTTGAGCTGTAAAGCCCCAGGTGAAGCAGTTGTTAATGTGACAGCAATGGAACACACCACTAAATAAATGCATCGAAGTGGATCATTACTTAAGAATTAAGTCTGATCTAACTGCTCGATAACCTGTTTAGGTCAAAGCAGAGCTGGTTTGAGGCTGTTTCACGATGCAAGAACGACCACGTCACATCTGGATGAATGGAAATGATTTGGTACATTGGAAATTATGTGCACGGGAAAATCAGAGGCTGTTGTTTAAACACTGTAATCAGGTTTGCTGATGCTCTAGAGCAGGATTTTTGTTAGTGGCTCAGGGTATCTTCTTGTTACCCATGTAGAAATAAAAAGAGAAGATGTTGGACAAATAGTAATCCAGTAGTCTGCATTTAGCCTTAAAGTGCTGTTGTTTGTCTAAAATGGTGTTTAATTTTTTAACAGGAGACGTGATGAAGATTCCATGAGCTTCAACTGAATCAGTAACTGATGATGACAATTATTAGATCATATTTCACTGAAATTACCTGCAACTTTACTGCAACAACTGTTACAAACACCCGGTGTAAATGAGGCCTGTGATGCGGTGAAGAATAAAGCTTTCAGCTTCAGTGAGAAACTGTTTGTTTTGCAGCAGCTGTGTAGCAGCTGCTTTGTCCACATAGATACACACAATCATACACCTGTAACTGTATCACACTATACACATGTAAGAACTCACAAGTGTGTGTGTCTATTTACTGTATTTAAACACTAAATCTCTCAATCCAAAGTCGTCCTTTTAATGTTTGTAATGCTGCCTCTCTGTTTAATGAACATACATTAAGACCAACAATGATCAAACCACACACTGTTTGTGTCTTTGTAAAGACAAAACACACAAAGGACAGTCTGAGGCTGAGTAAAGCTCTTAGGTTCGCACCATTAGCTCCTGTTTAGAAACTAGAGGTGGTTTCCATTTACTTAACCACGTTTTTTTTTAACTCTTTCTCCTCTTTAACAAACAAAGACTCGCCCTGTCAGCTTGTTGTGGACATAGTCACCTGTGTTACAGTGGATCAGGTAGATATTAAACAGCTCTGGTGACACATTTAGGCCTGAATTTAGATCAGTCTTAGGATTGTTGTTGTTTTTTTTTTATACATTGCAAGTTCCTGCATGAAGAATGTGAAATACAAAGACCAAGTTTATTATTATTGATTGTTTGCATCCACTTACAGTGGGATGAAGATGGTCCAATGGCTGTTTTTTGGTAAAGTTTACTGATGTGTCATCAGTGGAAACTGCACAACTTTTAGATGTGAATCATTTACATAATAAATAAATGTATTTCTGCTTTGTAGCTGTTGATGAATCAGTCACAATGTATCCAGAAAAGCAGTTTATTACATTACATTACAGTAGTAAACTACATCCAGTGTTTTATTTTTATTTATTTATTTATTTTTGGCCAAAATCAGTAGTGGCCGACAAAGTCAAGCACCAAATTAAAAGAATAAAACTTAATATAACAATGAAAAACATGTCATCAAAAGCTACACTCGCATGCACACCGACTTCTCCTCAGTAAAACAAAACATTCACATATAATTATTTTCTTTTGAGACATGCACAATTTGAATTCACAGCAAACTATATCATATATCCAAGATCAAATGACACTCAATGAACTTCGACCCTAAATAACCTCACACTGATCTGGATCAAACACAGCATTCTACCATTATTGACTATACAGAGTAAGTGTTGATTCATTATATTTTACTATAATAACACAGGTCTTTAACGAAGGTGAGGTTTGACACCGAGACACAGAGATAGCTCATTTTTCTGGATCTTTCCGTCCTTGTTGACGTCACAGTGACGGAGTAGAATGGCTCGCAGCTCGTTGAGCTCAGGACCCGTGATGTTGGGCTGGAGAGGAGACGGGAGACATTAGAGTGTAAATGTGGTTCTTGTAAGCAGCACAAATGCTTTTTAGCTTTTAACGGACATCTTTTCCATCTGTTCAAGCTCTAGTTTGTAAACAACATCATCATGCATCATTACCGCACCCATCAAACTCAATTAGCATCTGTTCCAAAGGATATCATCTCTTGTGGATGACCGTTACATTTGTTACAATTAAACTGAAATACAGTATGCTTATTTAGACTTGTATCTGGTGAAGAAACAAGATGTGAAATGCAGTGGTGTTTTTGACTTTGCTAGTTTCGTGTATATGCTAATCTATTAGTCTGCTAACTACAGCTGGTGACTAGGCCTTGTTCAACTTTGTTGTCAACACTATTGTTGTCCATGGGACAACAGATCTGCCTGCAGCCAGGGAAACACAAGCTAGCGTGTTTAGCAGCAGCTGAAATTTCTAATATAAACACATACATATGGCACCTCATAAATGAATAATTAATAACACAGCTGTTCAAACATTTATACTCCATATGAAGCAGGCTAGTTTTTTTTTATGCAATGGTATTGTCTGATTGGTCAAATTCAGTTATTGAAAATTGGTATTTGAGCTTAAGTATTTTGGTCATTTTAATCAGTAAAGTCACAACCATATACCGTAACCCTTCCCCCTTAAATCACATGCTCACATGCAAATCACACGCAACGCTGTTTGGTCATGTTTTTCTTGTCTTTCCAGTTTTATTTCATTTTTTTGACTGAAGTTAGTATCTAGTCTGTCTTTAAGACCTTCCCCCCACTTCTTCACCCTGCAGCAGGTGTCTGTTCCTTCTATTGTCTCTAATAGGAGCCATATTGCTAACTTGTTAAGCCTCAGTTACCGGTGAATGATCAGTGGGTTAAATTTTGTGCAGCCGCTGCTAAACTGCTGCAAAAATAAACCTCTGTTCTTATCTGGACATCAGTTTTCTGTAGTTTCTACTGCAGTGCAAATCAACTTCAGTCAGAGGTGATTTCAGTTCATTTCACTCCGTCTCATGTATCATCTTAGATTAGTGAAAACGATATCACTCTTCTAATAATTCCCTGGGGACTCTCCGTTCCTTCCTCCTCACGAACGCCAAGTAACCACGGAAACAGCTGCACATTCCATCATCTTTTTAATGAGCCTGGACAAAGTAACACCTGGAGCTTTGTACTATTAATTGCAATACATTTAGATGTGACAAGTGTCCTGTGTTTAAAGTGGATGAATGTAGAGAATGTAATTGGCCGTGATTGTCACAGCCTCTGACACTTATAAACTTATAAAAACTCATAAAGTAGGTTTCAAGACCATTCTGATATCTACAGTTGTTTCTGCAGAAATGTGGCGTTCACAGTTGTTGTCATTTCTGAAAACAGAATAACAGAGGTAGTCTCCACATTTTAGGTAAGCAACACTTTGGTGATTAGCTCTGGGGCTTTAAGAAACAAAAACAAACAAACAAAACGATCATTAAAAAACACAGGTGGAACAGCACAGACTCTTACCCTGACCAACTCCATCATATCTTTGACAAAACCGTCCACTTCAGGACCCTCCAGTGCTCCTGTCTTACTCTGATAAAGAGAAAAGAGAAGAAAAATGCAAAAGAAATAACTAATCACTTATTAGTATTTACAGGTGTCTCACATCATTCAGTCAGTTATTTGATAGTTTTCTTCTTTGGTAGCTTCATGGCCAAGCGTGAACAATCCAAACATGCACTTGATATTTGTTCAACCTCTTTGCAGTGTCTCAGATCCAACGTACATGCTGAAGAAAATATGATGCTGTTTTAAAATCTGAAATCTGTAACATTTAGCATATTTTATCCCAGTCTAGGAGCAAAAGATCATATGAAGACATGCTTTGTTAAATAAAAACTTAGCTGTGGAAAAGCTGTTCTGTTAAATGCTTAGAGCAGTGAGCAGTGATGTGACACGTGGATGACAGACTGAGGCGCTGGCTGTGTGTTAAAATCAATGCCACCTTAACTGTGCTGTTATTTATGGAAACTACTTAGTAACCAAATTCAGTAGCTTCTCACAAAACTTATCTGAAAATGACAGTGGATTTAGACTAAAATAGAGGAAACTTGTCAGGGAGTCCTGATGGGAATGACTCCTATCTGGCATTGCAACGTGAATAGTCAGCGTGACTTGACAATGTAATGGGTGCTTTACTCTATTAAGGTACATTAGGAATAAAGGAGCTAATTGGATTTGTGGTCACTGATTTCTCAGAGTGCCATACATTATGCATTTTTGAGTGTGTTAATTGGAATTGGGGAAATTTTAAGTAACCACAATATCTGCTTCAGTTGAAGTGATGCTATCTGTCGTTTAGTGCAAAAAAGCACTTCATCAAAGGTACAGCCTAAAACCAAACTACTTTTTTTTTTTCCAAGAACAACAGTTATTAGCTATGACCTTTTGAAATAGCAGTTGTCATCCGTCTACCAGAGCATTACTGTACTTACAACATCATAATGATCAAATATCTTCTCAAAATCTCTCTTCCTCTCTTCTTTACTGCAGGCCTGTGGAAAAGAAGGGAGAAGTTGAAACACAAGACACACTCACTAGCCTGTTGCAACATGATTTAGTTTAATGTTTTCATCAGACAAAAAGTGCAAAAGAAATATATGATTCACTCACATCCATCTGGAACTGGAGCAAGAAATTCTCCTGTAAAGCCAAGATCCTGTTTGAGAAAGGAAAGTTTAAGAAATGGAAAACTGACTGTAACATTCAGGTTAGTTATGTGGTTTCACTGTGATATTTAAATACTGCCTCAACAGAGTCGATTTAAATGCTGTAGAAAATAAAACTGTTGAAATCCTCATTTTCTTGTTGCTTTGAGTTTGTTTTTAAGCAAAATCTGACCAAATAACTGTCTTGCCTGTCCAAACATGTAACAACAGATACATGTTCAGTACCTGGCCAGGTCGTTCAAATCCAAGCGTCCATCCTTGTTTTTGTCAAAGATTTTCATCTGCAAGAAAAAAAGGATGTGTTGAGAAGCATGAAAAATAACTGTAGCCTGTTCAGTTGCTGGTTATTACCTCACACCACCTGTGACTCTAGAGTCAAGTCATCATTCGATTTGACTTTGAGCATGAATCAATCTCTTCCAAACTTAAATCTTTGAAATAGTAGGACTGTGTCATCCAAGGCTGTGGGTTTTCACAGACATAATTTGATATATATCGTCTGTTGTTCTGTCTTCTGACAGCTGCAGCTCCACATCTCATGAAAATAATCCCACGAGTGAAAAGTAGTTTGGCAGACTGGTTTATTGTAGCAACTAGAATCTTCTACAGTTTTTATTTGTGACATGTCTGTGAGTTTGATTGTTCATCCCCCGGCTTGTAAACACAGTATTTTTGACACAAATCTTAACTTGCACTTAGCTATGAAATTATGTCATTTGTTAAGCTCAGAGTGATTTTAAGTTTTTGGCCATTATTCAAGAATTCGCATGCTGTTTAACAGTGGCAGGGCTGGTTACACCTGTGAAGTAGTAATTGTAGTTTCTGTTTCTACTAATGTAGCAACACTTATAAGCTCCATGAAAATTGTGGCTGATTTAACCAGATTAACACAGCTACTTCATACAGCATAAACCAAATATTTCCCCAATTCACTGTGAATTCATTTCATTTCTGCTCAGTGTGACTATATGTACTTTGTTTTACTGTCTTTTTCATCATCGTCTCTCTCCTCTCCTCTGCTTTCTGTTTCATTGAGTGTGCGTCTTGGCCCCTCACCACTCGCACAAAGTGGATGAGAGGAGAGACAGGTCGACAACTTGTTACGTTAAGTGCAGTGAAAGCTTTTTAGCGTGTGTTGTAAAATCCCTCTAAAACCAAAGATGGACGGATAGCGACCCTAAATGTCACAACGTCTGTCGTGTCTTCTCTAAATGTCTGCAATCTGGAGACTGTGGATGGGATCCTAGCAGCTCATCATGACACCTACTTTTGAGAAATGTTCCCCATTCTTTAGTGAATTTCCTCATGAGGCATCAATTAAGTCTTCCTTATCTCCCTGCAAGACTAGAAGAACAGGCTTTGACCTGACCTGGCTGCAAGAGAGGTAGGATTCCTCCAGGTCCTATAAGAATTTAGAGGAGCATTTTCTTATGTAGCACTCAGACTGCCGAGGAAAGGTGACAGAGAATCAAAAAACGTTTAAACCTCGTCTTTGTTGAGGGACGGTAGTCCACCCACATTCAGGAACATGCAAAAAGAATTTCTGAGTATTTTCATGGAAATTTGTCTTTTAGAAATGTGCTAGAAAATGAGACAATTTCAAAAACAATTGTTTGTCATTTTACATACCCCTAGCCCCCCACACACACACACACACACACACACACACACACACACACACACACACACTCACTCTGTGATTGCATTCCCTCCCCTTTAGAGGCGATTAGCTGTAAAAAGATGGTCTGTCTGTGTTCTGAAGTAATAACAAGCAATACAGATCAACAAGGGTCACAACCCTGTTCAACCATTCTCTGTCACCTTTAAGGAAACGGATACATAACTGAAGTGTATAGTCAGCTAAATACCTGCAACCTCCCGCCCTTTGAAGTGGTTAACGTGAGCAAATCTGTCAACACACACTGATCACAAGTCAGATTACTACTAATAAAGGCATCTGAGTTAAAATGTTGCCTCTAACAGATAAAGTGAGTACATATGTGTGAACTTCATACACTACAGGTATCTTTGTGTCATCATGTTAATACCAAGCAAGATTAACTATGTAATGTATGTGTGTGTGTGTTTATTTTTTTAATTTATTGTTTTATTACCATTGTGTCGGTGTACTCCTCCACTTTGTCAGAAGACACATCCTTGTGGTGCTGCTGGAACAAGTCTTTCAGGAAAGCCTAAAGAACAACAATTTATCTTGTGATTCTGCAGCAGAAGAGTTAGTTTTAAAGAAAAAAAGGTTGTTGTTGAGGCTGAAAAAGGACAAACACATCAGAGTATGACAGAAGGTGAAACAGTGGCCAAAGGTTTCTGTCATTCTCTGCCGGCACCACAACTGCTGGTTGTTCCTTCAACAGAAAAATGTGTGTAATTGGTGAGGGGGTGTGCGTTTTGTTCATGTTGACATCACCTTCAGCTCCTGCGCTGATATATAGCCACTGCAGTCGATGTCATACTTCCTCCATATCTGTAGTGAGCAGGAGTCAGCAAATCAGCAAATGGTTACGTGCAGTCTGAAGTAAAACCAGTTACAGTTTTTTAACGTTGTTGCTCATTTTTTCTTGTGATCTGTGATTTTACCTTCATGAAGTCGACACTATTGTCCAGAGGAGCTTCTCTGCGGAAAATTAGCAGGAAGTTCTCATCCTCGGGGAGGATCATGTTGGCCAACTGGAAAACAAAAAGGAAGAGTCAGACCAGAGAGCAGTGACTGAATGATGATGTTTGATAAGACTTTCCATTTACTGTACTTAAGTCATATCCAGTTTATTCTTGGAGAAAATAACAGTGACCAGGTTTTGAGAAGTCATAAAAATAGTCTTTCACTCTTGATCAGATCGAGACTCAACTTTTTATTAAGTCTTTTCCAAAGAAGAATCAGGCCAGATGAAACTCAACAGTGATGTCCTTGGATTATGTTCAACAGCTTTTACAAACCAACAACCTTTTGATATCCCTTTGGTTTTGAATAATGGGTGCTTTACTCTCTTATGGTACATTAGAAATAAAGGAGCTAATTGGATTCGTGGTCACTGATATGAGTCCTCTTATGCACGCTGCCATGCATTATGCATATATGAGAGTGTTTGGAATCAGGGAAACGTTAAGTAGCCACAGAATCTGCCTCAGATGGAGTGATGCTATCTGTGGTTTAGTGCAAAGAAGCAATGAGTTGGATTATATTCAACAGCTTTTACAAACCAAGAACCTTTTGATATATCTTTGATTCTGAATTTTTCTTTTTAGAGCCTCATTGTTTATCTCCTTCACAGGTGCAATCACCTCTTTAATCCTCTTATAGAAAGGTGACTCCACCTTTTGTGAATAAAATAACACTAAAAGAAAACATGGCTGCTTTAGTCAAATTTAATAGTCAGCTGCTATTTGGGCTCTTTCTCTATTTCCTTAAATTCTGCTTATTTGATTGAGTTTACGTGACTTGGTGAGGACCAAATAAGTGCAGTTTTTGATCCAAAGTTTCTCGAGAAAACCTCAAACATTGTTGCATAACATTAAGAAAAAGGCAGAACTACAAGTGCATGCAGAATCCACGCTTCATTACTTTGTTAGATTTCATAAATTAAGGCTTTTGTTCTCAGATGGATTAATGCAGTTCAGTACATCTCGCACAGCAAGACCCCAGAGCGGATTAATATTTTCTTGTCATTCCAGTGAACCATCCCTACACCAACGTCTGGCTACTTTCCAGTTCATGTTCCTCTCTTCTTGTCTGTCCTTTAACAATATCAGCTCTACATTAGCAGATTAAACTGGCCGGTGTCATCAGTGTAATTAAAATACGAGATGATACTGCAGCCATTTGGGTTACAAAGCCGCAATGCAGCAACAGTGATGCCAACTACAGATCACACAGAAACTCGGTGATAAGACGCTGATCAACACAAGTCTCAGCATCGTCATGTGTCTAAGTTAAAACATTAATTAGAAGTTGAAAAAATGTATCTATTAATCTGTTGATTTTTTTTTTAAAAATGATTGTGGATTCTATAAAATGCAATATCTGCAAAAGTGATAAAAGCAGCAAATAGCACTTATAGTGTATACACAGAACACAAAGTGTACATCGGCAGTGATTCTGCTCAGACTGTATAAAACATTACAGATGGCCATTAAACATGGATGACCGGTTAAAGCCCTCATTTCCACCCACTGAGTCCAGAACCTCCAGTAAAAACCTTTAGGGGACAAGGTTCCCAAACTCTGATTACTACTAATAAATAAACACTAAAAGTACCATAAATGCATGATACAAAAATCCAACAGTAAGTAGGTTACTACTTAGTTATTATAAATAGTTTACAAAAGTATAGATTAGTCATACCACACTGATCTTAATGCAATTCTCAGACAGGATGCTGTGGCTTTCACATACACTTATTAACTTCCTTATTGCAGCAGAAGCAACAGTGTAAAGCGAAACGACATGAAAAATGATAACTGCTGGTTTGCCATTAAGCAAGGATCAGCTGTCATTTACTGCAGTTCTGCAGTAAACTGTTTTGTCAACTTGTAGTAGTTTGTGGTTGCGTATATTCTTCACTCTGGGCAGTAATGATTGGATATGATATGAACCAAATGTGACATTAAAACAGTTTTAAATCTAATGTTTCTTCCATTGGCTGCGTTCATTCAGTAAAGGCAGGCAGGAGTCCTTGTCCTCTCGCTGCTTTACATAAAAAAACATGTCATGTTGCAAAAAATAATAACGAATGAGTTTCAGGCAGTGAGCAGTGTTATTATTGGAGGAGACATGAGAAGTGTTGAAGAGCATGTGTAACTTCAAGAGAAGCTACAAAGAGCTTTGTTTCTGCTTCAGCCTCAGTAAATCAATCTCTTCAACAGACCACTTATTGCATACATATATTGATTTTTTTTTTTCCCCGCTGCTTTCCCTGCTTCACGAGTAGAAGTCAAAGCTTCAAGGGCTGTGGGTGCATTGCATTAAGGGATTTGCCTAATGAACGAACAAATGAGCAAAACTGTTGTTGTTGTGCCAGGAGCTGCATCAGTTACGTGGAGACTGAGAGCAGTGTCATCAAAATACGGGAATTTCTCGGCCACAGCTTGTTTACTTGTCAGTCAAATTTGATGTAATTAAATGAACTGACTCTATCTAGAAGTCGTTTTAGAATTATTTGTCATCAGTAGAGAGCAATTTTGTTCTACTTAATGACCCAAAAGGAGCATTAGGCTTTTAAACATTTAGAATAGTTGATGCCTTCTAGTTATATTTTATTTATACCTATGTACATACTGTAGAGTGACAGGTGTTTGATAAATTGAGTGCTCTCTCTTTCTCTCGGTGACCCTGCACTCTCTAGAAAACATCCTAGCTTAAACATTAGCAGTCCAGGAAATTAGTTCTTGTTCTTTTTGAAGATGGTACAAGCTGTATCATTGCCATAGACACGTGATATAAATTAAAGATGAGGAGGAAGCAGAGAGAGAACGAGAGAGTGAGGCAGGGGTTGAATGGAGTAGAAGAAAGAGAGGGAGACAGACAGAGGAAGAGGAAGATCTAAAATAGAAAGTAAAGAGGAAAGATGTGTACAGACAGGAAAGAAAGAGAGATGAGATCATCACTTTTACTACCTATAGAGTGGCCTGAGACTAGTAATAGAGATATTCTGATACCATTGTTTTCTTCAGCCTGAATGTATATCCAGGTGGGAAAATGTGAAGTATGTAAATTAATTACATGGTATCGGATTGGTGAATAGACTCAGGCAGTAACAATGTTACTTGGTATGAAGGAAATAACAATCAAATGAATAAAGTCAGACAGAAAACGTGATGTACCTCCTGAATCTGTAGTTTCCCGTCAGAAGTGACATCATAGGCGGACATAAACCTCTTCTTCATTTTCTGAACTTGTTCTTCAGTCACCTTCTCCTGTAAAGACACAATAGATCAAAATGAAGAATTGATTTTCCTGCACCAGAGCCACCATTATAGTCACCTGAACTGGACACGGACACAGAGGATGATGACCCAGTATGTGAAGTATGAGTTATAATAAAATGTAAGAAAAAGAACTTGCTAAATCACACTGACTCCTTTATATCACACATATAATGTATTTAAAACATCTCAGAGAAGAATCATATTACAGGACTTAACACAGGGTGAGTCACAGTTATTTTAAGCAGTGTCACCATGGATACTCCTTTGAACTTCCATTTTCTTTTCGAGGTTTTCTTTCTCGACCTCAGACTTAAATCATTTGTGTTAACTTTCTTTGACCTTAGCCTACTTTAGCGTACAGAACTGTTGTAGTGTTTTTTTTCATGCATCTAGTATCTGCAGCAAGCATGTCACTGCAAAGACTACAACGAGGTCCTTTAAATAATGATGAATCAGGAACTACTTTTTACTCAAGAAATATGAGGAAGATGTGTTGTAGCACATTAAGTTGCGTAGATGCAGCATGGTTCTTATCTGACATTTTACTTTCCAGTGTAGTTAGTGTTTTTATTTGTTTTGTTATGTTGTTTTTTTTCTTTCATCCAGAGCTCTGACGAAAGCTCAGGGCCAGTAAACACAAGAACACTTTCCTCTGTTCAAGTTATTTTAAAATATATTTGGCAACTAATCTTTATGCGTCTTTTTAAACGCCTCAGTGACTGTACTGTAACTATAGAAACCTGTTAATCTATGGTGCTGCTGTCTGAATCATTGCTTCATGTGGAGCAGAGAGCACACAGTCCGCAGACTGCAAGGTGCCAGGACCTCGCTCATTACAGGCAGACAAATTTGTCTTCGGCATCATCTCCCTATCAAACACTTGTGTTTGGCACCGGCAATCTCCTGTTGCTAAGCAAAAGTTTTTAAAGCGTGTACCAGCTTCAAGTTAAAAAAAAAATGCAAAACGAGGTATGATACAATGGAAGGAATTATGGAAAAAGAGACAACATTATTCATGTTGTCTAATGCTTTAAGGGTTTAATAAATAACAGAATAAAAATAAGAGGAAATGACAGAATAAATGTGTTTTGTTTTTTGTAGCTCGAGAAATACACCAAACCGTGTTCATCCTGGGGGCATAAATGAAACGGTGAACGTCAGAGAGACAAAGTGACATGTGGTTGGTGGTCTGTTTGTTTTAGTGCAACTCCATTAGCGTCCATGGGAGTCCCATAAAACACACACACAGCTATCGTAACAGTTGTACTACACACTCATATGATTTTCCATTATAACTGGTCAGGCAGAGGGATCAATCTTTAGTCAGTATAACAGCATTTACCATTGCTCAGTAAACACTATGTGTCATTAGCGTACACACACACACACGTACAGCAGCCCCCCCAGGTCAATTTGTAACCAAGTCAAAGGCTTTTCCTCTGACAGGAACCAGAAATCTTTAATTGTGTTGTGTTTTTGTGTCTAACATCCTTGCAGTCACCCCACCCATCCAGACAACTGCACTGAGCTTCAGCAGAGATCATAAGTGCTGCAAAGTCTGTGTCCAAAACCTGTTGTTTCCTAAATGCTGGATTTAACTTTAATTTTGATTTTATTTAATTAACATTGTGTTGCGAATAAACAAAGTTCAACAGTGTCCAGAAGTGTAGGACAAATCCACATTAAGATGGTAAAGATAATCATTTTTGAAATTTTGTGGAAAACGTTATAAATGACTGAAGTCTGAAGTCTTCACTCTTCCTTCAGCTCTAAATGGTTGAAGTGTCTCAGTCTTATTCTGCTTTTCAGCTGCTAATTAACACAACAAGTCATTCTCAGTCCACTTTGGTTGTTAATTGAGGATCATTGTCCTGCCGATGAAATGAAATGTCGTCTGAGGAGATTTGATGCATTTGACTGATGCTCTTGTGCACATCTGCATTCATCCTGTTTCCTCTGTCACCAGTGAATCCACTGATAAATGCCGGTTTCATTCGCAGCCAAATGTGATCGAGCCATAACAGAACCACTGTCATTTTTGACAGATGAGGCGGTGGCTTTGAGTCGTGAGCTGTTTTTTTTTTTTTTTTTCCTTTTCTTCCTCCACACTTGTCACCACTCTTTGTCTCAGGGGTCTCCACCCCTTTCAAGAAATGATTTACAATTTTCAGTAACATGTGTCTGATGTGTCAGATGGGGAATCGTGCCCATCACGATGTTGAACTTGCCAAATGGAGACCGATTGATCTAATTAACTTAACATTTACCAAACACTCACTCTTAGTCAAACTGTTTCACACCAGTCATCTCCGTGGCCACATTTTGAAAACAGATATCTGAAAAGCTGAGTGTAAACAAACATATAATCTAAAATTAGGACAGCAACACTTTAATTTTCATATTCGGTTTTCATTTAACACTTGAGGCTTGAGTGTGAACATATCAGAAATGTCATATTTCAATACGTTTGGTCTAAAGATGAAGTTAAAATAATTGAATAGTCTTTAAGTTCTGGCTTTTTGTGTATAATTTATTTAAGATAAGGCTGCTAAGTAGAGTGCACTTTGAGTTAATATGAGGTTAATATGGAGTTTTTTTTTTTACTACATGACCAAATGATTGAGTAAACAGGCGATATCAATCAAATGTTCAAAATTTGAACAAGAGTGTCTTTGGTTGGCTCCAGATCTGAGTTTATCTTCTTAATCATATTGGCCTTTCTTGGTGTAGCAGCAGTCGTGGCCTGATCTCGAAACAGTAGCCAGTATCGAAACACAGTCAATCTCTATAGGAAACACTAGGAATTGTAGGAAACTTGAAGCTGAATGGAAACATTAACAAAACAACATAGTAACTTACTGCTTTTGATGCAGTTAACACTTGCACATTGGTCTAGATATTTACTCCCTGTACATGATGAGATCATTTTATTTTGAAAACTATTTTCATTTCCTCTTCTAAATGTGCTTTTGTAGGGCCAAAGATTGACAGATATGCATTCTTCGTTATCAGATGGGAGGTGACGTTCCTGTCAGTGGCTTTATGTCTGTACGCTGCCTTTTACACGCAACACATCACACCATGACAATGTACTGAGCTTTTACTTTTGAGCTTTCATCACTCAATACTGATGAATTCATCCAAACAATGCTGACTCACCTGCGGCCCCAGTCTCTTCATCATGTGACGGAAAAAGTCATCAAGCTCTTTTCCCTCGATGTAGCCATTATCTGTCAAGAACAAAAACACAAGTTGTTCAAGCTGTTGGGTTGCAAATCATTTTCTTCAAAATAAAAATTAGTAATAATTCACGATGAAGCTTCTCACATAGGGCTTTACTATCTCACACAGAAACAGTCAACATAGTAACTTCCACTAGCCTTTTTGTATTTTCAAGACCGTTGAATATAATATTAAGAACTTTAAACAGTTGTTGCACCCAAATCTCACAAATTTATCCTCATAAAAACACTCTGCCCAAGGTGGTAAAACATACAATGAATTAAAAAAGTAGTGTGCAGCCAGACTTGTGACTTGTGTGGATGTATTCATAGAAGTAAAAATATGAATTGTTCTTACCATCTGCATCAAAATGTTGCCAGATTTCCAGGAAACCAGCTGCATCCAGTTTATCAAAGGCACTGTCCATTTTAATAGAGCAGCAAGTTAACTTGTGCACATAAACACAGTGAAGACTGAGGTTTCAAACTGTTATTGCACTGTTCAACAGCCTGCTTGTTTCACATATGCCCTTTCCGACTTTGTAAAAAAACCACACCCCCTCTGTGTAGGAGAGAGAGAGAGAGAGAGAGAAAGAGCACTTTGAAAAATTGTATTTGCCATCTGGTGGTTGTATTGTTACACTGCAAAACGCATCTTCATCTGACCAGTAGTTACACAAACAACAAGGCAATGCAGACATTTTAAAGCCTGTAAAATTATTTTAATCAATATTAATATTTGCATGAAGAAATGTCCAACACCAGCAGAATGACGCAAACATGTTGATCTGAGACATAAACTGGTACAAATAATATATGGAGACCGATAAAAAGAGCAAAAATGACAATAGTATTTCTGCTGTTTTCCTTTTTTCCGTTTTCTTTTTTTTACACCGGCTCAAGAAACAGTCGCTGTGTTTTTGCATTAATTCTTTTCTGAATCATGATGAAAGTAACATTATATTGATTACATGAAATAACAAATTAATACAAAGAATACAAATAATTAATTAATTTCTACATTTATGAACACAATGTACAAGTGAGTGGAAAAAAACAACAAAGGATCAAGACATCACCGGCCACTTTTTTTTTTTTTATTCCAAATAAGTTACAAACAAACCCTCTAGTATAGTAGTAGTGTACTTAGTACCAAAACAATATAGGGTTTGCTGTGGTCACATAGGCGTGTGAATATACCACAGTGTGTATATTACATGTGCATATAATACACATACATATATATACACACACATACACCTACCAGTATGAAAGCACATATATACATACAGTACAACTCACATCATGCAGTCACACATTTAGACTCAGGAGGGGGCAGGGTCTAGGTTTGATGCTACTGTTTTTTTTTTTGTTTTGTATTGTTGTTTTTTTTTCATTTATTTTCACTCCGTGCACCAACAGAAATGACACAGATGCTCATTTTTTTTTTCCAGAATCGAACCAGAAATCGCTGTCAGTCCTTGACACAACTTGACAGAAACACAGCCAGCTGCTTCCTACTTAGAAAGCAAAAATAGTACAGAGGACAGAGTGTCTAGATAAAGTTTCCTTGGATCAGGAAAAATGGATGAACGGAATACAGCACATAGCCACATGTGTTCGCTTTAAACATATTGCAAAGTAGTGTTTTGTATTGTTCTTTTTTTTCTTCCCTCCAGTGTCCTGAAACACCTGCCACACAAAAAAAAAGTGATATTTGAATTTTGGGACAAAGACTGAAAATCAAAGAAAACATTGACATCAAGTACAGATTGACTATATACAGCAGGAACAGTGTTATTTCCAAGCCATGATTAGTGATTGATAGAGAAGTTAAAACCTCATCATTACTCTACAAAAAGACATCGATAGACACCGTAGGAAAAGGTGCAGCAGTAAGAGCTTTGGCCCAGACTTGAATTTGACTCTTGTACAGTACAATGAAAATGCCCCTTTCACACTGATTATGTTTAGAGTATGATGTGTATAATCAAAAGTTTAATAAGCCAAATCTTATATCCAATGTTTGGGCAATTTGCCCAAAACTGTATCAACAAAAAAAATAAAATAAAAAATAATAAAGGAACAGGTTGTAAAGTGTTTTTTCAGGCTGTAGTGGTAGCAGTGTGGAAAGGGGCATTTTTTTCTCTTAAAAATGAGAAAAATGAATGAAATTATTTTGACACTTGTTGATATTGTGAAATGATATATACAGAACAGCCCAGAGGTCCACACTGTTCTAAAGTACAGCTACCCTCAGTTCACTTTCACTTCAGGTACTGTATTCTCCAATTACTTCATTATGATTTAACAAGTTTGAACAATTGTCTCATCTTGTAAGTGAAAGTGAGCTGAATTTGGGGGAAAACGAACAAAGATAATGCTGAGGAAGAGGAGAGTTTGAAGGCTGGGGTTCCCTCAGTGTTCTGCTCTCACAAAAAACATACCGAAGTGGTCAAAATGTCAAAATTTGGCTCAAAAACAGCTACTGAAATGGAAAACGAATGATCATGTCTCAGATGTTAACATCAAGCACCTCTTTCTGAGTAAGTTCTTTGCTTTCGTTGGATCATCAGCACATCACGGGCTTCTTCATGAATGTCACGTTAGTGTGTACGTAAAAAAAAAGAAAAAAATTGATGTGTTTTTTTTCCACAGTGTTTAGTGTTAACAGTTAACAGTGCTGAAGCCTTATTGATTGGTTGCCAGTGAAGTTTAAGTGTATCACAGTCCTCTCAAAGCACAAACACTTCATATGGTCACTCAAAGTCTCTCACACACACACGAGTCCGGTTGGGGCGTTTGATAGAGTCTATAGCCGTTGTTCTTCAGTCCTTTCAGATTAACGCAGTTTAGTGTGAGGCAAGCTACATCAAATCTGTGTTATGGATTTATTTGTCTGTACGCTGACAATCTCAGCTGAACCTGTATTTTCCTGTAAAACAAAACAAAGACAAATTGCATAAAGGATTCAGTCCAGAGAAAAGTAATTTGCTCATACTGAAAATAGCCTCTAGAAAAATCATCTGTACAAATATACTGAAGGGAAAACAATGCCGTTGGGTCCGGGTCTGGTTTTATGCTCGCGTTCAAGTACAGTACAGTGGTAGTAGTATTGTTATTGTTATTGATTGGTCCCTGGGAGTCAAGCTACTGCAAAGTAATAGTAAAAAGTCTTAGATTGTTAGTTAAAGAAAATCATTTTAAATGTACACTCATAGATTCACAGTCTCTCTTTCTGTCAATGTCTTTTTGCACAAAAACACTGCTGTTTCCTGAAAGCAACATGTCAAACATTTTGTTGTTTTTTTTTTTTTAGTGGTTTACAAACTTGTACTTGGTTTCAGTCGTGATTATTCATCAGAGAAATAAACTTGTTCATACCATGACTCATTATTCCTCATAGATCCTAAAAAGTTTAGAGGCATGAGGTTTTCAACAGACTGCAGAGTGAAACCAGATCTAGAGAAAATGCAGTTTGTGAGAAGGAAGCTCTTAGGAGATTTAGCTCAGTTTGGTGTAATTTATAGAGGATAACAGAAATTGTTAATATGATCAACATGTTCTTCATAGATCACTAAATTAGAAACTGTGTATTAGCTGATACTACAGCAGTTTCATTTTTGCAAACCAAACATGATGAGTACTTTGTGGTCTGATGGGACCTACAGTACAGGTTCAACCTTTTAACATAAATGAAAAAGTTTTGATTCTGTTCTCCCTTAGTTTCTTCTCTAAAGGAAAACGTGTGATGCTCGTCGACAGGTGCTTTGTTATAAATTAGTCCCGCTCATATTAAAATAAAGTCTTTGTCTGCCTCCTCCCCAGAGTCTGATGACTTCTTGCCAGACGCCTTGTCCTTATCCGGGTTTGGAGACTGGTCCTTGGTTTTCAAAGGGCCGTGATCGTCAGAGTTGGAACGGAGATGGCTGGGTCGCTGAACGGAGTCTGACGCCGTCCTCACTGAAAACAGGAGCAGGAGAAGATTAGAATCATGGTAATTGTTAACGCTGCAAGAGGAGAAAGAAGACACGGGGGAGCTATACTACAGCAAGACTTGATATTTAAAAAAAACAGGTTTTCATCCCTGTGAAGAACTGATGGTGGAATACTTCATTGTTCTCTGTACTGTAAATACTGTGACTACTTGGGCTGGACAACTAAATTAAACTTTTTGTAACCAGCTACTGCCTATACACTCATACAGATGTGTGATCTTTGATAAGCAACAAACTGCACATCTGATCGACATTAATTGGAAAATTAGTTTGGTGGAGATGAAAATTGAAATTGCAGCTATTAATACAAATTCAACCAACCCCTGCAAATTCTGCACAACCTTGCAATTTTGACAAATTTTAAGTAGTCACTAGGGTTGGGCAATTAGAATTTTCCACAATTTTTGAACAATCATCATCGTTTCCTGCCAAAGATTGAGCAAACTCACTTCCTTGTTTCTTTTGGAAGACGCAGGATAAAAAAAAAAAGTCCTTTACCTTCGATATCACTGCGAAGGACTGAGAGATATTGTATCTGGGTGTAATTCACAAAAGCGAATTAAAACTGTTTTGCAATGTGTGTAATATTGTTGTGGAGCATAAGAGGAAGTCGTCTGTTGAGAAACACTTTGCCACCGAGAAGAACACAGAGAAGGGTAGAAACCCAAGGAGGATGTCAGACCAGACACATCACTAACACAGTGGTTTTGTTCCCTTCAGTTTTTAATTTATTGTTAAAGCAGAATTATAAAGCCTTTATCACAACTTTGACTTGTTTTTTAATTTATTGCAACAAAACATCTAAAAATGCAGCAGCATTCATTGCATTTTTTTAGGCTGCAACAATCTTAATAAAGGTCAGCAAAATCCTGGAGGGACTGACTATAAATACATATTGGTTTTGGTTTAATTTACAAATAAAAAGTATGAATGAGTTGATTTTGATTTTCCACAACCAGTAAATTCAACAGTATCTTTTAAAGACTTGCTCTTAAAGAAGCTATTTGTAACTTTTGTTGCTGCCAGCATTAGCATTAACAGCAAATACAAGACAGTGATGTTGCAAGTTCATTATTAATCTTCCAGAAAAATGTGTCAGTATGGCTGAGTGGTTGGGTCACGTGCCACAAAGGCACAGCAGCCCCCAGTAAGTGGCAGAAGGTTAATATTTCCAACAACCCTGAGATGGAGTCCATCACCATTAGATGCATCTAATAACCCAACCCTAGTGACTACTTAAAAGGAGCCTATTTGACAGTATACCATATATTAGACAATCATCTCCTTTAACAACATGAGGTGGCAAATGATCATTCTCTTGTGTATACTGCCACCTAATGGCTCTTCATTTATTCTGTAAATGAAGTTGGTGCAAAGGTCGTGAGATTACACCCTGGCTTTTTGATTTCTTCACAAATGATAGATATAAGGCAAGTTAAGTTTCTGTCATTGTTTATTATAGCAAACAACCGTCAGAACAAGCAGCCACTAGTTTCAGAAATACATTTTCACGTGCCTGAGAGGAAGAATTATGCTTGTGAACAGGTATCTGTTATGTGTACCTCTGCCAGGCACCAGAGGGTCCCACCAAAACACACACTAAAAAGGGGAGGGTTGAGGGTAGAGAGAAGAAGGGAAAACCAAAGGAGAGGGCACAAAAGACAAGAAAAAAACATCAGAGAGAAGAGCAATGCCAGCCAGAAAAAAGTCACCAACTCTCTGGCTGTCTTGTTACATAATAGAAAATAGATGAAAGGCAGCAAGACAGAACGTAAGTTGTGACCTGAATCTGTCAGTCTGATGGGAGTTAAATCATACGTTCTGACAGACAACAGTCAACCTTTGTGGGAACAATGCAAATGTATGAGATCATAGGGGAAATCAACTCACTGTCAAGTCAATTTTAATTTGTGCCAAAGTTAAGTGCCAAATCAAAACAGAAGTTACCTCAGGACATTTTCCATTCACACTGGGGGCACACCGTACTCTATTTACCAAGATCCAACATAACCCCCATGAGGAAACACTTGGCGACAGTGGCTAAAGAAATCTGTCACATCCTGAGAGTAACATCAAACATCTGTCTGTCAAAAGGAAATCTGCTGTGGCTGGAGAAAAGTTTTTTAGATGAAGGAGAAGGCGAGACTTCTAACTTCCCTTTCAGTGCTGTTAGAAATCTACTTTCTTTTTAACTGTAACTTCACAGAGTGAATGGACTTATTAGAGGTACTCAAAGATTTTATGACCCACCTTCCTGAGTGGGTTTGTTGGCAGAGCCTCCTGACTGTAGACTGCTCTGACCCTCTTTGTCTTTGTCTGACATGCCCCTCTTCAGTGTTGGAGGGAGAGCTGCGACTTTAGGGGACACGTTGCCGCTGCTCGGAGAATCTGGACTCTCATCTGTCAGAAAGATGACGAGAAAAATCATGTTGAATCAAACATTTTATTCTACAGTTCATCACAGTCCAGGGTTTCCTCCAGTGAAGTGCAAGACAAGTGGCTTTGGGTGTTAAGGGATATTTAAAAATAAATATTTAAGATATTTTATAAACAAGAACAACCTGTTGAAGGTTTGGTCATTACCTATGCTCCTACTGCTACTGGTGGTCCTGGGCTTCTGTGGGATGGAGGGTCGAGCAGCCAGCGCAGGCTTGGCTCCTTGGGGTACTGGTGGTTTGGGACTAACTGGTCCTCCGGGGGAACTTGAAGAGGACGTTGCTCTGACTCGAGGGGCTGGGTCAGGCTTGGTGTCGCTGCGTGCTGAGGTCTTTTCTGGAGAACCAGTGTCTGGTTTATTAACGGATCCACTGGGAGACCTGGTTTCTGGAGTTGTGGGTTGGGGCTTTGCTGCTCAAACAGATGAAAAAGAAAGTCGTAGATAATCTTTTTATTTGCAGATTGTAATAAACAACTAACATTTTTATCCAGAACTGTATTAAACCATCAAAACCATAGATAAAGAAATATAAAATGTAAAAAATAAACGGACCTGTGGCAGTACTGTCAGGTCTATCAGGGCTGGAAGACTGAAAGAAACACAAGAACAGAAGGAAACATCAAACATTGTATTTACAAAAACATCTCAGTTGAGTATATTTTGCACTTTTATCCAATTTTGTTTTTTGCACATTTTTAACTATTAAGCTTTTACTAAAGTCGATTGCTGGGTTTGTCAGTGTGAACGTAACACCATCAAGCAACAGAAGGTGGCGCCTTTGTTTTAGCAAATGTAAGGGAGAAGGCAGTTCACACGCCCAAGCTTTGTATTAGTGACCTGCTTCTTGAAAAGAGCTCTTTATTTTACCTGCACACACAAAGACACACGCACGCACACGCACACCTGGAAGCTGGCCAGAACAAGCAGATGGCAGGAGAAGCTTTAGTGCCACTGATACAAGGTCAGAAAAAACCCTAATGCTGCAAACACCATAAACCTCTTACTGCACACACAGGCAGATATACAGTTTACCTAGCAGTGATTAGTTTGGGAACATTTATACATGAGAATATACAGACTAACAGGTGCCAACACCAACAATAAGTCACATTTTAACTGCCAAAAGACACAAATACACAATAATCCCCCTTATTACTCTCTAGATATGTGCCAAGTCACTAACTCTGCTGAATCATTTGAGAATTTAAACAGGAAATGAATCTGTGAATGTAGTAACTGAGACAGTTAGTGACGTCTTAGGGAATTTTTGAATTTAAATTAGATGAAAGGATGTCATGGTATTTACATCCTGCAGTGACTGATGACAGAATGGAGACAGGAGAAAGGACGACATGCAAATTATATCAATTTTCTCTTCATTCTTCCATCTTTTTTGGTCCAAATTTCCCTCACCTCTGTTGCCTACTTTCACCTTGTCGTCTGGCAGGAAATCAGGGCTGTTTGTGTTTTTATGTCAACATGTTGACAGGCATAATGACTTGCCTGAAGATATACAACAGTCTCAGCATCTGTGTGTGTGTGTGTGTGTCTCTCAGTGTTTCCTTTTTTACGGATTCTCCCAGCAAGAATCCACTGTTACTGAGTGTTGAACAAAACAGTGTTGACAAGCAGACACTCGGCACCTACAGCGCTTTGTTCCCAAAACAAAGTCTGATCTCTTCCCACTTAAACAATATTCGCTCTGTATCTCGCTGCTCATCTAAATACTGACACAACACTATTGTAAACATTAACCTTATTTTGTAATTAACCATACATTTTCATCTTATCCTTGTTTTATGTATTTGTTTTTGCAATATTTTGTAAAAGATGAATTAACCTAAGCTCGGTGTCCTGGGGCTTTCAACAAATCATATGCTCCTCATCAGCTGACTGAGTTTGCTTCGTTGTGATGGAAAAATCCTAGAATGTGTTCCAAAAGATGTAATAAAGTGGACCTTATGCCAAGTTTTTGTGTGAAATTTAGTCAACTAATCAATCAGTTGATCAGCAGAAAAATAATCAGCAACCATTTTGATAAGTGCCCAATTGCTTCAGGCAAAGGCTTCAGGCTCCAACCTTTAAAGTTTTTCTGGTATTTGGAATTGAGCTTTTAGTTATTTTAGTTAGTAGTTGGGCAAAACCAAATCATATGAGATCATGTTCACCTGTAGGAAGTTTTGACAAAGGACAATTGGACATTTTCCCTCATAAATGATTGATAAAAATATTAGTGGTTGTTGCATTATTTCCATGCATTTGAAAATCACACCATCTCACCTTGTATGCTCTCCTCTCCTGTTTCGCCTTCATCTCTGCCAGGAGGCAGCTGCCCATCATTTGCACCCCTGGGTACCGCCTTCCCCCCTGAGGACTTCCTCTGCCGTCCGATCCCTCCCAAGGCTCGTCGATGGAGTCCGGTGTCCTCAGCTCCTCAGATCGGTCTGAGCTGCTGCTGTAGTCTGTGGGCTGCGAGCGACTGGAGGCATCTCTACAGAGGGAGGAGAACTTATCAGCTACAGGTGATTGGTACATTTAGATTGACACAGTGAGCATGTAATCTGTTTTACTTAGAAAAAGTCCAGTTTTTATTCTGTTATACCTTGACTTTAACTCAGGTGCTGGACTCTTTACTGCCACCTTTGGTGAGGAGGGCTCCTCAGGGATGGTGACAGTTGAAGCTACAGAAGCTGACGATGTACCAGAGGATGGAGGGGCCGCCTGGTTTTTCTCTGATTTATCTGATTTGTCAGATTTATCTGATTTGTCAGATTTTGATGATCGTTTGATGAGGTTGAGGAATCCTCCTTTACTCTTCTTTTTCTCTCCATCTTGAGACTCTGAACTCTTGTGGGAACGTCTAAAGAGAATGATAGAGGAAGAATAAGAAAGGCAGACACGGTGACAGAGGGTTAAATATCTATAAAACTATAGAGATGACTGAAATAAATATTAGTAAAAATGACACTTAAACCTACATCTACTGAAAAGGTCTTGATAAAAAAAAAAAAAATATAGATGATAGCAAAGTCCTTACTTTGAATCCATCTTCGTGACTTTTTTGGAGAAGAACTCGTCAACACCCTCATCTACCCTTCCCATGAGGCCATTCTGCTCCCCGTCCTGAGATGGTGCGCTGCTGATTTGCTGAAAGAGGAAGTTGAAGAATCTGATATCATCTCTCGATCATCTGACAAACAGTAGATCATATGGTTTCACACATTTTGTATTTCCTGCTTCATGTCATATTATATACAAGTCCGTTATAAACTTGTTTTACTCACAGGGACTTTGCTGGAATGTGTTTTCTTGTTCCTCCGAGGCCGTAGTTTGGTGAAATGCTGCAGCTTCTTCTCCTCCTCAGATGGAAGCTCCACCATCGTTCCCGGTGTACGTTGTGAAGGAGTCGAAGGAGTCTGTGATGAAACTGAAGCGTCCTCCACATGGACAGGCACATCCTCCAGGGCCTTGTCCAGGTCAAACTCCATCTCTGTTGGTTTGTAATTAGACAAGGGATGAGTATTCAAGCATTACATAGAGACACTATAGCCTATCGAGTAAGCTTTTTAAGGTGTAAACACTATTTGCTTGCTGTGTGGTCTTAAAAATAAACTGCTTACCAAAGGCACGAGACACTGGTCGAAGCATTCTGCTGTGGATGCTTTTCCTCTTTGATTTAGGAGTCATCTGAAAAGAGAAACAGATAAAAGGACATTTGTGGCAACTGTGGACAAAAAGATGGAAACTGTAACTTCTACACTTGATGACTGGATGAGTGTTAAGGGTTTGAAAAGTAATTTAAGGTTGAAAAGAAAATGTAACTATGTGATATCCAAGGGAACAATAATGAACGAGTATTTGTTCATGAGTGACCACTGGATCCAGGATTACCATTAGGGACTTAATTTATATATAAAAGTAGAAATGTAAGACCAGACACTCAAATTTAATCAATCAGATGGAAGACAACCAAACTATACTGGTTGTCAAGTAATTTTCTTTACACAACTCTAGAGGATAAGCTACAATATAATAACAGCATAAATGTCTTAATCTAGGCAGAACCCTTTTTTGTGAACAATTGTTATTTATTAATAGTTATTTATCCTAAAATTAAAAAAAAAAATAAGAGAATGAGGAGAGCTTATAAAGGAACAAACTGCTAATTATTTTGTTTTCATACTTTGGAGAACAGAGTAGCACCCCAACATGTTGCATATTATGGTGTACTGTAATCAATATTTATAGGTGGTGATTAAAGACAGGAATAGTGAAATGTGGCTGGATACAATAAAAAATATAAATAAATAAATATTCTATAAATATAATATTGAAATCACCAGCAGTCAACAGTGTAAAATATAATTCAGAGAGTGAGTGAGGAAGTAATACACGAATAATCGTGTGTCCTACTGTACTCATACTGTTGTTCTCTACAACTTACAGGAGTTTCTCTACAGCACAGAGGACTCTGTGTAGCAGGCAGGTTCAGGGAAGTGAGACAGAAAAGGACAAAGAACAGTGAGACTCAGAGAGATGGACAGGAAAGTGCAGAGGGACAGTCCCAGATTACTTACACTGGTGCAGCACAAAGTCTCCGTGGAGCAAAGGTAGAGAAGAGAAGAAGAAGAAAAGAGGAAGAGATGTTTGAAGAGAAAGAGAGACAACACATAGTAAGGCCGAAGACAAAAGGGGAAAATGAAAGAGAGCCTCTAGGGTAGCTTTTCTTTCTTTTATTTTACAGCAGAAGTGAGACTTAAGCAGAAGAGACGGATAAAGGATGGAAAAGAGGGAACGGCAGGTGTATTTATAGCAAGACATAGAGACGGGACGCAGACAGAAGAAAATGCAGCCTGCTTTTACAACACTCTTCTGTTGCTTTATTAACCACATGGGTTTTCCTTTTCTGCTGCCAACAGATGCATCTACACAGTAAATTAGACAAACCCTAAAGAAGATCTATCCATTAGTTTCCATCTGTTTCATCCAGGAGGTAAAAAAAATCAACACACTCGACAATCTCACACAATTATTTTTGGAAACTTTGGCCTTGTTAAACTTAAGCTGCTTTTAGCATTTGGCATAAGGTCAGTTAACTGAACTTAGAGACAGTGGCTTGGGGTCGGAAAGTTATTTCAAACTACGGGCAATTGAAATATGTTTTTAAGTAAACTGTAACTTAACTTTTAATCAACCTTTGCTTGCAGTTCAGTAAATCCTGTCCCATTAAAAACCTACTACAAACCTACTTCAAAATTATTAACAGTTAAAACTTACTTTAACTGACCGTGCTCTGTGTGTGTGAGTAAATATATTGTCTGGCAAACAAACCTACCATGCACGTCTCCAGATCCTCCAGCCTCTCAGCCTCCAGTATTTCAGCTGACACCCGTTTAGGAATCTTCTCCTCAGGCACGTCCAGATCCACCGACTCCTGCTGCATCAATGGACGACCTCGACGCACCAGATGGTCTGCCTGGAGGGACAAGAGAGGAAACAGGAGAGTAGATGAAGGAAGGAGGTGAACAGAGAAAAAATGATTGGTGAGACTGAGATGAGAGTGGAGCAGAGTTAAAAACCTTACCAGTGTGTGTTGTGAAGTGGAAAGAGACTCTAAAATCTCATCCACAATACGATCTGACAGGAAGGACGCTAGACTCAACTTCACCTCACTGACAGACAGAAAGCGAGTGAAGATCAGATCAGTTCACAGATGCAGATGTAACTGTAAGGTTGAACTGCAGAGAGATCACAGCAATTGTTTGTACATAAACTGTATATAAAAGAAAAACAAACCTGATCTTGTTGATGATATCCACCCCAGACTGCTCCAGGAGGGTTTTGGTGACAAAGCTTTTGGGTACGACCATCTTTGCCGAACTGGCCTTCATCAGCTCTGGGCGAAGGTTACTCCTCTTCATCACATGAGGACACAGGGATTCTGCTGTGTCCACCATGGACTCTAGTAGAGTCTGAAAGACATGAAGATAATATATGTGCATGTGATATCAGCTCCACATCTGCTGAAAGGACTTTGTTGAACTTATATCTTAACTCACCTGTAGTTGTTGGTCCACCACAATTGTCACCTCCCCAGCCATAGACTCCAGTTTCTCCTGGATGGGTCCCATTGAGGAGCTGTTCACCTCTCTGGAAGCTGATCCAAGGTGGTAGAGGTTAGGCAGCAGCTGGGGGAGACCGAGGGGAGGACAAGGAGATAATTATAATTCCTTCCCTGTTGTAATCATATCCAAACTACATCTGTACAGCACAACAACTTGGGTAATGGAAGAGGATTACAGAGAGGATTAAACTGATATCTGACAAGATAAAATCTTTTCATCTACATATATCCTCACCGTTTTAGAGTTTCTGGCATCTTTGATGAGGCTCTCTGCTGATCTGACGTCTTCCAAGATGGCGTCTGTCTCCGAGTTCCTCAATGAATTCAGGTGGTCCTGCACCTTCACACAAATCCTGTCAATCATCTGGAGAATAAAAGAAAGAAGACATGAAATGTTTGTGCATGATATAATAAAAGGCTTAGTGAGTTTAACAGTTGTTCTTTTGACAAAGGAAAACACAAATTGGACTTTACAAGTAATTCCTTGGTTTAGCTAAAAACGAACAGATTACAGTGTTTATGAAGACTGTAATAAATGTGTGTGCAGGTGTACACACCTGTTGAGTGGTCGTGGTCACGATCCCCTGCTGAAGCCGATAAGCCTGCTCTTGTAGATATTTCCTGGTTTCGTGGTTCCTGTACAGATAATTCTCAATCTACAGGCAGAGGACAGGAATGATACAAAACCACCGTCATGATGATAAACCAAAGCAATTTGTAACTGCTGTTGATTATCTGCTTTTGCATGCAGTATATTTTAAACACTATGACCACAGTAATATCATATATGTCATAGACAGAGACAGAGGAACTGATGGAAGCTGTGGACGTACCTTTAGCAAGGCGTCCTCTGTTTTCTCGGGGCTGGCCTTCAAAGCCTGGGAAGCATCGGTGATGGGGATGGGCATGAAACGAATGGTGAAATTCCTAAAGGACACAAAGGAAGATGTTATTAGCTCACATTATTGAGGACAGGGTAAGTTGAAACACAGTATTAATGATAAACATTTCACTCTAATAATTTAATAGTGGAATCAATCCTTAATCCTACTTTACTGTACTTTCACCACTGAAAGCTGAAGAAAACATTAGTGTAAGGAAAATTATTTAACAGCAGAGAAATCTGATCCCTTGATTGAAAGTCTCATCATGACGTCATGTGGTTAAAATGGCTTCAGAGCTCACAGCTGGCGAGCATCCCTGCAGCTTTACAAATATCAAATATCATGTCAACACATAATTAAAGTGACATTTGTTGTCTTGATCAAGTTTCTGCATGAATTACATTGATTCTGGAGGAAATAGGAAGGAAACCATGATTACACGGTGTGTGTGTAGAAACAAGACTGAGATAACATTAGGTGTGGTCCGATCTCTCAGCTGCTCTAAACTGGCACCATTAGAGAGGTTACTGATCTGGAAATAGAGGTCGCTACTCTGTATTAATATTCATGTCCTGATGGAGGAGAGGGGAAAAAATAGAAAAATGAAGCTTCAGGAGAAGAGAACTCACAAAGCTCTGTTTTATAGTATTGATCGTCTGAAAAAAATCTTTTAAGAATCCACAGAAAACACAAACGCAGGAGACAAAGAGGAAATTGAGTGAAGATGAAAAAACTGCACAAACACACACATCGTTGCACTGCTGCACAGAGTGAAGAACAGAGGCGAGAGAGGAAAAAAATAAAATTGTTATTTCAATAATACAATACAGAGACTCAGAGGGGAAGTGACATGGTGGGGAGATGTGCTGCTAGGAGAATATGATAAACCGAGACAGGAGATGAGAGCAGAGGGAGCGGTGGATGTACAGATGTTTCCCAGAAGCAAATTTAGTAACGTTAGTTCTCTCTCCACACAGAATATTGAGCGTTCACATCTACAGACAGAAGATACCACAGACAAAAATCTGATTTATTCTCCATTAATCTCCTCTCCCTTCTCTACTTCAGTATCTTCTTTCATGTTGTTTTCTCTTTGCTGTTTGTCTCGTCTCTCTACCTCTCAGCCTCTCTTCCTGTTTCTAAACACACCTCAAGGTTTCCACCTGCTCAACACAAGGCAAAGTCACATCGGAACTGCAGAAGCCACACACCACGCATCCGTGCCACAGCTGCAGTGCCATAACACTACACTAGTATACACATGCAAAGACTCACAAATACATAAATACAGATGTTGTTGCTGCTTACTTTTCCAGAGCAGCTGCTACATCCTGAAGACCCTGGGGGCTGGTGTTGTTTTTGTCCCAGATCACAGTCCTGCACAACAATAAAAACATATTGTAATACTGGAAAAGTTTCTTCTAAAGTGTCTGTGTAGAGTAATCAAAAATAAATATCCAACTAAAATGACATTTGCATAGGGTTCAGTCCACATGGGATCAAAGCACAGAAATATTAGTTCCAAGCTACATGCTAGCAGCTTTAACTTCTTTATTTAGTTTTTTAGACAGAACATGAACCTGATCAGAGGCTGCAAGTAGATGTAAAGATTTATTTATGTTCTAGTCAACAACTCTAACTTTTACAACAGCAACAAGTAGAGTCTGGTGTATAAACAGATAAAATGCAGTTATAATAGAAAATATGGCCTTCTACCTAAAACTGTGCTGATATCTGTGGACAGTTGTACACTCACCTGAGTTTGGAGTTGATCTGCAGCGCCTTGGCCAGCATCTTGGCTCCCATATCCCCCATGGCGTTCCCGCTGATGTCGAGTCTGGTGAGTGAGGAGTTGCTGCCGAGGGCGTTGAGGACGATGGTCAGATCACTCTTCAGCCTGGAGTCGGCTAGAGACAGAGAGGTGAGGGGCTGGGGAAGGGAAAGAGGAAGGGAGGGGAGGATGAGAGAGGGTTTGTATGATGGTAACATAGAATTACACTGTGACCGTTTTATCTGACAGTGTTAAAAGGACAGCAGGACAGTCTTGGAGTTTATCTGCCACCTGCAGGTTATTCATTTGATGAGCATCAGTCCAGTTGTGTGTTTTCATTCAGTTCAGGCGCCACCAACGAGCTTTCAAAAAGAGCTTCCTCGGCCCTCGTTCTACATCACTGCCAACTTTAACAAAAGCTATTGTTGGTTATGTCACTGAGAATATTAATATTCCTTTAAGCAGCGCCAGCTTGTTTTGATCCCAGTGTCCTTGAATGTATTGACTGTCAAGAGATGCTTGGTTTCCTTGTTTATTTGGCGTAACGCTGACTCCGTTTCCGTCACCCACACTGTGATCTTTGACACTTCCCTAGAGAACATGTCAGACGTGGGTGTCGGGAGTTCACAGCAGCTTTGGCACCATTACAAAAGTCAGAAATTATGCAGTTATTCAACTTCTCAAACTCTTTTCCTTGAGGGGCTTATGACTCTAAAGGACAAACTCCAAACGGATCAGGAAGGATCAGGTGGACTTTTCTAAAAATGTCAGCGGCATTATCATTAAAAACTCCACGGAGCCAAAATGAAACATTCATCATCGGATCAAGTGGATTTCTCTGTGATGTGAGAGCAACACAAGGGTTTACAAATCCCCAGCAGCGACCGTCTGTTCACCAGATTTGAGCTGCTCTGTGATGCATGCCATTTACACAGCTGGAGACTATGATCCGCCCTCTGAAAGGAACAGTCATTTCACCGTCTGCGGAGTTACACAGTTAAGCTACACTCTTTTTGCGGACATTAGAGCAATGATCGCGTACATCAGCTCCACAAAAAGGAAGAATGAAATGCTCCGTTTACTTTATATGTCAGGGGCAGTGTTGCTCCACTGCTGCTACTGTGGATTAAGATCTTCTACACAAGAAAAATAGCTTTGCTAATAATTTAAAGAATTATTATTGGAATATGTACTTAAGTATAAAAGTAAAAAAATACTTACTTGCAGGCAAAATGAACTCTATTTGTGTTACATTATTTTACACAGTAATCAGTCATAACACCATGACTATTATGGCCTAATATTGTGTGGGTCCCCCTGAGTCATTACGACCTGGACTCCCCTATGTCCCTGAAGATGCTGTGACATCTGGCACTGAGAGAGAGGCAACAGATCCATGGACATGGACCTGCTTGTCCAGCACTTCCCATAATACTTGATTGCTTTGAGATCTGGAAAATGTAGAGCCAAGTCTGTTGTGTTTTCCAAACCATCCTGAAACATTGTTGCAGTGTGGCATTATCCTACTGAAGGAGGCTGGGAATACTGCTTGATGGGGCACAATATGTGTCATTGTGTCATAGTAACATCTACATTCCCCAGCAGAAAATCATCCAAGACATCACACTGCTTCTACTAGCTCCTCTTCTATGTCTAGTTCTCCTTCCTTGGACAACTGTAGGTAGCTGCTGAACATTGCAGAGCAGCATCATCTCTCAAGAGCAACAGTTTTGGAGAGTTTGGAGAGAGTCATTCCCATCCTGGCACTTCCTGAAATTCCTGCTTCCAATGTCAACGGTTATGATGACATTTATTGTCATAACTGACCCTAGTTGCTCATTTAGCATAGTAACATATTCACTTGTTGTAGAAGAAATTAAAAACAGCTTCCTGTGTAATAAAATATTGTTCTGAGCTGGAGACTCGACTCCACATGGATCTACTGTGGATGTCGACACACATGGTGATGTAAGAAACCCTCATTGGGTTTTATAGATGGCTGATTATTTTGGACAGTGAATGTCCATGTGCTGATCAGTGTGTGTGGAAAACGGCATCAGCATGGTTATAAAAGCAGAAAATTACTTTTTTATGTCTTGTCTCAGGATGCAGAGAGAATTATTTACTGCCTGCTCGTGTTCCTGTGGGGAACGCAGGAGACATTAAACATGCAAATTTAAATAGGTACAAGTTTATGCACCAGCGGCTGCAGCAGCCAATTCGTCCTCCAGTGTTGTAGCGATCCTTATCACTAGGTTCCCACGCTGCTTTTAAACAGCCAAATGAGAAGCAAAACGTGTCCAACAAGCGCAAAAAAGCAGCCCAATGGTAACATCTGGTTGTAGCAATAAAAACTGTGGAAGAAGTGAAGTCAATAGAGGCGTAGTAGGTGGAGTCCCATCCCTACTTATGGCTGCAGCAAGTGAATTTCATCAGCTCAGATTCCAATCACATTAAATCACTGCCCTGGATACGCATCTTGTTTAAT
Organism: Polydactylus sextarius; assembly: GCA_016801845.1. Taxonomy (NCBI): domain Eukaryota; kingdom Metazoa; phylum Chordata; class Actinopteri; family Polynemidae; genus Polydactylus; species Polydactylus sextarius. The sequence goes on along the minus strand of CM028913.1, from coordinate 20,926,994 downwards.
AAAACCAAGAAAATGGGAAATTGTGACCCAAGACACGTAAATAAAAGTGACCTTATATTGGAGGCTAATTAACCTATTTAATATCCATCCATAAAATGATGAATTATTTTTAATATTGTGATGAAACTCATTTGTTCTGCAGTATAACATCTTGTCTCTGCTTAATGGTCCACAGTGACTCTGGAAGTAAAGATGAGATTATAATCTGATTCATAAATTCTCTGTATCCGCTTCACTAATCCACCCGAATTAAACGTCTGCTCACTACCATAAGACACTACAAGAGTCTGTGTATCCGTTTATATTCTGGCAGCGTGGAGCTATTTATTCTTGGTCTGGACTCATGCCAGGACACAGAAACGCTGCCTGTAGCGATGTCTCACACTCTGTGCATGTGTGTATTTTTGTTTTTCAGGCCATAGGCTACAAAAAAGGAAATAGAAATAAAAAAGGCCATCACTTATCTAACATACATACAATATGTGTGCACCTTAGAGATATTACTGCAAGGTCTCCTAGTCTAAATAAATCTCCACATCCCTCAGCTTCTTTAAAGGAAAAACAAACAGACTCTACTGGGATCAGCTGTCCTATGTACATTAAAAAAAAAACGTTACATCCTTGTCATCTTCCTTCTATATACACCTGTCTCTCTTTCACCATCCATCCTTTAAGTTTCCTTCTTTCTTTGTATTCAACACAAACATCCACCTGCACAACCAGATAACCAGGTCAAACGCATGCACCATCTTCTCATGCACATAATGGCACACACACACACACACACGCATATAGACTACAAGCATCAAGAGACCAATCCAAGCACCAAGCGGCTCAATAGCACCATCAATCTAGCACATCCAGCACTGTGGGAGACAAAGGACGCCAGGCACTGAGGCAAAATTTGTTACAGCTCCCAAGATGGAGAGAGAGATAAAAGGAGCAAGATGGATTGTTTGGGTGTTGGCTGGAAGAGAAGGGGAGGAGGATCCAAGCTGCAAGAAGATCACTTTATTTTCATAGCAGATATGATTTTACTAAAGTAAATTACTGCTTACTCTGCATCTTATAATGTCTATTGTAATATCCTATTAGACATTGTTGCCACTGTAGAAATGTAAGTTAATAAAATATTGGGGTAACAATCAGATTAAATACTGGGGTCATAAACTCATGACATGTTTCCATGATGTACTGCGGTGGTTTCCCTTTGTGGTTGCAACAACACACCCACAATTCTTTTTTAAATGTTTTTTCTACTGTTATTTTAAAACAAATTAAATGACATTTAACAAAAGGTTACACCCACTGAGATGTCTTTACCCAGTGTAACCTTTATAAAGCGCAATTCTCATAAACCACAGTTTCCTCAGTTTGATCAATGTGGGGAAATTCTGTTCACAGCACCCTGCACTGCAGAGGTCAGAGGTCAGCAGTGGAGCAGCTGGTGGAGATTCAGTGATTCACTTCAGGACGTTCTGTGTTAAAATGATAGCGTGCAGCCCCTGTAAAAGTAAAAACACAAAGTAGAAGAAAATTTAAAAACTCACCGACTCCTCTTCTTGGATCATATGAACCAGGCTGTCCAACACTGGAGCGAGGTTTCTGACACAGGTGGAAATAGACGAGAAGAAAAATGGAGGGAAAGTCACTGTGAACATGGTTCTTGTAGTATAGAGAGAAGTAATTACAGATAGTGTAGTGATTCTGTCAAGGCAGCCTTTAGATATCACATTGAGGCCAAAAACATGTTTCACAAGGTCACAGAGATCCAGAATGGAATCAGTTCTTCTTTTAATCTGTTAAAACGTTTGTGACATATTTCATCGGCTTTCTTTAAGGTGTTTTGCTCAAGGCATTTACTAACCTATCACATTTAAAGGCCCAAAATTAGACTTTTGGTCATCTCATGAAATATCACATTCACATGAAGATGACAGATGAGTTTGGCCATATTTGTATAAAACATGTGTAAAAATGTGTTGATGCTTTGGACCAGAGACAAGTCTTTGGTAATCTTAAACAGACCAAGATCAGAGCCAGCCCCTGTATTCTTACTTTGACTTGATGTTGTTGAAGTTCTTGCCTAGTGAGAGGTGTCTGATGGACCGGTTTTTTGCCAACCACACCAGCAGAGTAGACAAGTCTGAGTCCAGGCCTGGAGGTTGAGAAAAAGGTTAGAAATCAAACTAACTATTGACTGATCTGTGATGATTTTGGAAGCTAAGTTTCCACAACATCTCACCATTGTCAGAGATATCAAGGCTGGAGATGTTTGGAATCTCAGCAATGCAGCCTTCAAGGATTTGAGAACCTCCTGACCGCAGCTGTAACGACACAAGGGGGCGAACTTTAAAAAAACATGCAACAAAAGATGGATTCATGTAGGACAGATGTAGCATATGAGTAGGGTATAAAGTAACCAACATGGTAACAATAAATAACACGGTTTAAAATAACAACATAGATCATCCAGAAGAAATTGCAGCTGGAAGCTGCTTGTAATTTTAATCATATTGTTTCACTGTAAAATGTTGATGGAAAAATAGAGCAGGATCAGCAGAAAAACAAAGTATCTGACACAGACATGCAAAAAAAAAAAAAAAAAAAAAAAAAAGAGCGAGAATGAGACGTTAATTATTAAGAGTGAGCACAGCAGTACTTACACAATGGCCAAGCTTACAGAGGCATTAGAGGGGGGAGAGAGGAGAGCATGTCAGAGCCAAGCCAACAATTATTCACAACAAAACACACAGATGCTTAATGATCATACTTCCTCTTTCAGACACGCACACATTACACAAGCGCACACAACCACATGAACACACTCAACAAGGAATTGCACACGGTTCTTATTTTGCACGCTGTCACAGTTTTGGGCCGCCTCCCGCCAAACGGTTCATTAAGGCTTTGGAAAAAAAAAAATAAAAGACAGAACGCATCATTTTCCCCCCCTCGAAATATGGAATTGGATTTCCTGTGTAATTTGTATTCATGTGTTATCTTTAGAAATCCTAGTGAATTTGCAGCAAGCTGTCTTTATCTGTTTGAGGTGGCATGTGTAAGAGAAACAATTAGAGAGACGGGGGAAACCAAACACCCACCCCAACCTCATCCTCGTCCTCATCCCTCCCCTCTGGTCATCTCTCTCTTCCCCACCTCCACCCCCGCCTGCTGTCTGCCAAGTATTCCATTATACAGCCTCTTAACAGTGTCACTGGCCTGTCAAATGGTTTTGGAGTGGATCCTAAAAAGCTGACTGCATTGGATGAAGTGTTACCTCCAAACTATAAAAAACAGCACTTACCAAACTTTGGCTGACAAGAGCACTTACACAAATACTCCTAATAACCCAGACAGAAATAACACGGGAATAAAATCCAGGAACACAAAACCAGTGCGGCTAGAATTTTTTTTTAATCTAACTGGGATCTATATCCAGGGGCGTAATTTGCACGGGGGTTACGGGGGTCATGACTCCCACAAAAATCAGATCAATCAATGTATTTCTAATACAGGAATGCCAAATGAAAAAAATGAAATGATTCAATAAGTAAATAGGCAGAAAGTTTAACCCCCCCCAACACTAGACCCAAAGTTACACCCTTGTCTATATCTGCTCTGCTCTTACTAATTTTAAGCATTCCAGTCATCTTGAAGGACAGGAGCTCTAACTTGTCACATTAATATTTGATTTTACATGTGTTCATATCATTTAGTATTCTTTTGAAAAAGTTTCCAGATTCCTGCTCGTCTTGCACACACTTGACAAGCTGCGCCGTAAAATTAGAAACGCTTTGATCTGGATTTTCAGTATGCATGAAGAGAAAGAGAGAGGGAGAGGGAGAGCGCGCACCCCACCTACCCAATATGAATCTTGGCCATTGAGTGTAGTCACGAGGAAATGATCCCTCATGAGCAAGGTACACATATATGCATATTTAAAAAGATCTCATAGCTTTTAATGAAGTGATTTATCGGTTGTGTTTCTATGTGGGGGTCTCACCTCGCAACAGCTGAGGTCCAGTGACACGTCCTTCAGATTGGGGTTACTGGCCAAGCCGAGCAGGAGCGCTCTAAAATGATATAATTACAGACAGTTTTTAAAAAGTTGCATTGTTTTTTGACCTGTAAATGGTGACATGAGTCGCAAATAAAACAAGAGGAAGGGGAAGGAGAAGCTGCATTAAATGTGAATGAGTCGTTGTCTCACTTTAGGGCCTCTGGAGGCAGCTTGGTTCCCGACATGTTGATGGAGCTGAGAGACATGGCGCTGCTAAAGAAATGCTTGAATGATGGAGGCACCTCTTTACCTTTCCTACAAACAAAAAGAGACAGACAGATACACTGATGACTTTACTTTTCCAGATTATTTTACCATGTAAGGCTTGACAACAGCGTTCTTTCAGACGACCAACAAGAAGCCCTCTGTTCTCATGCCAATGGCCTAAAAGCTCCTGACCCACTTTAGGTTTTATCTCCTCTTTAAGAAAATGTTTTAACTCCACAAAAAGCCAGAATCACTTAGAGTCCCAGATTTACAGTAACCGTCTCGTATTTCTGTCAGTCAGTGAACGCTTATCTGCTCACCACCTCCACACGCTGACCTCCAATCTTCATTCCCTCCACTTCTACTGTGCTCATATCCTCCTCCTCTTCCGCCTGTTTCTCACCTTTTCCCTCTCCAACCCCCTCCTCCCTCCCTCTTTTCCCTGCCATCCCGTAGCCCCCCCCACCCGATCCCTTGATGAAGTCCTCAACTCCCAAGAGACACACTGGAAAGAGAGATAATGGGAAGACTCCCACAACCCATCTGTTACACACACACACTCAGGCACTGAAATTTAAACACACGGTTAAAAACACAACACACAAGTATACACACACACACACACACACACACAATCATTATCCTGGCCCCGTATTTCATCATCCATGTAATACCAGATTATTACCAGCAGGTGTCACACAACAACATACAGACTGGATTTATGGGTAAGACTATTAAGTACCAGGTTAAACACATATATAGTAGAACTGGTTACTGACAGTTTATAACAGGTTTGTGATGGATGGATGGTGCAGGTCCTGATCTCATCATAAGACATAACAGGAAGATTTGGTGGCAAAAAACAGGGCTGCCACCTATAAAAATGAATATACTTAAAGTTTCTCATCCTATTACTCATCACAGTAATAGGATGGGCAGGATAGGATACTCAGTGCAGGTTTTTTTTTTTTTTTTTTTAAATCAGACTTTTTTCTCTGTTAAACCCCCTATCCTGCAGCTGAAGCATGTGCTGTGCTTCCAATCAATAAACCTTGCATAAAAGAGGCCACATTAGAAATAACTAAAAACTCGCTGGATTCTCACCTGTGAGGGAAGACGCTCTTTGACACATTAAGAACAGAGAGATGCTGGACTGAACCTCGCAGCAGAGCAGAGCAAACCTGGGACACACGCAATATCACTTTAATGTCAAGGATTTCATTTGTTAGTTTCACTTTTATTTTGAAAGAGGCGTTAAACATCAATGACTGTGTCGTGTGTTTACAAGTGTGAAAATGTATTTAAATCTGGCTGCACATGAGAGAAACAGAATATGATTTAAGAGCCGGTCAATATTGTCAGTGACAGGCTGACAGCTGGCTGCGTGTCAGACTAATCAATGGGTTGTATTTGGCTTCCAGACCTGTATCGATATATCACACACAGTATTCAAATCACTACACATGCAGTCGACAGCAACTCAGAGTGGGTGTGTAACACTGGATTACATACTCCGTGACACAGATGTTAATGTGTAGCATTTAAATTTAGCAAATGTTGTATAAGGAGACTCTAGCGACTATAACAGTAATGTGTGTGTCTGTGTGTGTCTGTGCCAAGTTAGTAAGATGTCATAGTGTAACTCCTCACTCACCTGGTCCAACGAGCAGTCAGTGTTGGAGAGGTCAAGGGTCGCCAGACTGTTGGGTTGACCAAGGAAGTGGCAGAAATGCTTGAGGCAGAGAATGAAAGAAAACATAGCACACGGTGTTACAAAGGTTTCTTCTTTTTCATATTTGCCCTGCCTTTACCATCATTTCATCATTTTTCTCCAAACAAACCTCATATATTCTTTGGAAACATCTTATGTCATCATATCTCCAGCAAAGTAATTCAATTAGCGATTAACAAATCTAGGTGCAGGTTATGTTATGGCCAAGAGCACGTTTTGTGAGGTTACAGTGAATTTGACCTTTGACCTTCAGCCACTTTAACCTAATCAGTTCATGTTTGAGTCTGTCATGCATATATACAATTGCAAATAAAATATACCTTTGTCCATTAAATAATAATAATAATTGCTTTTGTCTTGTTAGCATATTGTTTGGAAACAGCTAGCCTAGTCCTGTCTGCCTACTAGTACCTCTGTAGCTCACTCTGTTGTGCCTTATACATTTAAAATCCAGTCAGTGTCATCGATCGTCTCATCTAACTCTAGTCCTGACTTATCTCTTTCTTAATACAGTGTTTTAGGCTCCATGACATTAACCTTTGTATTTGTATCATGATTTATCATCCAGCTTCAGATACTCTGAATCACTGTAACTGGTGTGATTGTGTCTGTAATGGATTGGATTCTGATTTGTAACCACACAGCAAAAGAGCCTCTGCCACATCTCTGTGTCCGAGCTCCGAACAGACATCAAATGTCCTGAGTCGATGCCGTCCCACAGAGTGATTCGCTAACTGATTTACAACAGTCTGAAAAAAGGCCTCCCCATAACTGCAGCAGTGAACTGTTTCAATCAATTAAGTGTTATTGAAACAAGCTCTAAAATGGATTAGAAAATGTGTTTGTGTGTGTTTTTGTGTGCATGTACCTGCATGTCGTCTCCTCGGAGGATATTCCCTGAGAGGTCCAGATGGACCAGGCTGCTGGAGATGGACGGGTTGGCACTCAGTGACTGGCAAAGGCTGTTCACCCCTAAAACACACACATATGTACACACACACACACACACACACACACACACACACACACACACACACACACACACACATATGTACACACACACACACACACACACACAGAGTGTCAGCAATATCTCAGCCATCAGATCTCCCCCTTGATGTTTTGACAGCACACTGAAGGAAATAGCAGAGGAAATGAGTGGGTGAAGACAAGAAAAGATGTGAATATAGAGTAAATGTATGAAAAGTGAGGAGGGTGGACCTCCTCATGATCATGTAAATATTATATTACACCTCCAAATGAAAATGTATGAAAGAAAATGTATGAAAACATAGTGAGTAAAAATAGTAAAAGTCTAAAATCAAGTTTCGGTGCATCTAATGTGCGTTTACTTTTCAGAGAAAGAAATGTGCATACACAATTTTCTGACAACAATCAACCGTGTCACTTCTGTCACATGACTGACAAACTGAAATAAACTGTAAATCAAGCCGTGACCATCAGGTGACTGATTTGACCAAGAGAGACGGACAAAAACAGTATGTGAAGGAGAAAGAAACAAACGGCAAATAACAGACAAGTAAAAAAAGAAACATTTGTGGTAGAGATGTTTGCCTTGGATGCAAATAGATCAAGAAGACTCAAGTTACATTCAGTTGAAACTTAAATTCAAACATTCTGCATTAAAACCAACACTATGGCTGAACATTGGAGGCTTTTGGTGGTTTAGATTATGGATCAGGCCTGTAAACTCCCACTTTGTGGAATATGATATCCATTTATTGATTGTCTGAGAGCACAGCATGTTTACAGCGGCTCAACACAGATGGGGCACAGTACAGGAACATATACGTTGGATAAGAACCAAACAAAAATGTTACCAGCAGGTGATTGTTGACAGAGATATTTAATTTAGCAATTATGATGAAAATAACAACAACCCTGCAGTTTCTACAGGGATGCGTTTACACAATCAAGCTGCTCGTAGCATTTCATTAAAGTCCATTGCTGCAGAAGGATTTTTCCATCACACTAAGACATTAAAGCTCAGGTGACTGAGGGAAGGTGCTCCACTTAACGTGTGTGCAAATTAAAATGTGCACACTGTTTACAGATGGTCTTTGTACGCTCACACATTATATATATTATACATCTTTTTTTCTCTGCTTCCCACACTTACTGTGTTTATTGTGCAATAATTAAGTGTCATTAGTGTCCCAGTGGTACAAGCGACCAGATTAGCAGAAGATGTAAATTGCATCACATCACAGGGGAGTAGATTAAAATAAACCAGAAACGTCAGCTAATCACTGAGCAGTGTTATTATTTGTTATTTTAAAAAAAACATATCAAACAACTTTATCTCAGTCTATCTAAGGAAGATATAAAGGCACATACCTTTGGGTGAAAGTGAGGTTTTAGAGAAGTTTAAATGCTTTAGCCCCATTCGAAGTTTGGCAAACTGAGCACCCAGGGAGGAGATACCTACAGCGAGAGAGAGAGAGAAGATGATGAATTTCTTGTCACTTCTGTCCCGTGGGGCCGCTGCAGCTTTTTTCATCTACAGCAACTTTTAACCTTTGAATACAAAACCATTTTGCACCTTTACTCATTTTTTTTTTTTTACAGGTGCAAGTTACAGCGACGATAAATATGTATTGAGGCTAAATGACATAAAACCGTGGCAGAAAATACAGTATTGTTCTAGTGAATTTATGTAGAGAAAAAAACAGACATTAAAAGATTAATGTGGTGAATGTTACATGATAATAATTCAGAGTCTGTCCATGTACTGAAATCTGTTCAATATTTACATGTCACTGACTGAATATTGGGTGGAGGAGATGCCCTGAATAAACATAAAGTGTCAGGATATAGGTTGGATACAGCCTCCAACCAGTCCAGCTGCAGGTAATTAGAGCTTAAAGCCATGGCCAAAAATATGTTGTGTGAGGTCACAGTGACCTTTGACCCCCAAAATATAATCAAATCATCCTGAGGGAAGGTTTCTGGCAAACTTGTAGTGGTTCCCTTCAGGCAGTCTTAAGATGTCATATGCAGGAGGCCAAAAGACATGATTAGTGAGGTCACAGTGACCTTTGACATTTAGCCAACAATCTAATCAGTTCATTTTTGAGTCCAAGTGAATGTTTGTGCCAAATCTGAAAAGATTTCCCTCATGGTGTTCCCAAGAATCATGACACTCAACAATTGGACAGACAGATTGACAACATGGAAATATAAGGCCAAAAAAAAAAAAAAAAGTTTCCTTTCTATTTTACATATTTGGTAGCACAGCTGTACTAAATAGAGTAGAAAACATCTGTTTGTAATAAAATAAAGGTCATTAGACATTTCATTAGATAAGAACAGATTTCATACCTCTGTCCTCCAGTGGGTTGTTGGCAAGATTAATGGTGGTGAGTCCTGAGCTGGGGTTGTGGGCCAGGGCAGCGGCTAGCTTCTGAGCAAAATCACTGTCGAGTGTGAAAGAGAGCATCCATTATGAGCCTGTGACCAACGTACTGTACACGTGCAACCGACCAAAATGCTTTTGAGACATAAATATTGTTACTCAGCCTGGACGGAACAGAGAAATGCTACATTAGCACTGTTACAAAATACTGACATTCTTTGTGTATTTTGTTACAGCTCCACATTGTGTTTCACAAGACTATAATCTCGTTAAACAGCTAAGTAAACAGAAAGGAGCCAACATGTCAGCGCCGAAGTGAACAACACAAAACTGGATCCAAAAGTGTAACTCAGATCCATTTCCCTCTGACAAGAGCAGACGAACAGACTTCTGCACAGGTGTTGCAGCTGTTGGGCCTTAACTTAGCATTAAAACTTCATAGTCAATATTATATCATATCAAAATCTAAATTTAAATCCTATCCACGTATATGTTTGTGCAACTTGTAGTTGCTAGAAAAATCCTGGATCCTACATTTCCCATAGAGCAATGCAATCTTTCACTAAACTTTTCTCTTACTGTGATTGTGAAGTTTGTAACAGTTTCTCTGCTAAAACAAAAACCTTATATAAGTAGACACATTCTCACAGGCAGAGTTACGGGCAAAGATGGTTATCTTTGATGTGTAATAATCTTACGTTTTCAGTCCTGCATTATCCAGAACCAACTCTTCTAGTCGACTGGATCGAGACACCACCCTGAGGATCTGCTCACACACATCTGCAGACTGAAAAGACACAACAGACACACGAAACAGATTGTAGTTAAAACTTCTGTTATACTTACATTTGCACACATAAGGAAAAAGACAACATTTTTTGTGTTTGTTCTTAACATACCATATGAGTGAGATACAATGAGACATATCACAAGTCTCACAACGATGCAGCATTAACCTTCAATACTTTTAATCAAAAGAATAAAAGAGATACTAATTAACAACAAGCAGCTCCGAGGCTTCACATGCTTTGCAAGGCAAAGCTTCAACTGAAACGTTCAAGGTCATGGGAATAACACAGAAACTCACTTAAGGGACACGTGATTTCCCACAAGTGGTTCTGTGCAAAATGCGGTGAAAACACTGTTCATTTATGCTAATTAAAGCTGCACTGTGGAGCAAAAAAAAACAGCGTTCAAGTAAATTGTGTCTCTTCCACTTAAAGAGTATTTATGCGTGTCGAGCCAAGACTGAGGGGAGAAAACTTTGGACACTAAGGAGGAAGAAAGTTGTCTCGCTTCTGTGGTCTCACCGCCACAGGAGAGGCGAGTTGAGGGAGGAAAAAGAACTCTTATTTAGACAAAAATTAAAAATTCAACAGCTGGACGTCTGTGCCCTGCCCAGACACTGACTGACCCACTTCAACGTGTGCTGCGTCACACTTAAACATTCAGTCTCTTACACACGTTTTACTGTAAATCTGACGCACAAGACAAACATTTTCTATCATAACAGCTGCACTTTACTGGATCATTGTCTTGTTATTTCTTTGTGATTGGCATTCCTGCTCTAAGGCAGTGTTTCTCCACAACACTGGCAACATTGTCACAGGCTGGTATCTGTGGCAATAGGGAGGGAAGCAGAGAGAGAGGGGGAAGAGGGAGAAGTGGAAGAAAGGGCCTGTTGTTCCCATGTTTACTCTGTGAAACCGTGAGTATTACAGAAGAGGAATAATATCGATGGAGGGCAGCAAGGGATGACATAATACAGAAAACGGAGATATGAGAGTAGCGAGGGATGAAATGAGGAGAGAGGGCAGTCGGTCGAGGCTGAGTGGAGACAAAGAGGCCTGTATTTTCCACCAGAGTCACAATAACGCTGCTGACTGACACTGTCAGCGTGTGTATTGCACCGCTTACCACTCATTATTAAAAAAAAAAAAAACAGCCTAGTCACGCTGTGCTGTCCTGACCCGTGGTCTTGCTGAAATATCAACAAGCTTTTACAAACACACACACTGTGTGATGATGAGATAATCAAAAGGTGAGTTGTCTTTTCGCTGCTGTCCTCCTCCTCCTCTCCTCATCCTCCTCCTCCTCTCTCATTTACGGCTCATCATGTTGAAACACACTACAAACAGCCTGACTGAACCCTCACTGTGATAGCCGGCTGTGTGTTATATTATCCAGTCCACTGCTCTGAGATGTCCCTTATCTGTTTGTAGAGATGGTTAGACTGTAATTTAGGCCCAAGGCTTGTGCAGTTAATGTTCCATATCTCTCTCTCTCTCTCTCTCACTCGCTTTTTCTTTTTGCTTTTTCTCTTTGTGTTTTTCAGATACAGACGCACAGTTCGCAGACATAAACATAACAGTTGAGGCTGATGGGCAGCGTTGCCCCCAAGTTGAACTTTTGCACAACAATAGATTTTGCAGGAAGGTTTGTGGAAAGCGAGAGACAGGTTTCCGAAGCTTGTTCAGTTCATCTCCCGTCTGTCTCCTGCTCGGACGTTGTTCTTTAAATCTAATCTCGTCGTCAAATATCTCCTGACTCATTTCCCTATTCCTCTCTTGCGCTCTTCACTGACCTTTATGTTTTTGTCTCGCTCCTCTGGTACTGCTGTGGTCAACACTTTCTCTCGTCTTGTTATTGTTGTACTTGTTATTGTTCCTCTCGTGGCACAGGATCAAAATCATGGTCCACAGCACATCCTTTTGTTTCTTCACTGTCTCCATTATCACTGTGCAAACAATCGCTGTGCACAAGTCGGAAAAATAACTACATTTTTTCCCTAAAAACACCCAAAGGAAACTCAGTTGCTCTGCACAGTAGCCAAATAAGTACTCACAAACCCACAAGATCGGCCTCAAAACACAATTCGTTCAGCTTCCAAACACAAGCAGTGACATTTGTGGTGAACATCACCAAAATATACTCAACATACAAATTATAAAACGTCTGAAAAAACATCCACTCTAACCTTTCTAACCCAAACCCAACACGATTCAGTCTGTCAGATATGTCAGATACAAGCTGCACATGTGTCTGTGTAGTTTACAACTAAACATCCACACAGAGTCAGGATGAATTGTCTATGAAGGAGGTGTGAGATAATTGTTTAGACTGAGGAAGCTGCATGTGGTAATTGGTGAGACTGAGCGAAGCTTCGTGATGGGGAATTGGTAATGAAGAGCTGCGGGGGGGTTAGGATGGGATGGAGAGGGGGTGCAACATCCTGAGACATTGAGCCCCTTTGTTTCGCTAGGATTAGGAGTCTTATCACACGAGAACATTGGGCTGATCCTCAGTCAATAGACAGGAGCGACAAAAGAGGGAAATATTCTGCCGAGTCAGATTCATGCATTCATTAGACAAAGGTAGAGAGGAAGGGGAGACTTAAATGGAAAAGTTAATTGAGACAGACAGAGAACAGATCAGACATAGTGGGAGATTCCAGATTCTGATGTGTGAATATTTGTCTTCTGTGACATTAAATGTAATATATTTAGGTTCAACTGCTGGACTGATCTATCCAATGCTCCATCCAGGAGTATTTTCTACCATTTTTGTGATGTGACATTGTATTTATTTATTATCAGTTGCAGGTAATTAGTGCTTAAATTAATCAGTTACAGTCTTGATATATTACATTCAAGAGGCAAAAAACACTTTTTATGAGGCCACGGTGATCTTGACTTTTACCACCAAAGTCTTATCAGTTCATCCTCGAGTCCAACAGAACAGAAGGACAGAAGGACAAACTGAAAACCCATTTCCTACGACCAGAAAAATGTCAAAACTGACTGTTTTCTCTTTCTCAAATGTGAATATTTGATGGTTTTCTTCATAGTGAAGCTCTACAAGTCATGTAAATGTCACAAGCTAAAATCCAGTGCAACGGTAGCAGAGTAGGAAGTGAGAAACAGGACCCTGACTCCACACGACTAGACTCTAAGACAACATTAAATCTGGATTATTTTGCCATCTTTTGGCAACAGATAGTAACATTATTATCAAGCACAGCGGTTAAATATACTGTAAATACTGTCTAATAACTACTGGAACTATTGTTGTCTTTGATTGAAACCTCTTTATATTATTTAAACCTCTTATTATTGATATGATTATATTAACTCAAGATGGGGTGAGTGAGATAGTGAATAAAAAGAACAAGGATGGAGTAAGAGTGGGAAAATGGGAGAACTGAGAAGACGATGATGAAAACAGGAAACCCACCAGTTTGTAGTCCTTGTTGGAAAGCTTGGTGAACCACTGGTTAAATTCAAGGACTGCGATAATGGCCACCAGATCCCTGAGGAAGATGAGGAGAGAAAAGGTCAAAGCTACAAATTAAACACTCATCCTCATCATCAGTGCTGCCTCAGAACATGTTGGCAACGTCAGCATTTTTCTACAAAATAAATCAAATCACAGAAAAAGAAAACCTAGAAAACCTCCTGCTGCTTTTTTAAATCCGTGTTTTGTCTCACCTGTTCTCCAGATGACTGAAGTCCTGCAGGTTCAGTTCTCTGGTGTCTTGTGTCAGATAGATGGTGTCTACGTCCTGGGAATGAAACAAATAATTAAAAGGTGAAGCATAAAGATCATGAAAAAGGAATGTAGATAGAGACGTGAGCTGAGGGGAACTGTATCTCTATACTATTGTGCCTACTCCTTTTTAGTTAAATCAAAAGGCTGTATGCAGTTTTATGTCACCCAGCCAACAGCACTGAAGCACAGGAGGGGACCAGGATGTGTCAGCCATATAAATAATACTGACCCACTGCACCTCCTCTCTGTACGGCAGCCCCAACCAGTCACAAACGCATCTGTACATCTGAGAAAAGCCACCTGAATAACAGAGAGAGAATGAGAAAAGAAAGCTCAACAAAATAAATATGAATTACAGGAAAAAACTTTGGTGTAGATGAGACACAAATCAAGTATCGGTATCATACCACAGGGTCCCGGTTCAGCTGGTTTGTTGTTCTCCCACAGCATCTGTAGAGACGTCAGCCTATCCGGAGGCTCCATGCACAGCTTCTTCATCACTTTACTGAGAAGAGAAGACAAATTAAAACATGATTTAGTCATCTCATTTATATAATAAAGCTGATGAAATTAAATTCCCTTAAAAAAAAAAAAAAAAAAAAAATTCAATCGAGCAGCTCCAGGCTACCGTCTCGGCCGTCTTACTTGTCAACAGACATTTTCCAAACTGGAAATCATCCACTGAGAGCTCTGCTGATGTGAAATGAAACTAACTGAATTTAGAGTATTAGCTGCATTCAATTAACTTTAAAAGCAGCTTAAAAATACAAACATCCTTCTCCCCGTCAGGTCGAGCACTTTGTGCTGTCTGTAATATGAGATTACATAAGTTTAGGGTTTTCAGATCTGCCTTCATTTCTGCCTTTATATTCATGCTTCCTGTTCACACCAACTAAAACAGACTGGAGTCACGTTCACTTTTCACCACCAAGTGTATCTTTTTTACACATAAAATACCAGAAATCTGCAGATGTTGTCTACACATGTCTACATAATAAATCCACAAAACACAGCTAAATTGTTGGATGTGGAGGCTGAACTCACCTCGGTGGTAGACCAGGACATATCCTCAGCATGCAGTTTCCTATGTGAGCGACCACTTCGTTGACCTCCTCCGTAGAAAGAAGCTTCAGAGAGAAGGAGCCACGCTCATATTCTATCAGCAGCTAAAAGGAAACATCATTGTTTAGCGACACACAGCAGCTTCATGTGATTCGGCAACAGTTATGTATTCATCTGGTAAAAAGATCAAGTCTTCCTTTTACCTCCCAAATCCCATTTCTCTCTTCTTTCCATTCACCTCTCAGCTAAATTATTACAGAAATAATATGGATAACAAGAATAAAATGACAGTCATCCATCCACTCAGCTAAATCTACATCCTACAGCTACATCTTTGCATGAAGTAGAAGTACAGCATTAATGACATTTTACCAAGATCAGCTAACCAATTTATCATCTGCCACAGTTATGCAAATGCTGATGTAAGGTGGTCCGAGTTTTCTCCATAGGCCAAAATTAACATAATCCTAGACTGTACAGGAGACCATCAGTCAGGACGTATTAAGGGGATTGACACCTCTTTAGATGAGTGGAATAGAGGCGCTGCTGCAGGAGCAGTGTGATGGAGACAGATTATCATATTTTATAGTTAGATCCTGCAGACTGACAGCTCGCCAGATCTGGTCCCTCCAGATGGAGAAACATTGAACCCAGAGGGACGACAGGACTTATCAGGATTATACCTGCATTCAGGATTTTTTGCCAGCCATCTTCTCAGTATTGTGTCTTATACTCAAAGCATCTGTTGTGATCACAGTCCTCAAGTCCTTAAAGTTGAGGACTAAGGCTTAAGTACCCACATCAACAAACCAATTCTGTTGAAGTGTCTTTTAACAACACGATGAAGCCTGAGCTTCTGCATTGTGGCTGGCCCTTACCTTTAACCTCACTGAAGAAGATTAATGTACGAAAACAGTTGTGTTGGTAAAGTCAGTGTATTTATAAACTGACGACAGTATAGCTCCTCAAAAGTGAGGCTAAAATATCATAATCACCCCCTGGAGGACGCCCGTAGTGCAGGTCATAAACCCTTCCTTTTTGTATAGTGAGTGGAATTGGAAACATGCCCATCTTGATATACAGTCACTGGTTGATCATTGTACTAATCGCTTTATTGGTTTGGTCTCAGAGAGAATCCCTCTGATTGTAATCAGAAACAAAAAAATTGGTTCCCAAAAACCAAATTGAAATTTGAAACTTTTCTGTGTGCTATTTTTAACCATAAGTGTTTTAGTACCAATCTGCTCAATCACATTGTCACAAGCTCTAACAAAGCAAACAAACAAAAAAAAAAAAAAAACAAAGTGATAGAATGTGAATCATATAAATGTAACAATCCAAATGATTATCCAAGATAAGAAGACTGATACCACGCTCACATTTGTGTGAATTTCCACACTTTCATCGCAGATGTAAAGATGACACAGTTTTAGCCTGAGTTACATGTTGTAAACAGAGAATGCCTTTGGATGAAGCAGTACAAGCAGTTTCCCCCTGCTTTCATTCTTTATGCTAAGGTAAGCTAATTCCCTCCTGGCTCCAGCTCCAACCTTGACACAGAGAAATGAAAGTGTTATTGATCTGTTTAGTGTAAGTGAATGTGTACCTGTGTCGGCTTGTTGCAGGATATCCCCTGGATCTCCAGATAATTTAAGGAGTGTTCCACCTATAAAAAGAGCAGAGAAATCATCATTAAAATGGTTAAAATACCAGCTTGATTTTAGTAATATTCAGAAAAAAAGGCAAAAATGACACCATCAAATCAGTTGGTGACGGGTACTATATCATTTCTGAATGGATGCACACATGGATTGTGCAAATATTTGAATGAATGAATGATTACGTATGTGTGAGATCTTACTGTCTGTGTGTACTGTATGTGTGATCCTGGCTAATAACAACAGTGTTGCACAGTGACTGTCTCTCTGAGGAATGCTGTGTAAAAATATGTCTGTTCCATAATTAATAGGTACGGATGTGGTAATTTCTCCTTTCTTTCTCAGCTCCTGTGCAGACGACTTCACTGACTCACACATTTTCAAAGCGCTGTAAGATACAGACTAGAGACGACTAAATCAGCTGCACCGGATAAATAGGTTCAAAAATGAATACCGCTGAACCAATGCAATTTGGTTTCTCTTTGGCAGTCACACAAGACTGAAAGACTAACCTCATCATCACCATCATCATGTTTCTATTCAGATTCACTTTGAATCAGATGTACTCCTTTTTTTTTTTTTTAAAGCAGGTCAGGATAAAGACTTGAGAAGAGCATTCCAGCACAAAGAAAACAAAGAAAAGCAGTCTGCCTTTCCATGCCTAAAAAAGGAGGGGAAACCTTGAATATAAATTCCTACCACTATATACACAGCACGTTTTCCTGCACTGTCTCTTCATCTTTCTCTCTCTTCTCTCTCTTACACACACAGTACAGTGCCTGAGGCCAGGCCAGGGAGAGAGAGGCCAGACTATTCCAGGTGGGTACTGTGTTCCTGAGGCTTTGGCTCACAGATGAGAGGTGGGAGAGGCTGCGCAGACTGTCTGTCTGCTGTCTGACTATGGTATGCACTATGTGTGTGTGTGTGTGTGTGCTGTACATGAGTGATGCCTGTGGTTACTCACACATGATCAGTCTAGAAACAAGAATAATTTCCTACGAATAGAAATGAAAATAATCTAAAAATAAATAAGTAATCTTGAGTGGAAAAGTAACGAGCAGTTGAAATAGGAATTCCTTAAAATTGTCATAAATGTTGTAATGTGTTAACATCAACAGTAAATTTAGCTGCTTATAAATGATATTTAAAGTTGAAAATTAGTGAAAGAGTCTTTTTTCACTGTTTACTCTGGATTTAGAGATCAATACAGATCAGTGTCACATTGAGACTATAGAGGGCCACCACTACTATTGTCTATATATTGCACTTTTTGTTGATTTGTGCATCAAAAATTACAAATCACATGTTGCAGTAAATAGTGTCCAATCCTTGATCTGAATGGCAGGAGACTGAATCATACGCTGGCCAATACCAGGCATCGTGCTGTGAGGTGCAGGCAGGAACCAAACGCCTGAGTAATTGCATCGTTCATTCATTCGTTCACTGTCCGTCTGTCACTTTGACCAATCGTTTTTTTGTATTTCCATAAAATGCGTCATGAATTTTTGGTTGCGGTGAATTAGAGTTGTGATCGTTGGGATACTGACAGACTGGGGGTTTGTTAAACTTTTCCCAGTTAGCGTGACACAAACAGCTACTTGTTTTTGTCACGTCAGGTTTTTATGAGAGGATTTGCATTTGATTACATGAATTATGTGTGTGCAGGTAACTCTTGTTAAGGTAAACATACCTCAGCAAGGAGCAACAGAAAGAAAAAAAACTGAAAATATGTGTATGTGTGATGTTAAGGAGGAGGAGATGCTGACAGACTGTAAACGCCCTGCAGCTTCTCGAGACAAACAAACAGAAAACCCACTGAGAGGTGAGTGAGAGAGCCAGAGGGGGGATTTCAACTACAGCTGAGGGAAGAGGAATGCAGTAAGTGTTTAACTGCTACTGTGACACAATACTTTAATATCAAGGCCTTGGGCCTTGGAACAGTCCTAACAACAAAGTCCAACCTGCAGGACTCTCTCTTGCATCTTCTACTCTCACACAGTAGAACAGATGTGTTGTCTACAACACATCTGGAGTCAATAGCTCATGTGTTGGAACAGTGAACAAAGGCTGATCTTCATTTGCAGTTGATTCACCTCCAGTGTAATATGGATTTACCATCAAGAAAATCAATATGAGGAGAAATACTGTAACAGTCAGCTTTTTTTTTTTTTTTAAGGATGACAGCAGGATGCATCTTTTAACAATATCAGTGTGGAGCAAGAATAAACCCAGTAGCTGCTGTACTGTGGTACCAAAAGTCCTTGAGTGGGCAATAATCACTTGAACATTTTTACTTGAAAATCTGGGAAACGCAATTAATTCTCAACTCGACTCCGGCTGATCAGAAACCTTTTTGTTTTCCTAGTGTCAAAATAATGAGTGAGTTAAACGATTAGTTGATAACTGGATGTACATCTGGATGACTGGATGACTGCATGTACATTAATATTACAAAGTCCATAATATGTGGTCAGTAATTCATCCTTTAAAACATTAAACAAACAAAAATGGCAAACATGACCTAGTTGTTGGGCAAAGGTACTTTTATTATTAAGAATTCAATAACTTTTGTTTTCATTTGATTTAAAATAATCTCTAAAATCTGAGAAAACAAGAAGGAATTACTTGACTAGTTCAAAATATTGAAATAGTCTTGGACAACTAGAAATAAAATATATTAAAAAAAAATATTAAAAAAAAACAGTATCATAATTGTTGAGTATTTTTTTCATTGAGCTTTGTGGTAAATATTGATGACGTACTCAAATTAAAATTGTACGTCCCAAATATTAAACAGCCTCAAACATGTTCATAATCTCAGTGTTCAGAGGTCAAGTGCAGAGGATTTTTTGAGGCCAAAGGAAAAAAGGCGAATTAAACCTGTTTGTCAATGACTGTAACAATGATTCATCCCTTTAAGTCTTAATCAAACACAAGCAGGAAACTACCCGGTTCCAACTTCTAGACTGTAAAAGCTCTTATTTTCTCCAAATTAACTGAATATCTATCTGTTAAATTTATCTGGTTGGTCCCATAAAGAAACATATTAAAATCAAATTAAAACATACCTGCTCTTGGAATTTCTAAAAGGCATTTTTTCCCCACTTTCTTTCTGTTAAGACTGAATGATTTAATGATAATAAGGATTATCTGTAGTTGCAGAGTGTTCCTAGAGGGGAAAACCATGCACCAGTTACCCTTTGAGATAGAAAATAAACGTTCAGATTTAACTGGATTTAAGACGTCGTAGGTTATCCTTTGCTGACTTCTGGCAGTGTTGATGCATGGGGGAGGAAACCAGAGAGATAAAGGGAAACAGACAGAGAGAAAGAGAGATTGAGGAGAGAAGGGGAGTAATCTGGATTGTTGGAAAAAGAAGGTAAAGGCAAAGGTGGGAGTGAGAAACCTGAACGAAAGGTTATCTGTGGCTGTAATCTGCCTAAGAACAGAGTGGGATGGAGGTTGGCTGCAACAGAAAGATACAAGTGTTAGTACTTGAAAATGTACAACAACAACAACATAAGTAACATCTAAAGTAAGAGAGAAAAAGTGCAAAAGAACTGAAGTGAACCCAAATGAAAGACAGAGTGGAAAAAGTAGAGACAGATGCTGAGCGAGACGAACGGTGGAGGAGGTTTGTTCTTCAAAGAACAGGTGTCTAATCCCTCCAGGTCAGAAGAGAGCAAACAGATAGAAAACAGCAGAACCAGCCAGCAAAACAAATGGCTCATAACACAACAGTGGAAACACATGACGTCATGTGAGACCAGGTCAGTGTGAATACGCTTTATGGCCTCTCATCTGCCCCCTGCACCTCCCAGTAAACATATAAATCACTTTTTAAGCCACCGATCAATCACTTAATCTGCCCCTGGAGGCATCTTTGTTGACTGGAAAGCATCTATTTAAAGGGCAACCATTAAGTATTTCCTGGACCTGGGACAAGATATGATGTTATGTGATCTCATGAGTTGAGGAAAATACTATTAAGTGTTGTTGTCTCCAAGTAGGAAGGATCAGGAGTCCAGATATTATAGCAGATGCAACCACATCCCAAATCCTTCCCTTTCCTATTCTAAACAGTATGTGTTGTTTGTACATACTGAACGGTTGACGTAACCATCTCACCTCACAGTTCATTAAGCAGACGCGTCAGAGCTTTTGATCATCACATGATCATCAGCAGATGGAATTGCATGTGTTTGACTTCTCACATATCCGTTGGCTTGGATCATGGCATATGATTGAAAAGTGCAGAGGTCAAGACTCAATTTATGCACCAAACACTGAAACCTGACTGTACAGAGACACTTGCAAACAGATGTGTTCTAATGTAATTGGAGCAAATCCCAGCAACGGATGTTATTTACATTTGCTGACGGTAACATTTAAAAAAAAAAAAAACACCTAACAAGGTCAGAGCACAAACGCATGAGTCAGAAGTGAAGTTTAATAAAGGCAGTTGTGACGCTCACGGTCATTTGACCGACGCTGAAAGTTGGAGCGAACATCTGCATCGAGTTACTGCCCCTTCTGGTTTTTATATGGCAGTGGTGACAATGATGCTGGTAGAGACGATGACAGATGCTGGTGATGGTGCTAACAGATGCCATCTGTGCTGCATTATGGTTCCATGTTAGTAAAAAAGAAAAAAAATACATAGGCTTGTCTAACTTTTGTATAACTGCACTAAAAGCATTACTTTCCTTCAGCTATATTAAACAGAGGCAGAGACGTGTGAAGTTAAAAGGTTAAGAGGAAATTAAGACGAACATTAAGAGGAAATACTGTCTTAACAGTGACACCAACACCTGCTCTAATTATATATTTTCAATTAATATAATGAAACTTTAAATAACTTGTTAAAGACCGGACTGGCTAAACCTGCAGCATTAACTTTTAAAGGTGTAATGGTACAACTTCATTTAAGTCTTGAGTTTCCCTCTTGCAACTTCTCATGTTTAATTACAATGACGCTTCAAAAATCAGGTGGGACGAGCTACATTCATATGCTGCCGTTGTTCAACGTCAGTTGGGTCGAACTTGATCATTCATCTGAGTCAGCATCACCTAAAAACAACTGTAAACATTAGTGGGACGAGTGGAAACACAGCTGCTTGTAGCGTTCAAGCAGCCTCTCACTGGCAATTATTATTGATACCGGGCCGAAGCAATAACAAACTCCATGGATGTTTATATAGCAGCAGACACGCGACGGTACTCAGCTGTCGAGAACACAGTTTTAATACAGATGCTGAAAGTGATGGAGCCTTGTTACAAAGAAGAAAGTTATCACTCCCACGGTACCAAAAACCATCCGAACTTCTAAGTTTAAATTTTCATTTGACAGAAATGATTTGTGTTCAACACAACTGTGGAGTCAATCAAAGCCTGTGTTGAGGCTGTAACCTACAACTCTAACGTCACTTCTGACATTGTATTTTGATGAATTTACATTCAAGCAGGTATAAAACAATCATGTAAGATTTGCTGATGTAATATTTGTCTAATATTATTTTGGTGTAGAACACAGTTTTTTATTGTTTTTTTTCTGGTGCTGAGAAACAAAGTGCTGACTTTGCAGCACGTGCAGCACACACACACGCACACACACACACACTCTTCAACCTGAGCTGCTGCTCTTACCTTGGTGGGAATGCGTGCCGTCAAGAGGTAGGCCCGGTGAGACGCGAGAGCCTGAAACACACAGAGAGAATAATGAATAAGTAGCTGTGAATTCTCTGTGAATGACACGAACAGGAAAATGACAAAGAGCAGAGACTCTGACGACTTGACTCATCAAGATGAAAAGAGACTCTTGTGACTTAAACGTCTCTGACAATACAGAGATTGTGTCTTTCTACTTGAAAACATATAAAAAGATAATAATTCATGAGTAGTTTGTAGAGGTGTCTGGTAACAAAGAGGTGCTTATTAACATGCAGCCAAGTCGTCTTTGTTTTTATTGGTACACTCCCTCGTCATCACTGGTCGGCGTGTTGTCCTTGATTTGTTGCTCATATTTCCCGCTGAGCCGACTGCACACCTACTGCCACCGTATATTAGAGCACATAGTTAAAGACTGAGTTTGTTTCTGTTGCTGAGTTACAGGAAAAAGAAAGTCAAGACTCGTGGAATATACAAACTTGACATTTGTGTCCAGACAAACAGCTTTGGAACAAGCTGGTTTATTGAGATGGACGACAGAGCGTGACGTTGTCGTGGTAATGATTCACACAACTCATAACTGTGAGCGTGTTATCCCCAGTGAGCAATCCAAACACAGAGTCTCTTGTAGTCTCAATATTAGACTCATTGTACATTGGCATTAGAATACTAAATTGAATGGTAATGATTTTGGAGCAGCACGCAATAATCCACCAGAGGATCAAAGGTCAACACAAAGAGAAACATCTAACACACAATGATGTTTAGATGCTGAGGCCTCGGCACCATGACACTGGATGTTTCTCTTGTCAAAAAATATCACAACACACCAAAGTCTGACCTTTAAAACCATTAAAGGGACACGGTTGTCTACTATTTTTAGTGAAAACATTCTGGTTGTTCAGTGAAGACAAGTCTTATAGATTATTTTACTTGACACTGGTATCTGAAATCTTCTCCTTCTTGCATTCGCAGCTTGTGGATATTATTTTTTGAAAATTTATTTCACTATTTTGTTATACCTTATTGTTTTTTATTCTTAAAATCACATTTTCCTTTAGGACCAATAATGTTTCATCTTATCTCATCTGTTATCTTATGAGAGGAAGTTGTTTGATTAAATTAAGTTTGCTATCATACAAATAAGAGAACAATAGTCCAATGTTTTGTTTAAAAATCAGTTATTATAATTATTAATGGGATTATTTTCTGTAGACTGAGCCGCAATGACCTTTGTGTCACCCTCAAGCAAAACTAGAATGTCACAGATGTTAAAAACTCAAAAACATTCATAATCTCAGTGTTTAGAGTACTAGAGTGTAAGAAGCTTTCGGGCCCGAGAAAAAAAAAGGCGACTTAAAGCCGTCTGGTTTGAAAGCTGCAACAAAAAGATCAAGCTTAGTAGCCACAGAAAACAAATGCAGATGGATGAAACAGGGAACGTAATAATAAAATGAAGAGCTGAGGTTAAAGTAGATGATGATCATCAGGAGATGAGACAAGAGGGAGCAGAAAGATTGATCAAAGGTGAGAGAAAACTGGAGAGAAGATAGAAACGCAACACAAATCGCGAATAAACGACTGATATGAAGAGCAGGAAAGGCAAAACTATATTCAATAAAGTCCACGAGCAATCTTTGAAAAAAAAAAAAAAGAAAAAACAGAAAGAGAAGGATTAGAGACGGGGGTAAAGAGGATGACAGCATCTCCCAGCGCTGTGCTGCTCAGCTCCACAGGCTGCCTCTGTGTGGCCTGACGTGATGGAGACGGACAGGCGAGCCTGTGTGACCAAAGATAACCTCTCCTAAAGAGCACCAGTCACCACTGCTGCACTCAACTTGCCCTCTCACTCTCAGCTCATCTGTTGTGGTACTTGTGATTAAAGGTTTGATGGTGATAGAATCATTTAGAGATAAATCTACATTAGATCAGATCCGTTTCTTATTTAAAGATGATAACGGTTTATAACAGTTTTATTTTTATACATTTTGCTGTCATTTCCATTGGTTTCACTGACTATCAACCAAATTATGTTCCAGTTTAATTAACTAGAAGTAAAACTGGAAGTGAGTGCACTCAAAATGTTGGTAATACTCACTGCATTAGAAGAAATCTAAGGGTGGCCAAACTACAGTAATCAAGTTAGGTCAAATTTAACTGTAAACTGTGATGGACAGTTTTACCGCTCATCTTTGTTTTCTCTTCCAAGTAAACTTGGCTAAGCTGCGGATCCTAAAACTGACATTTTGAATTACAACAATTATTTAATGATGTCTTTCTGTGCTCTTGAGGGACTTTCCAAAGTTGGAGGAAAGGACTCACCCTGATGACATCATCAGGGTTATTTTGGACCCACGCTGGGAATTTAAAAGTCAGGAACACGACCTCTATTGACCACTCTTTTTATTTTAATCTGTCTCCAGTTAGTCCCCCCCATTGTTAGGGAAATGTAGTAATAATAAATCGATAGAGTGTCCTTTCTAAAATCTGAGTCATCATCTGACTCCCCATTGCTTGCGATGTTGGACTTCTTGTTTTCTCTTACCAATGTTGCGCTGTTCCCAGATTTCAGCAGTCACGCTGGTGAGAACAATGTTATTGTTACCAGGAGAAACTACTGGTAACAGCTTTGAAAATCAGAATAGCTCTAAGTTAACAACATGCCTCTGCCAAGGCCAAACAATCCCACACATCTGTGGTCTGTCAGATCTGGATCTGCATCAAAATGTACAAATTCACTGATCTCAACCTCATAAATATGTCCAAAATTTTTTGACTGGAGTGGCATCAAAACTTGATATGTTCTTTCCTGGCCTATGCCCCATTCCTCCACCAAGTTTGGTAGAAATACAGTGGGTTTAGTGCATTTTGAGTAATCCTGCTGACAAATAATCAGACAAGGTAGCAGTAATAAGTTCCAGGTTGTGCCATGAGCTGCCACCAGAAGCAGGAAGTGACCAAGGACCTGCTGACTGAAGTGTCTGTTCTGTGCAGACGGACTACAGAGTGAAGACTGAGTCATTCACTACTTCATTAATTAAACTATTAAAGCAACACAAGGCCTATTTGTGCGACTGCTCCTTGAACTTATTAAATCTTTTTTTTTTTTAAAAACACTCTGATTCCCATTGGCACAGTCTCCTGGATTTTCCTTCGGTTTTTCATCCACCCACCCCCCTCCCCTCGATGCATGACTGCCCCCCTCTGCACTTTCCCAGTGCAGCGCTGTCTCCATCTGCCCTTTTGAGTGGACAAAGCCACAACAACTCCCCTGTTTCATGAGCCCTCCATTCCTCCTCCTCCTCCTCCCTGTAACTGCCCCCCACCTCCCTCCCTCTCTGTCCATCTTAAGTGGACTTAAAGCTTTGGGCCGTCCCTTCAGCCGATGATTTTACGGCAACCACCATCCCGCCTTCAGCTCTAATCAGCCAACCAGATGGCAGCAGCACTGGTGCATGTCTACAAGACCAGAGACAGCATCTGCTGTTTTACACACACACACACACACACACACACACACACACACACACACACACACACACACACACACACACACACACACACACACACACACACACACACACACACACACACACACACACACACACACACACACACACACACACACACACACACACACACACACACACACACACACACACACACACACACACACACACACACACACACACACACACACACACACACACACACCAAAACTTGTGTGTCACATACAAAATAACTGCCACAGGCACTATAACACCATTTGTCTCCTTTGCCTATGACACATGACACACACTCACACACTTGACTTCTATTAGTTGTAAGGACATTAATGAGTATAATGCATTCACTTAACCAAAGCTTAAATGTTATGGTGTGACAGTGACAAGCGAGTTTTTTATGCAGCACAGTTACATACAAAACCAGTTATAATAGAGAGGCCATCAACGTTCATTTGTCTCTGTGAATAAGGAAATGAAGGACCAGATTATATATGTTTTTTAATGTTTTTTTAAATGTGATTCCTGGAGCCTTGTCAAAGAAAAATCTCATTTCTCTCAAAAAAAAAGTCATTTCTCAGTACAGTCAGAAAGGGATATCTAATCTAATCTTTGGTTTTCCAGAATTGTATGATACAACTTCTGTATTTTATAAAGATCAGAAAAAAAAGGAGGAAGGCTAAAAAAAAAAAAAGTCTACGTCTTTATTCCAGCAGTCGGTTGTACTTATGGTTTTAACTTTTAAACAGTCTAGCAGCAAAATGTCAGGTGCCTGATTTGCTTTGTTTGTTCTGAATACGCCAGTAGAGCCTGATTTCTTCAGCTGATACTGATAGTAGCCTGTAACAGATATATTCATATTGAAATATGTGTTGAATGATATTATTTGTCCAGCAAGGAGCATGAATTTGTCCTATATAGACTGTTTCTATAACATATAGTAAGAACAGAAGCAATAAAACACAAAGCAAAACCAATCCTCTTCACCACAAACAGACCATTAACCTTTAACAACGTCTGTAGATTAATAATATTATACACATTTTTATACTTCACTATTAGTACTTGCCACACAAAAAAAAAAAAAAAAAAAATGAGTCAGTATAAATATATATAAAATATTAGTCAGGCTCTACTGGTCATAATCTGACCAACACATCCTAATAGTTATGGTATCAAACTAAAACGTATCAACATAGTCATAGAAACACACACAATGCAATGCAACAGAAGAATAAGTTCACAAGGTCTTGAACCCCATTAAAGGATCAAAAATAGACTCACAGGTCTGTGAAGTGTTTGTTTGTTTCTCTCTTGCTCTGTGTGTGTGTGTGTGTGTGTGGAGAGGGGGTTGGGGAGGCGTGCATTTGCAGAGCAACTGTTCCAAGATTATCTTTTTTTCTGTCAAACTGTCAAACCACCATACCTCACATGAACCCACCTCAAACCACGTGTGAGTTACACTATGGGTTACTATGGTAACAGCCAGCCCATACTGCACGCACACATACAAATACACACAGATAGACCCTCACTCACACATGAAAGCAGCGTGCTGCAGTGCCAGGCCTCACCAGAGAATGTCAATGAGTTTTCAGCCCCTCAAACAACGTTCACGCTGGCCCTCAGTTATTCTGAGTCTCTGTAGGAATCGAAGCAGCACAGAGCAGTGTTTCATCTGCAGTCAGTCAGCTGTGGCAGGAAATCTGCCCCCGCCGAAAAGACTTTATTCATCCATCATGTTTTGGCATCCATTCACGCTCTATTATATCCATCACACTATTTTGTGTTCACTTCTCTGGTTCGCTTTGTTCGGGTGCAAATGTTGTTTTCAGAAAGAAAAACAAGAAACATAATAACAAGGCAAGGTAAAATTTAGGAACTGTAGACTGACAAAAATACTGACAAAGTCGACAGTATTTTATTATAGCTGAATTCACAATGAAGCTCTCTCATTTAGGTTTTTTTCTGTTTCTGTTGTAAAACAGCGACTAAAACAGTGACTGAAATTCATTTTCAAGCTGCTGCTCTGCTGATAAAAATCACGATTTTATAACCACGTCATCTGACAGAATCACCAGACACATATATGACAAAGGCTGTGCTGTGACTCTCACAGTATTTAATTGTAGAGTGAAAACTGCTGAGATTTGTCCAAAAAGTCACCACATTTGTCATCAGCTTTTTTTTGAAAACAAAGTCATTCTTGTTATGAGGCATTTGACCTAACAATAGTGCAACTCCATCACACTTAACTCAACTCTATCCACCCAGCAGCTCCTCTACAACATTTATTAAACCAAAACCAACAGAACTGCAAAAAATGATAAACTAAAAGTATAAAGAAAACACTAGATCAGTTAAATCGCTCAGTATTCACGTCAAAGTTTTGATTATCGAATATTTGTTTTATTTGGCAAAAAAAATCTGCATTAGCTAACAGAAGCAAGATCAAAAGGTCATTTGTGTTTTTATAACTGCAATACATTGATGATTAATGATCAATGCACTGATTACTTTGTCAATTATTCATTTGGCCCCTTGTTTTTCCTCGATCCACAGTCCAAAATCCAAGGATGGTGATGTTAATATCATATAAGCAAAAGAGAAGCAGCATGTTTTCAGATCAATTTCATCTTTTCTGCTGGAAAAAACTATCTATTATCAAATTTGTGACAAATCAAGGATTGATTCAAAGACTAGTTTCAGCTCTGAGGTTGAGAATAATCATTAGTTTCAGCATGAGTATGACCAGAATAGATTAGAGGACATTCATCCCCACACCACTGCTGACGCAGACCCTTTATTGCGTAACTAAAGCCAGCATGTCCTGCATGTGCACGTGCGTCTGCGTGTAACATTAATGAGTCATGATGCGCTGGCTGCAAACTCACACTGTCGACGCAGCACAGACTACTACAGCAGAGTGGACGACAGGGAGGAGGGCGGCAAGCGACGGAGGGGAGGCAGAAGGGCAAAGCAAGTGAAATGACTTAATAGATTCTAAGTGCTGTTTTGCTGATAAGGAGCCAAGATTTAAATCCAATCAGTGGGGAGGATATTTAATGAATGGAAGTGTTTAAAAGCTGTTTCATCTCTGTCGAGCAGTGCTGCTAAGACGACCCCAACTTAGCTTCTGATGCTCTGAAATCAATCAGCTCCTGAATCATCTTCCTAACACGGTGGATTTTTTTTTTTTTTTTTGTGCTTTCCCCTCCCACTCATTTCTTCTCTAATCTTTCATGTCCTTATCCTCATTCAACCCAATCCTCTCTCTCTCTCATTCCTAAAAACGTATTTCTATGGTTACATACTGTACGTACTCTATATGTGAGAGTTCATGCTGGTAAATCAATGACTATTGTATAATCGAACCATCACTGCACAGAAAAATCCATTATTCAATCCTGGCTCATTGCTTCTCTCTGTCTTCCTTATCTCAAACTAGATTCCCAGTGGGCTGCAGAGTGAAGAGCTGTTTACTCTACATGAAGCACAGTCATCATACAACATGACCAGACTGTCCAGTTTTTCTGTCTGCGCCGTATGAATATGCATGTGTTGCATGTGAGCGGCGTGGGTGAATGTATTCAAACAATACAACACACATGAAGCAAAGAACAATAGAGAAGAGGAACACACACCACCACCACTACCACTCTGCTTTCATTTTTCATTAATCAAGGATGGTGCAACTCTGTGTAATAGAGGAACTGCTCTCTGCAGCTGCTGTCCAATTCACAGCAGCAATTATAGAGGCAGAGGTTTTCAAGTAAGAGTATAAAGTTTCAGTGCCAGAGTATATAGTATCAGTGCTGATGTGGTACATGTGAGTTAGACCATAGTCACTGCATTATAAAATATGTCAGGACATTAAGATGTTGTGTTTTATGGCTGCAGAGTAAAAGGAAAACATGCAATATGCAGTGACATTAATAAATACTGTGATGATGATAAATAAACACTGAATTAATGTTTTGATGTTAATGTATTGTATAGCTGATTTATTTAAAACAGGGACATCATATATTGATGAACATAAAAAAACATAAATAACAAACATTCAACAACATTGAAGCCAAAGGCTATTTTTTATCTTTTGTCACTTGGGTGTGGGATTTAGGTTTCCTGCTAACATAATGAAGCAGCCTATACAGACACTGAAAACCTTATTGTTCTTTCCATCTCTTCAGCCACAACATTCACTGCACCTCATCTCTATGTGCTTTACCATCTCAGCTACTATCATCTGCACAGGGGACATGTAGGGTGATAAAGCTCCATCTGACTGTCCAAATATATTGATATGCAGAGAGTCAATGCATAACACATATAAATATGCCATTTACTGCAGTTCAATCAGTCTTTTGCGATAGATTTATTCTGTGTGTTGCTACTGCAATGATGACAAATTGTAAATATATTGGGCAGCCCTACTGTGGTTATTTTTTGGAATTTTTAAATCTGCATCTTTGGTCAGTCATCTTGAATGTTTTTACTGATTTTTGCAGAATTTGAACATGAGACTTCCTGTTATTTCTGTTAAGCTTGTTGGGCCGTCTCTAATTGTCCACGTGTCTCCTTCAGATCAGTTTCAGGTATGTTTTCCATCTTGCTTTTACATCACAATTTTTGGTTTTATGACGATATTAGATACTGATGAAATGATTTCAAAACTCCTGACACAGGATAATTTAACACAGCCATGAAATCTGTCAAAAGATCCTGAGAATGACCACAGGTACATAATTTAGACCTGGTTAATCCCTTCAGTTGCAGAGGAAGCTCACTCCTCTGTTTTCATGCCGTAGGTCTGAAGTGCGAATAGACTCTGAAGCCAAAGATAACCATTTATCTGTGTTGAAAGAGTGGGAATACTGAGAGGGAGATTTGGTATGGCTGACGCAGAAAGAGATCATGATGGTGTGGATCTTTACTTGAACTTGAACTTAATAAGATTCCAGGAAAAGCCCCCTCTAAACCCAAGAAGAAAAAAAATCGTTTGTTTTACAATACATTGATTCTCGGCTGCCAAGACAAGCTTGCTGACAGTGCAGCTGAGGTCTGGTCCTGTAACGTCTGTAGACTCACACTGCGCCAAACCCACAGCAAGACGTGAGCATGTAGTGGCTTTTCAGAGCGGCGCACGGTTCAGTGATAGAACAGCTCACATGTGTGCAGTCAGTTCCTCTTTCTACTGTTTCAGACAAAGCAAAACACATGATGTGATGGTCTGGACTCTTCCATAAAACCATCAAAAACTCCAGTATCACACTCTCAATATACAACAACAGCAACTAGACAAGTGAAGACATGATCTAACCCTTAAATATTCATGGGATTTCACTACTAAAAAAAACACAAGTGCTTAATAATGCAGCATTTTTCTACAAATGCAACAAATTAAATTGTCCAAATTTGTTCCACGGTGAATAAATGGATAAAGCTGCTCTTTGCAGTGCATCTTCTCCTCTCACTGCTCCGGCAGCCAAGGAGAGCATTAAGAGAGAGACATCAATTTCCTTTTTTATCACTGCCCTGCTCATCATTATGAGTTTTACTGCTGAGGAGATGAGCATGCTCAGGAACAAAAGGCGGTCGACAGCGGCACTTCCTGAACTGAATTCAATTGGCTGGTCGCATCAGACCACAGCTGCGCCGAGCTGAGGCATGAATAAACGTTGAGTCTTGATTATGTTACATTTCATGATGTAGTTCATGAAATCTTTTTGTTTATTGCTACCGTTTTGATTTCAGTCAGAATAGAAATAAACACATAATAATGTTAAATAATAAATGAGACATGCTTGATGATTAAAATATACAGGAACACTTTAGAGGCAAAAAAATCTTTGTAGCAAATGACAATATTATATGTTGCCATGTGTATCACTGCTTCTCTAACAAGCTTCCTGCCAAATGTAGTCTTAGACAACACAGCTGTGGGGGGGGGTTGAGCAAAACCATCAAAGTGCTGGGGCAAAGGGATTAAATGATTGTGCTTTCAGGTTGGGATTGTAGTCCATGTTGGCAAAGATGCCTCCAAACAACAGGAAGATGTCAAGGCTTTTTAGAAACTGGACTCTCTGGTGGGACTGATAGAGAGAAATTCCTCTCAGAACAGCATCAGCCTGCAGGGTGCCCTGTCAGAACGTTGTGTGTGTTTAGGTTACAGAGATAAGGAATAATCACAGGGGCTCATTCATTCATCAGCATGGCAGCCAGACACAATGGACTGGTTTCCGTGTGTGTGTGTGTGTGTGTGTGTGTGTGTGTGCGTGTGTATATGTGTGTATGTGTGCAGCTATGTGTGATGGTAAGCCAAGGTTTTTCTGGAGTAAATAGGATCGCTGCAGACCACAGAGAGATGAAAGAGAAAGGAAGAGAAAACCAGCGAGAAATAAAAAGAGAAGGTGGAGAGATTGTTATTTTTATAGCTTGAGTATAACAAAAGGAAACTAAAGTGGAAAGTACAGACGCTTTGTCAAGCTGAGAAAGAGAGAGAGAGATACACAGGTATGACAACAGAGAAAGTGAGGGAGAGAAGAAAGGACTGGTACAGACAAAGGCAGAGTGAGAGGAGAAGGGAGGGGGGAGGGAGTATGGTGGGAGGGAGAGGGGATTTCGTTCTGGGCTGGTGTTGGCATTACCCATGGTTCCCTCTGGAGTGGGTAGATAACATCAGCTGGCACTAATAACACAGACAGACACACACATACACACGCACAAATGCACAGTGCTGAACACTGATTTAAACGATAAAGACAGAGCAGCTCAGATCATGAACCGTGTTTTTCCTCTCGTCAAACAAAAGGTCGAGTTTATGTTATCTAAGCTAAAATGATCAAACAATGACGTAAGACTAATAATGTGTTTCCTGTTAGGAACTTGTGGATTTCTGTGGAAGGAGGCGACAGAAAGCCCTGAACAATGTTGGGTGGTTCAGTTAAAGGAAAAAAAAAGATAATTTCTTCCAGATTATGTGGGTACAGTAGGTGATATATTCAAGTTCTGTGACAACCAACAATTATAACCCAAGTTTCAAAAGAACAGTTTTTTTGGTGGAGCATTGAAGCAGAGGAACCACTGATCAGTTAGCTTAGCTTAGCATCCAGACTGAAAACAACTGGCCTGGAACAAAATATATATGCAGCAGCTCTAAAACCAATTATAATACAACATATTTATATTAATATGTATTATAATTCTCTCAGCCAGTTAAATAAAAACAGTGTTGAGAAAATGCATCACATTTTCTAGAGTTTGGGTCATAAAACATCAATATCCAGTACACTGTGATCTGCTGATCTGGCAAAATCCACGCTCATGATGAACACACCCACACACGGAAACACGGACACACATGACTGCACAGAACACGGCACCAGGAAGGGTAAAGAGGTTGGGTATTTCCTCTACAAATCCTGCTACATGTAGGATTTGAACCTACTATCTACGCTGTATAGCATATGTGATGATGAGGGGAAAAATTTAATGAAATAAATTAAGAAGGTAAAATGGTTTGCAGTTTGGAGAAAGTGACAATAAAAACTGCAAGGACGCCATAAAAAAAATCAACCATGCGGCAAAAACATATGACATCGCCGTTAGTGCAGTGGTTTGCTGAGAAGACATGAAGCAGATAGTCTAGTATCACATGTTACCAGTGATCATCAGTGTTGGTGGTTTGAATAATCATTGATCAGAATCAGAATTTAAGACAAACAGATACAGGATCTTCGGAAGAGACATATGCTGGTTGTGTTGTTTGAATTATTCAGACTTTGACAGAAAAAAAAAAATCCACATTGATTAGATTGATGTTTTTGTGGCTGATTACTACAAAACGCTCCACAAATGTCATTATCGTCCAATCAATCTGTGAGTCACTGTGACCTACAAACCCTATTCAATTACATCTAATAAGGACAGACTGATACTGTACCGACACCCAGCACACACTCCTCCAGCCTCCAGTGTGGCAGCATTGACAAAGGATCCGATGTGCAAACAAAAAAAATTAAAAGTGAAATACAAAGACAAAAAAGAAGAAAAGAGACAAAAATGTGAGACCTCATTTGTCCCATTTAGTCCAAAGGTTGAAACCAGACCCATTGGAAGTCGATATTATGAGATTATAAAAAACCAAACCTATCAAGCCAAAGACCAAAAGACCTGAGGCAGGGTCAATTATATTACTACGACTGTGTGCGTGACAATGACCCTGACCTATGAGATAATGATGATGAATGACTGTGGGCGTGGCTTGCATGTAGCCAGGCTATGTGGCTGGTTAATATCTCTCTGGGGAGGGTTTTTTTTTTTTTTTTTAACTTTTTGTAGGGCACTGTGAGCTGGAAACAGACTATAACAAAAATCCCTGTTCATGCTGGTGGGGACCTAATATTCAACTCAGAGACTGACAGATAGTCAGTCAGTGAGATGTGACAGTGAACGAACACACTACAGGACATAATGAGCATGTTCAACCTTTCCATCTATTCTTAGAGTGGCCACACAGGGGGATGGAAAATCTCTCCCACACACTGAGACGGACAACCGTGGAGTTACTCACTGCATGTGAAGGCTTTTAAAAAACTCTGACACACATTCAAAGAAATTGATCTACAGCCTGCTGTGAACTCATGTAGTAAAATCTTATTATGAAAGACACATTCTTACACTTCCTATCTTGGTCTTTCTAAGTTATTATGAGAGTAAAGTATGTTTTAAAATACACATTACATATATACTTTAATGTTTTCTTCGGTTGTGTACATTAATTGCAAGCTTAAAGATTTTTTTAATTTATTTTATTTTACAAACCATCCTACATAGTTGCACTTCCATTAACTTTACTTCCTCTAACCTATTCTTTGTGTCCTCCTCAGGAAGTCTCCTTTCCTCTGTGTGTCTTTGCTGTGCTGTTTTGTTATATACATACATACAAGTGCACAGTAGACATATTGATATTTAAAGTTTATTTTATTTCACTTCATACATTTCCATCATTCCTGATGGAATGATGTGTATTTTTGTTCTCGTCTTTCTTCCTCCAGCATGACAGATTACACTGTTGCCATTTCTGGTGCCTTGCAATAAAGACAGACGGCCCAAGGAAGTGTGGTGTTCCTCAACTATACACACACAGACAGACAGACACACACACACACACACACACACACACACACACTACAAAGAACCAACCCTGTGCAGAATTCCTTCTAATTAACCTGCTCATTCAGCCGAATCTGTTCCAGGACTTTACAGAAACCAAACCACTCAGACAGAGAGGTTGAAAAGAAACTGTCATGATAACATGGTGTTGATGCACATAGAGCTAAAATTAGACTCCCTGACTAACCTAAACTAGCATCTGTGTTCAGTCTATCCTGGCTGATGACTACAGCTGAGTTGGTCACAGTGTGACACAGCAAATCAGCTTCAAGTCGACGGGAATCGCTGTTCGTTAACCGTGTTACATTTAAACACACGAGGAGATAACACACTGCTCTGTTTGATGACAAGCAAAGAAGTATATCTAATGAGATTATTTCAGACTGGGAACATTAAACGTTTAAATATATCCACATTTTTTTATCCGTGTGAGGGATGAACCAAGTCAACAGAAATATCTCATACCAACAAGGTGGGTTAATTAAACTCCGACTGGGGCCAACTGAGACATCTCTACACTGGAGTGTGTGTTGGTTTCCTCTCTCACATTTTAACTGAGGTAAACTGGAAACTAAATATTGCATTTGAAATAGTAAGTGGGCAGCACATCATAAAGTGTGAGCTACAAGCTGCATGCAAAAACACAACATTAAAATTCTCAGGGCAGAATCTTTACTGGCTTTTTTAAAAAAAAAAAAAAAAAAAAAAACTTTTAGTAGAACTGAAACCATTTGTAGATTAATTTGGCGCTTACCTTGATCGTTCATTTATTGCATTTCAAATCTAATCTACACACATCACCTTTAGAGGAAGGAAAAGAAAAGTTGCAAACCTCATTTTCTTGTTTCAGCTTAACCCTCTATATAAAAGTGCTTTTATATATTTAATTGGGTAAGTCCACTCTGGTCCATCTGACCGAACACAAATCACTAAAGACAACAGCATAGTGGGATTACATAGTGACTGCAGTGTACTCAGCAGGGACATGGCGACCTGTTTGACACATTCTTTCTGCCTGGTTAGCTCCGAATGTCACCCTAATTATGTTAACAATCACCATAGCATTGTGATAGAAAACACATAATACTTTCAAGCAGACTTTACCATTTAATAGACACAATGATTTTGTGCCTTGCAATGTTATATATTTGAACTGAGGCTGAACTTCAGTGAAACGGGACAAAGAACAGTGTTTCTGTGTTCGTGTCCACTCAACCAGGCAGAGGTTCGAACACAAGCTGCAGTTAACTTTTCCTTAACCTGGATGGTAAAAATTAATGACTGATGCAAAAGAGAATTCATACAGATTTAAGAAAAGACAATCAATGATAAAAGAACTGATGCTTTTCATTATCACTACATACCCACTGTTAGCCTTAACAGCTATTTACTTAGCGATCATTTTCAGTATCAAACTGCAATACCCTATGCATGCTATTGCTTTGATTCTTTTTCCCTTATTTTGTCCCACTGAAGTTAGCATGCTAATCAGCTAACCTCTCTCCAATAAGCAGCATAGCAAAACAGGATTGAAATGTGGAAATAATATTATGCCATAAGAGTAATATACAAGTACAGAAAGTAGACGCAGTAAATAATATTTGAATAAGAATAAAGAATTGATGAGGAAGTGGCCAGAGTAAATTGCACTTAAACATGGTGACTAGCACAAGTATTTCTGACCATGTAAATCAAGATTACATCCAATCAGATCTTTTTGAAAAAGTAGCAATCAAGATTCTTGAATTTTAAGTTTAGTCAATCATGCTCAGTTTTCCATGAACATAAAATGCTTACATCTACATTTAGTGTGCCGTGGTGAAACCACAATGGTTAACTGATGTAAATGTTTAAACGGCTTTATCTCCTTTCCCTTTACAGAGAATTGTCCAGAAGTCCAGAGAGGAAGCACTGAACTACCATTCCTCAGCATTTAGAAAGGTCAAGTAACTCTTATCATCGCTGCCACTTAGATACTCCAAGGTAATTTCACTTAGTTAAAAACTTTCTGAAGCAACAAAGACTATTCGACCGCAGCCACACTGTAAATACAAAATGATTCCCAGCTGCAAAAATAAAAGCAAAACAAAAACCAGATATATTTAGACAACGAGAGAGAGAAGACCCAAGTAAGGACAAAAGTTTTTGTCAAGACTCTGAGCTCTGACCACAAATCTCAAAAACAAACATTTAAGAAAAACAACAGAGTGAAATTGCTTCAAACTCACATCAGCTGAGAAACAAAATGACTGCTCATCACAGCGTGGTGCACTTAGTTCTCCAATGAAAACAGTAATGACAGAGACTCTCATCACAGCAATGCATCACACAGTAGGACCTTTAGCAGATTGTTGCTGCTGTTGCAGCAGCAGAGCAGACATCAGAGATACTCTGTGATGAAAGATGTGATGTTGCGTGACAATTACCATTTTGTCAAAGTCAATTTACATGAATTAAAAAAGATGTCTGATAATAAATACCACAGAAATTTTGTAATAAAAAGACAACATACAGCATCACAACCAACCAGAGCTAATAATGTTAAAAAGTAATGTAATAATTAGAAAGA
The DNA here is from genome assembly GCA_016801845.1 of Polydactylus sextarius. Classification (NCBI taxonomy): domain Eukaryota; kingdom Metazoa; phylum Chordata; class Actinopteri; family Polynemidae; genus Polydactylus; species Polydactylus sextarius. The sequence continues at coordinate 20,889,432 of CM028913.1, read as the reverse complement.
GGACACAACAAACGACACCAGCCTGAAGCAAAGACAGGCAGGATACCACAGATTATTATCAGAAGGAATTTAAAGTGTGGAGGACACACGTTTAAAGCTGGTTCCCATGAGAGGACATAATCATTTGCTAACTGTCCCTAATGACAGACCTGAGGGTTTCAAAGGAGAGAGGGACAGCGAGAAAGATGAGTTGGATGAGACTGAGCATCTTGACACGTAAATTAAAGCTTCTTTATTAAAGTAGCAAGACGTGCACATATTGTTCTTGTTCTTCTTTGTGGAAACCTGACAGTTCTTCAGCGGGTTCCCATCATTTTAATACTGATGTGTAGCAACTTTTGTGTCACACTTTTGTCATCTATAACATGTCAACACCACTGCCACCCATAAAGCAAACAATGAGGTGCAGTAAAGCAACAGTCTCTGGCTTGAACAAACACACACCCTTTTTTTACAGCCGGGGATCAGGAGGAAGTTGGACTTGTCAGCCAAAGATTTGTCATTGAGTTGCCACATGACTTATGACAGGACAATGAAAAACACTGGATTGGATTTATTGATTGATAAGTAGTCGTAACTCTACATGTAGGAGAAATGTCAAATCAGAGGAGATTATGGTAATAAAAAACTTAACATTTGGGTCTGTATAGGATTCATGGCCTTGAAACCATGAATCATGATAAAACATTTTGTGTCAATTTATCAATTACATATGGAGATATTTCACTGAAAAGGTGTAAAACTTCAACATGCTATCACTGCTAGAGGAAAGGTCAAAGGATCGCGAAAGTTGGCAACAAGTCCTCCTCTGGGGACTCTGGATATTTGCACCAAATTTCATGACGATCCATCAAATGTCTGTGGATCAGTTTCTGGTCATTCATCCAAAAGTTGCTGAGGTGTTTCAGTCTGGACCAAAAGTGACTGATGGTTTCTGTCACATTGCAACAGTTTTACTGCTCACAGTTGTTTTTCTTTATGATTCTGTTTTTCCCTCACTCCCTCCATCCCCTTTGCCCCCTTACAGTACGTCTCATTGCCCTTTTTCCTCTCACTCCACTCCCCCTCCCACCCTCGTTCCCTGGGGTGTGTTTGATGGACCGATGTTATTATCTCTACCTCCTTCATCCCTCCATCTTCAAAGGAAGGGGGGTGACTGTATCTATCAAGCTTTAGTGTGCTTAAGAGACGCCTCGGGCACTCCAGTGCTCCACTCCCAGTCTGAGCAAAGCTCAGAAAGATAAAAAAAGAAAAGGAAGAGAAGACCTCTGCATGTGTATGTGTGTGTGCGTGTTTTGTCAGACTAGCAAATTGATAGTGGAAATAACCATATTCCTCCCTTCATTATCTGTGTACTTTACACTGTAGATAGATGTCCTGCATTGTCTGGAGTAAATCAAACTGTGCTGTATGTGGCTGCAGCGAACTAGCGCAGGGAAGCTCAATAAATGTCAATGGAAAATCATCAAATCTGGATTGTGAGGCTCAGTGAAGAAGGACTGCTTATGTGTTTGACATTTGAGGTGATTTATACTTGGACACATGATGGGAAGGATTTATTTTCATTGAGTTTATGTATCACACAGATAAAGGTGTATTCAACATTCATTGTGCATGAACATGGAGAACAATCAACTGTAAATCTGACTTTTTTTTAAATAGCTGACTAGAACAGGGTTTCATAGATATGTACCATTAAACTAAACCTGGGTTTGTGGTTTTAAACAGACATTTCAACTGTGTTATATCCTGCACTGTTTGTCTGAGGTTTAGTGGTTAGTCGTCACACCCACAGGTGAGTGGCCACGACTCGGCCGCAGCCTCAGGCAGCAGAATCAATCCTTCAACTGAATTAGTCACCTTTTTCCTTTTTCTACCTCAGACCATACAGAGCCGATTACTCTCCAACAGACGAGCAGCGCTGTTTGTTCTGCTCTGAGCTGCATCCTCATCTGTTAATAAAAGATCTGACACAGATCGAGCGCTCCTCCTCGTCTCAAACGTGTTCAAGCACACACTCCTCCTGTAAAACACCGCCTGACTCATTCACACACTCATACTCAGCATCTTCAGTTTCATTGTCCAATTCAATTATGTGTAACCTAAGGTCAGAAGTGTTTTGAATATAGTATTTCATTAACTGAATGTCTAAAACTGTCGTGTCAGGATGTTTTGCTGTATCACTTCTACACATCTGCAGCATCTCCAATCTTGTTTCAGTGATTCAACAAACCTGTAAACACACATCATCCTGTCTGAAACAAGATACTACGACACTCGTGGCCTGAAATCTCTCTCAGAGCCGCTTCTTCCATAAACAGTCTCTGCAAATCCGCTTCTCTGCTGAACAACAAAACAGTGGTTTATTTGTTTAGCCCGCTGCAGCGTTGATACAAACTCTCCCGAGTCGTTCTCATGCCCTGCGTCTGAAATACCAGAAACACTCCACTGGAATTCCTCATTTCCCAGTACTGACTCCCACTGCTCCACATTGTTTTGTGTGCATACGTGTTTGAGCTCTTACTAGCCTCTGTCTCCAGCTCCCACATGCTGACATTACTGTCATAGTCACATGCTGAAGACTCTCAAACCAGTCACTTACTTAGACTGGATTAAATTATAAAAGAACTAGTGTTATGGTTTTCATTTTTTACTCAAATTTGGACAATATAAAACTATTTCAAATGAACTGTTTTGCCTTAAAACAGAGGCAACCCCAAAAGCTTTAAACACATATTGCTTTATATGTCCACCTTCCTTCCATGCTGATAAAGCATGGACCGGTTCAAACGATGTATCTCCTATTAATGATTACATTATATAAACTGACAAGTGCAATTTTCCAGGGTAAAGCTTCACTCTCCCCCGTTGCTTCCCATCTCAGCGTGGTCCCACATCATTTAGCGAGAACAGAAAATGTGAAAGCGAAACTCATCATTTCTCCGTCCATGTCCCTCGACAGATACATCATTGAAGCTTCAGCAGTAACTACAAGTGTCTGGGTGTTAAAGTTACATATTTATTATATTTTCTAAAGAGCCATCACAGCCCACGGGAAAGAAGCTCTGACTGATTGTTGAGTTAATATGGCACAATACCAACTTCACAAAGCTTTTATAACTCACTCTTCTTCCCAGTGTCTCCGTTTAGTCCACTTCACACACAGTCACACAGATAAAAGCTCCTCATTCCACTGAGAGCTGTATATCTAAAAGGCTCCTGCCATTTCCACCCACAGCTACACATATTAAACACTGTGCACATTTGTTCACAGCAACTGAAAGATTCAACTATCAAACTTTACGGACACTACTCAAGACACTGAATTACTGAGGGAACCATTCTCTCTCAACTATCTTCAGCCTCTTTGCCTTTTCGAGGCCCAGGACAAGCCAATATGCATGTTTAATGATCTAGCGGGTATTAATTATTTAGCATTTAGTGGATTTTACTGGCTCTGTGGCCAGAAGTTAATGGTTTGAGCTGCTATTTCCACCTGGCTTGGAGACAAACAAGACAGGCAGACAATGGGGCTGACGTGGACACACGGTCAAGAGGTGGGATGAGATGAATGAATTACCTCAGCACTGAGTCAATGTGTTTAACTTTAGTTGCCGTTTTTATAGTTCTAGCAGGATTTTTTTCACTGAGACTAAATAAAGACCTTTGAAATGACAGTATGAACCAGATGTTTTTAAACTGTGGCAGCAGCGACACACAGCTCATGCAGACAAACCCTTAGCACCCAATTCCCACAGTGTACTTTAACCGATGACTTCTTCTAGGGGTCAAAACACACACATAATGCCCATGTGCGACTTAGACTTTCCCCAAGATGATAACATCTCTGATGTACGTGTTGAAAAAATTGCTTTAAAAATCAAGGGGAAAAGCAGCTTCTTGTCACTGCAGAATTTCCTTGAGAATTTTTACATTCTCTGCAGCATTACACCGACAGTCACCGTCCAATATGGCATGTCCATGCCATATTGAGTAAACTGCAAATAAAAATTACTAACAGTAAATCCGTCATTACGTTGTGGCCGACATGGTGACTTACTAAACCCATGTCTCTTTTTTTTCCCGCATTAAAGTCTGATTAATCAAACTGTGATTCATCATTAGTCGGTCAGATCTTGCGCAATTCTTTCTTGTGCAAGAGAATTAAAATCTTTGCAATCACTTAGAAATCCATTCTATAAATGCTTGTACAAAACCTCCCAGAAAGATAAGATAATGCTTATTTCACTTAAACCGATGTAAATATTGATGCTTTTTGCAAACAGTTGAGCTGACCACACTCAAACTAAGTGAGACAGGAGAAGATATTCAGTGATGTTAATACTGTTTCCATCCTCCCTAACTTTGATCAGTGGGGAAATTACACCCAAACTCAGTATATGTGTGACTGACAGCGCGGTGGAGTGATGTTCACTGTCAAAATTTTAAAAAAAATGAATGACTTTCAAGTGGTAAGGACGGCTGAGAGGAAAGCAGGAAGGTTTTTATGTTCTGTAACGAAAACTTCAACAGCAGAGAAACGGGGTGAGATTTTCCTCCCTGTAATGAAGAAGTAGTTCAAGAGCGGCACAAGTTGACTCACCAAGACTCTATTCTCCGTCTTGTCTCCTTTGATCTCCAGTTTGACTCTCTTCCTCAGCGACAGCTTCACCTTCCTCCCCAACGCATCCCTCACACTCTCTACAGAGGAGACACAAAATGAGGTGATCCAAACTCAAATATGGAACATCCTCTACAAAAAGTATTTTTGACAGATGATTAAAAAAGGGCAATTTCATATAACAGAGGAGAAGAAATTATTTCAAAGTGATTCAAAAACCATTTTTGTAATTTGCGTTTCTGTCTCAATAAATTCCAATAGCAATAATTCCACATATCTTCTCATTATAAATAACATATACAGACTATTAAATGACAAATCTAATAAATCCAACTGTATGACACCACAGGAAGAACAATTCTTTTTCTAATTTTCATTTCATTGACACAGGAGGAGTCTCCTGATGACTGAGATGTGAATTTGTCACCAGGAATGCTGACAGCAAATACACACACTTACAGACAGGGTAAATTCAAAGCTGTAAAGACACATTTCCCTCGCATAAATATTTGTCCATAACTGTGATTTTGATTCCCTGACTTCCTCAAATGCCAGCAGGAGGTTTGTGGGAAACAAACCGGAAATCTGAGGGGAAAATGTTGAGGTGGTAAAAATCAAAACAGTTTAAAATTAGCATTTTAGCATTGTGATTGTGAGCATGTAAGCAAGGTGTTAGCATCACAGAGTTGCTGGCATAGCTATGTGACTTTTATTCTTATTTTAAATGAATTTAAAATATAACCACGTGTTAATCTCCACTCTCTAATCCATAAATAAGTGTATTCTCTTTTATGCTGAGTGTGTGTTCCGCTGTTCAGATTGATTGTTCACACCCAGCCAGGGACATGGGTAGAGAGCAGAACTGGGTCAGCCGCCTCTCCACGCTCCTCATTCAGAGACTCCACCCCAGCTGATGGCCTGCTCTCACGTGCACATGTGTCTGTGATTCTGTTCTGTGTTTGTACATCTGCGTTGGCACAAGTGTGTATCATCGCCTGCAGACTTCCTCAAACCATCATCAGATCAAAGTGAAACTAATAATTAGGGAAAGTGCAAAATGGTTCATCTGCCAACCTCCAGCTTGCCAAAGACACTAGGCTGAAAATGTGCAGCTCTGTCTACTGCAGTGTTTCTAAAAACTCTGAGTTCAGAAAACTAGTAAGTTATAGAGACGTCTCCACAAAATTAGATCTGGTGTGTTTTAATGAGGGATTTTTTTAAGTAAAAGTTCCTGACAGAATCTCATGAATTACTTCTCTACTAATTCAGTTTTTCCCTGCTAATTTATTAAAACCATGACAGGAGGAGATATTTTACTGAGGCAGAGGGTGCACCAAGTCACACTAGGCTGGTTTTCAGAGGGGGAATTGTGTGAGAGGCGGGGAAGTGGGAGACCTATGGCCTTGTAAAAGGCTTAAACAAACAATTCACAAGCCTGTAAAGTCACTTTCTGTTTTATGGAGATGTGTATTGAAGATGTTGCAAATTAGACCAAGGGATTTTAAATTTCTCTGCAAAGCAGTGTTAGTTTAGGCCTCAAAGTTCATAAAAATAATGTGAATATGGATCGTCATAGACTGTGGGATGAGAAAAGTAAATACGAACAAATAAAATTCAATATTAACCAAATAAATCATTATGTAACAAAAGAATTCTGATCTGTAACCTACATCATTTTGTTGCCTTGTCCCATTTGATATTTTTTCCTTTATTGCTCACAAACACTCTCAGAGTCTGTGCACCTCATATGATCCAAGAAGAAAATCTGTTTCGTGAGTGTTTCTACATCCTCAGGTAATCCTACACTGACCATTACTCACAACAGCAGGCAGATGGAAAAGGCATAATATCAAAATAGTTTCTTGCACAAGCAAAATAACATGATATAACCTTTTTTGTAAAAGCCACATTTCTGTCTGTCTGAAACCTTTCCATCTGCAGTGTCATGCAGAAATTCCTTATACGTGCACAGTGCCAACGCTGATGCTGCATGACGGTGAATCACCGGCACCAGTCAATGTTTCAAACAATGCCTGGTTATATACTCATCCCAGACAACACCACATGACTATAGGATCATGCCAAACCAAATTCCTTATGTTAAGGGTGCAGGGCTGTGGCAAATGAGTCAGGGTATTTTTTCAGGACAGGAACGAAGATGGAGAACTTGCTGACTGATGACTTGGGTGGAAGCTAGAAAATAAGAAATCTAAATTTCAAAACATGGTAAAGATTTGGGAAAGGCACAAATGTACCGTCATATGGAAAATTTATGATTAAGAGACTAAAAACATTATGAATGAGCTCTATGAATCTCAAATGGACTGTGCACAACCATAAACAAACACGAGAGGATTTAAGAGTCAGGTGGAATGTGTGAATTCTATTTACATCCTAACATGTCAAGATAGCCAATGTGTCAAGTTGGACTTGAGGGAAATTTGTAGAAAACAATGCAAAACACTTGCAGAATAAGGAATACAATTATTTGTATAACCTAAAAAGCATGATGTGTGAAATTCCTACATCAAGTTGATGTAGTTTTGTTGTCTCCTGCTCCTAATCTTAACTGTAAAAGGACTAAAACAGGCCAAATAACACATAAACCAATGTATGATGAGCTGTATGAGGCTGCAAGGATATTAATGATTCCACAGATTAAGTGATAAAGTGAAATAAGCAACTGTCTGACTGAAATATTGAGCAACTCAGTAGGTACATGTGGGATTATAACCTGACAACATTCTCCAATAAGCCTCTTCTACAGTCTGAAGTGTCTTTGGATGGGAACTGAAGGAAGATGTAGGTTTGTGTGCAAGAGCCGAAGAGAGAGAGAGATAGACCAACATTGCACTATGGTGTCAAAAAAAACCAAAGCTGCATTGCCAAACAAAGACAGACCCTGAGCTTCAGCCAAAAGCTGCCAAGTGGGGGAGTGTAAGCTTTGTCCACAATCAGTGCAAATATAGTAAGTCAGGATAAAAAACAAAAAAACATGACAGGCTTTTAGCCATCAGGAGAAAGACTGTGGAGCAGGGTTAATGGTGCGAGGGGGAGAAAAATAATCCTGTGAGTTATGTGGTCGAGGATGACAAGGCTGAACACTCACATCCAAACTATTTGGATTTTTTTCCAAATGTAGAACTGTTGCTGCTTTGCACATCAACCTCCACTGCACCTTGATTATCAAGTACAAACAGCTTCAAGCCTTAAGTGCTGCTGAAGCACTCACAGTGTCAGTCTGCAGAGCTAAGCTCAGTCTGTGGACCCGGTGTAAAGTCCAATATGTGGTAATGTGTTTTGGTAACTAGAAACTAATTATCAACGTAATAAAAAATGGTGTCTCCTCCAAATACACATGGATGTGCTGCAGGAGTAGATTATATTGTATTAAAATAAAACTTGCACATGCACACAGTGAGTTCCTATGACAAGAGGCAGAGGCAGTGATTGTTCCAGTCTGGACACATGCTCCCAAACGATCCTTACCCAGAAGCTCTTTGGGGACCTCTGACACTTCCTCACTCATTTTTGCAGTAGATCCAAATCCTTCCTCCCTCTCCAGAAAAAACAAAACACTACAAAGAAGATTTCAGTCAACACATCGATGAGCCTCAAACAGTGAGACTGAAACAAGGAGCGAGCGAGAGAGAGAGAGAGAGAGAGAGAGAGAGAGAGAGAGATGTGTCAGGTGGTGCCGCCGCCGCCGCTCCCGGTGCGTTTCTCCCGGTTACATGCTCCTCTCCTCCTCCTCTCGCGGTGTCCGGACAAAATATCCGCGTTTCTCTGTGCGCATTTCTTTTCAGTTTGACCAGAGGTTGAACACTGAGAGACGAAAACCCGCTAAAGTCTTTTTAAAATCATACTGAAAGCCAGCAGACTCTGCGCTTCATGGAGATGAAAAGACCACAGCGCACGCACACATCCTCCTCCTCTTCTGGCCGCGGCTCTACCGTAAAGCTGTCGGTAATACAGCACCAGCCAATAGCGGAGACCGGGGCCCCTCCCCGCGCGGTGATGCGACAGCGAGGGAGGGAGAGGGAGGAGAGGAGAGGGGGGGGGGGCGACTGGACGATGCCGATGCCGGGGCGCTGTGGCGTGGCAGGAGGGGGGCGGTGGCTGCGCTGGTGGTGGCGGTGTCAGCTTCAAATTAATGAGTAGGCTCCACCAGCCGTGCCCAACATGGAAACTAAGGACCCCTAGCGGCCTTTGTGGTACGGGACACAGGATCCTAGTACCAGACTGATCCTGCTGCACAGTGTGTGCCAAAATCAGTGTAGCATCACAACTTAACTATATTTTACTAATAGATAACAGACCTGCAGGCATCCATAAAGGCCCAGCCTCTAACAGAGTCACTACTAAGTGTATAAATACCCCCTTAATCACCGATAGACCGTCCACTCTTTTTGAACATAAATAATGTAAATATTCAAATATACCTCAAAGGTATATTTTTGGGGGGGATATAATATAATACAGCCAAATCATGGCAAATAAACACATCCTTTAAAAATAATCACATTTTATATGATTGATATGATGGACTTTTTTTGTTTGTTTTTATTAAAATGATTTTATTATAGAAAACTACAGCAGAACCACGATCTAATCTGATCTGGTTCAAAAATAAATCGATACAACATAAACAAGCAAAGGAAAGAAAAACAACAATAGTCTATGGCAAGAGTTAAAGAGGTAGGATGTTGGCACCTTGTGGCAATATTGGTACATTACAACCTGCCACAGTCGCTCTCATGGTTTTAGCTGCTCCATTTTGATTTCACACAATTGTTATTACGGTAGGTTAAAATTTATACAATAACATAACATTCATTTTAGTCATGGCTCGTACTTTTTTAGTCTTTCACTATAAGTTTTAGTGACATTTGACCTAAATGACACTGAAGATAGCAGCTTTCCTGCAGAATCCAAATTCATATAATCTAACCCTAAAATACACGAACACAAATATAAGTAAATAATAAAACCTCAGTAGATCTATATTTAAGGCAGAGCATGTGCCTAAAACTGAAATTTTGATAAATACTTGAAAATAGCGAAAATAGAGGTATGTCGTACTCTTAAACTTGACCGTGGATTCTGTGTCAGTGTGAGAGAGAACCTCACAACTTTAAGCTACAGCCTGGGCTCTTCTCCTTTATCTCCTGAACTCTTGTCTCCAGCTTCTCTACTATGGACCTGAGTTGTGAACTCCTCAGCATCCCCGGCAGATTGTTCAGGTCCTCGTGCAAAGCCTGGCTCACCCAATCTCTGATCTGCTGTATGAGCTCATCTCTGTCCCTGGACGGCGACTTGGTAATGTAACTGTAAGAACAGAGGGGTGATGGTTTAGTATTCGGTAGATAAAAGAAAAAATAGGGGGAAGAGAAACAGTTAGAAACAGGCAAGAATATTGGCTCACCTCTTAACAAATTTCCTTAGTTTTGACACGCGCGGTCTGTGCATGCTGATGAGTCCCGAGAGGAAACTCCTGAGCGTCTCACCTGAGAAACAAAGTTGACGTTGAGATTAATTTATAACACTTACGTTATAACACGTGACTTACGTTTATGTCATAAATAATTTAAATATTATGTTGTCATTTACCTCCATTTGCAAGATCCTCGCAGGTGCCGCACACGGTGGGGTTAAACGAGCTCGTTAAGAGCTCTATCTGACCGCTCGCGCACTCCTGTTGTTTTACGCACGGTTGCACAGCAGAAGTTAAGTTGGAGAAAAATCCATCAGGACACAACTCACAAACAGTGTCCGAATGCGGCGTGCCTAAAAATGTCAGCGAAGTATTCTGTGGTTATTAAAAGTGCAAAAGAAACGCGTTTTAACGATAACTTCTCTCCGCAGAGATACCACCTACCTGCTACTTTAACACCGGTTCCGGGACAGCACTCCGTATGTGTGCGACAGAATTCGTCGGCCCAGTAAAAACCTGCTTTACACCGACAGACCCGGTTGGTGGTCGCTGAGCACTCGGTCTCGACTTCCTGGTTCTCCATACAGAAGTTATTGCAGTACAGACACCTGGGGAGGTAGTTCCACAGCTCGGTGAAATGCTGGTCCCTGCACGGTGCGCACCGGGTGAGCGTGTTGGCGGTGCACTGCGCGGTCATGTACTCGCCCGGCCGACACATGTCACAGGTGATGTTGACACCAGTGACCGGGTCTTGGGTCACGAAGATGTGCTTACTTGCGCTCCGGGAGACGACGGAGAGCAGAATCAGGACTGCAGGAAAGGCCTGAAGAGAGTAACAGTCATGGTTATTGCTCCTGTAAGTATCACTACTGTCACATACTATACACCTGTTGTTAAAGTATTTCTGATATTTTGCAGAAGTGGACATAAAGTATCATTTAATATTTAATTACGCCTACAAGCGTATTTGGTAAAATGAAACGATGCTGTCACCTATAATAAACCTGTGTGATGTTTTTTTCACTCACATTTCAACCCCACAGTGTCAGTCAGTGTCTAGAAACACTAAACAATGAATTTAAGTAACTTAATTTGACTTTACTTACAGACAAATGTGACTCTAAATTAGACTCTAACGTTTAGCCAATTTATTATCAATTGCAACAAACTTTTTAAAGTTTGTTCCAAAATTTCCATTTCCTCTGAATATTAATATATCTTAACAATTTATACTCAAATTTATGTTAAAATTATAATGACATTGTCTAATTTCCATCAAATTGCCATCCTTGCCTTCTTCTTCTTTTTTTAATTCAAACATCAATTAAGGCATCACTAATCATCACATCTGTCTCTGCCTTTTATCATCTACAAACTCACACACAAACACACAGAGCTGCCACACAGATCAACTCACCATGCTGATGATGATGCGCATGCTGTCACAGGGTTGACAGTGGCTCAGTTTGACGGGGTCGTTTTTATAAGCCTCATTCATACAGGAACTTTGTGTGTTTTTTTTTTTTTTTGGCGTGGTTGCGTGGGCGTTTGTGTGCGTGTGACAGCGTGGTCATAAAAGGTCAATGAATTTTCTGCTTTTACATATTGGAAAAAAAATATCTTCGCGTAATAAAGAGAATGAGATCTATCTGTTGATCAGATCCAGTGCAATATTAGTGAATTCGGGCCTGTTTACTCCTTTCAGTGAGAAGAAACTAATCATTTTCACATACAAGCTGCTTCTCTTTTACAAGAATTTCACTCCAATCTCGTTAAAACTATATATTAAATATTATTTCAAGACTAGATAAAGCTTTCATGAGTGACAGACTATGCAGCTCATGTACAACTATTTAATCACGTAAGAAGCCAATGACTCAAGTGTTTTGAAACAGTTGAATGAAAAAATGGAAATATTTGCTTTTGAATAATAGCTTGAAAGAGACATTTTTAAAAAATTCCATTACAACCATCTATACTGTCATGGGCACAGCCCATCAGCATTTTAATGGTCATGATCTTTAAGGAAAAAAACCCTAAAATATTAAGATTGATGATTTTTGTACACGTCAGCGATTCTATAAGTCACTTCGTTCCTGTTAAAAAATGAGTCATCCAGTGGCAAGCACAATATTACAATGTGCTGATGAAGCAACATGTATTGATTCATATATGATAATGAGTCATATGGGTCGTTACATGTGTGTAATCTCCTGCTTTCGCACAATGTAAGAATAACAATAGTGTGCTTACATTTTCTTTTCTATTTTTTATTTTTATTGATTGTCTTAATTTCCGATGCTTTTCCCTGCTTCTGTAAAGCACTATGAATTGCCTTGTGTACGAATTGTGCTATACAAATAAACTTGCCTTGCCTTATAGTTCACATTAATATAAGTAAATGCAGTTTACACATTTAAATATGAATTGAATGTGAATGATTTGCATATGAATATGATTTCCATTTTGAAAGGTGGATGGATGAAGAAACTAAATAAAATATCAATATCAAAGAGAAATTTAGTGAAAAATAAAACAATTTTTGTACTTTTGTTCAGACTCAAGACATTGTCTATGAAGATTGTTGTAGGCTCCATGTTTTAAAGTGCTGGATAAACTTCATAATAGTCTTCTGTTTTTATTATGATGTACTTGTACTTGTACTTTTACTTTTATTACTTAAGCACATTTAATTATAGATTACTTGTCATACTTAAGTACAGTAAATACTAGATACTTTAAGACTATTACTTGAGTATCATTCTAGTTGCTGAGTTGAACTTCTACCCAAGTAATTTTTTGTCGAGTATCTGTACTTCTACTCTAGTTGGTCTTTCAGGTACTTCATACAACACTGTTCCTTCAGTTCTGATCAGTCCCTCAGAGGCCCTCGCTCCTCCATAGCATGACACTGCCATCATCATGCTTCACTGTGGGTGCAGAGCACGTGATGAACAGCTCCTGGTGCCACACATGGCATAGTTTTTTTTTAGAGAGCAGAATCTTTGGTTTGGCTTTTTACTCATAGGTCGTCAGTCTGGTTTCTGACTGATGAAGCCTTGTTGAAATTTTATTCGAAATGAAACTATAACATTAATGATATTTTTATAATAATGTTCCCAATATGAAACGAATATTGAATTAAATCTTTTGACTTAAAGTGTTTACACCAGTTGGTTCACTAATGTTTAGTAATAAAATGTTTTATGTTCTGTCCATACAAAAAAAGATGTTTCTTAGATATTCCTCTGAAAATGTTGTTCCGAAGTTAATTTATATTGTGTCATCATGATGATTGTTGTTTTTTCTCTCACATAATGCAACAAACATTAAAAATTAAATGCGGCTCAGTGTTTCAAATGGCACATATTCGGGGAAACAGCCCATTAACATCTCTATCCCGCAGGCTATGCTATGTAGCCTATCCCAGATGTATTCATGACTCATGTGAAGGGCCAATCAGCAGGTTGGCACCCATCCATCCATCCATCTATCTATCCATCCTTGTTCCATTACAAATGGAAGACAAGGAGGAAATTGACTTTTAAAATGACCACCAGTTGTTAATTCGTCAGTAACTTGTTCGGGAATTTTCAGACAAAAGAACAAAGTGTTTCTATAAATGACATCTGGTCACACACATGTTGGTGTTTAGTAAAACGATTAAAGATTTATTAGCCTTGCCATTAGATCTTGATTTGCCAGAGTCCAGTTGGCTGATAACGTTTATAACATGAAAGGACACAATTAGACAAAAGCAAAACAATGAAGAAAATTCAACCTGTTTTGTTCAGATCTTTTGTAACTGCTGCAAAAAGACCCGATGGATCATTCATCCATCTGTAAGTTGCTCATTTATGGAGACATTCCACTTTTTACAAACTGATTTTAATCAGATCATCTGACATCACAAGTTACACAAGCTTAAAGAGGATCAGTCGAGCATATATACAATAAAGATCATACATTTAATAATATAAAAAGTGATAAAAACAAAATCTAAAACAAATATCACTTCATGAACTTGCAGCATTTGGAATCCAGTATTTTGTGATGAAGTAATAACAAAAAAAGCCTTTACATATTCAGAAATTATTTTTTAAATAGAAAACAATTGCACTCCTTTGTACATTCATAAAGCTGACAATTTAATAATAATAATTAAAAAAAAAAACAAGATAAGCTTTACTTGCCAGCAGTCCAGAATAAAACCAACAAACAAAGGAAAACTGTAGAAAATACATGTATTTCATTATGAAACCGAATCCTTCCTCTCAAACAGCGAGAAAGCAACAATAATAAAAACACAACATCTGCCAGCCCATCTTCCATAAAATAGTGTGCTATTTACATCTTAAATAGTTTTTTTTTTTCATTTTTTCACAGACTCCGGTCAAAAAGTTTCCAGGTTATATATTTTTTTACTTTTTCTGTAGGTCTGCTGGTTACAACGGTGTATTAGAGGCCACTTCAGGTAAAATAATGGCCTGGCAATCGGGGTTAATATTCTGAGAAAAGGTTAAATTACACAAAGTACATTTACAAGAAAAAAAAGATATAGATATCTCAGAAATTCACTGAGATTAAAGTGTTACAATGTTGGATCACTGAGATCGTACCACATGACGTCTTTCTGTCTCAGCTCATCACCTCAAACAAATCAGTGTGTGGTTTTCTTCTGAATTTTCTTCTAAAACAGTTCATGGGAACATCTCCATGACATCCAGATGCTTATGATAATTTGATTCTGGGCTAAAAAATAATATAATATATTTATTCACTATTAGCCCACTTCTTGTATAATTTTGCATTTTATTTATTTATGTATTAATTATTGGCCCTAATACACCGTTGTAGCCTTAAATACACCAATGTGTGCTAGTTTTTTTCTTTCCTCTGTTTTAAGATTTATTTGATTGATAACTGCAGACAGATGCTGTACACTCAGGGTGAAGTAATTAGCATCTTTTTACCTCATTTAATCAACAACTCCTCATTTTAGCAAAAGGACAAAACATCTCTGGGCACATGACTTATGTCTGTTATTCTTTCACATACATCTGTCCCCCGGTTCACTGTGTGTGTGTGCGTATGTGTGTGTAAATTTTTGCTTTAGTGTATTCATTATTCAACAATGCATTAGTGTCTGTTTATGCTTTTGTTGCACATATTCCTGTCTGTAGCTTGTTATTCATTTAAAAGCTTACCAGCCTTAAAACACGACTCATCCTTGAGCATCTTGACGAACATCTTCTCGTACATCTTGTGTGCCGTGGTGGTTCCTATGATGCGACTGATCTTCTTCAGGCCTTTCAGGAGATAGCGTGGCGCCCCCTGGCTGCGCAACACCCTCAGGCTGTGAGACAAACCTTTGGCCAGGTCCAGGTCAAAGTTTGCTGCCTTCCAGAGGTGAAGGAGCTGCAGGATGTACTGCCTGGGCATGCAGGTAGACACCACGGCCCGGACATCCTCCAGCTGGACTTTCACTCCCGGCAGGCTGTTGGTGACCTTCAAGAGGTCATCTAGAGTCAGGTTCTTCAGGCTGTTGCAGCGGGAGACCTTTCTCTCACAGTGGTTCACATCTGGGAGGGAACAAAAGTGACACAAGTGTAAACATTTGACTGCAGGATTTGAATTAAATAGGAGAAAGCTTGAACATACAGATAAAGTTTTGTACCTTGTATGATGTCGTACAACTTGTCCTGGTCTTTGTTCTGTTCCCTCCAAAGTCGCAGCAAGTGGAGGACCTGCTGCTGAGGAGAGCAGGCCTTCTTCAGCTTCTCCAGGCTTTTACGATCCACTTTTCTTCCTGGCAGACTCTCCAGCAGCCGCTCCAGGGGCACCGAGGACAGTCGCAGCGAAGCGAGAGACTGGAAGACTGCCTCTTCACACAGGGTCACGTCTGGAATAAATGGAAAGTGAAAGACATTTTAAGTTTTACATGAGTAACATGAATAATTCAGCATGACAGTCTTGCTTAAGCCCTTATATGTATACTTTGCTGTGCCACTAGCAATACTGAGCCAGTTCACTTTCACTCTTTTTCCAGCATTTGTCACTCATGGCCAAAGTCACGTGGTGTAGAGAGGAGACAACACTATGTCACTTTCAATTGTGGCCTCACAACACGAGAACAAGTGGGCGATGGAAATGAAAAAGATAAGTTCACTCTCACTGTTTGTGTTACCCAATTTAAATTAGTAAGACGACTATAACCAATAAGCAGGTCTAACAAAATTTAGTCCTCACAGACGCTCCATTCACAGTGGCACCAATGATGTTTGGACTCAATTCTGATTTCACGGTTTGGTCCCATCAGCCGATTACACAGCACGCCTGGATGTGTTTATATGTGTTTGTGTGTGTTTAGAGTGTTGCCTTGTAATGTGACCACAACAGAATGAGGATTTCCTCTGTAACTGTTCCTCATTGGAGGCTCAGAGCCGACATTGACATGCCACTGACAAGCCAGACCAGAGTGTGTCTGTCTGTCTGCCTGTTTGCATTTATTAAAGAATGTTTCTACTCCTCGTGAATACTAGTCACAGCCACCCTTTCACACACTGCATGTCTATTGTGCACATTCACACGCCAGCAGTGCACTGATGATGTCACTGATGCTCAGTGCTCTAACTGAGGACACTTTCTGCACCTGAAGCAACCAGAACTTTGTGGTCTACAGAGGCATTTTTTTTTTTTTTTTTTCTGCAAGCTGAGAACTGAGCAAGTTCTTTTTTGCAGTGCGCAGCGTTTTCTTTTGTTTTTTGTGTCTTTTACTGAAATCAGGGAGGTACGCTTAAATTAGAAAGTGTCTTGTTAAGCACTTACACTCCACTACACTACACTTAAGTCATTTACACTCTGACTGATGCTCTGTGAAGAAAGATAATTGTTGTAATTCTCATTTCTCTTATCATTACAGATGATACCAACATGACACCTGTTATCAAAACTTAAGATGATGAAATCACAGCTGTTAATTACTTTTATGCTTAAAAATATCTTGTGACTTACAAGAACATGAGGTAAACATGAAAAACAAAACCAACATCATTGTAGTAATATTGAACTAAATGCAAAGAGAATATTAAGCCTGTTTCTCTCTTGTCTGGATATTATAAATGCGGCTTGGTCTGTAATTGATGCTGACATCCTGGTGGTTACTGCAAATCACATAGCAACTTTGGGATTCCCAACTGCTTTCAATTTTATATTTTTGCCCAAAAAAACAAAAACCATAAAAAACTCTTGTTAAACTGTTCCAGGATCTGCTGCAGACTATCTGTGGTCATGTAGTCCGCAGGAAGACAATTTGTGAATGAATGTTTGAGGAGAGCATCACTGTGTCTGGGGAATTGCAGCCCTTTGTGATCGTCTCTTAGGTGTGGTATAAAATGAGCATGAGTGTAGCTTGGGTCTGTGCATCTGCATGTGTGTGTCCTCAAGTAACTGTGATTACTCACAACCTCAAAATTCTGTGACATATCTAAGACTTCACTGTGAAATTAACCGTTGGCATCTGTCATAGTTAAAGTCTGAGTAACACAGACCAACCAGCGCGTCTCTTGTCTCAGTTCTGCTTGACTCAGTTTCCTCTGTTGTTACAAGTCTGAAAATGTGACAGTTAAAGCAGTAATTGATCCATCATGGGTCATTCTGACAGTAGAGCTGTAAACACCCCCATTCGACCCCCTTTTTTTGTACTCTGGCTTGTCTTACTTGTGTTGGTTTTCAGGCATGCAAGAATTTGGAAAAGAATGGAGTCTGGACAACAAACCTGACCTAGGAAATCCCCTGCCTTCAGGAATGAAAATGACCACATGTCTGAAATAATTCAGTTCTGACTGATTTTACATTGTTGACAATTGAGGTTTAGTCAAAATCATTATCACATGTGTATGTGTATATGTGTGCCTGTGTTGTGTATACACTGCACAAATGGTCTGTACCCTGACTCCAGACAGCTTTGCTTCTAAAACCCTTCCATGCGATTTTTATTAGGGATTGAGATTATAGTCTACAGTTGAGTGTGTGTTCTCACCATTGTGACACAAAGTGTGATGCTGGGAGCACTCCAGCGTCGGTGTCTTGTCCGGTTTGTCACAGAGGCTGTCCGAGGTGGACGTGCCCCATCTTAGCGTCCTCCGGCCCAAATCTGAGCAGTTTCTGTGAGGCTGACACGGTTCAGAGGAGGAACTGCCGCTGGAGAAGAAACCGGCAGGACACTGCTCACAAACGGTATCGCTCACAGGAGAACCTGGAGGAGACACACACAGGGTGGCGTGTTTTAGTTTAACAAATGAAAACATGATTATGAAAAGACTTAATACAAATATGTTTTAATTCTTTAGCAATCCAGCATACAGATTTCTTCTCATTACTATCACATTCATCTTATACATCTCAGCATTTTCTATCGTGTGTGAGCATGATATGGCCCATTTAGCTCATACGGCTGGACAATGTGATTCCAAGAACTTCAACCACAGTGACATGTGACAGCTAATCAGGCCTCTCAGATGACTGTGTGATTCTGAGAATTACTCACATCAGCCACACTCGATACAACCAATTGTAGTTTCTATATTCTATTTTCAAAACCGCGAAACCCAAAGCACAATTACAATTATGACATGTGACTTAAACCACATGTGATCTGTCAGGTAAATTTTCAGGTTAACTTAGAGGAAAAAATCCACCGTCTTAATTATGTGTTTTTACATTTACAGTAAAACAAAAGTGAAACAATGTTCAGGTCTAAAACAACAATATTGTATGAAATAATGTGAAATAATGTTTCAAATGTGTGTAAATATTTCACAAGTAGAAGCATAATCATATCTGGGGTAATATCTCTAATATCTATCTAACTTTCATGATTAGTTTGTGTATTTATCTTCTCATCAGTTCTCATTTTGTCCTACTTATTTAATCCAGTAAATGATTACAGCTCTCAGCATCGTTAACTGGTTTCCTATGACGACTTTACTGTAAGCCGTAACAGCTTCTGGTTTGTGACTGACTGCATACATGATGACATAAGTACCTCTGTAGTAGGTCACATCCTCATTTTAATTCTAATCTCTGAAGTGTAGAAGTGAAAAAGTTGTGGGAGGATGAGCCACATACTTATATCAGATGTAACCTTTTGTATCTGGTTTCCCGTTATCGTGGCACAGTATGTTCTCTTGAAAACAGGCTTTTAGTTTTTCAATGATTTGCAATAAAACACCGAAACCACCCTGCTGATGTGCATAAAGCAAAGTGCTAATGTTTCCTGTACCACAGATGACAAAGGATGTACATGCAACACATGTAGCAGGTGTATAAACGTATGTGTGAACGGTAATATGGTTTCAAAACAAAACAAAAAAATCAGTATGTTAGCAGTTTATTATAATAGCAATAAGTTTTAAATGTCACCTACAACAGTTGAACATTATAAGTTGCATTTTAATTAACTAAATAACTAAATGAGGAGACGCTGACAAACTAAACAAGAATAATTTTGTTAATACACTTTCAAGCAAAATGATGAAAAAAAAAACAGTTTCAGTTTTGTGAAACATCTAATAAATCTTGTGACAACCAAACCTGCACCTGCATTTGGCATGATAATTTTGGTATTATTTATTTAGTATTATTTATCTGATTTTGCATTTTGCATCTGATACTCACTTGTAAAAACCAGATTGTTAAATGAATAATAACTTTGTAAATATAAGTACATGTATCCTGGTTTTTTGAACGGCTGCCTAATGAAACTACGCCCAGTTTCAGTCGAGAAAGATAGCACAAGATTTATAGATATTAACTGTAGCAGAGATCATGTACAGGAAATGTCACATACTGTTTCCTCTTGTGTATTTCCTCACTGTTACTTCTCAATTAAAACTTGTTTCCAAAAACACAGATAAACCAAAGTTAAAAAGACTTAAAATCTTGCATCCACCAAGAAAAAGGATCAAAATTCGAACCAGACAAATCAGGAGATGAAGGAATCGAGTCATATAAGGCATGTGTTACTGGGAGACTGAACCGCGGGTTTTCTAACATCCTGTGGTTTAAAGATGGAAACCGCAACTCATGGCATTACATAATGAGTCCCTCAGTTTAGAGGAGGGGAATCCCCTGAAATGCTGTCTCATGCCTGCAGAGCTTCATTAGACTTTCAAGTGCGACTGCAAGACCCATGTTACAAGAATTTTGCGGAAAATGTTGTGTCGTCTATGAGCAGTGTGAGCACAGCGGGGGTTGGATGATAACCAGCATCTGTGGAAAATGTTGCTTCATCTATACAGCGACTTGATTCGGTCATGAGAAAGCGCTGCGGTTTCAAAAGAAATATTAGATCTGTTCACTGTTTAAATGTTGAAAGTCAGCACCAGGCCATCTTTTTGTTGCCAGCAATGACTAGTGACCCACAGAGGAGCAAATCTGCAAGGAGATCAGGTCGGCTATCTGCCATCCTTGACTTGACATAGATCCATAATTAGCTACGATGACTTTTAGTGATGCTGATGTCGACAGTGCAACAGAATATCTCTGATTCTGAATAAACACAATAAATGAAAAAATGTTACTCAGATAGTTAAATCAGATAGGTTTTCTTCAACAGAACAGCAGTCACAGTAATCTGCAGCTATCTGAGATCTTAATATGAAATCTCTAACTTAGACTAAATAGAAATCATTATGGTAGACAGCACAAAAGAGTCTCGCCAGATTGAAGCTGCATTCAGAGAAATCGAACAGGAAGCACAGCAGGAGGAATGTAGAGAAAAGGTTGTGACATTTTATTGAGACAAAACAAACAAGAAGTCTGTGTCTGTGTTTCACCATTAATTAAACTGTAAAACATACATAATGATGTTTGAAGAGGAAGAGGACATAAAACATGCAGGGAGAATTTTTGTTAAAACATATTTCACTTAAGATTACAAAAGACATGGCCTTAAATATAACTTGCAATGTATTCCATTAGATTACTCAAAAACTGTGCTGCATTTTAAATAGTATAGTCTTATATTATTAGTATATTCAACATTATGGTTGAACAAAGATTCAAGTTTATAGATCAATAAAACATTCTGTTTTCACTCGTTATATTGCAACCAATCATCCTAAAAATAAACTAGAAGTAGAGCCTTGTGGTTGTATGTGAGTTTTGACCTTTGACCATCAAATCTAATCAGCGTATCCTGGAGTCCCAGTTAATGTTTGTACCAAATTTGAAAAAAGGAAAGTCTGAAAGTGTAATGCCATTGCTGATAAGGAGGCATGAAAGTAGCACCAAAAAAGCCAATTTTACCTTCTCTGTGCTGTGAAATTGATGAAAAAGATTTAAATAACAATAACAATAACATAAATGATCTCCATTATACTGATTTCTCATACTTCGACTCCCTCCAGTCTCTCTTCTATCACATTTGGAGTTGGTCTAAAATGTAGCTACAAGACTGCTGACTGGATCTAAATACCACTATCACATTATTCCATTCCTTTTCTGAGCCTCTCTCTAAATCTCTACATGTCCCAACTTATATCACTGATCTTATCCGTCTGCACTCTGTTCCTTTACTTCAGGTCCATTAAACTGCTGAACTACACAGGGGACCCTACTGCTGAAGCGCTCATATGTTCCCTATGGTCACGTCTCAAAAAAGAGGTGATAGAGCCTTTTTGCGGTAGCCTTGGAACCAGCTGCCACTTGATAAAAAACATATTCCTTCCTTTTCTGTTTTTAAAACACATTTATACTCTCTGGTCGTCTCTGCCCACTAATCTCATTTTGTTGTTATGTCTGTAACTTTGGGTTTGTTCCTTGTTTTTTTCTCTCCATGTGCTTAAATATATGTGCTTTGTAAGTATATGTTGTTTTTATAGATTTTGGTCAAGAAAAACTCTGCTTCACTTTAGATTTGCTTAGAAAGCTAGCTAGAGTTAACTAGTAGAGGGATAATATAGAATAATACAACGATTCAATGATCCAATATTATTAATGCAAAGTGAAAACATTGATCCACATTGTCACATTTGAGTCACTAGATATATAATATAGTTTTACAAAAATCCTGCCTGAATGTATGAAGTTCCTTTAGCTCTGTTTTATGGGATGCAATTTTTCTAAAGCTTAACATCTCTGTGTCTTTATGGTTTATGTAAATACTTTGAAGGTCATCAATGGCTCTTTAAATGAAACAATAAAAACTTAAACATGCTTAAACATAAAAAATATATATCATATAAATGAACAGATTCTTTTTTTCTCAAAAGAATAGATTTTTTTTCATTAAGATGTCTGGAAGAGCTCAAAAATAAAATGGTCAAATCATATTTAGTTGCTCTTTGTGAGTTGATATGATGTGTGATGTTACATGGATATATCATATTGTCTCATATTGATTACAGGCCCCCGAATCATATTGTTGACCAGTACACTCATCCATTTTCTAAAGTGCTGCACCTATTACAGTATGGAGCCTGTACACCTATTGCTTATATTATCATTTTCTTTGGAAGGGGAACTGAGATTGACTTTTAAAAATATGTGAACAAAGAATGATTCAGCAGGTTCGGTGTTGATTTTTCCATTTGTTTAAGGTTGAAGAGATTTGCAAACAATTTAGCAGTTCACATGGATGTATTTACCATTCATATTATTAATGTGTAACTGAGGATTATTTAAAGCTCCAATAAAAAAAACAACTTCCCAAACCCAGATAAATCATCCCTTAATAGAACATAAGACACAATCAAATGTAATTGTAACAGAAATTTGGGGAAGTGAGACATTGATTAGGAGGAGAAACAAATGAAATCATAAGACATATCTGATTTCTATGACACATGTTAGTCAAATAATTAAATATTGACTTTCTGTGTGATGCTAATTGTCATATGAGGAACTAGGAGAAAGGAGACTGAGTCATTTAAGACAACTATTCATCACCTGATTATCACAGGAATAAAATCTGCAACTCATGTAATAGAAAACGTAACAGATCCTAATTTCCCCTTTTATCTTGACATTTCTGTCCTCACTTCTATCACTTCCTTTACCTCACTTCCCTTTTTTCTTCTCCTTATTCCTTATTGGCTCTTGTTTTCACTTCCCGTCGTTCCCTAATTTACCTGACTGAGGTCGCCTGATCACTCTTTATTTAAAGGCTGCACTCCACTTGCCTCACCATTGCATGAGGCAGCAGTGCTGATAAGAACTTCTTTGTTCACTTACTGTTCAGTTTTGTCCATGTTTCATATGGAACATTACTTCTTCACTATGGACATTTAACCCTAATTTCACTTGTAATATAACATTCTGAATTTTAACTTTATTTCTGCTTTCTTTCAGATTCACTCACCCATGTGTGACAAC
The DNA here is from genome assembly GCA_016801845.1 of Polydactylus sextarius. Classification (NCBI taxonomy): domain Eukaryota; kingdom Metazoa; phylum Chordata; class Actinopteri; family Polynemidae; genus Polydactylus; species Polydactylus sextarius. Next base: position 20,866,000 of record CM028913.1, on the reverse strand, counting down.
CCCCAATGCTCAAGATGTTGGTAAAAACTCTATTCAGAACCTCCTAAAACAGTAGAAAAAAATTAAATGCTAAAATATCACTTAAACACAGACAGAAATGTGCACCAGTGACTGCAGTTACTGGAAAATATGAGATGTCTATTATATTTTTAGATTTCCATACTGTAAAGACCTTTTTTCCACAGTGAGGAAACTTCAAAGTTGAGCATTATGTTAAGAAGTACAGGAAACTGTGGTTGTTACATAATCTTAAACATTTCCTCATAAGTTAGAAACTTCTACGATAATTTATCTTAGTATTTCAAATCAGTTCTGACAACTTACGACTGCAGGTTATGTGAACAGTGTCAGAACTTTACAAAGATGAGAAACATCTCACAGCTGAAACTGGATATATTGGACAATACTGCCCCATCACAGAGAAGGCCAGGTGTGGAAATGCATGTATTCAACAGGCAGCAGTGCTTCTCTGTCATGTACATGCAAATACATTTCTGTGCAGTAATACAATACGTGATAGCCCACTGACGGCCGAAACGTAACCAGCTGCACAGATTATTTGTTTGACATTTTATTAAGACACTACATGTGATGTGTCTCACATGACTTACTTCAGTCAGTTCACTCACATGTAGCACACCATGGGCACAGTATAATCACTAGTGTAGCTTGCAAATTTAACCAGACTTGTGCCACAAAATCAAATGGAACTCACCATAAAATGTGACTGTGATTGTTGCCTGCCAAAATATCTACTGTTTGTTTTTGCTTACTTTGTCATGCAACATGGGAATTATGTTGGCAGCTCAGCTGTGTCAGTGATGTCCCTTCCTTCCCTGGCCGCCATTTTGACAAGTTTAAAAATACGTTGGTTGTCCCTCCACTTCCACTACGTAGCCAAGATGTCGGCCGCTGAGAGTAAGAAGCGTCCGTACTCAGTGCGTGTGGAAGAGAAGTGAGACGTGATGAGTCTCTCTACTTTTCCCAGAAAGAACCTGAGTCAAATTTGTCAAAAAGAGACATCTGCATCTGATCAGAATATCAGAGGAAGTCAGAAACAGACAAGCTTCCACTGATAATGGACAGGACAGCTGAATGTGAAAGTGTGATCTGTAACTGGTGTGTTACTTTGCACTGGCAATGCACCAATGCGGCATATGTGGGCCTGACTTGATTTGAGTCAGTGGTGAAAAGTAAAGCAAACGAGAAGATTAAAGGAAAGACACAAAAATAAACAACATAGGGGCTCTGCTCTAAATACTGAACACGCACATGGTACATACTGAACTGTATATAGATGTGTACACATGGTCACAAGCAGTCGAACTCACAGATCCACATATATCCTCATTAACACACAAACGCAGTTCTATGCTGTCTAAGGCAGCATTAAAGTAAAGCAGTGCTGAACTCAACCATTGCTGAGTACTGACTGGATTCCCAATTTTCTCTGGTGTAGTACAGATACCTAAAGTTATCCGATTTAAATCTAATTTATATCCTGACCACATGGATAGAAAACCCCCCTAATACCAGAGAGTCTGGTAAATCAAAATATTCTCTAAAAATGAATCCAGTCTGGAAATAAATGTGATTCATCCAAGCCTTACCTTGAGCTGCCACTCCATACCCAGGTGGACAGGAGCTGTGCATGATGCAGAACTCAACCACCAGGTGGTAGCCTTTGGCACATTCACACAGCTGGTCGTGGGTACTGTTACATTGCTGCTTGACTAATTGCCGCTCTTTGCACACCTAAACACAACAAACATAGAGGGCACTGTTACATTCTGCTGGCAGCTGCTGTATTTTACACAGGAACATATTTTAGAGGACTGTTTGGGTGCTGGTTTAAAACACCTTAATTTGTCTGTGTAATGTCTCAGGGAAACAAAAGAATAAAATAAATAAATAACAATTAAGAAAAATAATAAATCATGAATATGATCTTGTTTTTTGACTCATACTTTTTGACTCATACTAACACTTCCATGTAGTGGAGGTATTCGTCCCAAATTTGTTTTGCACTTACAGGCTGCTTTGCATCCACTATCTGTTAATTTCATCCCAAACCAGCAGACAAATGATAGTCTTCCCTCTCCTGGTTATTTTCTTTCAGTTTTGCATGTTACTAACCTGCTGCACAAATGAGTCACTTGACTACTTGCCTTTTTCTCAACTTCCTGCAATACAGATTTGTTATAATGATGCATCAGAGAGATTAAGTAATACAACTTTTATACAGACAGAAGTTTCAATGAACCCTATTTGTGTAATCGTTTCCACAGAAAAACTGCATCTTAACCAATGTCTTAATTACTAAAAAAGGCCCGATTTCTGGTTTCAGTCCAGTTTACTGCTTCCCCCTGCACAATTTACGGTCATTTACTGAACTTGAACTGCAATTTCTATGACTAAAGCAGGAATATAAAAACACCTAAAGAAGGGACAAAACAGTGCATGAAGCCGACCAGTGGCTATATTATATAATTTATCCAGAGTGAGAGGAAAAAACATCTAAACTCTGGGGGAAGATCGCTCCACCACAATGGGCACATTCAGACTTTTATTTTTAGCAACAACAGCTCAAGTGAAAACACTGGTTTTAAAAAAAAAATACAAATGCTGTGCCAAAATGTAAACAAACAGTATGGTCAATGCGTCTAAGGACAAGACACCAGAAAAATAAACCACAAAAGGGCAACATAAAGGACAAGCCGTAGCATAAAAAACATTAAGGGGATTATAAGCTTTAGCAAAGTTCCTGACCGTGATCTGCTCCAAGTTCAGAGCTGGTTGATTCACTCAAGTGTGAGTCGATGCACAAAGAGGCACAGTATAAAAACTGCCACTTTTCATGACTCATATTACCTATTACACAGAGTGGCTGAATAAAAATGAAGCTTTGGGATCTATTAAGAAGAAGCAAGAGAACAAATTGTTTGGATCATATAAAATATTTGACTTGTTACGTACCGAGGTGCAGTATTGGCATGTGTCTCCCCAGTGCCAATTCTCAGCGAAATGCCTCTCGGGACAAGGCTGGCACTCCGTGGGTGTGTCAGCGGTGCAGTGTCGCTTCACAGCCGTTCCGGGCGGGCACTGGTCGCACAGAAGGAGGTCAGACGTCACAGGGTCGCGGTACTGGTACTTTGGTGGTATGGCCTGCTGCTGGAAGGCCCACGACAGAGAAGCTGTGAAGAGCTGTGTAAAGAAAAAGGGGGGGGGGGGGGTATCTTTAATAAAGCCATCTCGTGCACAACTTCTTTTTGGTGAAATGTGCGGATATTTTTATATTTTGGAACACACGCCAACTCAAAGCTTCCAGTAAGTAAGAGTTGAAGGAAAGGTCAGAGCTGTAAAATTGAAGCTCCTGGTGGACACGCAGCGCTAAAGTGATTTCCTCTGCTTTACAGAGCACAGCTCAGGGAGTCACAGGAGAACATCAGCAACAGTTTCAAGCTTTTAAACAATAATGGCAGTTCATTTTTATTCTTTGCATGTTTGCTGGAAGCAGTGTCAAACATTCGTATTGCCTCAAATCATAACGATTACTTTGCTAAATGCGGTGAGCCTGATTTTGTCCTGACTATTAGACCTGATTAGGGTTTCAAATTTATTTTCTTGCACTCTTGGCATCTTTTCTTGACATTTTAACGGTTTTCCAAATCTTTTTAAAACGAATTCAGATGTTTCAGTCGTGCTAGCATTCTGCACATATTAAATTAAAATAAAAAAAGGATTGCAGACGTTAATTGAGGAGCACTATGTTCTCAAACCTCACCAGTTATCTCCAACTCATGTCAGCAGCTCTGTAAGATATGTTACTTTGTAACTGAGAAGCTACACTGACGTGATCTACAGCACTTTAATAACGCCCTGGAGCAAAGGCACACCACACCCATGTATATCCCTCTTTCCCCCCTAAAAGCAACCGATCCATATGGACGCACTGTACGGTGGGTGGCTGCTAGCAAACCTCCAAGATGGACATATGAAGCTGCTTCCTCAAAAACAAGCCCATGTATCATTGTCAGAGTTGGAACTGAAGAACTTCAGGGCCAAACCTAAAAATCTGAGATATCAGTTGGTGAACATGTTTGACATGCAGCCATGCAGCTGGTCGAGGCCACATGCAGACCAGATGTCACACAACAGGCTCCTTCCACCCCAAAGGCCCTCAGCCATTGGCTCCGTGGACTTTCCCGTTGGCCAGGATACATCCTCACTGCTTGGACAAACTAACAATAGGCTGTCGTTGCATTGTGTTTGTGTGTGTGTGTGTGTGGTTTTCTGCTTTTCAACATGTTTGTGTGTGCATCTTCAAAAATAAATGACTCCTTACAACAAACAACTACAAAACATTCATACATGTGCGTGCAGGAATAAGCTGCACGAATGTGTGTGTTTTTGTGAGTGTGTATGTGTGTGTGTGTCGGTGTTCATGTCCAATTACCGTCTTCCTCAGTGTTGGTCTGTGTGCTCTGCGGTCTCCTCTCCTGGCTGCTGTTCATAAGAACTGTTGGAGGTTACTGGGCTTTCCCCATTCACCACCAGAATACAAAACATTCACCCACTCTGTTCTGCAGTTTAGCCGCCACACTCCATTGATCTCCTTCCAGCCTGTATGTGTCTGCGTTCATCACGTTTACCTATATTGTCCCATAACTTGCAACCACAGAACTCTACTTACTACAGTGTGTTTATGTGAGCTTGTGCATCTTTCTTTCACTATTACTAAAACTTTGGCCAGAAAAACCTTTTAATTATGAATGCACGTGTGTTTATGGCAAAGTGTGCAGACCAGCTGTCGTCTCCAACTGCCATATTGATTATATCAGTTCTTCATAGTTATATATTTGTAAGTGTATTTGTGTTCTCATGCGATAATTTATTACACTGAACATCATTCATCAGCCTGAAATGATACAAAACAATTAAAAAATTGTAGTTTTTACTTTGAAATCTTCTATTTCTATCTTATTTTCCAATGGAGGTCATTGAAAAAGATAGTAAAAATAGACGAATGGGGGTTTTACGCACCATAATAGAAACCAAAGCTTCAAACAGAACTGGCGAGCACAGAGGTTTTCCCGGCAAAACCTATCGACCTCGGAGCCCAACATTTTGGTGGAAGGCTCTCAGGGAAACTGCTGCTGCACAGCAGCTTTGACGTGCAGCTCCCTGCCTGACTGCATGTGTTTGTTTGTAGCATGGGTGGCCTCGGCAGGAATCAAACCCATAATCACAGTCCTGCTTTTCAAATTAAGAGGCGTATGCACACACTATTAAGCCACGAGACCACATCCAATCAATTCAGAAACATCAGGAGGATTGGAAGGGTCACCTGTTTTTTTTTTTTTTTTGCCAATCTGGGTACGGTTACACTTGTTGCTCCGACCTTTAATCTTTAGTTCGAGTCGGGGTGAGTTTACTGGCAGAGTTGGATCCTCCTCTGTCATCAGAGCCAACGAGCCTGAGCACATGTGGAAGTGGTCGGCTTCGTACTGTTTTTCAAATCCCTCATATGGCAGAGTAGTTTGTCTTGACTGCAGCAAAGTAGTAAAGAGAAAGAGTAATGCAAGTTTTCAGGAAAAAAATTGAAGCAAATGTGCAGTCAGTTTATAATAAGAATTTTGAACGCTTTAACATGCCTTCGCACATCATTCATGATGTGTCCAGTGCACAGGCTTTGCTGCTCGTTATTCATCATTTTATCTTCTGCAATTTCACACACCATTAGACCTGTGAAACAAAGTAAATGTAGCGTACTGTGAAAATACAAAAAAAATAAAAAATAAAAAATTGAAGGTCATCAGTAGTGAAGCCTGTGAGCTCACACCGCATAATCTGGTATCAATTAGCTTCTTCGTACTATAACTTTGAGGAGGATGTTCACCAGACACACGTCACATTTACTGTCTAATATATTGTCCAATACACAGACTTGAAATGTTTCACATTAAAAAAAAACTAAAAAAACATGGGAAATGTGTAATTTATTTGTTACTGGTTCAGGCAGAACCACACTTTTCCAAAACCAGCCCGCACAGTAGCTTTCCCTGCAAAAAAAAAAACAAAAAAACTGTCAACTTTTTAATTAAGAATTAACTTATACTGGGTGGATGTCGTGTGGTGTGCACACAAGTTCATCTATCAGCAGCTAAAAGAGATATTGAACTTTTCACCCCTGCATCGTCGCCTCAGAAGCTGCAGTCTGACGACATCACAGATGACCGCTTAGAAGCCTAAATTATACGGCAGCTAGGGGCCACTGACAGCCATAATTACACTGTTAGCATCATCAGAGCTAAGCTCAGCATGAAGCATATCCTAAATGGAGCACTGCCAACTCAGAGGATGAAGGTAAATATCCAGTCTTACCTTCCACAAGCAACTACTGTGCAAATGCCCTTGAGCAGGGCAGAGCAGCAGCTACGTAAATTATTGTAAGTGATGAGAGCAGCATGTGAAGCTGCAGTTGCCTTTTTCCCGGATAAATCATGGCTAAAATAAAAACAATTTATATTTATACTAGGTAAATCATCTTCATCTGACACAGTTAGCTTATGTAATCTTTGCCAGTAAATCCCATTTGAGCTGAGTCAAGTTGAGAGACAACCTTTATGTTTATGCAGAGAAAAGACCTTTTTTCACCAGTTTTTTTAAAATAAAAAACATGTGTTATTGAACAGATGTTAGCCTCTTGAATGAAACAAAACAACAGTACAAGTGTATTCCGGTCTGTAAGTGCGGTGATACGCAATGGCCGCTCTGGATCGAGAAGATGGACCGCGGTTCCCACAGCCAAAAACACAACACACACACACACAAACACATACACACACAAACACACACACACACACACACACACACACACACACACAAACACACACACACACACACACACACGAGACATGCTGAAAAATCCTGTCAGATTGTTTACTGGCAATGAGATGCTGCGCTGGACTTTTTCTTTTAAATGGCCTCAGTGTGTGTGTGTCAATCAATCTTTATAAATACACTTTGACCAGCAACTGAAATAATTCCTAAAAATAATGTCAGACAGATTTATAAAACTTATTTCCTTCTCTGTGTCCTGTCATGTGAATGTAATGATATATAATAATTTGTACTTAAGTAACAGGCTTTGAATTCTGCATGACAGATGAGCCTGCAGCTGCATAACTACAAAGCTCAGACACCTGACAAAAATAGCCTTTAACATGATCGTGTATGCTTTCCATATGAGTACAAAATGAAATCATCTACACAAAGCAGTTGATAATATGTTTATAGCTATGTGCTAATTACTGATGAGAGTTTTCACAGTTGATGCAGAAGAACCCAGGTCCAGCAGCTGGATAATGTGCCAAAAAGAATTTTATTTTTATGTGATGCAAAAGGTAAATAAATGAAAATGACACAGATGTTCAGCATTTCAGGCAAACAGTCTAATGTAATTCAGTAAATCACAATTACATTTTGAAATAGTAAACATGCCCTCACCCTGTGGCAGTGATTTTTTTTTTTTTTATTTATAAATACTTCCAGAGGATATTAGAGGACACAGTGTTTGACTTTAGTTGACTTTCTACAGATAGGGTTAAGGCTCAGTGTTACACATCGAACATAGTAGAGCATGCTCAAACTCAAAAGAAAGAAAGAGGAGAATCAGAGTTTGGCTTGCCTGAGGTCAGCTTTAAAATCATGGCATGAGGAGAAGAGCTGTGGCACAAAGGGACCAAACCGCACTACACCAGCTTATCCAGCAGGCACATGGATTCAGTTAACTGTAGAATGCAGGTGGTCTGAGGGGGGATTCCAGCCTCTTGGAAGTGTGTGTGTGTGTGTGTGTGTGTGTGTGTGTGTGTGTGTGTGTGTGTGTGTGTGTGTGTGTGTGTGTGTGTGTGTGTGTGTGCGTGTCTGTGCGTGTGTGTGTGTGTTTCACTCATACAGAGAGACAGAGACTGCGAGACTCCTTGTCTTTGCCATATCATAAAACATCTAAGATCAAACAGTTGCTGATAATAAAATTTCCTACTGATGATGTCGTCCCATTCTCCCTTTGAAAAAAAAAAAATCTAAATCTAACTACTTGTGTTCAACATGAAGCTCAAGTCCGATTCCTCATGGAGCAATCAGACTAAAAAGGTTGTGGCAAAAAAAAAACATTATTCAACAATAAAAATTTGATTCATTGACTAATCGATTAGTGTAAAAATGAGAAACGTTCTACGACTCCAGCTTCTTAATTCTCTCTTATTTTTTTTTTTTTTCTCTACGACATTAAAACTTAATATCTTTGGGTTTTGGGCTGTTGTTCAGAGAAAACAAACAATATGAATTCTGTGTGTCGCCTTAACTATTTCCTGGCATTTAATATACCAAATGATTGATTGCTTAGTAGAGAAAATCATAGGTTGCAGCCCTGCTTTTGACCCCTTCTCTGTTTCGTCGAGGGAATCAGACCAATGACTCTTTTGAAACAAATATATAACAAAAAAAAAAAGCTCATCCAGTGTCAGTGGATCTTACGAAGTGTCTCGTTGGAGCTCTTGGTCATATTCAAGTTGTCTTGGAGTTGGCAGTTCCACCAAAGAGACATTTAATGCGTATGGTTTCACTGAAATAACAGTTTGAAGCATTTATCCAAAAATAAACATAACTTCGTGTAGCAGGACTTTGCTTTTCATCTTTGCTTTGCCATTAATTATCTTCAAACCCTTCAGATTTATCTCATGACCCACTAACAAGCTACTAAGTTGTATGTAAAAACATTTAAAGTAGCTACCACCGTTGGATATGGAAATGGATATGAATAGGGGAAAAAAAAAAAAGAACACAGGCTGCATTAATCAGTGTGCACGTTTAAACAGGAGGACTCGTGAGTCATATTTTCTGGCTGTCAAAATTTCCAGCTAAAATAAATCAAACCCTCCTCGTGTCTTAACATATCTAGTGTCAGATAAACTCTCTCCAGAAAAATTTGCATTAGATCAGTGGAGCTGTTTTTAATATGACTCACACAGTAGTAAGATAAAACACGGGCCTGTGCGTATTTCTGTGTGTGTGTGTGTGTGGCACAACACTTCACTACAATAGTTGGATCTCTTTTCCCTACTCTTTGTGTCTCTTAATCGCACATGCTCGCCCACACACACACACGTCTGCTATCAGAACTGTAGATTGAAAAGGGGAAGTAATGTGTGCGGATCAACTTCCACAGGTAATCGTTGCTTTCTGAACGTTTGTACTTGTTTGTTTAAAACGCGTTGGTCCTGTACCTTCACACACACCCTCTGCAAGTACCTTAACCCTCCACCCCCACCCATCCCCTCACCTGTCACACTTCCTCACCCTTTCTCCAGTGTTTGCCTTCAAAATCGCGTTGAGTCTGCTGGCCTGCTAACCTCTCCAAGGCGTTTGCCTGGCTGTTTTTGAACCTGGTGCTTTGTTTGGGGAAGTTGGCGGCTCATGTCAACGGTCACTACAGAGCGTAAAGGAGGAGGAGTAAAGATAAAGACAGCCCCAATAATAGATAATACGTGCCGCGCTTTTCCCACGTGTTTATGCAAAAACATAATAGATAGGCGGCTAATAATTTATCAGCCAAACAAAAAGCGTGTGCCACATAAGTTTTCTGCAAGATAACTCCTAACTGAACACATGCAACCATGTTTGTCAGGTATACAATTTCCAAGCTGAAAACCAAACTGTGGAGTGCCCCTTTAACGTAGAAATACCTACAGACTGAGCGATTGGGTGTTTGACAAGCAGAAAAAACAGGCACAATAGTTGGGGGAGGGAGAGAGGGGAGATCCAGAGGGGTGCAGACTGACTTACTGGCTACATGTTGACAGTTAAGACTGATTGAGTGGTTTGACGACTGACTCATTAGCTGGCTAAATAGATGCTTGTGTGGCCGGCCAAATGACTGTCTGACTAACTGAATGAGCACTACGTCAGACTAGCGCACAACTGTAACAACAAAATATTTGACTATTTTAGGTCAGATGTGGAGCACAGGCTGCAATGAAGCAGAGGGGACTGTGTGCATAACACACAAACACACAGATAAGCAACACATCTAACACCCAAATGATTGGCTAAATAAAATCTCTCCACCTCTGACAAATATACATGCAGCCAGTGATGTCAGATAGTGCGTTCAGTGTTTTGTATATAGCTGCCATTTATAATCTGTTTCTGCTGATACACATCTGTACATGAACTTATGCAAAACCAGCAAAGGCCCCAAGACAGCACAACATGCAAAACACACCGAAGGAAGTAACTGCCTTTCATGCAGAAGCATTTTAAAAAAGAAGAACGTTGTAGGACAAATTAGCGTTAAGGTAAACCCACTGTAAACACCATCTGCCGGCAGCGCACCACATGATTTTATTTAGAGAGTGTAGAGTTTCACTCATTTCCAAACATGTTATAGTAAATGCAGTGAAACGTGACCCAGAATAAACCTTCATTCACTGATTTAAGCCATAGATCTTGTTTGTTGGTTTATTTTGTGGACAGCTAAGTGTGTTCACAGCTCTGCATAAATAAAAAAGGGGGTGACACAGCAACTAGCTCCATTCATCATCATCATCATAAACGGGCAAACAACCGCTAGTTTATTTCTATAAGCTCAATTTTCCTGTGGAAAATCTCACAATCATTCATACCTGCTGCAATGTGTGTTCAACATGAACACCTTAGAATGTTGTTTTATTTATATAGAAATTATGCTGTATAATCTTATCTGTGAAAAAAGCCCCAACACGAACTTAATTTCAACATCCAATACACAAACTTTTCTTGCATGCTTCTGCATTATATTGCCGGTATTCCTGTTATTTTCTCCACACCCTCTTAATGAATATTCATGCTCACGCCTAATAAAACTGCATTTAGGTGCATTGGCTCTCCATCTCCCCTGCTGGTGCTTCACCACAGAAAACTCTAACCTCCAAAGAGAAAGCTTAATCTCTATGTCCAATGAAAATATAATGCAAATACGCCACACAAACATTGCAGCCTTTAAAGTACTGGAAATTTATTTTTCTTGCGTCACATACGCGTGCCATTTGGATACAAGTAAATCAGGTACTGTTTGAGGGAAAACTAAATATGGCACCATGCTTCAGATCTAAAAGCCCGTTACGGATCGTTTCTTTTCTGGAAAAAACCGTGATGGCGTGAAACTGGTCGTGGTGCCAACTGCATCAAAACTGTCACTAACTGTGACCGTTGCGCACAGACAGATCAGTGACTCCTACCTGCACAGACCCAGACTGTACACAGACGGATACTTCTCTTTTTTCCACCCCTTTCTGTATCATTCCTTAATGTGAATTCATCTGGGAAGGAGTGCGCAGACACGACCGACTCACATGCAATAATACAAATGATTATTGTTGTTGTTGTTAAATTGTTGTTATAAATCCACGCTTCGCCATAAATCCACCAAAAACAAAACTTTATCATGTATATGAAATCGACAAGGAAAAAAATCGAAAGACTTCCCTGTGCTCCAGATCCGGGATCAGATCAAATCAGATCGGGTCAGCGGAACCACGTAGAGAGAGAGAGAAGCAGTTACTCACCACAATCAGTTTCATGGCCGGGTTGGATTTCGCTATCCGAGCGCTCATCATCCACTGCGTAAAAGTGAACTGCGGTGTGATGGGGTCTCTCCATCACAGCGTCTGTACTTATAGCTACAGATGTGCCCACCCACCTCGCCGTTATCCAGCACAGGACTCTCTCTGTCTGTCTCGCTTTTCTTCCTTTCTCCACTTCAAGTCCTAAAAATAATTTGTCGCATCCTCGTTACGCTGAGCGATTGCGCAAAAAAGAGAAAAGAAAAAAAGTTGTGGATGGTTGTTGGCGTATTTGAAAGAGCGAACATATGATGCAGACTGATTCATGGAGCAAATCAGATGGGAGAGAAATGTCCCAGCTCTATCAAATATGGCACATTTATAATGGAAAAGCCTGCACAGTAAACTTGTGACATATTCCAGCCTGCTGGCAGAATAATGCACTGGTGAAAAGTCCAAACTATTTCCATGTGTAAATCTGACTGTGTGAAAAAGTAGCTTCTACCACTGTGAATAATGAAACTTATTCCAGCATAAATGTTTTGACTCCTGCTCTGACAGCAGGTACACACACTGACTGACAGAAGTTTATTTGGACCAGCTGAAGTCGTTTTTTTAAATGAGATGTGTTCTGCTTGTTTGAACATCTGCTAAGGAACCTGGGAAATATTGTCTGAATAATATACCTCAAGAAAAAACTGTCCACGTGCGGATCCTTCAAAAACCAAAAACATTATCTGTGAACCATCACAGCTTCTGTTCAGCCGCTCATAAAACAATGGATCCTTGAGTTTCACTGACTTCATCAAATTTTTACATTTGAGCTTTTTCCATTAACTGTATTTTCAGGTGTTTGGTTCTTAGACTCAAAAAATTTACTCTTATGTTTTATAATTATGTAGCCATTAACTGATATCACTTACTATTTTTCTTAACTCGTTTGTTTTTGCAGGAACGCACCAACATCTGGAAGCTAACCCCCTTTTCCACTTTCCCCCACTAAAACCAGAGTTGGTCCCCTACTGCCGTGTCAAACGCTGGACCCATGAAGGGAAATTCATTTTGATTGGAGAATCTAACCCTGATACACTACAGTGTTTTATTCTTCTTTATATTATATTGTGCTCCAGTGATTTGGGACAACTCTGAGAATAAAACATGGCCAGATGTTTTACTGACGCTAACAGTGAATGTTTTTGTGTATTTTGCCAAGTCAAATGGCACAACCAAGTCTTTTTTAATAAAACAGACGTTTTAATGTCAACCTAATGTGTATGTGGTAATTTAACTGCATTTAAAACACAAAGTTGCTTCGTTAGAGTGGGAAACATATTTATTATAATGAAGAGATGGGATGAAAATCTCTTTACCTGGGTCAAGAATGAACATTTCACACTTTCTCTCCAATTGTCTGTTTATTATCTTAATCATAACTGTCCCAAATGGGTTGTGCCATGCAAGAGATTTAAATACCTTCATCAAGGTTTCAACCAAACAGAAAACGCCCACACCAAAGCCAAATCCATAACAGATTCCAGACAACTCACGTAGTAAACCCAAAAAAAGGGCACTCCCAAACCGAGATGTGAATGTACGTGATGCTCTGACATCAAAAGGCTCTAAAAACAAATCTGCTTTTCCGTTTGTCCTTTTTGTTGTCCTTGACACACGCATGCCAAGATGTCACGGCTCGCTGACGTAGAAGCAAGAAATCTCAACGTAATCAAACAAAATACACACCCAGGCAGGCAAAGGGAAATCTCAGTGGTGAGGTCACAGCTCACCACAGGATGACTGAACACACACACACACACGCACATACGGCATCTTTCAACATCGGGGTCAGGCTACACCGCAACAATAGTGGGTTGAAGGCTGGACGTCCACCCTCTCAAACACACACACACATTTAAACACATTCGGCGAGCCTCCTGACGTGCAAGCCGGCGGTAAGGTTTGCAGTGAACGAGTCGGGAAACCGTGGGTGTTACGAGGTGAACCAGATGACCACTCCACACAGACACAGGCACTGGCCGGCATTTATATGAAAAATAAAGCTACTTGCTGACTTAACTTATGTCCATAAATTGTTTTCTGGTTGTGGCCTGTCAACAATTGTCCTACTTTCTAATTCGGTCTGTCAGAGTCTATTTGAGTTTTGTCCCCTCAGAGGAAATGTAATACCCAGCTGATTACATAGACTTAGACTAGACAAAGAAGTGAAAGTTAATGTGTGATAAATAATCCAAGCTTTAAATTTAGATGCACTAATAGTTAGGGGTTTTTTTTTCATACCCAGCGTAGGGTGGTAACAGATAACTTGAAATCAGGATCGGACGAGAGCCAAGAGATAAAAACTTGGTTATGATATCACAGATCTTTACAAGATCTTTACAATGTTAACTAATAAAGCGTCTGATACGTGGGATTATGAAAAGTGTTGAATCGAGATGGAAGGTTTAAGCAGTAGTGGATTAATTCTTGGAGAAATTAGCATCACTTCACTTCAACACTGTGCTTCAACAGAGCTACATACATATATGTCCAGTGTGATTTGTGCAAACAAAAAATAAGTCTCCTCCTCAGTTAGATGGTTTATGTTGCAGAACTGAATGTGAAATGGATTTTCCCTTTTTTTTTCTTTTTGCTTTGGCTTGAATTTTGTCTCAAGCATTTTCCCACCAGTCTTTATCAGCTCATTTGCATCTTCTAAAGTCACATGGCTGGTAACGTTAATGATGGTACAACTCTTAAGCCAAATACAAATGCCAGATTATGCAAAAATTATGCAAAATTATTTGCAGTTAAACAGTTTTGAGATGTTTCAAGAAAAAATATATGCTGAGCTCAAAAACACACATACACACACAAAAAACAGGTTAGATTACATTGTTAGTGGATTATGATACTAATAAAAAAAAAGCCAGTAATTTGTTTTCAGTAACTGTCTACCGTTTCAAAGCGCTTTGACCCAACCCTGTTTGTAGTGCTTTTGCCATCTTTTTTGCATAGTACAGGCAAATCATAGATCTCTGATTGTCAAATACAATTATTGCTCAGATCCATGATAAGTGTGTGCATGTGTATCGTGTTTGGTTCCATGGTAGCCAGTGCTGTCGCCACTGTATTACCGATAGGGGTTTGAGCAGTGCTGTACCTGCATGAGTCCCCCTTATTTCCATAACAGATCTCAAAAACGAATGAATAGAAAAGGGAACTGGTAACTGTTGTTGCTTGATAAGGACCTGAGATAGTGAAAGGCAAAAGACACATAGAAAAACCTTTTTGAACTTGTGCAATCACAAGTAGATGAATGTAGATAAATTTTGAGAACAAGAGGATCCATCTAAACATGCTCATAGGCCCGTGAATTAAAAACAAAGTGAGATATCGGATGCAAACAGTGTGCACTGCAGCAGAAAGTTAAAGATTTTAAAATAAGTTTTATTGCTCCTCTCCATGACTTGCTGATGTGATCTGGTCGGATTTGGTTCAGAGAGTTTTGCCCATCATGTATCCCCAAGTGCTGATGTGGCAAAGACCTTGATTTGCATTAGGTCCTCGGTGAATTGTACATATCTGACATGCCTGTGGTAGTGACTTTTACAGGCCAGATAATAGTTACTGTTGCTGCTGCTGTTGCTGCTGCTGCTGCTGCTGCTGCTGCTGAGCAGCAACAGCAATTGTGCAGTGCAGTTGCAGTGGAAGATTTCGCATTTCTGTACTGTTTATAATGAACTGTTTATAATGAAAAATAGCTTCAATTCACATTTAATGTATCTTTAAGCAGGCTCCATTTAAATTGTTGATTAAAGTTACATATAGTGTGTATTCATGCATCAGTTGCATGCCCATTTAAACCTTCCTCTGTTTCCCTTGCACAAGTTTTACCATCCCTTGTTTGTGGTAAAAGATTTTTGTGTGGACTTTACAGACAGAAGTTTTTGCATATTTTTCATATTTTGAATTACTCTAAGGGCATTAGGACAATAAAATTTATGAAAACATCTATTCTTACATCTCACATCATCTTCTCTGCCTTCTTTTAATTTGTTTAACAACACAACTTTATCCTGGGCAACATCTGGCAAAAAGATGATAAAATCATTAATCTGCAAAACCATCTGCCAAAATCAGCTGAAATACAGGTTTATGATAACAGCTGTGCATTACAATCAGCTATAATAAATATTTTAATGTTGATGGAAACCATGTTAGAGCAGTGTTCAGTCAAGCAACAGACTACATCTGAAAAAACGTCCTGTGCTGTTTTATTTAAGGCCAGTTTGGTTCCGCCTGAAGTCAGTGGGGTGAGGTGACCTTAGTGCAAAAGGGTTTTCAAGAAACTCAGGCCACACCACTTTAATCTATGTTGTTGTACAGACAGAGAAGAAGCATGTTGCCTTGTTAAGGTTCTTGACCTTCTCATATTCTCCTCTCTGCCTTCCTGCGGTCCACCTCAGAGTTCTTGTTTCAGGATATTTTATATCTCTCACTGCCCGGGCCCCTCAGATGGAAATCACAGTGGACAAGTCTTTATTTTACTAACTGATGAAAAAAGCCTCAACGGGATACTGAAGCTGAAGTCACTGTTGGGCAAAGATACCTAAAGGAAATGTCGATGTATGGAGGTGGGAGGGAGGCCGATTGGCATGGAGGTGTGAGCAGACAAAAAGAGAGTGAGATTGACGATGGAATTGATCTGATGAAGACAAGTTGAGAGACTTTGAAGAAAGGTGAGCAGTAGCGGAGTGAATCAGGCAAGAAAAAAACTGTGTACTCCAGCAGACCTGGTGCCCATCATTGGAAGTTTTGCCAGTCTAAGCAATGAGTCACTTGTGACCTTGAGAGAAGAAATAACAGCCGAGGGATCCCTGGACTTCCACGGCAGCTGGTGTGGTCACCTTGTTTTCTCTGGTGAGGTTTCTGAAAATGATTTAGAGGAAACTCTTCTGGGCTCACGGACTGCGTGGTGTTGAAAGTGACGCATGCAACAAGACTCATTCTCAGATTCTCAGATGTTTGCATGCTTGTCTGGTGGATAGGTTTTCAGAGCACGCTCGGGATCACTTCAATCCAGAAATGGCAAATGATTGAGCAGGTTTCTATTTCAAGTAAACACCTCAGCAGGTGAGTTTACTGACTGGCTTTTAGAGTAAAACTAAAATAAGAAGAAAATGTGTAAAGTCCCATACTTTCATGTACATAGTGTGATATTTTTTCTCTTTTAAGCTAAACATTAAAATACAAAACAGGTCAGGACTACACAAAACACTAACAAAGACAGTCAGTCACTGGTCCACCTTTATGATTGTACATGAAGATGGAAGTCAAAGTGGCATATATAATGGACGGATGAATGAAAAGTCAATAAACTAGAAAGCTGAGCTGTGTAAACACATTTACTACATTCACATCAGATATGACAGAGTAATACTCTAAGCCCATGAAGACAATATTGTGACCATATATCTAAATTATCTCAGATTACACTTAATCAAACTATTAGTGTCACTTGATTTGCATATTACAACTTGATGACGGCATGTCTTTATTTATGTTGACTATTTACATATTTCAGCAGCTTTAGGCTGACAACTGCTGCCAGGGAAACTCCCACGGAGTACAAGGTAAAAGAAGAGGCAATTATGACTGTTCACTGTTGACTCTTTTCAGGTGAAAAACACACCCACTCACAATGACTTCCCATTAAATACCACAAGTACAATATTTTCAAATGAATGGACTTAAATTCAGTGTGTCTCCTGTTTCCTGTTAACCTTGACATTCCCTGGTGTGCAGTTCCTCACTGAAGTAATGCACAAAATATGAAATATTTCACAATCCTGCTGCTGGTTGGCAACCTAATAAGGACCGTCTGGCAGTTAAATATATTAAACAATATGAGCGTAAACAGTATGTTGTTGGGAATTCAGTCTTATCAGGCAAAAGTGCCACAGATAACACTCAGAGAACAAAGTTATGTAATTAAAGAAGATTGAAGATTGATGTTGCGAAAACAACACATGTATTGTTTTGAATGGGAACTGCTATATCAAATCTCTTCTTTGCCATTATAAACTTTGCTGTGAACTAGACCGTAAACTATGCACCAATTTTTGGAATTTTGATTCAAGTTAAAAGCAGCGATATTCATGAGACCCATAAACTCAGGTGCACAGGAGAATAGTGGGTCACCGTTAAGCTACAGTGTGTCCAATTTTTTAAGAATGAATGGATTATTATACAGACAACTCCTTGCTGGAAACTCTGCATTCTGTAAAATGAATCTAAATAAACTCACAGTTGGCATCACAGGGACACATTTTCATGCAGCATTTAGTTATTCTGCCACCAGCGGGGGGAGAAACTGACAGCCAGGAAAGTCAAACAGAAAAAAGTTCAATTCGTTTCATGAGAGGAGCACTGAATGTCTGTATTTGTGCCTAATGTTTACTGTCCAAAACGAGCGCGTGGTAAAGAAGTTCTTAGTCACCAGCCACAATCTACAGTGGCGCGGACCCAAAGTAAAGATGGTCTTACTGTGCTACTACTGTAGTTACACTGTCCGCTTACAAGGCTTCACCCCTGGCGACCTTAGTCACACCCCCATAAAATAACCAGGAGTAAAAATAAAACACATACTATAAAGAAAAAGGAAGTAGATTTTGGCTCTGGGCCTCTGATCTCACACATTTGAAATATGTCTGTTTCATTAAGAAGTATGTCATACTCCCCACAGCCAAACCAGATATTCCCTGGGGCAAAAATATGACTACATATGTACAGGACTTTTGGAGCCTAAATAAACTGTAGGAAGTTCTTCTATTTCAAAGCAGGTGGGAAGCAACAAGATGTTATAGCACCTTTGTTGGCAAGGTTACCAAGAGCTGGCCAAGTGAACACTAGAGGCTCTGAGAGGCTGCATGGTGGTGCTGTGCATTAAGCGCTAACATGCTCGCTATAACATTGCTAACATGCTGAAATTTGGCAGGTATTACTTTTACCATGTTAGCCATTCTAGTTTTGTTTTTGTTAGTGTGTAAATTTTGAAGTGTGGCGACTTGACCTCAGGTGATTTTAACAACTGTTGTTATAATAACCAGGAGTTCCTCAGTGACCCTAATGATCAACTTCAGATCTACCAGATCTGAAAACCTTTGAACACTGGCCCTCAGATTCAACACTTTCAGAAGTTCAGGTATCACTGGATTTATTTTGAATTCATCCTGATCAGGGCATGGATATGTGTATCAATTTTGGTAATAGTCCATCCAATGGTTTCTGAAATATTTCAATCTGGATCAAAGTGGTAGAATGACAGTCCAACATTTCCAGCACAAAAGCCATGCTGACAGTGTTGCTACAATCATCTGCTTATTTGAAAGTTGATTTGAGGACTGGGTCTCCAAGTGTTTCAGTCTTCACTTACTTTTGCTGTGCTTTCTTTTTTCTTGTGATCACAGGGCCACTATCACCCAATCATTATATACAACGTGAAATACACTTATTCAAAAATGACATAATCAAGACTTCACAACAGGGTTTCCACTTGAGTCGTACGTTTTCACTTTGTTGTCTTTTTCCATCATTATCTCTGTGAGTATTTTCCACTGGGCTAATCTCCTGCAGTCTCTGGTTACCTTGGAAAAGATGACAAACAGGCTAGCAGCCTCTGAAACAGCAGCATGTTTTCCTGCTCTCTCACCAGGATGCCACTGGCATGCAGGCCACTAGGGTTTCCCAGCACCAAGCACTTAGCTCTGCCATTCCGTGGAATGGCCTGTCTGTCTGACCGTCTGTAACAAAATGTGTGGTGGGGAGTGTGTGGGTGGGCGTGTGTGCCAGAAAAGGGGAGTGTGGCCCACATTTTTTTTAACCCTCAGTTTTGTTTTCTTGCCCCCCTCACCTCTCGTGAAAGTAAAAAAAAAGGTAGCTCACAGGTCTGGGTCGCTGAATGAAGGGAGTGCAAATTCCTGCATCCCTACAATCCTTGAAATAACATTACAGCATAATCACAGCAATCCAAAGCTTAATATTACTATAATCACTATGATTATGAACATTACAGTATGCAGGATGGTGGGCTGCGTACAGTAAAACAGCACCTATACTTAAATTTTATGTGGGAAGATTTGGTGAATTTTTGGACAATGTTTTTGCCAGAGGCCACAAGAAAAGCCCCCAAATTGAAAAGTGTACTGTTTTTTTCATCACTGTATTAGATTAAAAACATAAATATTAACAGCCCAAATGTGTGGCCATGATACTGTAAACTGGAGAAATCCTAGTGACCCTTCTCAGCAGACAACATGAGTGTTTTAAAATGGAAAAATTAGCTGTCAGATATTATTACAAGAGCGAGACAATACGCACACAGTTTCATTTAAGTGACTCACACGGCCATTAAAAAAAGGACGTGGAATTTTTTGATGACTTTCAACTAACCACAAACAATAAGAATCACATGGCACTTAATTAAGTCTCATGACTAGGTGTCGACAAAAATAAACAGTTAGATGTTTATTACACCACCCATGCTAACCCTAACCTGTCATCACTATGTGAGCTCTACTTCGGTGCAATAATAAATGGTGGGTGTCCGTCATAGTTAAATCTAACGCAACTCGACTGTTGTAATTTCTTGAAGACATTTCACCTTCATCCGAAAGGTTTCTTCAGTTCTGATGTAGAGAGGTGTGTTCTGGAGTTTATCCTCTATGGATGGACACCAGAGAGATCTAGTGTTCACAGGTCTAATCACTACAGTCGTTGGTGAGTACCGGTAGTGTCGACAGTGGCTGTTAGGGTCACTAACCGTTACAGAGAAGCTCTTGTCTCTTGTAACGACAGTAAAAATCACCAGGTTAAGTAGCCAAACTTGTTGTTCCTCACATGAGGAACAACAAGAACAACTGACTTGTTAAGTCTTCTAGAAAATGATGAAAGGACAGCATTGTGTGTGGGGGACAGGCTGTGTTGCAGGCCTACTTCTCAGTTGAGTGATAGTTTCTCTAGATAGCTTATTTTACTCCCCTCTGAAACCATCTATTTTCCTCTCCAAGATGTGCATATCTGAGTCTACCTATTTCATCACCTTCTCCAAATCTTGGCAATGAATTGGTGCTTACACGCCTGAGGGCCAGAACCAAGGTTCATGTTTTTGTTGCATTGTGTTCATTTTAAGAACTTTGCCTTACATAGCTACACCCTGTTGTGATCACCTTGGTTTATAGAAGGGTTGTGCCTCAGCATCTGCATCTCTCATCTTCTCATCTTATATATATGTATATATATATGTGTGTGTGTGTGTATATATATATATATATATATATATATATATATATATATATATATATAAGCAAGTGTTTTCACACCTTGTTTTGCTAACAAAATGAACCACAGTTCAGTGTGACCTGGAAGAACACATCTTTTGGTTGGACCAAATTCTGATCCTTTGGTCTGAATCGTGGTTCAAGTAGCCTTTCACACCTTATTTTTGGTTCAGACCAAATTGAAAAGTCAGAAAATCCAGACTAAACAGGTCAGGCGTGAAAACACTCTTATTTGTTGGACATAAAAAGAATTCTTGGAAACTTAAAATCAATGTTCTCTGAATTGGTTTTATTATTCAGTTTTACATGAGCTATGATACAGGTATATGTGTAATAATGAATATTTACAATGGCTACTTAGAGGAACAGATTGACTTTGTTCCAAAATAAGCAACAATGGGGGGGTTGTTTGTGTTGCTAGCTTCATTGGACAAGTCTATCAATGTCGTCACCTTCTCCAAATCTCAGCAAATTAAGCTGCTGAGTAAAAACATTATCACAACAGTTAGGAAAATAAGACCCAGACCCAGTGTTTGGATAATGTGGCCTTCCTGATTTCATTTACTTATTCCTACCAGTTTATATAAATTTAGGAGGCCCAGGGGCCGACACAGGACTTCCAGTCAACCTCTCTCCTTCATTTACAGCCAATTATGCTTGTTTGCTTTTCTAACAAGACATACTTATGCACAGGCTAATTTTATAGTGATGATCACCCATGGCACTGTGAATGCAGAACACTACAAGACTGTGCTGAAATGCACAGAGATAGACAGACACATGATTTAATTCTTCTTTCTTTTACATGTTGAATCCACTGATGGGTTCACTGCCAGGAAGAGGGAGTTGAAAACTATATTTGTCTGAACTGGGGTCTGAATGACTGGAAATGGCACAGAGGAAACCGTTGAATCCTACAGGAGAAAGTAACTGATAGGTGCGCTGGTGGAAAAATGCCACAAAAAGGAGCAACAGTAAGAGGAAAAAAGAGGTAGACAGTAAAAAGAAATTGGAGGAGGAAAATAAATACAAGAAAAGTTAATCTGATATATAGATCTCACCTCAAAGATGACAAATAAGAAAAAAGATATCAGTACAGACAGGGAATAAATAAATATCAATGAATGTGTTCCTTTGGGCCCTCACCACACAGTGCTGTATTTGTTTAACAGAGGTTGTCAGGGGGGAGAATTTTGTTAAGCTTCGCCCCATCCATCCAAGGGAGGTTTTCTTTTTCAGCAAGGTCTCCCTCTCCAACCACAGCAGCGGTCTGCTGACGGTCACACTGCGGCCAAGCTCTCGGTCTGCTCGACTTTCTTGGAAGCGTCATTATGACCACATGAAGAGAAAGAGGGAATACCATATCATTCTGCTAAAAGAAGAGGAGGACCTGTAAGAATGTGTGCAGAACAGGCATGCAGGGAACATTTACATACACACACACAGTTGTTGTCACACAAAACCTGAGCGGACACATGACCTCTTACGCCACCACAAAGAAGTGGGATGGAAATCATCACCAGAACAGCTGCCTGCCGGGAAAAGTATCACCACTGTGCAGACGTGCATGTGTGAAAGAATAGAGGCGAGACAGAAGAGTGCAAGATCCTGTGACATAATCAGGAGAGTTCTCATTGTAATTTGTCAGTTGTTTGTCTGATAGCTGCTATTTGCTTCATGTTGCTAATCTCTTTAATCAACATCAGATGTGTGAGCACCACCTGTTTTTACGAGAAAGCAACAAAGACACGACTAACGCAAAACGTCATGCATAAGATAAACAACAACAACAAGAGGATGATTCTCTCCATGACGTAATGAGTCTAAACCAATATCCAGGTGAGGAAGTGAACAAGATGTGAGAACCACCACCACCTCTTTACAAATTGTACACTGGACACAGTTAAAAGCAAAACAACACAATATAAAGTGATGTGTCAAGGCACATGAGTTAGGGTGAAAAGTATGTAATTACAGACCAGAAAAGGTATAAAAACAGTTAAAATTATGACTCAGATGAAGTCAGATTTGATGGCTCACATTTCTGTTTTAATGCCTGAAATTTGAACATTCTTCAGGCAGGTTACGGAGGAGCTGGAGAGCTGTCTTCAATTTTGTGTCAAAATAAAAGGTATGATGTTTTTTCTCTTTGATGTCATCAGTGTTGAAAATCTGGAAGAATTAATCTGACTGAATAAAGTCTGCATCTTTTAATGAGTTGTGTCTTGAGCAGGAGGAGTTTTGTGACAGTTGTAATAACTGCGATGTACATTTGTTGTTGTTGGTTTTTTTTTTGGTTTTTTTTAGTCAAAGCAATATTTTCAGTGATGTTTGTTTTCACATTTCCAGACATGGTTTCGTAAAAATTATTTATTTATTTTAGTCCATGTGTTTTGGATTATTTATCACATGCTTAATGCAAGAAATAATGTGAAACACATGTCTGAAGTGAATGAAGGCGTCTGTGTTCACACACCGACTGTAGCTTACATTTCTGAGATTATTTAATTTTAATTAAAAAAAAAAAAATAAAGACATGAATATGCCTGGCAAGCTGATAGCGACGGTGTTAAAAAACCTCAGAATATCAAAAATAAATAAATGAATAATACAACAAGACAGAGGCTGAAATGAGATAAAAAAAAAAAAAAAAAACCATGTGCTTTAAGTAATTTAAGTTCATCAGTGTGTTGTCGCCTCCCCATGAAATGTGTACTTTGTAGTGGAGTCTTTGAGATTCAAACTGAGGCCATCAATACTTTAACAGATGCACTGCTACAAATGTTTAGGCCGTCGCAGCCTAAGATTGTCTAGATCTGATGTTTTCTCTTAAATCAGATGTGTTCAAAGTGAGTGTGTGTTTGTATTGTCCTTACCTGATCAAAAATTTCCTGCATGTTTTTGACCTTAGACGTCAATGTGTTAACACGTTAACACGTAGCGGAGACATTTTTGTTTTTCATTTCTGTTTCCTTTTTTCTTAACATCATTTCCAATAATTCAGCCAAATGTTGATCACATATGTATGAAAAAAACACAAAATTTCTCTGACCTCTATATCCACACCAGTCAGACAGCTGTTTGTTTCTGCTCTCTCTCTCTCTCTCTCTCTCTCTCTAGGTTTTGGATTATTATCATGGCCTTGAAATAGAATGGCAGTTATTTGGGGTATTTCCCTAAATGTGCCTCTATGGACTCGTTAAATATGACCAGTATGACTTTGTGCTCTGGAGGAAAAACTCCTTCCTCAATGTACAGTAGATCGGACACTTCACTTTGTCACGTCCAAGGACAATTTGAGGTCAGTTAGTTAGTTCAGTGCATTCCTACTGTGGTAACTCAGTGTAATCTCATTGTTTTACCATCCATCCTGTCATCTTTGTGAACCGCACACAGAAAACAAATGATGCTGGGAAAATACATACTATTATGTACAAGTGTAATGTGATCTACTTATGAAATTCCTCTTTGCAATGGTCATCAATTTACCGTATGAGTAAGAGTTTATGGATAGATTTATACTGAAACTATTTTGTTTTCCCCTGATGTCCAGATAGGGCTCATGAAGAATGAAGAAAATCAGTTTCCATCAGGATTCATTATATTGAGACATTTCTTCAAAGAGTTAGTGTCCCCTGTGCTATTTTTTTTTTTTTTTTTTTTGGTTCTTTTATAAATATGACCTTAGGGCTCATTATCAGTTCTGTGATGCCTCTTAAAAACAGTTGTGCATTCCCCATGTCTAGTCGGAAACTATTTGTTTCTACATTCAAGGGCAATAGGAAACATAAATGAACTTTCCCAGTGGAATCACACAGTGGCTGGGTGCTGTGCTGGGAAGGCAAGGTGGGCCAGCCAAGGAGATTAGACGGGTCATGAATTGGTGTGTGGGCCAGCCAGTGCCTCTGCTGGTAATGCTGAGCAATGGGTGGTACAGAGCACTTAATGTGTCAGGGGTGAATAAACAGTGAGGTCTGCTGCTGTAATGGTTGGCAATGGTCCTCACAGTTAGAATTGTGTTTATTAGCTGTAATGAATCACACGTAAGGCAGAATTAGGAAGGTTTAACCACAGTGAGTAGCTCCTGATTCTTCTTCAGTGAGTAGCTCTTGACTCTTCTCTAGGACCAAAACAGAATGGAAGATGTCCAACTCTAAAATGAAAATATATATGAAAACACTGACTTTAAAAGAACAACCACCAACAGCATCAATCGAGTTGACAGGTTATTTTTAACTGTGGTAGCTGTGAAGTATATCACCTCAATTGGTCAATCTGAATAACTACTGAATGCCATGCATGAAATTTGGTGCAAACACTGGTGCAATTCTTATGTAATCTGTGCAATTTGATCATGGTCAGAAAAGTCCCTTGGTGTGTTAACAATATAGCAGAAAAAAATTAACATCCATCTTCTGTATATGGGTATTTAGCATGTTAGCCACTTAACAGTACAGTACCACCATTCAAAGCAGCCTCACTGAGCTAACAGCTACAGAGTCTCGGTGCTGTTCAACTTACTTCCAGAAATCACTGTGCAATGTTTCATTTTTAACTATGCCAGTTTTTTTCCCTTTTCTTTTTTTAAGTACAGACCTGGAAGAAAATACTGTGGTAAGACGGGCATTTTTAAATACACAAACACAGCACATTGTCATCATCATAATTATTTGAAGGAAAATAGTAGTTTGCTGTTACTAATGCAACCTACCTTAAAATGATGCTTAATAATAATAAGCAGTTCAGCATGGGCACATGAAGCATCTAATATGTGAATAACTAAGTGTTCGCTACTGTTAAAGCTGGCAAGGCTGTGTGGCCTGCACCATATAATAGCTTCTGTGTGTGTGTTACACAGTACTACAAACCAATAAAATACACCACAGAGCATTAGTTTGTACCCCCAACAAAAGACTAACTGAGGTGCTGTTTCCTAAGGAAATCTTTTTCACCTCATTCTGTTCAATGGCAGCAGAGGATTTAAATTTTTTTATGCCTTTTATTTTTTTCAACATGTTCTCCCAACACATGTGGTTTGAACTGAGCTGAGTTTGGGCTATGCAAGAGAAGGAATCATGGTGGACAGATGCAACAGATGTGGAACAGCATTTGGCATAGCTAACAGGGTGGTGACTGTAATGCTAACAGATCTAATCTCAGCACAAGGTTGGAAAATCTGGGTGGGAAAGCAAAATTAACGAGAATTTCAGCTCCCTGAAGAACCTATGTCAAACAGCTCTTGACCAAGATGCCGAAGCCTCCAGCAGCAACCAACAGTACTATGTGGACTGTCAAGCCTTTCAAAGCTGTGCAATCGCATGTATGTTTAGTGAGGTTAAATGGAGTGCTGAATGAAATATGGGATCAGTTCATATTGGCAGTGACTAGAGAGGCAGTGGATTGCTGATTTTTATTCAAAGCGACAAGAGTACAAATGATGAAATGTTTTGATTTTCTTGCTTTTCTCATGCAATCTGTACTTAACAAAGACATTGCAAATAAGGATTTTCTATTTGGAAAGGATTATGCTACTTTCCCAAATTGTTGATGAAAACAGCAGCGTAAATACACATTCTCCAAACAGGCAGTGGATTGTGTCCACAGAGCACTAAAACACAATTATTTCACTTACACGGACACCCAGTGCCTTTGCATCCCATCCTGTGGATCCTGAGGCTTTTCCAGGCTAGATGAGATACATAATCACTTCGGCATGTTCTCAGGTCTCCTACATTTAGATGTGCCTGGAAAACCAACATCAGGAGGGCACCCAAGGGATGTCCTTATCAGATGCCCATCAGTTCTTCCTGATGGTAGCATAGTGGTGTAGAAAGTAGGACCCGTACTTCCAGATGTCTGGAGTCTTTGGCCCATCTTCATGGCTGAGCCCAGACATCCTTATTTGGAAAACTTATTTGGCTGTTATCCAGAAATCTCATTGTTTTGGTCACCACCCACAGTCCATGACCATATGTGAGTGTTAGAACAAATTAACAAAATATTTTTATGCTGCAAAAATATGGTGAAATTTCATCACTTAAATGTGGTATCATCAATTCAGTAATTAATCTGGAATTTCTTGTTTAGTCATATGTTACAAAATATTTAGGAAATGAAAATAAATTTCCATCAGATTCACACTGTTCATTAAAATTCATTCAGTGTGTATGATATACTAATCTGACATCTTTTCTGGCCTCTGAAATACCAGACAGTAGCCATGAAGAAAAAGAGCTGGATGCCGCTAATGAAATTCACTCTTTAATCCACCACCTACTAGTTGCTTTTAAAGCACCAAGTTGGTATAACGCACATGTACTAGAAACTTGTCATTCACAGGGGCTGGCCATTCTCAATCCAAGCTGATCAACTTTAATCTGGTTCTGCCGTGAGCTAAATGCAAGCTGAAATGCCCATGCAGGTTTGCTGAAAACAGGTCTCCAGAAGTAATCTTGGGCTACTCCCTGTCTGAAAATGTTGATATGCAGGGAGTGAAATGCATCTTGGCCTCTTCCCTGGTAACATCATTTCATTGGATTTATGTTATGGTGCACCAGCTGGGCAAGCCAGAGGATTACCAGCTGATTGCAGTTAAATTTATTTTATCTTGGATCAGGATGCAGGGTGGAGACTAAGGATACCAGATGAGTACAAGCATGTAACTATCAGTATATATAATAGTTTCAAGGTTTTTTTGCCTTGTCCAGGAATTTAGAGGTAGCAGGAAATTTAGAGATGCTGTAGAGAGATGCCCAGTAAAATAGGATGAAAGTATAAAGATAGGTTGGCATTTTTAGATCCCTGAAAGGCTCGCTATAGCTGGGTGCTAAATGAAGATTCAGTCCCAGGGAGGCTCTTAAACACTGTTATAATAAGGTTCACTGTTAATAACAAGGTTCACCTGGCAAATGAAATGGAAACCAGCTCCAAAGCAGCCACAGCATGTATTTCTTTAGACTTCTTGATGCTGACGATGTCAAGACCAGCTTGGATGGAGCCTGCTGAAAGAATCTATTTCAAAGGTCTGGCAGAAACTTCACTCGAATTAAGAGTTTTCATCTTTAAATGTTGACAGAATGAATGTCCATTATCCAACAAGAAAGGTTAAGACAGCTGTGTTTTCTGGGGTTAGGTGCAGCTGGACCAGAGACTCAACATTGACCTTAGGTTCATGCTCTTCACATTGTGACGG
This sequence comes from Polydactylus sextarius, assembly GCA_016801845.1. Taxonomy (NCBI): domain Eukaryota; kingdom Metazoa; phylum Chordata; class Actinopteri; family Polynemidae; genus Polydactylus; species Polydactylus sextarius. The sequence continues at coordinate 20,837,870 of CM028913.1, read as the reverse complement.
AACTGGCTCTCAACCAGGGAAACTGGTTCAAGAGCAGCACCAACACTTTGCTGGTCTAGAAGTTACAGATTGCAGCTATTCCTGGTCTCTCTTACCTCCCCTCTTACCCACCTCCCTCTCTCTGTCAACCCAATGAGTGCTGTTCAATGGAGGTTTCTTCCCGTTAAAAGGGAGTTTTTACTCTTAGCTGTAGCCAGCTGCTTGCTCATGGTGGGGACTGTTTGGTTTCTCAGTGTTGGTGAAAAGGGGTAACTGATCTGGCTTGATGTGGCCTCAATGTGTCCTTTTGGTAAACCATATTGCCAAAATAAAAACACAAGTATGTAATTTATTACTTTCATATATTTCCTTTTATATCATCAGTTAAGAAAAAGCAATAGAGTAAAAATGAGTTTTAAAAAGAGGATGCTTTTCTACATCCTGAGGCACTGCCTTTGGAACTAAAGGGTTCTGATGGTGTGGCTACCTGTAATGATAAGTTCTGGATTCATATGATTGCACTCACATAGAGTTAGTGGAGGCTGACCACTCAAAAAAGTTGTCTACTCTGGAGTGATTAAAAGTGCAGATGACCTCATCTATATCAGCTGATTAAAAGAAATGCCCTGATCCTGGCTGAATCACTCCCAGTTGAGGAAACGATTAACGTTACAAGCCTTTTATTTTTGGACATGATCAGAAACATGCAGACTAGTCAAGAAATTGTCAGTGCTGCTGGTGCAACCTGACGGTCTAATTATTATTACTGGTCAAGAAGCACACTATAGATGATAATTTGGTGGTACCAGGTCTTATTGGAACAAGCAATAATGTATCACCTGCAGAGAAATCAGGGGAATCAATATATATCTATGCATGATTTTCATCACTGGTAAATTGACAGAAGCAGTCTCAGTGCTATGTATAGAGGAAAAATTTTGTTAAGTTAAAGTTATTGTTAAGTTAAGTTAATCAAAGACTTTGATAAGAAATACAAAATACATTTCTTTCTAAAATATTGGATGAGAATTGGCAGCTTAAAGATGGGTTTAAAAACAGAAGGATGCAGGGATGGTTTTTTTTTTTTGTTTTTTTTTTTTTTTGTTTTTTTTTTGGCAAAATGCAAACATTAGTATGTTTAAAACTGAGGAAAAGGGAAATGAGGGAAATGGCAGTAGACAGAGACTAAATGTCTGAAAAATTGCTATTAAGATCCAAGTGGGAATGCAGTCTGAAAAACCAAAGGATAATTAGTAATAGTATAATTAGTATAATTAGCAATAGTGTCTTCCATTGTTGACAGATTTCACTGTCTTAAGGTAGTGCTGTAGATACTGAGGATACAACAGAAAGCTCTCTAAATGGAAAATTAGTTTACTGTCATGTTTGTATGTTTCATAGGCTTTGGCTTACAGTAATGTTTCAAAAGTTTCCCTTCTGTCTGTCCTAAATATAGCCAAATGCATTTTCCTAAATTTAAAAGGCAAATGTGTTTATAACACTAATTTGAGATGACCAAGGGAACTGTTTTCACTCACTCACTTTTATAAAGACAGTACATGTTGTCACACATCATCCAACTACAGCTCACCTCCGGCCGAGGGAAGCCTGACTCACACACAGCACTGCTGCCTGAATACCAAGGCAGGAATGATGCAGCATTACTATAGTGCAGCCTTTCATCTAAGGGGTTAGTGTGGGTTTAAGACTATTCTACATTTCTTCCTTACAACAGAATATAGTAAAGACAGATCTGACTCAATGGTGTCTTTTATTTTTATTTTTTTCCAATTTTGTGTAATCTACTGTGGAATACACGGGAAGGTTATTTTATCCATCGCAGACTCTGGCTCATTTAGATCAGATCATTTAGATCAGTCATGAAAACTGTTCCCACCATAAATGTTGAATTAGTAGTGATTCAGTAAGAAAGGACTGCAAGTTGCAGGACTGCAATCTGCAGCTTCTCCTGTTGTATGTATGATTAAAAGCATTTTGTTTTGATTTTGAAGGTCTACTAGTCAGTAGACATGATGCTTCATGTCACTGTGTTAAAACTTATAGGATGGTGTAATGACACCAAAAATATGTTGCAGTAAAACACAGGATAGGACACAGGTATACCCAATAAGGCTCAGTCCTTCTGTTTAGCTTCATTTATTGTTACTATTCTACAGATAGGGTCACCTAACTCTGTGATTTTCAGAAGAAGCAGTACCCATGAACCCTTTTCTTTAGGGCTAATTTGAGTTGAAAGTCACAAAGACTGTAGCTAAAATACAACCGAGAAACAAAGTGATTCGCAGAAATCTGTTTTTATTGAGGTGGGAGAACTCTCACTTCTCTGTTGCCCAAAGGAAGCACCAGTGTGTCACATCCCCAGTAAGTGTATTTATATCTTGTCAAGCTTTAACAAGACCATCAGGGCTGTGACAAACTCAAGAGTCACCAGTGAAATATTTCACAAAGGTTATGAAGTTAAAGGGAGTGGCAGAAACCAAAATTATCATAGTAATGCAGCTGAGAACAGCCTAACAGTATGTGTGTTAGGGTGTGGTTCTGCCAGGGTGTGAAAGCACAAACTAACCAAGTGGCATGATTCACTGACTCAAACTGCCTGATGCAAGTATGTCCTATTTGTTCCCTCTATGAACTAAATGGGGAAGGATATCCTTGGTCTATGACCAGACCATGACACCACATACTTACTATGTGAATCATGGCTTTCTCTGTGACTGAGCATTTTAACACTGCGATGTTAACCGATCCCTATTCCTGTTGGATTTCCCAGATGTCAACGTGCTAATAACATGGGATACGCAGCCAGACCCACTGAGCTGGGCTCTTGGTTTGGTTCTTGATGGGTTACTTTAACTCCAGTCAATTTCAGCAAAAATCTTTACCATTCTTCAGTGTGTCAATTCCTTTAGAAGAAACAGTTTGAGAATGCTGCGTTTATGGTTACATGATTGACTTGAGTAGATACACCCAGCAGCCACAATATCAAAAGTATTGACAAGTGAAATGAATAATGTTGGGCATATGGTTACAATGTAATGTTCAATGTGCATTCATCTGGAAGTCACTTACATACAACAAACCGAGATATTTCAGTTTCAGATCAACCACATGCCCTTACTGCAATTCACAAAGAGCCCAAGATGTTGACCTTGCTTCTAAACTATCCAGATCTTGATGTCAGTTGAACATCTGTGGGATGTGCTGCAATAAATCCAATGTCCCTAATGGGGCAAAGCTATTTTGGCAGTACAAAAGGGACCTCCCTAATTTCGCTAGGTACCAATGTCAAATATGTATGTATGTATATAAAGATGGACAACACTTTGTCCCACTGTGTAAAATATAAGCAGGAATATCTTGGATATGCGTGCTGCCATCTTGTACTGGGAAATACCGAATCTGATCCCTGATACATCCAACTGCCCAGCCATGAGTCCATTTCACCCCATTTGTGTAACACCAAATTACTCATTAAAACAAAACCAATGACACAGTCACAGCACATTATAGAGCTAGAGTGAATGAGTCACAAAATCATAGTGTGGCTTTTGTAACTTCCGCTAAAACCTTAAATTGTAACGTTGACATTTCAGTGCATGTCTGAAACAGCTAAGTTATAATGTGTCATTGAATTTTAGACAGAGCCAGTCTTGCTGTCTCTCCATGCTTTTATGCTAGGATCAGCTAATTGCCTCCTTGCTTCAACTTCTGCTCAATGCACAGCCATGAGAGTGGTGTTTATCTACTCAGCTAACCACGTGGAAAAAGGGAAATAACGGTATTTCACAACATGTTGAAGTATTCCTTTAAGACTGAATCTGCTGGGTTCCCTGGATTAATTTGATTTGTCCACTTTGGGCAAACTCACTTACATGTGCTTAGGGTGAGACAAGGGCTGGAGCTCTCCCAAAATGCTTTGGCCCATAGCCAGAGTAACAGTATTGTGGACAGCCTCACAGTCTATCATTACATTAATAGGGCATACATTAGCACCTACGGACAATTAACAACGATAAATTCAACTTCCAGCGGATCATGGGAAGAAACTCACATGGACATGAGGGAAAATTTAAGTTTCTCTGCTTGGGCGGTTTATTATGAGTGGCGTGTGTTGCTGTGCAGAGACCAACTCTTTGGTAGCAAGGAGTCGAAAGGAAGCCATATTCACTCACAGTATGAACATGGATGTTTGGGCTGATCAATTGGTTTTGACATAGACATTAACATACTGCTTCTGTCCCATCACAGTGCTGTGAACTAATTAGCCTAGCTGGGATAACTTGCTACCTTATGATCATAAATCAACAAACTTGCAGTCCATTCTTTCATTGGCTGATGTCCACACCAGCCTCCAGCTGGAATGGCTGTGCAGCTCACCATTGGTTCTGTGCAGGCTTGCTGCCCAGTCTGAAGTTGAACATGGCCAGAAGAGGTAAATTTTTCTCTCTAGTTGAGAGTTTTAGTCTGTAGTTGGACAAGTTGATAACAGCACAGCCCACTAAGTGTGTTTTTTTTTTTTTTTTCCTAATGAAAAATGTGAGAATCTGGAAATCAAGAAGCTAAATTTTGTTGACAAGTTTATGTTTTTTTGATTATGACTTTTGTTTTAATTCTAAAAGTGGATGAAATAAATCCTTTCCTAATTACTGTGTTATTGTGCAGGTTTTGCGAAGAGATGCTGCCACAGAAATCATGGCTTACTTACTTCCTCCTGAAGCTCAGATTTAACTTTGATGGATACTACTGGTTTGACACTGCAGAGATCTCTTCTTTTGAGGCAGCAGTATAAGTCAGCTCCTTGTAATTTTGCTATTGTTTCCATTTCTTGATAAGAAATAAGATTCAGAGGGTAGGAATCGAATGACGGGGCATTTCCCTGCTTTTTTGCAACCTGCCACACTACAAAGAGCTTTGCTCAGCCAAGCCTCGACCATCAGCCAGCTGCACTGGGCCTCTGAAGGCAACATCAGAGAGCAGAGTGTGGTCGCTAGTGGCTAACCAGTAACCATATTATGAGCTGAGCTCCTAAGTCTCTCTCTAAACCTTCTGAAAGTTCAAAGCAGCGGTGAGGTTTGGGGATAAGGCCACTCCATCATGCTTCCATTCAGATGGCTGACTATTGTGGTACAGCATGAGTGGATTGGCCACATTGGGTCCATAGTTTATCAATGAACATCTGGAAAGCGGGTCTGCTTGTGGACGTAGGCTCAAATGGTCAATGATGGTCTTAAATTATCTATCAGTCCTTGTGTACTGCGGTAGGATTCAGTGAAACTGAAACAATGAAACAATCGCCTTTGATCCAAGTTTCTAAGATTACTGTGGGAGGAAAAGTTGGAATGGGGTGAAGAAGTGAAAGAACTCAGAAAAATGTGTTTGAGGCTGTTCCTCCAGGAAACTTATATCAAAACCATCTCTTCACACCTATGATCCAAACATGCTTTCCAAGTTTAACACCCTTTCTGTTTTGGTTGACAGCTCTACAGAAAGGACCATAAAGGTTTTTATTGTATGTGGTGAAATTTGTGAGCTGTGTTTGGGTTTAAGTCACACAGTTACCGTTAAACAACAAGAGCAGCTGTGGTTTTACTGTGGGTGACATTACCAGCGAATATTGAGAGATAATGTGAGTGTGTGTCTGGTTTAAGGTCAGGCCCGTCTTTAAACATCAGAAAATCCTTCAATTTTGAGGAAAATTTTAAAAGCGCTTCAAGGTCGGCCAGGACTCCTCCCTGCTCCTTTCATGTCTTTTTCCTTCTGACCACAGCTGCCCTCTCTTCGATTTAAACTCTCTCACTCTGGCCAAGACAGTAATAATCATATAATCATTTTGTTTGAGTTCTTATTGTTAATACTGTTTCTGGTAAATGTAGGACATACACATATATGCCAGTGCCTGTGTGGGCATGTATGCGTATGTAAGCATTCATGTCACGCAAGTACCATGTGTGTTTCTTTGGGGGGGAGTATTATGCTCACCATGTGTGTTTCTGTTCATGTGTGTAGGCTTCTGTATGGATCAGCTTTGCACTGGATCCTTAAAAAGATGTGGTTTAGATGTCACTGATTCTTGCCACTGGTCATTTCTCTCCAAGTTTCTGTTGAAGTAATTGACCCTATTCCTCTGAGGCTGTGTAATATGATTGAAATAGCTACAGAAATATTTTTCTTAATTCACCCCAGTCTCTGCATATGTGCGTGTGTGTGTATTCTCGGAAGTCCAGATGGTTCATGTGGCTTTGTGATCCGTCATGGTGATTACTTGTCATGGTCATGTCTGTTCATTTTAAAATGTCATTGTAGTAAGTAGATGAAAATAGCTGTGGGACAAATTAGGCAAATTATGCAGTTGCCACATTTACTGCTACCACCTTTTTATAGCCTAAGAATTTTGGATTATTCTTAACATGTTACCTCATAAGATTTGCCGTCATGTGCTAATAATTTATTACCAGGTGAACTCTTGTTAAATGGAAACTGCTGCATGTGATCAAGCTTATTTGATACACATTTCCATAAATGCAGCAACAGCCATTCTTCGAATTCCAGAAAAAGAGGGATTAGATAACAGCAGAGACAGATCCAGAGACTTGGATGGAGAAAGTGGATAGAAAGGAGGAAAAAAGCAGAAAGTGAGCAGGAAATCACATTCCTGCAGCCTCCATGTGTGTGACACACCCCACCCACCCTGCACCCTGCTTGAGCAGCTGGCCAGGTCGCTTGCGAAAGAGGCGCTGCCGAAACCCCCTTTTGTTTTTCTGGCTTTCCCCTTTTTTTTAGCGGGGCATATTAAAACCGTCTATGGCCTTTCTGTGGTCACACAATGTTCCAATTTCCTCCTCTTCACTTTGAGTCCTCTCCTCTCTACTCCGCTCCTCTCGTTCGTCTTTATTCTGCCATCACATCAAGGAGCCACCAAATTAGACGTCTGAAGTCAAATCTCTAATCATACTACTGGTCCAGTTTCATTGGGTCAATTGGAAGAGCAGCGTAGTTGTTTTTCTCAGACAGTTACGGGAAAATTGGAGAAAATATAAATTCATGCTGGACTGGCCTTGATGTACAGAAACAAATATGAAGACATGTAAAGGTGTGTATGCTAAAGAAAAATGCTGAAGAAATGTAGGATCGTGGCTGCTTTGGGAGCGTAAAAAAAAAAAAGAGAGAGAGAGAAACCTACTGAAGGAAAAATTGACAAGAGTAAGACATTTGAGAGCTTGATTTCCCATGACGACAATAATGATATGATGATGATGATAATACTGCACGATGATGATAATGATCTGTCCCTATTTCCCGTTTACTGCTGTGGTTTTGTACAACAAAATTGCTGGAAGAACGATAAAAGAGCCAATCCAGTACTTAAAATGATGGGGAGCAATTTGTTTCTTTGATATGTATTATGATTTATGTTCATTTTATCATTTTGCTGCTATGTATAGCAGAACGGACAAATGGCAAGTACAAAAACAGTTTGTTATTAAGGCTAAGTAGAAATCTGCACAGCGGCTGCATGTTCTCTCTGTCCGCCTTCCAGCTTCTCAAGGCTGAAACCATAGCAGCACTTTTTGCGGCCAACATTAAACTCCAGTTTTCAGCAATATGAGACAGCTATGCACTAATACAAATGAACACTTCCTGAGGCGTAGTTCTGAAAACACTTCTGAGCGGTGAAGTTTAGGAGTAATTTAAGATTAAAGACAAAAACAATACCTTCACTGATGGATGATTTACACCCTCTTCCAAATGCTGTGCTGACTTATGAATTTGTCCTTTTTATAATTTTTCTAATACAACTAAATGTTCCCCTTGCACAGTTTTAGCGAAGTGCAAAAAGCCCACCACACCCACGAATAAATCAAATTCAGCCAAAAATACAAAAACATACAACATGACAATTAGCCAAAGCAATCTCAGGCCTCAGTGATTTAGATGGCATGAAAACAGACCCATAATATTATATGAAGCTTTGCATGTCATACAAGGAAAACCCAACAGATTTATTGAAGTTTCACATTTCTTTAAGTATATGAAATGTGACAGATGGCTTCAGCAGGCCAACTGTTTATGTGTTTCTTGGTGTCTCGGCATATACTGTGTGTGTGAGTGTGTGTGAGTGTGTATGTGCATGTGTGTGCACACTTGGCTGTGACAGGGGAGTTTCCAGGCTCCACAGACTCTGATGAATGGGTCACTGTGTGTCCGTAACTGTGTGTGTATGTGTGGTCAACTGTTGCATTTGCACACTCGTTTTCTCATCAATGCAAAACACCCACCCCCACCCCCACCACCCCACCTTCCCCTCCCTCCACCATCAGTACACATGAGCCGACAAACAAACACATGCACATGTACAAACACTATATCATCTCTGCTGACTGTCGTATTATAATACAATATCCACACTCATGTGAACTGTGATTCACCGCTGCTTGTTATTTCACCTGCCAGGCGTCCCCCGGTTCTGTCATGCAACACATCACTTCTGACCCAGAACAACACGAACCGGCCGGCTCCATCTGGTGACTCACACCCACCGACGGGTGGCGATCGACTCGACCTCCAGACACGCGACCATGACTAAATATCAGCAGGGTTCCAAGCTACTGTGGCTACCCCCAGATTAACAAGCTAAGACAGGGAGAAACCCTTAAACCCCAGTTGAATATGATGTATTGGGGCTAAATATTACTGCTGTGATTTCTGCCCCTGAAGGGATGTTCCTTCTTCTAAATGCAGACCATGACTCCGTTTGTGTGTGTGTGTGTTTGAGGAAAGGGCTCTAATGACCAAAAAACAGGTTACATTGTGGCACCACACAACAGCTATTTGTTCCAGTTGCGTGGCCAGGGTTTTGTTTCTGCTGACGTTCAGCACATGAAAAACCATTCAGTGAAGCGTCTCCTTTACGTTTTGTTACAGTATCACTTCATTCTCTGAATTTGGGCAGGGATTCATTTTTGTTCCAGCAACTTCAACTTTCACCGTTCCACTGAATGTATTGCTTTAACAGACCCTACCATGCATACAGACAAATAAAGTGAGCTGAATTACAGCGTGAGGATCAGTGCATAAGCCTTCAGGAAACTGGACTTTACTTTTCTAATGAATAATATCCTTAATATATTTTCCATAATGTACACGTTTGTTTTGACTATTAAAACTATATATAGTTTTATTCATTTCCAGACAATTCAGAAGTTAAGTCTGATCATTTATTGGCCACCTCACCTGGACCTAAATGGAAGAGAGACCACTAACGCTGTTTTGCCCCCCTGCATTCCATTCTATATACTGTACGTGAAATGTAATATCTAATGGAGCAAGCTGCCACCTCCAATCTCAATTTTCCAATTTGGGTTAATCTTTTATCCTGCTTTTTTCCTGCTTTTCACAGAAGTCAGTCTCTGTTTGCCAAGTAGCATCCTGGGTGCATCTCAAGAGACCTTTACTGGTCTGCTTTGACGACATAATGTTTTCGTCTTCCCTAACAGTCCCTTTCTCCCAGACAGCCTCACTATAGTTCTGCCAGCGCTCTGTCTGCTCCTCTCATCAGAACCCATGAGACCAGCGCACAGTCGCTCTTCTGTCCTCCTGCTTTTACTTCGGCCCTCTGTTTATTTCTCTAACAGGACAGTGACAGATTTAGCCCATCAGACAAGCAAAGAGAGAGAGAGAGAGAGAAAGAGGGAGTCTGACTGGCAGGAGAAACAAAAATAAGTGCACATGTGCCGCAGGAAGAAAAAGATTGTAAAAACTACGGTGAAAGAAGAAAGGGAAAGAAAGTTATTGTAGCTCCTGTGGCTCTAATTTGTCCACTTCCAGAGAGGCTAAACGGTCTTTTGTCAGTGCAAATGGACTGAACAACCGCTATGAGTGTGAATGTTGTTAGAGCTTCGCCGATGATGTCTGTGGGTCCAAGTCAAAGTCTAAACAAATTAAGATGAGAGACAATTCTGCTAAGAAAAAGATGACAAGAAGACAAAATATGGGAAAAGTGTTGTGCAAAATATAATGGGAAACAAAATCAAATAAAAACTATGTTAATATAGGCAACAAAAACTTTTTCTACATATGAAAACATGGACTTAAACATGTATTTGAGCTCAGAGGACCTTAGAGGCCCCGTGTTATTGTATCCAGTTAACATTCTGACTCTCTCTGCCGCCTTCGACTTAAGCAGTCGTCAAAATTTCAACACATCCTTGAGTTACCCCCAGTGAACAAAAAAAAGAAGCCCGTTATGAAACAGTCTACCATAATATAATGTGAATTTAATCTCAACAAAGATCAATCATTCGGGATGTTTTCAAAAGATTCAGGAGCCAAATAAAAAAAAAAAGGAAAAGAAATCTTGGCTCAACTTTTCAAACTGGAATGGTTTTCTTCAGGTGGTGAGAACTTTCAACACAGCATGTGACAAAGATTTATACACAAAAATCAAATTACCACATGTTGCAGTGAAAAGTACCTCAAGATGTTCCTTCATCGAACAGCATAAAGGACATGAAATTGCTTCGAATACCGTTAAAAGTGGCGACTTTTGTCCTCTGCAGATTTCTATAATAGTTTTTGTCAATATGAAACAGTTGCAATAAAATGCATTTCAAGAGCGGTTTATGATTTTCACCCAAGATTTCCATGTAAAATAGTGCCCAGAAAAATAAGGCAAGCTGGTGACCAATCTGCTTTTTGTTAATGATGATTTTTAAGAGGAACAGTGACTATTCCAGGAGTGAAAAATGGTCCAGATGTCAGTTTAATCCCAAACCCAGAGCTGACAGCGTGAGTGAACATTTATATGTCAACTCTAGTGTTCCATAAAATCAATCATCCATCCCAGTCCGCTGTTTGTCTGTCCTGCCTCACCCCTCCCTTCCTGCTATTTGCCGTATCATATGTTCCACCATATGTCCCCAGGGAGAGAGAATATACTGCAAACTTTCATGTGTAAGTGACATTCTGTCATCACTGTTTGGGTGCGGAGGAAGAAGAGCAAGAACGGAATGAGAAGACCAGAAAGCTGTGGAGAGGATTAAGCGAGAGTGAGAATTAAGTGAAATATAACCAAAGATGTCACATCTGGTTAGGGATGGAGGAAAATACGCAGACGCTGAAATATGGGCAGATACACAGGAAGGTGTGTTTATGGAGAGGCAATTATTTTTTGTTAAAATGTACACGATATCAGGTTTTTTGATTAGAGACAGTGCGACTACACCAACAGGAAAAGCAAAGTCTGTACTCTACACAGACAAGAGACCTTCTGCAAGTCGAATCATTTCTGGTGGTGTAGCTTTAGGTGCTGATGGGTGGGGGCTGTGGGCTTTGGAAAGAGCTGGCCTTTGCAGTGTTGCGGTCACAAGTTTTGACAGCACTGAAGGCAAGGATGAACACAAGTGAGTCCAGGAGGAGGAATCTGAAATCCAAGCCAGTGGGATGATGGAAAGAAGACAGAAGAGAGAGCGAAAGGATGAGCACATCATGATAATTACCCAATCCGTCTGTGATGACCTCCCAAGCCCATCACATCTCTGGAGGAAAGTTGATTCACCATCGTGACTCTGAGCCAAAGTATAGGAGCGACAGCCAGACACCATCAGGGGCCGGGGGGGGTGAAAGTGGCATAGCCTTTGGCAGAAACTGTCTGCTATCTGCTATCTGTTACCTGTAACACAAAGTCAAGAAAAAGAATCGAAGAGTTCACATTTAGACCAGATCCAATTGTTTGGATCTGTAAAACAGATCACTTGCAAAACCAACTCCCCAGCGGTAGTGATTTCTCCACATACCGTAGCCGTAGGCTCTTTTTTTTTTTTTTTTTTATTCTTTCACAACTAAAAACACAAAAGAATGAGTATAAGGTATGTTCAAGTGTGTTTATTTGTTCTAAGTAGCTCCACACTAACTCTAACTCTAACTCTGACTGTTACCATGTTTCCAACGTGGATGTTCACCTGGTGAAAGCTCTGCCTTCTTTGCTTTGCTTTGGAACATGAAGCTTTAGCCCATTGAGCATTGTATAATGTACTACGTAACCATCAAGTGCATATTAAAAAAAAACTAGACATGATGCTCATTTTATTAAATGAGTCATCTGTAAACAAGCTAGAAAACAGCTAATAAAATCTACCAGACAATTGTTATTTCAGGCAAAAGGCAAAGTCTGTTCCCATCTGGGATAAAAGGGACCCATTGTTTTAGAAAAATGACTAAGACGTTCAAGTGGTAAATGTGGCAGTATTATCATAGGTGTACTGCTTATGTGTGAGATTCAAGATGGGTGGACCTTGTCAAAAGAGAGTGCGAGGGGAAATGGAAAAAAAGCAGCCAGTATTATGATGTGAAGAGACACCTATAGAAAAATGGTGCAGTTGCTTGTCATGTGAAAAAATGTTGGCAAAATTAAAAAACAACTTTTTTTTCCCTGAGGTTTTGGAGAAAGATTTTGGTCCTGATTAAACGAGAAACACTCAAAACTAAAAAGTAAACATTTATTCACAGTAAAATGACACTTCTTTGCATGAGTTTGGCAACGACTGCGGGCCAGAGTCGTAGACCAATTCATAAACACACACACTTAACACTTTCCACTGTGCCATTTAAGTGTCAAGACTACAGCTGTTTGTAGTTGTGAACAAAGCTTGTATTTTAACTTTTTTTCTTTTAAGTCATTAGTTTAGCTTCATGAAATTTCAGGAGGCCATGAATAGGAAAGATACAGTGGGAATGGAGACACGGAAAGAAACGAGGGGAAAAAAAATCAGGATGAGTCGATGGATGCATCATATGGTGTTTACAGATGGTCTCGCCTTTAATTTCTTCTGTCAAGTTCTTCAAGTGCTTGTAAATGCAACTAAAGCTACTTTAACAGCTGTTTAAATCGGTTTTTGAAAAGTTTTAAGTCGGTAAATCTTCTAAATATGAACAAGTCTCCGATAATTTCTGGCAACAACACAATTCAAGTACAATTTTCAGGCCTCTAGAGTTTAGAGATGTTGCATCCAAACATATGAATTTTTGCATGTGCTGCGTGTGCACATTCACGTGTATCCGAGCGCGTGCACGGAGCTGGATTTATTCTCTGACACATGGGAAAACTTAATGCTGATTTATGCCATTTTTTTCCCTCAGTAGTCAAGAGAAAGTTTTCCCGCCTCACCAAAGAGGGAACAAGGAAAAGAAAAAAAAATAATGAAAAACAGAAATAAAAGATATAATAAGCCAAGAAACAAAAAAAAAAAAAAAAAAAAACACTCACAAAAAAAGAACAATGGTGAAAGCAGACCAAAAGTAAAAGATGCTAGATCTGTCCTTAAAAAAGATTTTGTATGTAACAGCCACTCTGCCGTCAGGAATAGATTCACTGAACTTCAAGCGTAACAGACAGGAAATCTTCCAAACCAAAAGAAAACAAAATAAGAAAACCCCTTTTTTTGACAGGTGAGAGTGAGACAACTTCACCTTATTGAATAGAGATGTTCTTTTATGAGGTAATTCACAAGCCTCCTCCTTTCTGAAGGTTTTCCGAGCTCTCAAAATGACTCGAAATAAGTCATTGTTTATGACAAATGCTGCTATTTCTGCTGCATGTGAGCTGTTTCTTCTATCAACTGCATTTAGACTTTGTTTCATTCTCACATATCAATCCAGAAACATTTTTTAATGAGGGACAGAGTTTGAAAAAGAGTCAGGTAACAGCGAAATGATCGAAATGGGTTGATATAAAAATTCTAGGGGTTTGCAAAAAAATGGAAAGAAAAAACATTAGAAAAAACAAATAACTGAAAGCTATCATTTAAAAACGATCAATATTCCAACCTCCTGACATTGTACATTCTTTGTGTTTACCAAAATAAAAGCCTTGTGTCAGATATGAAAATTATCTCGAAAAAACAAAATCGTAACTCGGAGCCCTCCGGAGAGGCTGACGTCAAGTTGGTAACATGACCAGCGGGCTATACTACGCCTCGCCATACAATTGGAATCAATTCGTTTCAACTACACACCATCAAATCTCTGCCTCTCCACCCTTCATCTTGTCACAGTTTAACAATTTGCAATTTATAGGGTGAACGTGAGAGCAAAGATCAGTGTAGGTCTGCCTCGCTCGCACACTGTCGCTGACACGGACCCATATTTCAAGCAGCCTCGCAAACCACACATCGCGGTTTCAACCCACACACCATGATCTCAGCCCACACATCATGGTACAAAAAGTACGATACGTTATGCCGTTTGGCCCACAACAGGCGCAGGATGCACGGTACAGCAAACTGATGCTACAACCGCTGTTTGTTTATTCCTCTAATTATAAAAAAGCAGGGAGGTGAACAAATCAGTGCCATAGTTTCTGCACATGAAATAAATTACTATAGCTGTTGTAACTCTGATTCCAGACAGAAAATATCAGATGCATGCTAAAGGCTCACACACACACAAACATGCACACACACCCACACAAGCAGAACTTTGCCGTGCCTAAAGAAACACTAGTGGCTCCAACCTCAGTCTTCAAAAGCCACTCCAGCCTTCTGTTGTCATTCCATAAGTCATCCACCACAAATTAAATTTTCTGTGTCAGTGATTTATGCTGTGAAGAAAAAGCCATAAAAATAAGGATCTCTCTTTGAGTCCAAGGTCTTCTAGTAGTCACTTTTAAAAGTTTTCTTCTTTTTTTTTTATTCTGAGAAGTCACAGTACAGCAAATCTCAGGGAACATCCAAAGATGCATTTATAGTATCTTGTTCATTTATAACTCTAGTATTTAAGGAGGAGAAGAGAAAGAAAAAAGAGTTGAGTGGGAAAATATGTGTTTTTACAACCTGGGTTTTGTTATCATTATAATTTATGACAATTATGACAAAAATTCATAGCTGAGTCCAACAGGGGACAAGCGAGTGGAGTAAAACCTCATTAATCATGTTGTAAAAACAGTTATCAAAGGAATGAAAAGAAACCCAGAAATGCATATTTGTAACGCAACATTAGATGAGTTTGCAAGCGCAGCAGCCCCAAATGGCAACAACTGCTCTGACCTTCAAAAAATTACACAGGAATTATTTGGATACCGAGATGTGCTGTGAATAGCCAAACATCTAAATGTGGTGACGCTAACTGTGACCAAATTGATTGCTTGCACGCTTTTCACTTGTTTACGTCAGACGCTACAAATAAATTGAGAATTTATATATATATATATATATATATATATATGTATCAACAGTATTTTAATCTCAACAGTATTTTAATCACAGGATGCCTTTATCTGCTCTTGCAGCAGGTGCACGTGACAACAATTTTTAGATTCAACCAACTGTTGGTGAAAGTGAAAACTGAAAGATTTACTATAATATCTTTATTTCATTTATATCTCCTGGACCAGATAGATCGTAGGAATAAACTCAAAGGTGAGCCGAGGTCATCTTGTAGTTAAATTGAGAAAATGGCTCACACATCATTGTTCATCTATTTGTGTGTGTGTGTCACACTGATGTTGAAATCAGTCATTCAGTCAGTCACCATCCAAAGACTCAGCATGAGACAAACAGACCAGAGCTGCCAAGACACTGATGTAGAAGAGCGGGAAGCTTTTAAACTGCAACCAAACCACTTTCACAATGTGTTCAAGGGGAATTCTGACAAAAAAGACAGATTTGTCCACAGTGACGTGAAAAGTACCATTAAAGGTTTTCCATCATTTTATTTTTCTGTTTATGCCATTAAACTATACAAGTGGACTAAATTTAACAGACTGTTAAAATGACCAAAATGACTAATTGAGTGAATCAAATAACCAAAGGAACCATGACAATAAATAGATGTTCTGTGTGTTTAACCATAAACAGATGAATAGAAACATGTGTGGCCTGGATGCTAATATTGGTAATATTATTATTTTTAAATATAATGCTAGGCTACGCTATATTTATGTGTCACTATAGTAACTGACAGCAAATATGATTATACAATCTGACCAGGAAAGAAAGGCGGCGGTCATTGTAATCCCCTGATTCGACAACTGACAACATGATAAGCACCTTGTTCTGGCGACCGGTTTAGTCTAGTGTGATTATTAAAGTACATAATTTAAACATCAGTGTTGCAATGTCCTAAAATTAAGACTACATCCGTAAAAAACTTTTTTTTACTTTACTCTGTGCCACTTTTTTTTATCCTAACAATGCAGATCACATTGCAGAAGCTATGTAGATACTATTTGTGTTGTGAATTTGCTGCTAATCTTCACACCAGTGCTCTAGTTCTTCTGCTGTTGTGACATAACGTGAGCACAGTGTGTAGACAAGCTTGTAATTGCTCTAGTTTTGTCTGTATTTGCTGAACGTTAAGGCTCTGAGAAATTAGTGGGAAACAATTAAACACGATCGGATTTGTTGTCTTTACTTGTTCTTGTGCAGAGATTACTCCCAGACTTTTAGGTGCAGTTCAGACACAGACACACGCATATAGGAGGAATCTGGGCTTAGAGAGCAGGAGGAATTTTGAAAATTGAAGTGAGACCACAGGTCTGGATGAGGTATACTAAAAAAACACTGTGACATCCAAAGCTATGAGGTGGAGTCGTGAGAAACGGTGAGGTCTCTAGAGGTGGTTTTCTCAACACCCATCTGACTCATATTATTTAATATCGCCAGCTACTTGCACACGACAATTTGCGGCTTACAGCTCCATATCTAATCCAAACGTTTCATCGAGAGTGAGATAAAGGCGTTTACGCAATAGAACTTCTCTCCAAACCGTGTCTTAAAATCCCAAGAGGTTACTCTACGAGGGGGGTTTGTAATCTCACTGAGATCAGAATTTGATTAAAAGCTTTCTAAATGTCTTATGTGGATAACTGTAGCAGTGTCTGTGTGTGTGTGTTGACAGTATTAGACAGCATTGCTACACCGTTTGTTGTCACGGTGAAGAAAATGATCCAATATGTTTGATTTGTTACTGGAATAGGTGCTTGTGTTGGCTGTGTTTTCACGGTGTCTTCAAAACAAACTTTCCTCAGAACAATTATGGATTTAAGAAAAAAAAAATTGCACGTGTTTTTAGCTCGAGAAATAAACCAGTTAACATTTCTTCACCAAACCATGGCACTGAAGATGTTATAGTTCAACAAATCTCTCAATATTTCCTGAAAAAGGTCATTAAATTAGTTTATAGACAGACTAGTGGAAACAAAGCCAATGATTTCAGTGCCAGGTATAATAGCTCCAAGGTAATAATGATGGTGGTTTAGTTCATCAGTCAGTGCAGCACGTGCCCCCACTTCTAGACACTGAGTGTGTTTATCCTCTCATCTTCATGTCTGTCTCCAATACATTTATCTGTCTGTCTACATGAATGTCTGCTTGTTTTGTGGTTTGTGTGTGTCTGATAATAACCTCTACTCTTTGCAGATAAATGAAAAACTTTGTCTGCCCACTCCTTTCTAAAAATGGACTATGCTTTCAAACTCAAAAATTACTTAGTGTCAGGGTAGCTGATCAACCCCCACCACCTCTCCCACCCCCCAGGGACTTTCTCCGGGAAGCTGCGGCTCAAACAATGCAAATGACAGCAAATCAGGCCTCTCCATCTGAACAGCATGCTACAATGATTTTTACCGCCACGCTCACACGTTTGCACGCATAGATGCAGCGACAGACAACAAACACAAATACACACATATTCTTGCACTGGAACATATTTCAAATTTACTGTTTTTGGCATGTCTGACATCATGCAAACAAACAGAATAAAGGCTCAAAACATCTAAGGCAACTTTGGTAGAGGTGAGAAAACTCTGCACTAATACTCATGTATGTATCACAGTGTTAAGTAAAGACATAAGTAGTAGCATATGCAATGAGATACATATGGTTTAACAAAAACAAACACTTTTCTAGACATGACATGGCACTGGTATAGTTCTACTGCTGCTGCTGCTGTTTACAATTTTCCTCGAGTGTAAATGTTTTGTCCAGAGGGTAAAATTGTGTCCAGAAACTTGGTTTGATCAAGTGCCACGGAGTAAAACATTGATGAGAAATGCAGACGGAAGATGAATATAAAAGTTTTGTTAAGCAAACAAAGCTTGTTTTGTGGCTAAAGCAGATTTTCTCTTAAAGAACTGAACAAGAAGTTGGAAAAAATTATATTTCTTACAACTGCGAAAATAATTTATGTTCATCCAAGATGTCCAAAGGTTTACATATTAAGGTGTAAGAGCTTTATTTTAGTATTCATAATATCAGCAAACAACCTCTGGATTTTTTTTCTCCCTCCCCCTTATTTGAATAGCTGGTTAACATTTTACCACTATGACAACAACAATGACATTTGATATAGTGAGTCTGTTCAACACAGTGTACCTTAGAATTATGCCACGAGTGAACAAACTGAAAACCAAATTGTGAGCTGTTAAAGTGATGCAACCATTACACTGAACCCTTCATTTGATTTTCTCTTATGTGACATAGTGGGGAAATCATAGTAACTAGTTAAAACAGCTTTTGGTTAAGGTGAGGATTAGGTTAAAGAAATAAAAAATTAAATTGAGGTTTAAGCATCAAAACAGTTTATTTAAGGTTGGAGAAAGCCATTGGTCATGGTTGGATAAGACAAACTTTTGAAAAATGAATATCTCTCTCAGTAAGATACTTCCTGGAAGAGCTGGATTTTGAACCAAAGTCAGCAGAGTTGAAGGCAGATGTAAACACCAATCCATCACCCCGACCACAACACCATTACTTTCCATTATAGTGTTTCCATGTCAAACAAATGGCTGACTTTGTTGAAGAAACCTCATCTTTTTCATGGGGAGGAGAAACGTGCAGTCCAGATTTCACGCAGGTATCACATACTTGCTTTACAGGCTTAATGCCGAATCAATGATATGGGAAACTAGATTTTCATATCAGTTCAGAATGGGAAGTTATAAAACCCTTTGTTAATGGTGTCCAAGTGAAATTTCAGCCATCTGCAACTGTATAAAGTTAATATCCAAAACCTGGAAATTTTGAAAAATAGTTGATCTCGATAAAAGGAAGCCAAGAACTAATGGGAAATGACCCAAATGCTGACACAAGGCAGGGTAAGATAAATAAGCTGCTTCTTAACAAAGAAATAACTGGCTTATGTGCAAATGAGCTGAGCAACAAGAAGCCAGGTAGAAAAAAACAACTGGTAACAGGAACAAAAGAAAACAGATGAAACGACAAAGGTTGTGGTTAAAAAGGTTTAAAACAACTCCTTTCTAAACTGCTTTTCTCTGACCCTAAATGGATAGTGGCATGAGGTTAAGGAAAGATGTAAAGAGGAATTTATTGAGACTTAGGAAAATATGACAGCAGCTGTAAGAGAATCTGAATCTGAGTTTAGATCTGCATTTAAATTCAGCTACGCAATTACACAAATGGCAGATGTTGACATGAGTCTGTGATGATGAAGATGGACAACAAAAAAGCAAATCTTAGGTACTTCACCATATGTGTTCCTCAATTGATGACTTGGTGAAACGGTAAAAATATTACTTCATTAATGCTTCAAGGAATAAAAGCCACAAGACACAAAAGTTGATGTCTGTTCATAGTTCACCTGTGGTTTAAACATATTGCTAAAAGTTAATGGCCAAGAGTAACTTATATGATGATCTGTCTTCTTGCAGTACTATCTCATTTCAATAGAGGAATGTTCATCCAATGCTAAAGAAGATAAGATAAAAATCACTGAAGCTTCTTTCCATAGCATTTAATGAATTCAACCAGCTCTTATCACAGCTGCCACTTAGATACTTCTGTGTTGGTTTCACTCCATTAGGAACTTTCCTAAATACAAAGGGACAATTGAGCTACAGCCAAAGACTGAGGGGACGAGAGAGACGATTGATGGATCTGGAAGCCTCCCCACCCATCACCCCCCACCCCCTCCCTTTTTGGCTGACATAGGTAAGTAACTGTGTGCAAGGAGGCAAGGATTGAAATGGTAATGGGAGAGCATGTAATGCCATATTATGTTACCTTAAAAATGACTAAAACATGTGATGTACTTTAGCAGGTTAAGGACTTTTAATTCTACATTGCTGATGTGCCTGAGTGAACATATGTCTTTTTAAATTGTCAAATGTACCTCATTTGATGACGTTAATGTTCTTTTTTCTTTAATCTGTTTATTTGCCTCATGCTTTTGGACGTTCTTTGTGAGGTGATCACAGTGTTTCATGTGCTGTGAACTGTGGGTAGTTGCGTTTGGCTCAGGAGAGCTGTGACAGGAGATTTCAGGCAGTTGATGGTTTGATAACGGGGCAGACGTGAGCCCTCACGGATGTGGCGCAAAGGCGCCTCACAGTCTGTGAGTCCGTGTGAGAGGACATGGCGACCAGCCTAACAGCTGTAATTGGGAACAGGTGAAACTAACTGGGGCGGGGCAGGTAATCACAGAAACATGCGCAAAGTAAAACAACATAAGGTGAGTTATATAATAATAATAACAACCAAACAGACTACAGGGAGGATAAAGCCATACTCAGATCAGACTGTCAGAACTTTTTCAAAATATATAGATAAATAAATAATAAAAAATTGTGTATCTGTTAAAAATTGCATAAACAATGATAAGGTGCAGACTGAGAACTTTTTGTAGCACTGTTTGACCAAAGTCCATCTGATGTGACTGATCTGATGATACATCATACATCTTATAACACTTGAATTTGTGGACTGAGGGAGTGAGGGATGAAACCTGCAGTTTTCTGAATCATGGTAGTAACACTTGCCTTTGTTTGACCTCTTCATGACCTCTTACAGATCATTATTTCTATTTCTATTTCAAATCTTAACTCCTTTTGTATTCTCTTCCCACAGTTTCCACAGAGATTTTTAGATTCTTAGAACTCCAACTTCATGTAGAAATGGAAAACTGATTTCCTTTTAAACCAGATCAATCTGATACCGTAAAATCATTGATATCATCCAAGTTTAAGAGACGTCTTCTGCCTTAAAGGCATGATTTTTGACCCAAGAGAGCCAGAATCCTCCTTCAGTACTTTTTTTCTTCTGTGTGATGGACTGCCAACGAGTTCATGGTTTACTCTGTGCCATTTCCCAATCCATGTCAAGTGCTTATTCTCCAACGCAAAATGACTAAAAACGGTATTGTGTGGACTAGACAGTTTGCAAAATCTATGCACAGCCTTTTAAATTTATTGTTGGTTACTTTTGTATTGTCACATGAATTATGTCCTCTATTCTGAATTGGCTACACTGAGGAAGGCAGTTGTATATTTATAAGTGGTAGTCTGATGTATTATAGGCTCCAAAGTGCTCGACTATAGAAAAG
Organism: Polydactylus sextarius; assembly: GCA_016801845.1. Taxonomy (NCBI): domain Eukaryota; kingdom Metazoa; phylum Chordata; class Actinopteri; family Polynemidae; genus Polydactylus; species Polydactylus sextarius. The sequence goes on along the minus strand of CM028913.1, from coordinate 20,816,540 downwards.
AAATTAAGACTTGGTTTGGACATATGTGCCGAGTGATGTGGTTCACATTGAAGCCAGAGACTATCGTTGAAAACAACAAATAATCCGTGAGCTTGCTTATTTTACAAACTTTAGTACTGGAGAAAGAATTCTTATATTTGTTTTTTTTTAAACAATCACATTGGTTTAAACAGGAAAATCATCCTGTGGGAGGAATGTTTTGTGGGAAAAGGCGAAGAGATGAGTCTTGGTGTTTTACAGGAAAAAGCGAAGAGATGAGTATTCAGTGATGATTGACAGGGCAAAGTTTAAGTGTTGACCACACTGACAGGGTCTTTCCAACATGGGCTAGTAGAGGAGGCCAGTGCATCAGATTGGCCTGAGGCCCAGATACGGGTGTTTGGATCTTGGAAGACTTTAACCTCTTTACCTTATCTGCTATAGTATAAGGTATATATGTAGTTATTTCTACTATAATGATTCACCCTTTATAGTTATTTACTGTTTAAGCTTGAAATGTGATTCAGTTTGGTTGCTTGGAAGTAAAAGTGACTCAAGTTTTGCCTTACATAATCTCACTTTCTACTGTAGATCCATTACAGAGGAAAAATGCTTCCTACATTACATCAGTCAATACTTTAAAACCACAGATGAGTCTATCCTCATAAATACTGTTGTTTTGCCTGTAGAACTTTCAAAATCCATTATGTGACTTTCTCAGCCAAAATTTGATTCTTATTGGTGCCTGGATGAACTTTAAACTGGCCGTCTGTTCATTAAGAAACAAATTTGCACTGGTTGAGCAAAGAAAAGTTGCTGACACAGCTTCCACAGTAGTTATGTACTATTCATTTGGAGGCCTTTTCCCAGTATTTTACATATCAGTACACTGGCTAGTTTGAAAATATAGCCTAATATCAGATTTGCACAGTTGGACATCTTGTTTTAGCTTCCTCAGACACAGCACTGCTATATACCCGGACCACCAGTGCTCATGGTTGACTATGAAGTCAGCAGATTAAACTTAGACACCACTTTAATTAAATCCTGGTGAAAATCATCTGACTCTCCTCCACAGTAAAGTGAAATCACAAAAACAAAGACGATCATCACACAGTCGTGTGGCTTCAATTGTCACCACTATTTGAGTTTGTCACTGTTTGTTCAGGCCACTTTCCTTAGAAAAAAGTTATTTTTTTGCCTGATTTCCCATTAAAGACCAGGAAGCACAGGCAGCGCAGCCATTTCCACTGCAGTTACTGCGCCAATTATGACACTCATACACCACAGTAAATTAATGTGGTTCAGCGTAGAGGTTAGGTAAACATTTTATATGCTGAAGTTGCTGTTGATGGATTTGTCACTGACACGTGTGGGTAGTTTATGCTAGTTTTGCTGCTTTAAAATACTAATGATACTTACAGTGTTGTAATTTTTTTTTAAGCAGCAGAGAAAACAGGGCTGTTTTGTGGTGCGGTTATCACTGTGGAGTCAACCCTGAATCCAGGAGTGTGAATCACATTCTTAATTAGAGAGTGCAATCCAAACCACATGTAAATGATTAGCCTTCAGGATACCAGGGTTGTTCCTATGTATATGTGTGTGTGTGTGTGCATGCGTGCATATATGAGTGTGCGTATGGTGCACACAGAGTAGGAATGCTGCACTTTCTTAGACCTCAATTAAAGCAATGTAACACAGTCTATTGCTTTTGCAGTGTATTGCACAGTTGTATTGCTTTATGTTACACAAAAGATGTCTATTTTAGTGTCTTTCAGCTTTGTTTTTTGATTTTCTAAACAGCAACTGTCCTCTCGAGTGTTTCAGTTAAAGCAGATTTTTTGTTGTCGTTGTTTGTTTTTGTTTTTTTCTACAACGATGGCAACACAAATGTGTACCATTGAGACTGGTTGTTTCTTTTAATTTTTTTTTGTCTCAGCCTGCCACGTCAACTTGCCAGTTATCATCCATAAAAGAGCCATAAAAAAAAAAAATTCCTCACACCAAAATACACAGCTCTCAACGTCAACAAATTCCTGAGCGAGAACGATGCAGACACCGAAGCTCAAAGCAAACAAAACACAAAACCACATAAAGCTTTTTACTAATTCTGTCGCTGTTATTGAGTCTCTGAGACCTCACATCTTTGTCAAGACTTTATATACTTTATATTTATTTATTAAAATGTTTTTAGGCAGTGATAATGAATCCAAAAGAAACAAACATCACAATCAGCAACACAAGTTGATTAATGACAACAATATGACATGTCCAATGTGTGAAAGACCTATATTATTTCCTTTGAGGAGCACAATGTTTGCAGCAGTCGAGAAAAAAAGCACTGTAAGTTGACTGTAAGAGGGAAAATGTACTGTTAACTCAGAGCCAACACTGGACATATTTGAAAGATTTTTGTCTGTAAATACAAATAACATTACAACAGGCCAACCACAGTAAAATCAACGAAGCGTTTTAACTGAATGCTTCTCAAAGTGAAGACCAGCCAGCTCTCCGTCACTAAACAACAGCCCATGTCTGATTAAGATGAATCTCGCTGTTTTGTTTCAATTAATGGTCTTTCAATAACATCAACCCCTCCCTTTACTGCAAAGAGCAGAGTGGACTAACGCCCCAGATGACTTGTCTTACTGACTTACTGATGAAGATCTGAAGACGTCCCTGGAAGCATAACTCTTGAATAAGGAAATCCCTGTTTGTGCCAAAACATGTGGCTCTAACCGCACTCTCTTCCTTACTTGTTATCCCTTTTTGTTCCTGGCTCTGTCTCCCATTTTTCTGTGTCTTCTTATCTAATTATTTCTCATTATCTCTCTCTGTCTCTTTTCCACCCTTTTGCCACCCACCCTTCATACTTTCTGACAGTCCCTGCGAGGCCTCCAAACCCTCTAATCCCTGTATGTTTCCATCACATAGTGACAAACCAGAGGATGCAATTATGCAAGAATCTGTGTGCACACAGCATTTTTCTTCTTGTGTTTTTGTGGCCATGTCCTTTTGTGCGTGAGTGCATGCACATAATGTACATTTGTGTTTGTGTGTGTGTGTTTGTGTGCGCAAGCATAAACCTCTCCCACCAAATGGCTTGCGGTCTGAAGGGTGGAAGGAAGAGTCAACGACGAGAGGATGATGAGGAGTAAGAGGAAACAATTTGCAGGCCCAGAGGTGCAACTCCCCTGATAACAAAACATCCCAGTCGCCTTTAAATCAGGCATGTTTACTGTTTAACACTGTATTCTTTCTACTCAGCTTAAAAATTGACATGATCATTCACTGGATTGTTTTGACTGACAAATTTCCCATGAACGAACTTAACAATCGTCATCCTTCAGGTGCAAACAACTGATGATGGATGATGTTTAGAACTTTTGCTTCTCTCATTTCTACACTTCCTCTCCAAAAACTATGAATTTCAACTAATAGCAGCGGTTAATGTCCAATAAAACAATCTGTTTGAACACTTACAGCTGGTTCTCTCTCTCTTTCAGTATTGTAGCAATATGTTTATATGAATACTTTAAAAACAGCTATTAAAAGAGAAATATCACATAACATGGAAAAAACACATAAAAATATGTGTAATCATTATAAAGATCAGTGAAGTGAATAAACACTAAATATCCCTTAAAATGAGCATGATGGAGTCACACCATCTGTCGGCTGAATGAATGATGAGGAGTTTCCCCACTGATCGAAAATCTACTGCCACATAAACCGAGTGCCAATTAAAGCAGTGCTGTCAATTTATGAACATTTATGGACTCCAGTCAAATTCTTTGGAAAACAACAGCAACTTTTTTTGAAAAATCTGAGCTACTTTTTGTAGAAACTTTTCTTTAGTGAACGTGTCTGGTGATTTTTATTCTATAAAGTCAGTATTTAAGCAGAGCAACAACTTGGATGTGAGCGCTGGTTGACATGTCATCTTAGGTCATTGTTTCATTTTTGTTCTATTGTCTGATGACAGAATAACAAAAAAAAATGTAAATGTCAATGTCTTTATTGGGGATTTAGCTGTAACTTAGTACTGTATATATCCAGGTAAGGATCCAGCCAATAATTTCAGCCAATAATCCTCACTTTCACACACTGATAAGAAGTGGTGCAGTCACATACTGGATTTTGCTGATTATCTTGGTTTATTTACAGTGAGTTGTACAGTGATATTGCTGCTCTGCAATTATCTATCACGTGGAAATGGAAAATAATATTATCAAGCAACAACATTGTCTTGATCAGCAACAGTTCCATTCAAGCAAGAGATTCTACAATACAGCGAGTTTATTTGGTGGTAAAAAAAATACAAAAAACTACCCACACAGATTAAGTCTAACAAGTCTGGGATCCTTTGTCACCGCTGACTGATGATCAGGAGATAAAGTCGAAAAGATCCAATGCAAGTCTGTGGTCCGGCCACATACTGGATTTTGCTGATTATCTCGGTTTATTCACAGTGAGTTGTACACTGATATTGCTGCTCTGCAATTATCTATCACATGGAAATGGAAAAGAATATTATAAAGCGACAACATTGTCTTGATCATCTTATCTTTTCCTTCCAGAAAATTATTCATAATAATATATTAAGATGCATTATATTGTGTGTGTTTTCTACTCCACGTTTGTAATTAAAGTGTCTTTGTGTCTTAAATTCCAGTAGGGAAGAGATACAGAGGAATGCAGTGCTCTGTTAAGTGTTGTTTGACATTATGACAAGTAACTGATAAGACTCTATAAACAAGTGTGTGCATTTGCAGTGTGTTTGCTCATTAGTGTGGCCAAAACTAGCAACAGCTCCATTCAAGCAAGAGCTTCTTCAATACAGCGAGTGTATTTGATGATAAAAAATACAGAAAACTACCTGCATAGATCAGATCTAACAAGTCTGGGATCTTTTGTCACCGCTGACTGATGATCAGGAGATAATGTTGAAAAGATCCCATGCAAGTCTTTTGGTGCTGTGTGTCTGTACAGCCACTTTCAGCTACGTCTCTGCCTCTCCAGAGGTCTGCACCAACTCGTTCCTGCCTGGGGCTAAAGGTAACACATGTCCCTGTATGTATGTGAGTCTCTCTCCATGTGTTAATGTTTACTATAAATTACCCTGCAGGTCTGCGCACTGCAACAAATTAACATTAACTAAACTGCCAAAACAGAATTTACAATTTTGAGTGACTGGGTTTAACATTAATCATTTTTAAATCAAACACCTAAAAGATCAGAAAGGATGTAATTGCATGGAAAAGGGCATAAGTCTACTCACACATACAGTACCTCTGCTTATATGCCATTAAGATTTTTTTGGGTGTTTGGAGATGACGCAGTTTAAGTTTATGACCTCACTGTAACTGTATACGAGAGTTACTGAAAATGTCCTTACAATGGACAATTGTTTTGTCTGACTCATACAGTTTGTATGCATCAGACAAAAAAGCAGAGTGGAAAATCATGAGGAAACACCCCAAATATGCTTTACGGTTTACAACGCTGATGATAAAGGTACTAAGCATGTAATGTCCTGTTGTTTATTAGTTAGCAGTCTGCTACCCCGTAGACTTGTGGGGGGAATGCCTCCCCATGTGTGTGTTTTCCATTTTATGACATCCAGTAGCTCGTTCCCCTGCTGATTCAGACAGACAGACCTAATAAAATACACAGTTGACTTTTTTTTTTCAGCTCCATTCACGCTGAAAAACATGGCTTTCAGTTCTGGCTTGAGAGATTTTACTTCACGGGCCAACGCACAGAAACTGAAACTGTCATCAGTGAAAACGACAAGAAATTTGACAAGAAAATTATCAAACACAAAAAAAACGCATCAGCTAAGCCCTCGAGGACAAATACGATTTTACAGCAGTAATTACAGAACAATAAAGTCTAGAGATAGGTGTTGGTAGGAAGCCGTCAAAGTCACATCACTTCACATCAGACACACTCACAAGAATGCAAGTGTATGTGTATGTGTGTGAACCGCCGGGGTATTTTTATCAGTTTTCTTTTATATTTTCTGAACTAGTAAGAAAGTCCCATTGTGACATTGTGTATTTAGACAGCTGCCACTAAACTGAAGTGATTATTTATATAAATCTCATCATAGATACTTCTCACCGCAGAGCGTGTGAATTTGCACGTCTGCATATCCAAGTGGGCGATGTGCATTTTTTTTATGTTTCAAAAAATGGCCGCAACATTTTTTTTTTTAAACAAACATACTTTTATTGCATCAACCGGTACTATGACTACAGCACTTTACTGGCATTTTATGTTTTGTTAAGATGGAGGAGTGCGAAACAAAACAATGTGGGTTAAAGCACATTTTGTTAAGTTAGCTTTTCTGCATCGACATCGCATGAACTGATGCTATCGCTCACTAGCATGTTAAATCCTTTCCAGAATATATCTATCATGGAAGATTTGTATGTGATTTAATGCCCCGATTGCACAAATGAAGCATGTTGTTAATTTTTTTGCTGGAAGTGCAGTTATTTTCATTTGGAAATGCCTATACAGCCAAAAATTCAGTAATGAATTTTCTTAAGTGCTCCTGCAGGCTAATAGAGGGGTTGTGAAAATACATAATTTCAGTTCAAAGCTCAGCACTTAACAAGACATAAACTGCTGTTGGCATAACTACATAACACACACTAATAGATGTCTTGAGTTTTATTTTATTTTTTATTTTTTTTTGCCAAATGCTTTAGTGCTTATGTTCTCCCATACCTACATAACAGTTTGAACTCTGAAAAATATGGTGTTAGTAATAGCTTGACCTCATTAGTGCTTTTGAAATGTGGATGTGAAGAATCAAACCCTGTTTATGTCTACAAGTAATTCACTTGCACTCAAACCCACAAATGGAAATGCACTGGAACTCAAACATAAACACTCGGTCACCAAAGCACCATACTTTAGTAAGTTATTCTTGGCCAAATGATGGTTGTTCTAATGTATCATTGTCCTGTGATGGTTTTGATATGCTATCTGTGCCAGTGGGAGTATACAAATTTAACCCCAGACACATTTGGAAAGAATGTCAGCTGTACAAACGGCTGCATGTTTTTGGAGCATCTCACCAGCATGATCGGCCTCATTTTCTGCGTTTTCCTTTTCTCTCAAACCAGGTGATCAAGGTGAATTTGGAGAGGAAGGAGATCAGGGGAAGCTGGGGAAGAATGGACCACCAGGGTTTCCAGGTACTGAGCATACATCCACCTACTGTGGAGGAGAGGGAAAGGTTTTTTTAGCCATTCGTATTTATGTGAATGGCAACTACAAAGTAGAAATTATACCGAGACGACTGACATTTTGTCATTCAGCAGATGCTTTTATCCAAAACAGCTTACAAGAAGCTCATACACCAATGGAACAATCAATGTGGGCAATGTTGGGTTCAGTATTTTGACCAAAGACACTTCCACATGTAGACTGGCAGTTCACAACAATAACAAATCATATTAGGAGATTTTATGCTTCCTCTCAATACCACATCCTATGCAAACACTTTTTTAAACTTCCCAGTTTAAAATGCTCATCATTTTGAATGCATGTAGATGTAACACAAGTCCTGTTAGTATGTTTCCAACATGTGCGAAGTTTTAAAAATGAATTGGGTTTTTTTTTTTTAAATAAAAAAAAAAACAAAGTCATGTGTTGGAAAGCTGTATTACAAAGTATGACTTTATCCCTCCGTTCCATCAAAAATATTATTTGCATCTCTGGTACAACGTGGACAAACAATCATGTCTGGCCTACTGTGCTGTTAAGTTTCCTCTACATAGACAGCTTGTGTGTGACGCTGTCCTGGCAACAGCTGCTGCTTTTTCCTGTTCTGGATACTTTGTTTCCTTTGCTGTGCAGCAGATACAGAGGCCTGCTCTTCTCTGCTCTGCTGTATGACACATGGACAGACACACAGCTCCAACACCGCTGTGTTTCTGTGGAGAAAACAGACGTGTTAATTGCTGCTGAGGAAGGCAGTGGCGTCCCGCTTCGCCATATGTGTTCCAACTGGGCTGGTAGACAAGCTGGACAACAAACCAGGCATATAATGTACACAGACTTCTGCACATCTTTGCATACTGAACGTTACAACGTGGACGCAAGGAATGCAAAAGTACAGTAACACAAGCAAGCAGATTTAAATTTACACACAAAAAACACACCACATAGCCTTTCATATACAGTCACGGTCACACAGTGAGCACTGGTTCCTGGCTGCCCTGGTTGTTTTTTCTTATTCAAAAACTTCACACACACATGCACGCAAGCTCTTAGCAACAACAGACGCACGCCTTCTCTCATCAAACTGTGAGAAAGACAAATGCCAGAACTGTCTGAGTCCTTTCCAGAAGTAAGGTGTGTATGTCAACATTTCTCAACTTTTCAACTTTGCGGATACTTTTCAACAGTATAGCAAACCCATTCATTATGGGTTTTTTGTGTGTATGAGTGTGTATGGTTACCGTACACATGAATGTAAGTTCTCGTGATCATTTTGTAACTGCAGTGTGTCAGCTCAAAAAGTGACGCATGTATTCCCCTGCCTTAATTTAAGCTCTTTTACAGGAAACAGTTTCTTAATTTTGGAATGTTAAAAGGAAAAAACATGAAAACATGTCAGTTAATGCTCTGGAGGGCCACAAAAAAAAAATTAAATAAATAACTATTTGTTGCCCCAAGTTAATTATCATCAACAAACAGAGGAGCCTGATTTCTACATTTGTTTGTGCTCAAAGCTACAGTCAAGGCTGGAGTATCACAGTGTCACAGATAGCACAGTCTTGGTGTTATATAACAACTTTAATTCTTGTGAATAACCTGTTGGAAGAGCAATGAAGCATAAATACAACAAAGAGGAAATCTGGACCAAACCCTGTGTTTCATCTCCTTCCACTGTCCACTAACGTCTAAAAGAGCACTAGCATTAATATCCGCTCAGTGTGACTGAGAGATCTATTGGACTTATCATTTTAATCTGTGCCTTTAAAACATCTTGCCTGTTGAAGCCAGAATGAACATGTTTTGTGAAAACAGCTTAAGGTTGTTGAAAATGTGCCCATGATTTGAATGAAAAATGTGGCCTTCGCCTCCTTTCTCCTTCAGCAGCTGGAGAATCCAGACGTTAAACCAGTTGGAGGGGTTGGCCATTGTAAAGAACGACTGAGGTGATAGGAAGAACTGTTATCTAGACGTTCAGATAGACAGTTTAACTGGCACTTGTGAACCCTGCAAAAACAACATTAATCAACTTTTATAGACACAGAAGGAATGAACATGAGACCAGCAGATTATATTTCTCCCAATAGCAAAAAACAAAAGACATATAATCACCTGTCACAATCTAAAGTCAGTTTTGTCCAAATATTTACTTTGTGATTGTGCGGCATTCACACACACACACACACACACACACACACTCACATACGTATATAAAATATTACACAAAAAATGTACAGAGATTATCATGAAACAGTGAAATTTTCCCCTAAAGGCAAGAACTTTACACAGTCTACCAGACCTCACACAATTCATCAGACCTCACACCTTCTGCCAACACTTCTCACAAATCATCAAGCAAAAAATCGACATGAGAAAGTGGGAAATAGTCATGAAAAGTTGGTTGTGTGTGTGTGTGTGTGTGTGTGTGTGTGTGTGTGTGTGTGTGTGTGTGTGTGTGTGTGTGTGTGTGTGTGCAGCAAATCCCTCTAATAGCAATAGGCCTCTCCAGTTGAATAGTTTCCTGAGGAAATACTCATTCAAGTGTTGGCAGAAAGCCTCAGCCTGCTCTGTAGTTTTCCCATACACACACACAAACACACACGCACATCCACATGTCTCTCACTCGTCCTGCAACATCCAATATTATGCCTCAACTTTCTCAGTATCTCTGTTTTAGTTCCTCTAACACTAAATAAAAGCAGCCAGACAGATGACAGCAATCAGATACGGTTATTCTAATGATAATAATCAAAAACAAACTTAAGCAATAATAAATAATCAATACAGGATGGTTATAAATAAAATAAAAAATGGAGCTGAGCATGTCCTCTTCACAGAAAACAACCAGTAACTGAATGTAATAAAATAACATAAATGAGTGCATTTATTCCTCTACTTTGTCTCAACATTATCCTGTAATAAAGAACAATTTCTAAAAGGTGACCTTCACTCCACAAACACAATCTCAAACCAGAGTATTTTCAATTTTGTTTTTAACTGCAATTTTTTTTTACTGGCATAATGAACATAATAATCACAGCGTCAGTTGAGGACGAGAACTATGCTGAAATTGCCGGAAAAAAGCCGCAAGGCTCACACAGAGATAATTTCTAAAAGATGAGATGGGAGCATGCAATTATATTGATTAGGCTTGAAAACAACAAAATGATCAAGAAAACAAAGAAGGAAAATATGAAAGCCACAAACGGTCACAACCGTAAGAATAACAAATCCAAATGTTTGAATGCACAAATAAAAATCTTCCTAATTTTGATGATTTCGACCCTTGATATCCACCATATTTACCTCTGATAAAATGTGAGGTTTTTCAGATAAAGTATATAGAGTCATTCTAGTTTACTACTAGTTTTTAGGTTGAACTAAGAGCTGAGACTTCATTACCTTGTCTCAAATGTCCATTATCTTCCAAAGGGGCAGTGGGAGTGAAGGGCCTAAGAGGAGATGTGGGCCATACAGGAAAGATGGGAACTGTTGGAGAAAAAGGTAAGAACAAAACAAAGACGTTTCAATATAACATCAATCTGAAAGTCAATGTTTTTTGTCTGGTTATTCATCTTTTGTCAGTTAACTGTACCACAGAGTAAATGCAGGCCTTTATAACATCACTAAATAACAAAATACATTGTATACAGTGATCAAACAAGAGAGTGAATCAAGACGAAAGCTCCCAGTTCTCAGTGTTCAGTTTAGAACTGTCTCTCCAAAAAGAAAGAAAGATTTATTGGCTTTATAACCATCATGTGAATAAAAATGTCCTTGTTCCAGTTCCAAGAAATGTTTTCAACATGCAGCAAGGAGCCCAAAGTTGTCAACAACAGGCTACAAAAAATAGGAAATAATGTAGCAGAGTAACTGCCCAAAAGAAGAAATATAGTTTCCTGAAGTCCTCCTCCGCTTGGACTACCGCGCCATAATCGTAGACTCAAAACATTAAAATAAGTAGAATGGACAGTTCTATAAAAAATAAAATAAAATAAAATAAATCACTGAACGTAATTAGTTCAAAGGAAAATGCACACACACGAAAAGAACTGCTTTGAGCCAATTGCAATTTCCTTAAAACAAAGTCAGTATTTTGCTCATTTCCTTTGTGTTTTCAGTTATCAAATCCAGAGGCCGAGTGAATCGTTATTCTATGCTATTATGTCATCCAGTTCCTTTGCCCAGGATGGCTGAAACAACTTTCTATCTTTTTTTATTATTTATTTATTTCTTATGTCTAGTCCCATTTGCCCTGCTTCTCTAGGTTTTCAACTTTTCTCAGTATTCATTGCGCTTAACACACTTACAGGAAAGTGACTGTGTATCAGCCATCTCTAAATGGCAAAAAAAAACAAAAAAAAAAACAAAAAAAAACAAAACAGAGTGAGGTCACAAGTTGGGATTTTCCTTGATCCTGAGCTCCTGCAGCTCATAAAACACCTGGAAAAATACTCGTTTTCAGAGGAACGTTGGTTTCAGCAGAATCGCAAACTAAAATTCAGCAGCTCCGTTGCAAAGTTGTGATTGTGTCAAAAGGGCCCATGTTTTCACAGTCATTCAAGATACACATATAAGTGTTGAGCTATATGAGAAGGTATTTTTTTCTCTCTGTTGTGATGCTATACGTTCTGTACGTCTGTTCATTAATTGAATGTGTACTTGCGTTGTGCTTGGGCAAAAGAACTTTCTAAAGCTATAAAGTCTAAAACTGCGTGTGATTACTGAGTTCATGTGGAAAATAACTAACGAACTGCTGCAGGGCTGTTTGAAGACATTACACTGTATGTTCAGTGTTTTATTTAAAAACCCCAGCTCGAGCTAAAATCCTGGGAACAGGATCAGAAGTTAAGTCCTAAGCCAAGAAATAGTGTTTTTACATTTGTTTGCGTACTCAAATTGTAATTTCATCACAAAAATCAAATCAGAAAAACCACTCGAGCAGACTGTCACATTGTACCAGAACAGTATGTTACTGTTGTGGCTCTTCCTCATATAAAATCAGTCTATTGTCATGTTTGTACTGTAGCCCACTTCCCCAAAATCTGCAACTGCCAGTTGGGTTAATTTCCACAGTGAAGCTCTTGTATAATAGTGCATAAACAGCATTCTGAAAAAAGGGATTACATTGTCTCATCAAAGCTACAATTTGTGCATATATCAGTTTAAATTAAAGAAAATATATGGGTTCTGATGTTGAACAATTAAACTGGGGTTACTACAGGTTAAATTTCACCTTGATTAAATCTCAATTTGTGTGGAACAATGTTTAAAATGTTGTGTGTGTGTGTGTGTGTGTGTGTGTGTGTGTGTGTGTGTGTGTGTGTGTGTGTGTGTGTGTGTGTGCGATACAGCCATCTGGTGGTCATTCTTTGTAGCACAACACCAGATGTCAGTGTGGTGATAATGTTGGTCAGTGATTTGACACTCATTTGTTTGATTTTACACAATTAAAAACAGGAAAAATGAATTGTCAAGTCCAAATTTACTTTAATTTAAGCATTTCATGCAATGTCTACCTGCAGGTGACAAAGGTGACAGAGGTTTGGATGGACCCGCCGGCCTTAAAGGGAAACCAGGTAAGTGAATTCACAGAATGTACAGAGACATGAGTTGTTTTCAAGTTGTATTGTTTTCAAGCCTATAAAAACATTGTGCTCCCCATAAGCCTGTATAATGATGTTCCAGCAATTTGCCTTTTAAAAATAATTAGCTTGACAGAAAATGTTTCTGTTTCCCTGAAATTTTCAGCTTTGTATGTGGGTTTGATCTGGTAAATATAGAGTTGGGCAAACTAAACACAAATCTTTGTCTGCTATAAACAAAACAAACATTCTTCTTAGATAAAGTCTTTCAAAACAATGCTGATGGCCTCTACCACTACAGTACAGCAGACCAACATTAATATGCTGCAGGCAGAAGATGTGTCAGTGTTAGGACAATGGTTTTTCAGTGTTTTGACTGTGTACTCAAGCATATTGGGTTTGAGATCAGAGGATTCGTACGAGTGATGATTTTTATAGCATTTGAGGGTGTTTGATGGTGGGACAATGATTTTAAACATTCTGTTTCTGACAAGTTTTTTTAATAGTTAACAGTTGGGACCATTTGACAGATCACCTGACTGATCCAACTCATCATGTGTTTTCCTTCATCGAAGACCAAACTCACGGCAAAGAGCCCAGAGACAAGATTGAAAAGATAATTTCTGCAGCACAGGCCAGGCAGAGAAAGGCTGCGGAAAATAACAAATGCCTGCTAATGTTTGCGGGTTTAAGATTTCAGCCAGTCACTGACAGCAAATAAATGTACTACAAAATATCAAATTGTGATGACTTTATTTAAATGCACTTTCTGTCCTCTGCTATTGGGAAATTAAATATGTGAAGAGCTGCAGTCCCCGTGCTGTTTGTCTGAAGTGAATTTAAAAAACCTGCCTAATTAAAGCTCAGGGCCTGGATTTGAACCTCATTGTAACTGTTTCATTTCAAATTAAATGTACCAGAGGCGGTGAGGGCCTACAGAAGAATGTGTCACTCACCAAATATGTTCTGCTCCTTGTGCATATGGTAGAAACCACTGTACATAATCACTCAGTGGATCAAGAACGTATGTAAAACAACAGCACTTCAACAGACTTCTGAGTCAGAGTTGCAGGCAACACAAACTTTCAAAACATATTAATAGAGAAAGTAATGCTCTTCACACTGACACTAAGTATATTCTGGTATGATTTTGATCATTGCAGGCACCACGTGTGACTGTGGCAGGTACAGGAAAGTGGTTGGACAGCTAGACCTCAATACAGGCAAATTGAGGGACGCTGTCAAGTTTCTGAAAAACGGTGAGTCCTAGAAAGATTCAGTACTCCATTATGGCCCAATGACTGGACCAATGACTAATTTGTTGATCTATGTAAACAAAATGGTCAGTTGTAATTTAAACCATGTAAATAATCTAATATCCAGTGACCTTTAACCTCAACCGTGTCCTGTGCAGTCATTCTGGGGCTAAGGGAAACAGAAGAGAGATACTATCTGCTGGTGAAGGAGCCTAAGAGATTCAGAGAGGCTTCAGTGAATTGCAAGCTCAGAGGAGGCACCTTGGCCATGCCAAAAACCCCTAACACCAACCATCTTATGGCAGACTACGTCAGTCGGGCAGGGCTGACAAGAGTCTACATAGGAGTGCAGGCTCAAAGCAAGGACACAGTAAGTAGTATCCCACACAGAAGATGGTGTCTCAGTTTCTGGTCTTCAGAAGAAGCTATCGGCACTTCCTCAGGAAAGTTTAAGAAAGTTGAAGAATCATAAGGATAAATAACAAGAAACAGAAACTCACAGGAAAACACGAGACAGAGTAAATCAATGTCTTGAGCTATGCACAAATTTTTTCTGAATAATTCATGTGTAAGATGACAAACAGTGTGCTGCTACCCTCCCCCCCACTGTTTTCATTTCCTTTCTAAAGAAAAGCTCCTTGGGCTCAAATTCTTCTGAAGCAGAATGATGAAGAAACAGTTTATTCAGTGTTTTCTTATCATTAAAAGCACCCTTAATAAATGATCCTCCATGTGTTCTTGTTAACAGGATGGAACGAACAGTTATGTCTATGCAGACTTCAGCCCCCTGCAGGCATTTGCAGCCTGGGGTCAAGAGGAGGAGCTCAACTCTAGACTATCTCCAACCACAAATTCCAGCTGCGTGGAGCTGCTCAGCACTGGGACATGGGGTCCTGTGGAGTGTGAAACTGCCATGTTTTTCATTTGTGAGTTCCCCAAAAGCAGAAGAAGAGGAGGAAGGGGTGGAAGAGGGACACCTGTCACAGGATTATCATGATTTAATGACATACATATGTTTGATGATGATCTAAAGTATGCAGTTTGACATTTCATGACATAGATCCACATCATTGTTGGCTTTTCTGCTTCAAAATGAAATGATTATTAAAATTGTTGTTAAATCATTTTGTTTATCTGTTGTCATATTTTAAACACTATTTTATTTTCTCTTTCTTTGGTAAGAAAAACACAAAGAGTTAAAACACATTGGGTAATCCAGTAAGTCACAGTTCCTCCTTATCAAACCACATCTTGTCAGCAAAATTAAACAGTTACTGACTGTCTGAATCACAGTATGAGGACACTTCCTCTTAAATCTACCTGGACACTAAAGCCCTGCATTTCAAACAAGGAAAAAGATAAAAAACTTCAACTTTAGTCAATATTGACATGCAACACAAAATCACATCCATCTGATGCTCTACAGTTCACCCATTCGGTTCATTTTATAGAAATCACGAGCAACAAAATATAATTAATTCACTGGTGCAAACCAGCAGGATTTGCACCGGCCAACATTGCTCCCTAGTGTTCATTAGTGTTGTGCAACGTGTGCTGTGACCGGTCTTGGTCAGTTCCTGCCCTCATGCTGAGTCTGCACCTTTCAGTCGCACATTAAAGTACAGTATCAGGTTCTTGCAGCGGCCACTGGTGCGGTTTGTGTTGCATGCTCTTTGTCTGAATTGAAACTCATTTTGTTATTGTTTAACATCTTGTTGGTATGTGAATGTCTTAGAGGTCTTTTAGTACACGTTCACTATCATTTGTCCAGTGAGAAGCAGGTAGGAGGGATTGAACACTTTTCTGTTGTTTGAAGAAAAAGAGGATGAGCATTACTTTGAAAGATATAAAATGGGTCTGTAGGCATCACTCCAGTTAAAGTATACTTTGGCCATTCAGATATAATAGAAAGTTTCATAACACCAGTGACACCATATACTACAAAGCTCCAGTAAGGTTAGACTTGGAAGCCTGAAATTTTACCCTGGTGTTTTTTGACAAGATGCTGAAAGGATATGGTGGTCTCTGGATGTCTTACATAAAGTATGTCCTAATTGTTACTAATTGTTAAGTGATGCATGATAATGCCCATTCGAAAACTAGATGCTACCTTTCACATTATGTCTTTGTGGCCTTAGAGTTATTTGTTATGTGCTTTTTCCATTTCTCCTGCAGTCATCAAAATGACTAGTGTTTTACCACAATATAAGTCAATTTGTCACAAAGTAGAAGTAGTGTAATGCTAAGGTTAGAAGCTTAAGATCCAGCTCAGTTATTCCTATATACATTTCCCACTTATGCTTTATATAACACATCTGAGCTTGCCATAAGAAACAGATGCTCTAAATGACCACTTAGCAGTTTCACTTCTACATTTGCTTGAAAAGAATTTTCCAA
This sequence comes from Polydactylus sextarius, assembly GCA_016801845.1. Lineage (NCBI taxonomy): Eukaryota > Metazoa > Chordata > Actinopteri > Polynemidae > Polydactylus > Polydactylus sextarius. The sequence continues at coordinate 20,800,087 of CM028913.1, read as the reverse complement.
AAAGAATGACTGTGACACAACAATTCAACATTTTAGTAGAAATGTTGCATAGGCCTCACCCCCCCTTTTCTATCAGTTCCTCAATTATTCCTCATCAATCAAATCCAAGCTAGTTATTAACTGTGGCTTACTGTAAGAAATATTACTCACTATGTTGCGCAAAAACAGACTAATAATACATCACAATCCGATCAGGAAACCAAAGAATTTACCATCCACTAACATTTTACACAACATTTTAGCAATAAAGTTTGGAAATGTCTCCTCATTGAACTGATATTAATGAAGATCAGTAATATGCAATATTACAACAACACTCTCTGGTGTTCACCCACAGAGGATAAATTCTGACATAAACACCACTTTCTGTCAGAACTAAAGAAGTCTCGTGGATGAAAGGTGAAACGTCTTCAAGAAACTACAATTGGTCCAGTTGACTTAGGTACAACTACGTCGGATACAATGACCTGGATGATTAAGAATCTCCACAGACAATAGTTGACATGGTAAGCTTCCAGACTCAAAATACACAATGTTTGGCTGGCACTGCTACCTCACTATCTGGGATCCAAGATTAACAAGTGACTCTAAATTGCCCATAGGTGGTAATAAAAATGAGACTGGCAATCTGTCCAGGGTTTACTTTAAAATGACTGATTATCGCAGATTCTTGGTTTTCATTCCTTGTGATGTTGATAATGTGTGGTTCAGGCCGGTGGACTGGAGCTGCTGCCATGTGTCTGGGACTCCAGCTGATCGTGATCTTGGGCTTTGTAGCTTGAAGTAAGTACAACCCTGCCCCATCAAAATCATCAGTATCCAGTCACTTCTTCAAAGTCTGCATTAACTTTTTTTTTTTTTTTTAATTTTACTCTAAATTAACTTTTTGCAGGTGTCAGTGCTATCAGTCACTGGGACAAACTTCAAGTTTGTCTGATAGAGTAAGAACACCTTGTTAATAATCTGACAGACGAGTGAGACCAACTGAAGTTAAGTTTCAGCAACCTGACAAAAGACATGGCGGCACTGCAGAGCCAATACAACATTGTGGCTGCAAGTCGAGATAAGTTACAAAATGGCTTCAGACAGCTGAAGGAAAGCAAAGCATGTAAGAAGTGTACTTCAACATGAAACTCTCTCTCGATGGCTCATGGTCAGACACAGCTTTACACATTCTGTTGCTCTTTTTGGTTTTGAAGTTTAGATCATCAGACTTCGTGAAGCATTTTATTGTGAATCAATTACAAGTCTTTCTGAATAATCATGCATTGTCTATTTAATGCTAGTTAGATATGCTAAATACTTTTGTATAACTGTGTGTGTGTGTGTGTGTGTGTGTGCAAGCTGGTATATACATAGGTGGTATCACTAAACATCACTAAATGATCTCAGTGGTTTCAAGAACAACACAGCTAAAATACATTTGTGCTTCTTCTAGGCATGCCCTGCAAACAAGGATATATCAGATTCAACAACAAGTGCTACTCTCCCTCTGAGAAAGGAGGACCTAAAACGTGGGACAAAAGCAGAGCAGACTGTCTCAAGAGAGGAGCAGATCTGGTGGTTATAACCACAAAAGATGAGGTGGATTTTGTTGTCAAAATTTCCTCCAATCCCTGGATTCATCTGTCTGATCAACAAGAAGAGGGTAAGTAGGAGTGGGTGGATGGGACTGACCTGGATTAGAAATTCTGGGGAAGTGGGAAACCCAACGGTAATACAGGAGATAATTGTGTGCAAAATGATACAGCAAAGGGGGAATGGAATGACTTAACTTGTAATCAGAAAAAGTCATGGATTTGTGAGTATTAAGGTCCAGGGGGCAGCTGCAAGTTTTACATTGTACGATTCAAAAATTTAGACACAGAACGGTGGGTGACAGATTAAAGGAATAAATTAGATAAAATATCAGACAAAATTTGACAAAAATGTGCCAAAGGGCCATTAACGGGAAAATCCACAGCATCAGCAGAGATGACAATTAAGTCGAAATCCAAAGCAATTGAGAGAAATGAGCCGAAAGGCATAGTTTATCATTATAGCGTCCCCTAGAGGCCACATGACACCAAATTGATCAGGCCTGCTCAGGATGGGTTCAGGAATCTGTACAGTGAGTTTCATTAAGATAAATTGAGGGTTTGCTCAAAGGTTCTAAAATCTATATAAATGAAGACTATACAGATGCTGTCCGTCAGAAAAGAAGAGACTTGATGCCTAAGTTGAAAGCTGCTCGAGACAGAGGGGACGTAGCTTTCCTCCGTCAAGACAAGCTGATTATTCATCCCCGCAGCAGCATCCCCAGGCAGCAGGGAGACATCTAACCCTAGCAGGTATGCGTTGGTGTTGATTTCAACACCACCTCAATTGAACCCATTCATTACAAACAATTATATTTATATGGCCTGCATTGATTCATATGACCCTGATGTCAATTTCTTTAGTAAATTTAATAGAGAGTCTAATTTATGTAACTACTATAATGAAGAGGAATTTTATATGTTGACTGGCAATCTAACCAGTAATTCCGATGTCTTCTCTGCAGTTCACTTAAACATATGCAGCCTTCCTAAGAATAATAAGCAATTTATGCATTTTTTTTGGTCACGTTAAATCATGAATTTTCAATCATTGAGATTTTTCAATCTTATCAACATGGCATTTCTATGATGAAAATGTTGAGCTTTACAACATACCTCAGTACAATTTAGTATTTTCAAATAGGAAGGAAAGAGCTGGAGGAGGAGTTGCTGTTTTTGTTCATAATCAATACCAGATTAAATGTAAGATGTTTATGTTTAGCAGGACGCCAATAAAACATATCAATCCTTTATTTATCTGTTCAAGCATTTAATGAGTGCTTTCCATTTGTGAGGCTCAAAATTAATACATGACATGGTTTTAAAAAAAAACCCTGGTTCACTATTGGATTCTTAAAATCTTCAAGGAAGAAAAACAGATTATATAAAAGGTTCATTTCTAATCCTACTTCACAGAATTGTAATACATATAAAAAATATAGAAACAAATTTACTTATCTACTTCGTATGGCAAAGAAGAAATATTATTCTGATAAATTCAAAGAATCTACTAACAACATAAAAAAATACATGGAACATTATTAGTGAATTATTAAATAATAAAAAAAAAAGGCACCTGCAAAATTTCCATCCAAATTTACTGATGACAAGTCCACATTCTCCAGTCTCTGACATAGCAGATGAATTTAATAATTTCTTTGCAAATGTTGGTAGCACCTTTGCCATGAAAATCTCTCCATCTGTGTGTGTGTGTGTGTGTGTGTTTATGTGTCAATTATTTGTTTTTGCATTATTTAATGTGTTTTCTTTTGTTGTTTTACAAATGTGCATAAATGAAAAGAAATTTTGGATTAATGTTTAGGATCAAAAAAACATATCGACAGAACCTGTGAATGCAGGGAAAGTCAAGAAACAGTAGAGCATGTTATTATGCAGTGTCCAAAATACCATCAAGACAGAAAAACACTATTCACCCAGTTACGTAGAAATCAGTATACACAACATACTTAAAGTAGAGACAAGAGAGACCTGCTTCAAATATCTGTGTAACTATCTGAAGAATACAGGATTAACCAACAGGCTGTAGCTGATTTAAGTTAAGGCCACAATTATTGAATAAATAATCGTTCTTATAAGTTAAATATCATTGAATCCACTAACCGATCCTGAGCCACACTCCAGTCTAGATGGTGGCGGTAATGCACCAAAAAGCTGGTTGCCAACCGCCATAAAACAAAAAGAAGAAGAAGAAGAAGAACAGCTCCAACCAGAGACCATCGCAGCGTTGGACTCCATTCATTTCTATTGCTGGTCGTCAAGCTGCTGCAGCGGTAAGTTGATTAAATGCAGATATATTTTAAATGATCGAGTGGATATTCTCTATCAGCAGACTATAGTGTTGTAGATCTCGTTGTTTGTAGTATTTGCCCATCGTTGGTGTCAGTTAATGTATATATAGTAGTATTTATGTTGGATTTAACCAGCCTGCTAGCTAGTTACCAGCTCCACATCACCAGCTGTGGATCTTTAGCCAATGTTGGTAACAATTATGAAATTCCTGTTTTGACGATTAAGCTCAGACCAATCACTAACCAATTAATCAATAACTTTGACTATTTTAATTTGCTCAGTGTTGCGACTGATGACGTTAATACACTTAACACGATGATCATGTGACCATTACCAGGATCTGAAACAGTCAACATTTTAATTAGCAGGATACTTGGATGAACAGGACATCTAATGATAAGTGCCTCCAAGTACCTGAGTTGTTTTTAACACTATAGAGTCCTCACAGTAGTTTGTTTATCAGTTTAGCTTTATGTGTAACCGAGGGCACCTCAGAGTTGTACAGTCAGCATGTGTGTGTGTTTCTAGCCTTGTTACCAGTCATTAATGATCTGCCTCCCAGGTTGTTGACTTTTTCTTTGCTGTGCTTTTTTGTTCTAGGCCACGGTGACTTCCATCATTCACAAGTTGGTCTGTTGAAGTGCGGCGTCCTTCTGCCTCCAACTTGTGTGTTAGTTGTAGTGAGGATGTTTAATATGTTTGTAAATTGGCCCATTTACTAACTTTATTAAGTGTCCTGTGTTGTGTTCTGTGTTCCAGTAGCACATCTCTGTTCTCTTTGCTCACCCACTCTTTGGAAACATTAACCTTGTTTTTTTTTTAACTTTTTTGGGGGTCATTGCACACTTCACACTTGTTTTTCACACACACTCTACACACTGATAATTTAAAACTTTTTTTATTATTAAAAACTGTTCTTGTATGTGCACACACACAGAAAGACAGTCATTGTTGTCACACATTGAAAGCTTAATAAAATATTGCATTTATTAACAGTCTACATTTGTATCGCCCATCTTTTTATGTTACTGTCTCAACTGTAGCATGATTTACCAGTGTTGTCTTAAACAGTTGAAGTTTTATTGAGTTGACTGACCAGCTGATGCATAGTTTACACTATATAACAAATCAAATTAATTTGTTGAATTTAAGATGTTACTGGTGTTTTCCACTAATATATGTCTGGACTGAAAATAATGTAAAGGCTATGTTTTTTGGACCTGTGGTGACCATCTCGCCACCTTTATCATCCCACCAGAGCTGAACAGGCCACTGACTGCATAGTGTGTCCATGCTCAAAGAACAAAACCTGACGATTGATATTTGCTAGGTAGCCTCAGTTGTTTGTGGCGCCAAAGGGCAAATGTCAGAAGAAGTTCTGTAATATAGCTAACGCCTTGTGAAGTTATAAACCCAAACAATACTACCACAGGTCTTTGTACTCAGGGTAATTAAACTTGCACGCAAATTAACAATGTCAGAGCTGAAGTGTTTATATGGGTCCACACCACAAAGTGTTATTGTAACTCTTTTTGGAGAGTTGGTACCTTAACACTAATTTAGTGTTACCTACTGACTCCCTTTGGATTAAAAAAATGAACACTTGTTAACACCAACCAGTGTTATCTTTTCTCAACACGAGTAGTGTTAAATGTTAACTCTCACTCAAAATAAACTTTGCTAAAATAATGAGGCCACTGTTGGTTAAAACACATTTATTTTAAAAACGTGCACCACATTAACATCTTTACATTTCAGAACATATAACAATAAAGAACAATGTATGCTCTGTCACTGTCATTAGAGTGTTGTTTTTCAAAGAGTCTGAAGTAAGTGAGCTGGTCGATGCATCGCTCCATAGTCATCATTTAGTTCCTCTATACAGCATCAAAGTGTTCATCACAGTACAATGTATTAGCAGAGCAACCTACCATGAAATGATAGAAGCTGATGAAACAGAAGAAGATGGTGATGCTGATGGGTCTGGTGTTGTCACAGGTGATGCTGATGGTCTGGGGACTGAAGTTCGTCTGCCACAAGACATATGTCGAGATCTAAAACTGTTTCACAGGAAATAAAAGAAGTATTTCAATATAATGATTAGTGAGAAGTGTTAAAATATCATTGATGAAAATGACTGAAAAGTGAAATCATATTTCAAAATACTTGAAAGAATTTCAGAGTTGACTATCCTTTGTTAGAGGTAAACAAACCTTCAATTACAAACATTTTGTGAAAAAATCATGAAATAATTTCTAAACTAAACTGTTATTAGTAATTATAACCTGCTGGGATGTTTATCAACCCCTACACATAAGACCAAGACCAAGTAGCAACCGCTCACTCATTGTCTTTCTTCACCATTCAAATTAGCTCATGTTGAGCTGGTTAATACCAGCTGGCATTAACGCTAGCTACTACTAACTAGTCCTAGTTAACTAATTAACTAGTATTAACTAGTATTAACTAGCGCCAAGCTAATCCCAGAAACTGACGTTTATTTGAGCACTCTAATGAGGATTTCAGTCACTTCACTTTAGAGAACTATCATTTACGTGATGATATGTAACAACAGCTGAAAATGAAATCATATAATCTAACAACGTTTGATTTATTTCAATATTTACCTCAATTACGTCATTGTTGCTGTCTGTTCCGTAGAAGAAGCTGACAGCGGAGGGTGTGTTTGGAACTATTGAGGCCGACACGAACCACGTGACCGCTCCTGCGGCGGCGACAAAAAGTGACGTAACTTTCTCTCTCTACGGCTCGTTACTCGAACGTGACGTCACGCTCCATCTCCGCGTCATCATTCTAATTTTGCTTTTGTCCTTTGAAGTTTATCAAAGGACAAAAAGATAAAAGAGGCAGATTTTACTGTATTAGCAACCTCTCTGAGACAAAGTTCATTCTGCATTCACTTTCAGCAAAAGACACACTCTTCACCCACAAAAAGTAAGTACCTGTTCCTGTTATATTTCTCTAAATAATTATAACAAAACTTATAATATTTATATTTTATTATGTAATAAATTCAGCAGATTATTTATTTATTTATTAGATTAGATAGATGATTAGAATTATTAGTTTTTTGGAATATTTTTTAACATATTCTTGTTTCCTTGCTACTGTTACTTGCTACTAAGTAAATGTTGACATGATCTTATATTATTATTGATATTGTTTTAACTTAATGTCAGATTAAATTTAATGAGTCAAACACATTTCAATATAAACAAGTTTTTTTTTTTTTTTGTTTTCATATATGTTTAAGTTTGTAAAATAGATTAGAAATTAGTCACTAACTCTCAACTCTCTCTCTTTTAGGAACACAAATGTTTCGACATAGTCTGAGACTCCTGGCTTCAGGATATTACACTCCTGACTGGGAAAGAACAATATCCTATAAAGAACGACTACAAAAGTAAGTAATCGTATTTCATTTATCTTAACATGCGTGTTTTTATCTTCTTTGAGCATCGTCAGGACTCTCAACCTTTTCTCTTCTTTAATTTATTTGTAGAATTTTCAAAAGGCGATGGAATCATCATCTCCGTCGAGATGCAGAGACCACAAGCTGGGACCATCAGCCTGGACCATCAGCCTGGGACCATCAGCCTGGACCATCAACCTGGGACCATCAGCCTGGACCATCAACCCAAACAACCAGGCAACCAAGCCCCATACTGACTGTGTACCCTGAAACATTAGACACACACTCCACCAGGAACAGGTTTAACAGGGTTAGGGGGTCTAGTAGTGCCAACAGTGACATTAATGACCATAGGGACTTGACACACAACAGGGGCTGCACCAGGGTGGGGTTTCTTGCCCTGGTGGTCTTTCTTTGTTTGGGACTCGCACATCTTACACTACCACCTCCCTTCACACCCATCAGACAACAAATTCAGAGGCTCCAGATGAAATTGGAGCAGCTCAGGAAGGAGAGAAACATCTACTTTCCTGTGGCTGACAGGCTGCCAAATTTTGCTCTGGAGTCTCTAGGAGCAAAGGTAGTATCACATTCAGGCCCATATATTAGTGGGGATCCCTACATAAGGTGCTTTGGCATCCCAGTGAAGATGCGTCCAGTGACCCAGCCGACAGTTACTCTGCAGGTATGTATCACAACCAGCACAGATTGATCTTTGCATTTATCATATTATATTTCTGATTTCTATGAAAACAACATATCTAAACTAAACTTTTTTTTTGCTCTGTTTCTCTTCAGGGACGCACACAGCTGGTACCAGGTCAGTGCTGGGCTTTTCCAGGTAAAAAAGGACATCTCACCATCAGCTTATCTCACCAGGCCATCATCACCCATGTGACAGTTGGTCACATCCTAAAGGTGACATCACCGACCGGCTGCATCACCAGCGCCCCACAGAGGTTCTCTGTCTACGGGATGAAGAGCAAGGACGGAGAAGAGACCCGACTGTGGTCGTTTGTTTATGATCAAGGAGGAGACCCCATCCAAACGTTCAAGGGTACATGTAAGTATTCAAACACCAATATGTCTCAGTTTATATTCCTCATTATCTTCACCATTTTAATATCCGTCCTTCTGACACCTTCGACTAACACGCTGCTCTCTCTCCTCTTGTCCCTCAGGGTCATAAACAATCAGCCTTCAGCTTCATCCGGCTGCAGGTTGAAAGTAACTGGGGGAATCCAGATTACACCTGCCTGTACAGCGTCAGGGTCCACGGGACGATGGCAAAGACTGGAGGATGTCAGGTAAGTGCGGGGGGATAAGTATGTTGTGTTGAGAGCCTTGAAAATATCAACAAAGAGAATCTGAACGGTAAAACAGGTAGAGATCATTGCAATCAGACCTTTGTTGTTATTTTCTTGGCTCTCTAGGGCGACACGGTGGTGTGGTGGTTAGTACCGTCACGACACAGAGAGGCTCCACTCTGTGTTTGAAACAATCTCACCGTGTTCCTGTGGGTTTTCTCCGGGTGCTCCGGTTTCTCCCACTTATTTAATTAATAAAAATCCTTATTATTGTACCATAACACTAACAGAGTTAATGGGTCTAGTAGTGCTAGTAGTGACACAACATACGAGTATAGGGGCTACAAGGACATTTGGGATAGTCATTACTGTTTCTACAAAGACAGTAATGACTGTAGTGACTGAACACACAACGGGGGCTCCACCATGTCCATCCCAAACATCCTGGGGTTTCTTGTCCTCCGAAGACTGGAGGATGTCAGGTAATTATGGGAGGTAATTATGTTGTGGAGTTGAGAGTCTTGAAAATATCAACAAAGAGAATCTTTTTCGGTAAAATAGGTAAAGATCATTGCAATCAGACCTTTGTTGTTATTTTCTTGGCTCTCTAGGGCAACACGGTGGTGCGGTGGTTAGCACCGTCACAGACACAGAGAGAGGCTCCACGTTTTCATTTATCTCTGTGTTTGAAACAATCTCACCGTGTTCGCGTGGGTTTTCTCCGGGTGCTCCCGTTTCCCCCACAAAGAAATATGTCATTAGTTAATTTGATTGGAAAAAACTGAAATAATTATAATTATTATATTAAGATTATATTTATTAATTATTATATTATATTATATTAAGAAATAATTATTATTATTGATATTATAATAATAATAATTCGGAAATTATCATAAGGGGTTTCCCCATATTTTTAATGAGAAAAAATGCCTGAAATTATAATAAATAATAATAAATGATAATAATGATAATAAATCTAAATAATCTTTCAATAAATCAAAACAAATGTAATTTTTTCTACTGTTTCATTCATTCAACATGTTGTGGTCTAAAACATGATGTGTAGTTCTTTGTATACAGTATAAGTCATAGCTCTGTGGAGCCGTCTATTCCAGTAAACCTCAGCAGCAATGATTTTATGAACTTTTTTACAAATAAAATTATTGTCATCAGAGATAAAATTAGTTACCTCCTTCCCACTTCTGGCACTGATATTTCACCCAGTGCAGTAGACTTGGAATCAGCATTAACAGCTGACTTTTATCTGGACAGTTTTTCTCCCATAGATCTCTTATATTTCTCCAGTATTGGCTGCTCTTCATTGGCTTCCAGTAAAATCTAGAATAGAATTCAAAATCCTCCTGCTTGCCTATAAAACCCTTAATGATCAGGCTCCATCATATCTTAAGGAACTCATAGTTCCTTATTATCCTAATAGATCACTTCGATCACAAACTGCTGGTTTACTTGTGGTTACTAGAGTCTCTAAGACCAGAATGGGAGGTAGAGCCGTCAGTTATCAGGCTCCTCTCTTATGGAACCAGCTCCAAGTTTGGGTCCGGGAGGCAGACACCGTTTCTACCTTTAAGGTTAGACTAAAAACTTTCCTTTATGATAAAGCCTATAGTTAAGGATGGTCCAGGCAGGACACGGGCCTGCTTGAACCATCCTTTAGTTAAGCTGTTATAAGATTAGACTGCTGGGGGACTCTGACAATACACTGCTCCTCTCTGTCCCTCACTCCTCACGTCTCTTTCTCTCCCTCACACTTCATGTCCTGATATTTATATTTATATTACAATATATTACATATTTTTAACATCATCTGCTCTCTCTCGCTGTTGTGTCTCCCCCTACCCCTTTCTCTTTTACAGGAAGTTTTGACTCCAGAGCTGTTGGACTCCAATTCTTTGACGACATCATCATTTTACTTTAACAACTACTTGTAACCATCTACTCTCTACTGTCTCTTCCTGGTCCCCCCCCCCCCCCTGTCCTCCTCCCTCTCTTTCCTCTGTCTCTTCTCTTTTCCCTGTTTTCATTTCACTCCAACCGGTCGAGGCAGATGACCGTCCACTCTGAGTCTGGTTCTGCTGGAGGTTTCTTCCTGTTAAAAGGGAGTTTTTCCTCTCCATTGTCGCCAAGCGCTTGCTCATTGTGGAAATGTTGGGTTTCTCTATGTAAAGTGCCTTGAGATAAATGTTTTTATGACCTGGCGCTATATAAATAAAATAAATTGAATTGAATTGAATTGAATTGAATATAAAATGTCTCTTTTCTCTTCTTTCTTTTCATGGTTGTTCACTCTGAACCTGCTCACCGTGGAAACTGTTCCCTTTTTCTATTCTATAACATTGTAAACTACTATGAAATAAATAATATTCTTATGTAACTCAAAACATATTTTTATCAAATATAGTTATATGAAACATACAATATAAATTCCTATTAATGGCTCTTACAGTCATAAAACATTTAATTCCTTATTGTTAAGTGCGTTAATTTAAAAAACCACTAGGTGGGATGCACTTGTGTTTAGACACAATCTAGGTATGTGACTCAGGTTCTTGCTCTTATTATGAGACGTCAGGTGTAGAGGTAATGGTTTTTCTGACCGACCCGTCTAGGACAAGCTAAGCTAACTGTGAGCTTCTTAGATTGCTTTTTGTTGGAAGTTTATTTTTGTATTCTGAAATATTTTATTATTAAACATAAAAAAGAGGAATTCTGAGTTTTTGGATTTGTCGCGTCAGACTGGTTGCTGAACACCTGCTCCATTAGTGGCACATAAAAAGAAGAAAGAGTGCCACTTACATAAAGTCAGAAAAACTCTACTTCACTGGAAGAAGACACGCAACGAATTCACCCGAGGAGCGTGAAAAAGGATTACTTACTGTAGTGGCCATTTGTCCAGAAAAAACAAATTAAACTTTAAACCAAACATAATCAAAAGGCCACTGATGCACCATGGTGATGTGGTTTGACGCAGGCAAAAGAAGATAAATGTCCAATCCTGATTCTTGCGTTTTGTTATGATTTATTTCAAAATAAATAAAGCAAACAAAATCATGGCTGCTGGTGCCTCCTTTGCACTGGTAAAAAACCATATGCCCACCCAGGTGCATGCTGGTCCTCAAAGTGCCTACCTACCTAAGTAACTTCAGCTGCCCACAGTGTGACCCAATTACCAAAAAATAAACACAAATATTAACTTTACAAATCTAAATATCCTAAACAAATAACCAACAAAGAATATTAAAAACTCTAATCTAAATAAAACAAACGCTTGTTAATCAAAGTTACTCATAATTAGCAAATTAAATTTACAACTAAAACCAAAAACAAAGACTAACTAGAGGCCAAATGACACCAAATTGATCGGGCCTGCTCAGGATGGGTTCAGGAGTCTGTACAGTGAGTTTGATTAAGATAGACTGAGGTTTTGCTGAGATTTTAACGTGCTTTCTGTTTGGCGGCTTCACCGCTGAATTTGATTCACGTGTTGGACAAAGGCTTTGGTAGAAAAATCAAATCATGTCTGGCTTTTGCCAGGCATGACAAAAGTAGAAATCCAAAGCCATCAAGAGAAACAAGCAAAAACACCTTTTTTTTTGCTAATTATAGCGTCCCCTAGAGGCCAAATGGCACCAAATTGATTGGGCTTACTCAAGACATGATTCTTAATCTGTACAGTGAGTTTGATCAAGAGGGATTGAGAATTTGCTGAAGTACGAACAAACTTCCTGTTTGGCGGCTTAGCCACTGATTTCGATTGGCTGTGGCAGACAAACGCTTTGCTACAAAAATAAAATCATGTGAGGCTTTTGTCAGCTAGGTCTGAAAATCATTTGTGCCGAGTTTCGTGACCATCGGACAGAATTTGAGTCCTGTGAAGAGTTAAGTTTTATTTTTGATAAAATCAAATATGGCAGCCAGTTTTTATGATTTTGTAAAAACTTTGCATTGACCATTGATGGGTCAAATCACTGTGTCAGCAGTCATGACAATTGAGTGGCCAAATGGCACCAAATTGATTTCGGATGCTCAAGATGAGGTTTTGGGACTGCCCATTAAGTTTGATTAAGATATCTCAAACTATTGCAGAGATATGAGGTAACTTCCTGTTTGGCGGCTTCGCCGCTGATTTTGATTGGCTGTTGCTATCGAACGGTTGACATCTGTAAAAATCTGAATACAATCTTTATGAAGGTTGGTCTGAAGATCATGTGTGCCAAGTTTCAGGCCGATTGGTGGCTTCGCTGCTTCGCAGCTTGGCCACCAAATGAAATTTCAGAACACTAGTTTCACCACGTAGAAAAAAGTCATAGTAAGGTTAGGCCTGAATTTTCACCCTGAAGCTAGTTCAAGATGCATGACACGTAGCAAAATGTTTAATTCAACAGATACAGAGGTTACATGATGCAAGCCTTACGACTTCAGCAGCTGAGAAGGTTATTCAGTGTGACATTAAATAAGCCTAACTCATAGACATAAGCTTAAACATTTCCGTACTTTCTTACCAACCTTTACATATATACCACAAATGTATCTTCTCATCCTCCACTGAGGCAGAGAGAAAACACCACTGGCTCATTTATACATGACTTGGGTAGAAGCCATTATGCACCTGCTTTTTAAATTGTCAGGGGTTAAAGTAGTTGGTACTGATTGGGTAAGTCCTTGATCATGCCTACCAAATAGGAGAAAACTACCTTGGAAGCCTGCAAATTGTTGAACAATGTTGCAACCAAACAATAGGTTTGATTGTTATTCAATCAGAAGACCGTATCAAAACATGGTGTCACTGAATTTGCCCCTGCTTTTTGACCTTAAAGTTGTTCTGTTGTATGTTTTTTTCCATTTCTCATAGTAGTTGTCAAAATGACCTGCCCAGCAAACTCATGATGGATGGATGGATAGATGGATGGATGGATGGATGGATGGATGGATGGATGGATGGATGGATGGATGGATGGATGGATGGATGGATGGATGGATGGATGGATGGATAGATACTTGGTTTGTCACCAAGTAGAAGCACAAATAATCTAGCATTGTGGTTAGAAGTTTAAGATCCAGCTCAGTTTGTTTTATCTATTTTTTTCTTTATATAAATCACATCTGAGCTAAATATTAACATGTATTCCCATACGAAATTTTTAAGAGCACTCTAAATAACCAACTAGCAGTTTCACTTCCACGTTTGCTTAAAAAACTTTCAAAAAAATTCACCAACAGTTTTATGTTTTAGTGCAAACACAGCAAATGTTGCAGGGGCACCTGAGTCTGGGATCTGAGAGAAACAGGTGTCTCTAAAGTGCCCATAGGTGTGAATAAAATGAGATAGATTGACAATGTGTCGAGGATGTACCCCGCTCTTGCCCGCAGTCAGCTGGCCGGATGGATGGATGGATGGATGGATGGATGTCATTTAGTCACCTGCTCAAATCTACTGAAAAAACCTACTGAAAGATGGGGAGAGAGAACAAAAATACAAGCACAACACAGAAATGCCCCAGCTCAGGTTCGATTCAAGACTGTAACTGCTGTAACGAGACAGTGTTAACCACTGCACCACTGTTCTGCTCCATGCAATGATTACAATTTGATTAAGTTTGCAAGAGTACCATGACTTGAGCGAATATTATTTTCCAGCAATTTAGTCATCCAAAATATACAGTGAAAGCAACACACAAACGGTTTAAAGACAACAAGATGAATGTTCTGGAGTGACCAAGAAAAAGACCAGACCACAAGCTGTGGCTCAACTTTAAAATGATTGATCACTGCTGATTCATGCTCAAATTGAGAGAGCTTTAAGAATTTTGCACAGAAGACTGGAGTAAAAATTCAGTATTCAAATGTGCAAGTCTGATTGAGACCTATTCAAACAGACTGAGACCAAGTCAAATGAATAATGTGAATATTTATGCAATCACTTAATTATTTGATATTACTTTGTAGAAATCTGTTTTTACTTTGACATGAACATTTTTTTTTGTAAAGACAAATTCTAATCAATCAATTCAAAATCAATAAAAGTGGAAACAGTTTTGATATGCATTGTATGATGGGAGCCAGTTCTATTTTTTGTAGGGGCTTTAGAAGGCAGGATCTTTCCCAAGCAAGTTATATATTTTAGAGACTGAAAAGGAGACACATATCTGACAGATGTCAACAGAATGGTGCAGCAATACAGAAGACAATGCAGAGGAGGTCAAAATAGACAGCTCAGATGTCATGACCTTTGACAACAGATCAAAACATGGATGGCTACCCAAAAGTGCAGGTTAGAATATGAACCATACCACATTCATGTACATTTATTGTAAAATACTTAAACTGAAATAGCAGTTGGAGTAATGAGAAAAAGGCTATGATGAACACATAGGGATTGATAGTTACCTCTATGTGTTGCTTGTTTATGGTTTTCATTTCCTTGTGATGTTGATAATGTGTGGTTCAGGCCGGTGGACTGGAGCTGCTGACATGTGTCTGGGACTCCTGCTGATCGTGATCTTGGGCTTGGTGGCTTGGAGTAAGTACAACAACCCTGCCCCATCAAAATCATCAGTATTCAGTTTATACCATGAGAGCAGAAATTAAATTTTTAAAAGAGCTTTTAAAAAACAAATCTGCATCCAAAATAATTCACATGTTTTTCTATTTTACTCGAAAATACCTTTTTGCAGATGTCAGTGCTATCAGTCAGTGGGACAAACTTCAAGTTTGTCTGATAGAGTCAGAGCACCTTGTTAATAATCTGACAGAAGACAGAGATGCCCTGAGAGACGAGTGAGACCACCTGAAGTCAAATTTCAGCAGCCTGACAAAAGACATGGCGGCACTGCAGAGCCAATACAACATTATGGCTGCAAGTTGAGGTAAGTTAGTAGACGACATAAGACAGCTGAAGGAAAGCAAAGCATGTAAGAAGTGTACTGGTTTTGAAGTTTTGATCATCAGACTATGTTAAGCATTTTGCTGTGAATCAATTACAAGTCTTTGTTGCTGATATATTGAGTTCTTCTGAATAATAATGTTCTGTCTGTTTAATGCTACTTAGAAATACTTAATACCTTTGAAGAACAAAAAAGAAAAATCACTGTTTCAATGTATGTGAGGTACATGATGAGAGGTGCATTTACATCTGGTATTTACATATGTGGTATCACTAAACATCACTAAATGATGACAGTGGTTTCAAAATCAACACAGCTAAAATTTATGCTTTCTCTAGGCGTATCTTGCCCACAACGATGGATTGAACAATAACTGCTACTCTCCCTCTGACAAAGGAGCAACTAAAACCTGGGATTACAGCAGAGCAGACTGTCTCAAGAAAGGAGCAGATCTGGCGATTCTGACCACAAAAGATGAGGTGGATTTTGTTGTCAAAATTTCCTCCTACCCCTGGATTGGTCCGTCTGATAAACAAGAAGAGGGTAAGTGGAAGTGGGTGGATGGGACTGACGTGGACTGGAAATTCTCAGTAAGCGCGGAGCCCAGTGGTAATACAGCAGAGAATTGTGGGCATATCACTACTACAAAAGGGGAATGGGAAAGACTTATCATGTGATTGGCAAAGGGCATGTATTTGTGAGTATTAAGGTCTGCAAGTTTTACATTGTATGATGCAAAACAGAGACAGAACTTACAATGTGTATAACAAACAAGTCTAACTTTAAATATCCACAACAAAATATACAGATTATGCACAATATCACTTATTAATATTTTGTACCTATTTATGTTGTTCAAAAGTGGCTTCTGGGTTTTCTTATACTGCTTCTTGAATAAAAAATAAAATAAAAAAAAAAAAAAAAAAAAAAAAGAGATGCACTGTACTGCCTGTGTTGCCTATTATTGAGAACGTACACTTCCCAAAACCAAACTGACTCATCCCTCACTCATTCCCTTATATGCAAGATAATCAGATTTTTTTGTTGTTGTTGTTGCTTTTTAAAAAAAAAAAAAAAAAAAAAAAAACAGTACGTGAAGTAAAAGTGTAGTTATATGGGTTGTATTGATTCTAAATGCCACACCAAGCTGAACCAAGCCCAGCGGCCCCTCAGGGGTTATATCAACACTGTTTCACATAAACCAAACCTTAGATAAACATTAACTGTGTCCTAGCACCGGACACTGCCCTTACCAACAACAGAGCAGTTTACCATTGGGTAAAAAGAAGTTCCCTAAATCCTGAATGTTTTAGTACCAAGATTTGTTGGATCAGTCTAGAAATCAAACTCTCTTCTCTCCTTAACTGGCCCTTAAACTAATATTTACTTTTTAAATCTCACTGCGAATGACAACCTCTACAAACACCATTGTTTCTCAGCCCTCGTTTCTTTTCTAACAGGAATCAATAACAGTCTAGTTAACTCATGTCTCCAATCATTTGCTTTGGCCTTTCACCAGGGCTGAACGGCTGGTGTTTGTTGCTCTCTGTCCACACAAGAGGGAGGCAAGTGCCCCAACACTGACTTAATCAGTGAGAGTAAAAACTGCTGCATTCACTTGCTGTCCACAAGACCAGTACAAAGGTTTAGTCATAAAGAATTAAGACTAAAGATAAACTTGGGGTGACATGTAAACAAAAGAGACAAAAAAGCATATTCACACTGCCAAAACAGAAATTTATTAGCATGCCATAACCATTATCCAACCTGTTTATATCAATAAATACATGAAGAAATGGGCTCTGTTGTTATGGCAACAGATTGTGGGCAATATTAATTTCCCAGCCTCTTTTTGTGCTGCAATAGAAATAGAAATAGAATATATTCAGTCAGAATTCAGCAGAATGTCAGAAAATGAAAATACAATTGAGAAATATTTAGAATAGCGTGTGTTTATAATATTTCATACAGTATATACAACCACATATGTATTAAGCAGTAATAAGACATCTGACTAATGTTTGAGTGTCTGACACCTGAGGCTTAGTTAAATTACTTTCATTGTCCATATATACATCTGCTCAAAGACTAAATCTGCTGGTTATTATCTCGCAAAAAAAAAAAAAAAATAATATTGCCTATTTTTAATTTTTTTTAATTTGATTTATTTTAATTTAATTTAATATAAATTCTAGGTTAGATTTAACAAGTGGAAACCATTTCAGTAGAGACACTGTTCTTGCAGGAGCTTGGGTGAGGTCATTGAACGCACCAGCGGTTACTAAGGGAGTGGCCGCCGCACCTGTCCGACCTGTTCTGAGGTGGAGGTAGAGGAGACAGGGAGGGGGACACATGACTCCAGAGGAATTTCCCCCGTTGCTCTCGCTCTTTGTTTAACGGACTCTTCCCTCTCTCGCTCCCTCTCTCTGTTTTTTTTTTTTTTTAGTGGGGAGACAGAGGGTGAGAGGCAGAGGAGGGGGAGACAGAGAGAAGAGACAGGGTGACATGGAGACGTCGGAACCAGCCGCTAACCCCGCTGCCACCTCGTTCCCAGTGCCAACTATTTCTCTACCTTTGGGACTGGAAGTACTGAGGACTTTATCTGGGGCCTTAGTCTGTTTAGAAATAGTGAGTATCTATTGTTTTTTTTTTTAATCCAAAAAAAATATTCAACTGTATGTTACATAAGATTTGCATTCAATGTATCAAATGTAGAGGTCTGCTCTAACCTGTTGTTAGTATTTCTTTATTAATAATTGACGACCTTCTGTCGGCCACTATCCAGTCAGACACAGTCTTTACTCTGTGATAGTTCAGTGTGAACGTTGCCAACACAGAAAACCATTACCTCAGGCTGGGGTTATTGCCCAGAGGCTATAAGTTAGGTCCTTAAGATATAAAATGTCTTTTTAGCATCTCCATCATTCATAAGTCGTGTAGTGGTTTGACCTGTAGCAGCTCAGTCCCTGCAAGGTGACTTCTACACTGCTTGAAGTTCTTTATTTATCTGACTGACTGTTATCTTTAGGCCTATTTGCAGCCGAGGGCCCGTGTAAACAGGCCTCCAGCTAGAAAGGGTCATTGAAACGCTGAGATGTATCTGATGTTAGAGCCGTGGCCTTTCACTGGTTATTCTGTATAGTTCATTGCCTTTAAATTGCGAATTTAATGTTCTATAAAGACATATTTGTTAACACTTAATCAGCTGTTATCTTTGTGTTTACCTTCTCGCCCTTAGATAAACCATATCACAGATCAGATCAGCTGCCCTGACAAGCTTTCTCTTCTCAAGATAAACCCAGTGTACTTGTACTCATATGGCCTAACATTAGTTAAAATTGCACCATATTTCCCACCCAGTTCCTTGAAAATGAGGAGTATTAATGCTGAAAAAAGCAGATGCACTGCATAATTAAGGACAAATCGTTTCATGTTAAATACAGTTTTACTGTCGTTGTCTTAAAATTCACAATTAGAGCTCTAATTATAACTCAGATTAAGATTTAAGAGCTCACAGTCTGAATGCCTGTGGGGAAATAAACTGATAGTATTAAATTATTATTAAAGAGAGCACCGGTATAATTGTATAGTATGGGGAAGAGGTGTAAGTATGATTCATAGAAATTGGAACTGCAAGAGAGAAAGTTCGACATACGCATCCTTAATTATAATACATATCTTTGTTACGACACAATTACGTCAATTGTGACCTATACCTGTGTGTGTTTGTATCCCCAGTTTTTTGGCGGGTTAGTATGGATCCTGGTGGCGTCCTCCAATGTGCCCGTGCCTCTGCTGCAGGGCTGGGTGATGTTTGTCTCCCTCATTACCTTCTTCATTTCCTGTACCTACCTCACCCTCCTCCTCACCGGCCTGGCTAACCGCATCACCACTGACTGGAACTTCTTGGTAAGCTTTAGATAAATGAGCTGATCGATCAATCAGTTAGTCAAACTATAGATCTAAAGCAGTATGAGATAATAAGTCCATTCCTTGAAACTGAAGATGGCTGGCTGTGTTTGACATTGTTGCTGTGGCAGCAAATGTTGTTTGGTTCATAAAAGTCAAGAGATCTGGACATATCAGTCTTATGGCAGCCGCAGCGTTTAAGTTGTTCTATGAGCTGTCTACTTAAGAACAGCTCTGAGGAAGTTAACCAACCATTTGTACCAAGGCACATGAGTTTAATACAGTAGTATAATATATAGAATAAGCACTGGCTTTATGTATTGTTTATTATTCTTTTTAGTGTGCTTTAAAAAGCACACTGTGTCACTGAAAACAAAATCCAAATCTCATACACAGGCCCACTGTCTTTGTACTTTTATTATCATAGACAATTACTACACAATTAACTAGAGACAATCAGAACAGGTGTTCAGCAGTACATTTACTCAGTAACTCAAATGATTTTGAATTTCTCACACTGAGGTAGCTCACTGACTCATTAGTTCTCAAATATTAGAAGTTATATCTCCTCACCTTAAAATGACTCCACATTTTAAAGATTTGAAACAAGAAGACTGGTTAAACAGGACTGGTTAGGTGCTGCGTCGACCACAGACGAGTTGTTGTTGTTATGACAAATGTGTGACACATCAGGTTGTTTGAAGGACTTCGGCTAGTTGTGATTCAGAGCCTAAACATAATCTATCAGAATAATACAACAAACTCACTAAAACCCATACAACTGTGGTGTTTTCTTCTTAGTCAGTGAGGTTAGGACTTCTTCTGGGAACTGGAAATACACACATCTACCAACCCAGCTATAATTAAACTGAGCACAGCCCTGTTTCTGTATAAAAAGGGTCATGTGGAGGACGTAACTGGTGACTGTAGCGTGTATCAACACTTCATGCTTCAGTGGAAACCAGCACATTTAGGCTGGTTTCCTAATCTAGAAGTCAGATATAATAATGAGGCTACGCCACAGACAGGTGAATTACAAAAAACAACTGAAACTTGTGTCATGTTCTCATGTCATGTCACCTCAAAGGACTTGGTGTAAAAGTCTGGGCTCTCAGACAGAGCCAGTCTTTCCTCAGACCCAGCTCCCAGGAGCGGCTTGTCGTGTGGGGGTTTGTTTGTTTTCAGCCGAACAATGAGCGACATGGATGATGATCTCACACCAAAGAGCAACAAAGGCCCGACTGTAGTCCCGCCAGGCCTCACAGAGTCGACAACACAAACTCTCATTAACCTTCTCTTACTCTCTGGCACGCCCTCACTCTCTTTTTTCCGTCTTCCCCTGTTTCTTTACACCCTGCCATGCGCTTTTATATTTTCTTCTTCACACCATATTCTTTTATGTCATATGAAAGTGCAGGAAGCTGCTACGACCAGCTCAGCCATTGTCTGATAATCATCCAATGGGATGAGACTCACGTGTTCATCGTTCTTTGATCTAACTGGATAAAACTTTGTCCTCCATCATGGAATTTCACAGTTGTACAGCAAGTTTACAAAAATCTTTCACTTTTGTTCTGTGGCTATTTACAGTTGAAACCTGAAACTGTTTCTGTAGTTATTTCTCATGCATGTACTCTTCTTCGTCTTCTTTTTCTTTTCAGGATGTGCTTTATCATTTCATGGCTCTGCTTTTCTACTTTGCTGCCTTCGTGTTGGAGGCAGCAACGACGGCAGCGAACGGCGGTGCCAACATCAAGCTGCTGCCTAACAGCACTGAAACCGTCATGTGTATAACCTACCCTCGTGGCAACATATTCACTGTCCTGGATGACAAGCAATACAGTATTAATGTGGCAGCCACGGTGAGTGCTGTATATCTTAAATTAGAGCTGTCATGGTGATGTAGAGCACCTCCCCAGCTGTCTGAATGGTGATGAAGCCATTGTGTGATGTTTATGGTGCCTTTTAAATCTAAAAAATCGATTGGTGCAGCAGACTTCACACTTTTCAAAGTAATAGTTCTTATGAAAGCATTTATCCAGTCTGGACAATGAACCCTGCTCATATACCTATAGCTATGATAGCTACTCTCTCCAACTGCTACTATTTTGTGGAGGTTTTGATGTGAAAGAGCAAATTTGGTCAATTCACACAGAAAAGTTCAGATTATGATTTTTATAAAAATGATTTTGCCATTTATTAAGTAAATACAAAATGTTTCTGGATTGTTGCTTTGTTTCATACCTAACATATTGTTTTTTTTTTTACTCTTTATGTCCCAGATATTTGCATTTGTGGTGACACTATGCTACGGCTGCAGTATGGTGATGGGCTTCAAGAGGTGGAGGATGTGACCAACAGGTGGAAAAACAACATTAACAAACTTTAAAAGTGCTTCATAACTTTTAGCAATGTATTGAAACATCACAAAGAATCCAAAGTTCCATATAGAGCACTGCTACTCAGTCGAAGTCAGTGCAAAATCGTATTATTTTCCTGATAGGAAACATCTGTCAGCAAACGATCACAGTGACGGACAATTATATTCCTTCAGGAATTCATCTTCCGAGACAGTGAAATGATTGATTTGAAGTTGGTTCAGTTCTGACTCTGAGAGGTTTTCTGAGAAAGTGTTAGAAAATAGCAGTTGTTGTCCAGGTAGCACTGTACCACTGTTTTTTCTTTTATTTTGCTTTGCCAGGAAAATCTAAGTGAAGGGAAAGTCTTGCATTTCAAGGCTAAACAGGGTAATTTTATAAGATGTAAGTGATGCATCTGACAGTTATGGTTTTGTTTTGTTTTCTTACCCATTTTGTAATCACACAGATATTATTATTATTATTGTTGTTGTCCCATTTCCTGAATCAAATCCTCACTGGAGGAAATATTTCACATTTCCATTACCACAAAAACACATCTACATGTGTGTTGCTAAAGGATGGAGCAGTTTTTAAAGGATGAAATTTTACTGTCCTCTGGTTAGTTTGGTGCTAAGGAGCTGCAGACTCACTCGACATTTAACACATGTGTTTTTACATTTTTTATAAGGCCATTATTTAAAATGTGAGTTTATCTGATATTGGAATTTCAAACTTTTCATCACTTGTAACGAGCACTTAAATTTTCTCGATATATCCGGAATGATTGTTCTTCTTGTTGCACTACTCAGTCGATATTTATGTGTTACTGTTTAAACGTTGTGAGTGCTGCCTCGTGTGGCTAACTCCAATAACTTGGGTTTGAAATCATTCAGTCTGTTGAGTTTTATTACAAAAATAATCATTTAATCTGAGCATCAATGAAAAATACTTTTGTCATCTGTTATACTTCAAACAGTGATCAGTGGTTTGTTTGAAAACATAGTTTATAGTATAAGTTTAGTGTTTGACCACTATATTGAAAAATCACTAAATTGTCCAAATCAATAACCATCTTACTTGTGACATGATTTGTTAGTTGTATTTATAAAAAGCTTTTGATAGGCAATTAAAATGTTAATAATTTAAAATAGTCATAAAAATGAAGAATCCTTGATTGAGTTTGACATGTGCTGTTTTGTGACTTTTTAATTTTGTTTCAGAAACTACAGAAATAAATGTTCTGAAGACAAAAATAAGTTTTGTTAGAGATCCAGTCTGTCACAGTGTCATTTCTGATGTTACCACTAGGAGCTGCCAATGGGAACAAAATTTAATCTTAAACATGTGAGCTCCTTCTCCTTTTCTTTTTTTTACATGGACGCAGGGTGAAATAGGCTGAGAAAGTGATTTTGACTTGATAAGTATTGTTTGCCTTATTCATTTATGTTTAAGACAATGTCAAGTTATGGCATCTAGAAAATTCGACAGGGAGTCGCCGCCAGTGTTCCCTACTGACCAGCTGCCACTGGAGTTTGCATACACTCCCTGTGTCTGCTTGAGTTTTCTCTGTGCAGTCTGGCTTCCTTTCACAGTCTAAAGGAGGGTGTACCCCACCCTCACCCACAGTCAACTGGGATCAGATCCAGCCTCCTTGAAACCTCAACGGGATAGGTGGTGTAGAAAATGGATGGATGGATAAAAATAAAGCTTTTTACCATGAAGGATCTGTTGTAGTTTACGGGAACCAAATGACGCTGATGTTAACCACACTAGTCAATGTGGGCCAAACTACTACTTCCTGCAATCAGGGGAGCTGCTGATGGGTAACATGATGTGGTTACCAGTTTTAGGCCACAGGCAGGCTGTGGCTGTGCAGGGGTCTAAAGACGGATATTGAAATATTAAAGCCAGGAATCTTTGACAGAATTCCCAGTTTTATGTCAGGAAACCACTGGTTTAGTTGTATTTATCTGTTCATTATCTGATTAGTCATTCAGTCTGTACAAGGAAACTCAAAGTTATGAGGACGAAAGTGATAAAAGATGAAAAGCAGCAGATCTTTATTTTGACATGGTGAAAACTGCAAGCATTTCCCTAAAAAAAAACTTTCTGTTGATAGACTAATCCACTGGTTGTTTCATTCTTTAACCAGCAGCATATTTCACCAAGTCTGATTATATAATTATATAAAACTTCTATCTTATGTCAACACTGGTTTTCTTGGGGATTTCGTGGTTTCATTGGGAACGTCCAAAGATCACTCTGGAGACAAGCAAGGACAAACTAACATCAGTTATGTGGATTATTCACATATTTGATGACAGCACCCTCGTTGAACGAGGATGGATGGTCGAGGATGGAGCTTCCTCATCAAAAAATCTCAGCAAGGGATTTTCTGTCTGTGCCACTTGAGAAAATTCAACCTGTCAGTAGCAATATTGGTGCACTTCTACGCCATCTGCTGTCAGTGGTAAGGATAAGCGCAGACTTCAGCATATATCAGCGATTGGCTGCAATCTACTCTCCTCAGGACCCGTAGGCCTCCAGGACAAAGGTAATCATCAATATACATGCAGTGTAATGATTTTATATAGTTTATATAGTTGTCCACCCATAGACAGAGACACCTGCAATCAGGTGGAAGAAAGAATCTGAATTTAATATTTCACAGCATGCTCAGATTAAGTTTGGTACATAATAAAAAAAAAACATGTATTTTCCAGACCAATAAGACTTTGACAGAGATCAGTGCTAAATTAAGAAATCCCTTATAAAACATAGATATAGTACAACATTTAGTAGCAACATTTGCTTTAACAGATTAATAATTTCCTCCTATAAGCGAAATTTTAGATGAAATGAAAATTGAACTTCCCTTAGTGACTTTACTTTGTTATTTTCAATTCAGCCACTAGATGTCCTCAGTTAGCTACCACTTTTTTTCTCAACTTTGCTGCATGAGATTCCTGCCTTTATCCTGTGTTTATACATAAATAACAAAACTTAAGCATCAACAAAAATATTGTTGGTAGTGCTGTATGTCTTATGTCTTATGCACCGTCAGGCAGGTAGAAGTGAGTCACGTGAGTTTTTGGAAAATATCTTAAATTATTCAGTATATTGAGTAGTGTTTTTTTTTTTTTTTTTTTTTTCTATTTTAGCTCTCATCTCTTCTTTGGTAAAATGCTGCAAAGTGAAAAACATCAAGCAACAACACAACTCGTTTCCCTACTGCTCACCTTAGCATAAGAATACATAGTCCACACTCAATAATAGAGGTATACAGGAAGTATTATGAATATTCCTTCAAAATAAAACGAATATTTTTTTAATTAAAGTTGTATCAGGAGCTATGAGAGGAACACGTTTCCTATAATTAATAATAATTAATGTGCTAACTTCTAATCTACATATTGTGATGTAAGTGTAATGTTTTGTTTTATTATAGGCGCACTGATTTAAATTTTAATTTTAATAAATTTTGCCAAGTGTTATTATAAAGTACATAAGCTGAATTTTTTTTTTGTTTGTTTGTTTGTTTGTTTGCTTGTGGAGGTGACGTTTAAAACATCAATGAATTAATTGATTGGACATTTTATTTTGGTGAAAAACAATCAACCGGAAACGCGCGTGTTGTTTACGTTGGGCGGGCGACGCTTGTTTCTCTCGTCTCGTCTCCGGGTCTCAGTGTTGAGAAAGGCGGTGTAGTGTTCACTCCTCACTGTCGGTGTTTACCTGTCGGGACACGGAATAACGTTACCGGCCCGGGGAAAAAAAAAAATCATCGTGGATTATTTTCTAGTTTCAAATATCGGTGAAAGATTATTTCAGCGGTCCAGACATGGGTATGAACGGGACGGCGCGGAGGGGAGAGGGGGGTTTAAATTTCTCTTTTCGTCCCAACAGCGTCTTTTGATTGGAAGTAAAACGGTGCACCAGAGCTGCGTCTTTTGACTTAGACTTAAAGTTGTTGTTCATCACTTGTTAGAAAAACAGGGACTATTTCATATTGGTTAGTTCGTTTTTTTTGTTTGTTTGTTTGTTTTTGTTTTGTAGTTTATACAAAGTGAGGAGAGTTTTTTTTCTTCTTCTTTCTCCTGGAGAGTGGAGGTGGCGGATTGAAAGCGGCTCGCTGAGTCGGGACTGACCAGTGGAGTTGGTCCTGAAAATGGAGGCTGTTATCGAGAAGGAATGCAGCGCGCTCGGAGGACTCTTCCAAACAGTTATCGGAGACATGAAAGTAAGAGAAATTTAACTTAAAAAAACACAAGATATGTTATGTTAACTTTCTAACTAACCAACTAACTCGTTAACTCGACTAGTTAACTCCCACACGTCACGTTTCAAACCTGCAACAGCAAATTAACGAGGTGCATTTTAAGCTAGCAAACTGTAAATGTTAGCTAACTTTATGCTAAATTCAATTAAAATCTACATCAATCATTAAGTGTTTATTTAGAGGTTAACTGGTTAAAGTTGTGGTATCATTTACAACACTGTTTATAATAACAGCCAGTAAAGTGGTTCAGGTCTTTCTATAACTATAACCTGCATTAATTAATTTGGTTGTTATATGATTGTATTTGACTGCATTATGCTCTAGTTTAAAGTGGATGCAGCAGCAGCAGCAGCAGCAATATTGGATAAAACGCTAAATAGGACAGTCATCACATCACATCACAAAAGTGGGGCATCTTATTTTGATATCTCTTGACAGACCTTGGCTGATGAGACAATTAGCAGATTTTCCCCAGCTGTTGTATTTTTTGTGCTTGGAGGAATGCAGAGAATGTAGCTGTCAGGGTAGAAAATAACCCACAGGGTCTGAAGGCTTTGACATGTGTAGGTCAAATGGCCTGCCATCCAGCCATCAGGTCTACTGGAGTCAAAAAAGTTTGTTATGAATACTGCACAGCTATTCAGCACTCGTCAGGACCCACGTCTCAGTTGACTGGGTGGTTCATGGTTTCCACTGTCTCTGAACTACGCTGCCAGTCAACACCAGTGAGAATATGCAAATACTTAGCACATTTGCTTTGCCTTTTACATAAGCCTTTCATATCTTCACTGTGCCATTTTGTTTTATGATGCTACAGATGGGGGTTGTATACTCTTGGACTCTGTGCAAACCTTATGTGTCAACAAGAGTGAGGAATGCAGAGAGAGCTAATTTGCCATTTGGTTGCTGTAGGAGTGTTTGATAACTGCACTGAAGCAAGGAGAGCTGAGACTGATGACCTCTTCTCAGAGACAGAGAGAGAGAGAGAGAGAGAGAGGTAGACTGGGTGCACAGAGATGGATAAGACATGCAAAGAAAGGGGGGGTAACAGTGATGTAAGGGAGACCAAGAGACTCAGGAATTGAGGAGAGAGAATGAGGTACAGTAGGTAGACAGATGGTCGCTGGGTGTAATGTTTGACAGCATAACATGACATTCCTCAGGTCCCTGACAGTAGTAGCACATCAGTGACAAACATGTGCCCATCGTCTGTACTCATCACTTCATAATGTTCTGTCTTACCACCGCTTGAGTTTCCTCTTGTCGATGCATCAGGCCACTTGTTCTCTGTGATAGCGTTGATAAAAAGACTCTTCAACTATTTTCAGACCAGGACCTGGATCGGGTAAATTTAGAGTCCCACTGGGAACCAGGCTCATTATGCCGTAGTATTAGTGTTGTGTGGGGATCTTTCCAAAGAGGCCTGTGACCCATTTTGCAATGCAACACACGCAGGACATGATGGTAATGTCTGTTGTCCCATTAATAGATCGCACGGTTTTAAATAAGTTAGCATAAGTTAGCCAGCTGTTTAGTAATATTTGGAAGTGATTAGTTTTTACATCTTACTCTTTATTTAGATTGAACCATAAGTCTTTCTGTTACAAACAACCCTGATAAACTAATTTTCTTCCTCTATCATAAATTCTGAGATTCCCCCAGGTCTACTGGCAATAGTATGGGAAAAAAAAACATGTTTATGAGGTGACATAACTGGGTTATATATATGGGAAAGTGTAAATCAGGTAGTTCTGTTTAGCCCCGCAGACAAGGTGAGGCATTAGCATGGCTTTACATTGGCTGAATGTGACATAACTGTGGGAATATTGAAATCTGCTGTGATGATTGTGTCATTCATGTCTCTATCTCTTTTTTTCCTCCCTCTTACAGAGCAGCTACCCTATTTGGGAGGACTTTATCACCAAGGCTGGCAAACTGCAGTCGCAGCTCAGGTGAGGGTGCCTCTTTATGGACGTACAACATTCATATCTATATGTATAAGTGTGCTGCTCACACACACACAGAGTGAATTATTACTGTAACAGTTACATAACCTCCCCTTTGCCCTATGTTGACCCCATTAGACACTAAGAAATCTCATTATATCAACTGATTTGAGGCCTTTACATTAGATGTCAGTGCCAATATTCTTCCCATGAAGTTTTAAATGACCACGTGTCTTAAGACTAACAAGCATTGACAGTTTATACAAAAGACTGAAGTCTTGACAATACTGCTGAAAGGTCAATATGTGTCGTTTTTCCTCATGTAGTCTCCTTTAAGCCTCATTTAATTTGTCTTTCTGTTGCTGTAAATTTACACACCCCCTGCTAAAAATGATTCCAAGTCTTGTGTTAACAATAGATGTCAATCCCAACCACCTCTCCTAGTTGGTTTTAAGTGGCCACGTGTCAGGAGACAAACAATATATGACAGCTGAAATAATAGCTTATTGTCGAGCTCTTACTGTAAATACAGATGTCCTGTGGTCTAAATTATTTTTTGATTAACAATGCATGGCAGTTTTCTAGCCATTTTAGTGTCCACGTGTCTACAGATAGACTAAGACTGACAGTTGTATAAAGGCTCAAGGAATTAACAATACTCTCCAGGGGCCACTCAGTGTCCCATTCTTCCATTTTCTAAGTATCAAGTCTGATTAATGGTGATATGTTATTCAAGTGTCTCCATCATTCAGGGGTTAAATATGTGACCCTGCCATGCTAAAGCTCAGGGGAGTATTTGTAGCCTTGTTGCTAATGACTGGCTGTTTAACAGTAGGAGTTCTGTGTGTCTAGTGTGCTGGTGAGAAGGTGAGTTGAAGCTACAGTGTCTCAGGGAGATGTTTTCTCCAGACTTTGTAGGTTTGTGGCAGCTTCATGGTGAAGATGCTTGTGGAAACTTTGTCTTTAGACCAATACATTAATATGCTGTAATATATAATCATTGTCCCATATTTTTCCCATTAGTTTTATAGCATTACACCGCTTTCTTATTCTATCACTATTACTCAAGTGATGGTCCCAGAGAAAACCATTCGCATCATGGTGTCATTCATAGAAAGGCGACCATATTCAGCCATTGCGGTGTGATTAAGCTTGGCCTACGCCCTGCTCCAGGCTGCAGTGGTTATGGCATATGGCTGCCTGTAAAGATGCCCTTGTTGCTCGAGCACTAATAAGAGTGCACTATCTGGGTTTGCTTGTGATGACCTACAAATTAGACTTTTCCCTGTCTGCTTTAAAGCTGGTCCCCTACAACTACAAAAGTTGGCCAAACTGGCCAGAATAGCGTAACCCCCCTACCCCACCCCACGACCTCTGTAATCATTTTGCAGACTGGACTACAGAGGAGCACACACACATATACACAGTAAAACACAAACACACCCACCTTCCCCCCTCGGCCTGGATAAGTGACTAGCCAGCAGTGGGAGCAGCATATGTCTGTTTGCATAATGACGTCCTAAGGCAGGCTACTCTGTAATTTAGCCCCTCTGCTCTCCTCTCACAAAGCAAGTAGGAAATCAACCAATTACAGTGTTTGGGCTTTTCTGTCATCTTTTGGTCCAAATATCGTGTTTTTTTTTCTGGCCATTTTGGTTTTAAGCAACCATCACACACATGTATACACATGCACACACACCCATACACTCATATACATTCATGCAGACTTTGAAGAAAGTGGGCAGGGTGGAATATAGACTGGTTGATTTCTAATCAGAGTCCTCTTTTAACTTGTCAGTCTTTGGGCTGTTTGGTGGGTTATGGTTGATGCAGCTGTGTCAGAGGGTCTAAGCTCTGAAGAAAAAGACCAACTCAAAACTTCAAATTCAGTTTTATATTTGTGCTTAAGAAGAAGGCCACAAGCGTAAGTATTTAATGGACTGACAGATAAACTGAGTTCATACATATAAAAATCTCCACACTCATATTACTATCTCCTGTCATTCTTGGTATGTTCTGCCTGAAATACAACCTCTTTCTATGATTCGCATTAACTACAGTCACATTCCAGTTTCTGTTGAACTAAGAATAGATGGGTTGAATGTATCATTGTCAGAAAGAGCACTCTGCTGTACTACGCTGGGGTCTGTGGGGAGTTTAGATTGGCTTGGCCGAGGCCTTGCGGAATAGATATGTTAAAGTCGTTTGTCTTGACTCCTGGACAGGGGCGTTTGCAGATTTTAAGGCCAATGGTAGCAGTCTTGTAGTAAAAAGTTTTTTTTTCCATTATTATTATTATTATTATTTTTTGCAGCCACATAAGTCTTAAGGAGCTCTGGCTCTGTGTCAGGAAATAAAATTAAAACCTGATTATTCTGGCTTTATAAATTAGTATTAATAGCTTTTTTTTTTAAAAAAATTACCCACTTTCCAGAAAATGTTAAAATTTTCACATTCAGTGTTGCAATTTTTTTCAGTGCCGCTGTTTAAACAAATCTCTGAGTGTAAAACTATGACTCTTTCCTTTCATAGTCCCGACAGTAGTTACAAGTGTAGTGAATGGATAAACCAGTTTAATAGTTTCCCTTGTAAAAGCAGGGAACAGATTACAACAGATGATCATTACTAGTAATTGTAAACTACTGCACACTGTACTTCAGTGCACTGGCTCCACTGACACTAAAAGCAGGTTTCAGCTAAAACCACTTCCCACACAAACCTGTTTTGGATTAATAAGTTAAAACCTGACTGAACAAGACTTTGTGTACAGTATGATCCATGCACCAGTGTGTACAATGTTATAAATTAGTGGAGGCAGATATCAGGAGGAGGTTCCTCTGGAGCCCACACAGGGCTGGAAATAGAAAGGAATCTGAGTGTGCCTGTGCGTACGTTTCTTTTTTTACTCGCAGGACACACCCCTGGATCTTCTGGTCAGCCATACAACAACACAGCACTCATTGGCACACACATTGTATGTTTTTTGTGTCATTTAAAAAAAATGATTCTAACAACTATGACAGTCTCAACAGATAAAATGTTGTAAAAAATACTTTGCGATTAAGATTAAGTTTCATTTCCTGCTATTCTAAAACGCGTGTCTGAAATTAGTTACTCCACTGACTCACAAAGGATACTTAAAATAGCATCAAAATCTTCTTTCAGTCTTTTCAAAACCCAGTATCAGCATTACCCATGATGAAATGTGACCTCTGGCAGTCTGGTTGGAAGGGTTTTGGTGTTGATGGTAGTAGCAAATAATGTGGCCTCAAGCAAGGATGACGAGTGGGCCACAGAAACACAGTGACACCTCTTTCTAACACCACAAGCTTAGATTACTTTCTCTAACCAACTTGTCTTCAGCGGCAATCAGTGTTGGTGATCGTCACATTTTGTACTCTCCTGTTAACAGACTGTGATATTCAAAATCAGTTTTACTTTCTTTTCAGCTCAGGCAGTAAGAGCACGTCTGTCACCGCCTTACATGTGCTATTGGTGAAACAAGGTTTGCTTTGGTTCGATGAAAGTCAGACTTGAGAATCACGGCCTCCCTGTATTCACCTATTGTTCTGCCTAGTTGTGAAGGTTATCTGTCAAGAAGTGTTTATGTAAAATAAAGGTTTTCTTTTGGCCCGTGGAAGATAAACAGGTGTTTTCAAATTAAAGGTACTCAGGTTTAGAACAAACAAGCTTTTGTGGTTGAACACGACGTGGAAAATTTCCAGACAATTGTGTTCCTTTGTGCCGCATTCATGACTGATGGGTAGTTTTGTCTGTGCTGAGAAGATCAAATATCACACGTGCACACATACCAAGACCCTTTCATCTCCATACCTATGATCTCAGTCATGAGAGGTGTGTCAGTTTGTGAAGAAGGCCAGTCAGTGTTTTGCAGTTAACCAGTCAGCTTTCCCTCCAAAAGGACCGTCTGCTGCCAGTGAGCAAAGTAACTGGTCATTCAGGAGGCCAGACAGGCAATCAGCATGGATACCAATAAAATGGTGTCCGTAATGAGTAAAACAGAAAGCAATCTTACACCAAGTCTCCATTTCTTTTTTTTTTTTTTTTTTTGAAGGGACGGGATTTTGCCAGTCTTCCCTCAGTCTGTTACATATAGGCAGTATTTTAGACTGTCGTTTGTAAATATAAAAACAGAAATGAATTGTGAAGTTAGCACAGTTTGTACCACAGTTAGAACCCACACTGATCCTTTCATTGACCTGTAAGTGTGGCAAACTCAGCTCACGAGCTGCTCTGCTGAGCAGGACAGATTCCAGCCGTCTCTTAGTAATCACATAGACATTCCTCACACAGCAGGGCACGTTTAAGTTTTAACTTACACACACACACACACACACACCCACACACACACACACACGCTTACAGTATTGTCATACGCATTCTCATAATAAAAAAATGTAGCGCACATGTGCTGTAGATGGTTTTTCTTATTTTTTTTTCTTCATCTTATCAGTTTATGTCTTTGCCTGCCAACACCTGTATGTAATTACTGCAGTTGATCTGTGTGTGTGTGAGCGTGAGAAAGAGAGAAAGAAAGAGAGTTTGTGACCTTTGACTGATTTCAACCCTGCTTTTGCTATTAGTGTTGCACTGGGATTTTTTAATCTAGTGGTAAAACATTATATTATCTATATTTAGCTATCATTAAAGTGGGATTTTTTTTTTTGTCCTTGTGTTTCCTCTTAGAGCGACTGTGGTTGCCGTGGCCGCCTTCCTGGATGCCTTTCAGAAAGTGGCCGACCTCGCCACCAACTCACGAGGTAGGAAGACGCATACGGATGTATAGAAAGTGTGAAGTGTCTTCTTAAAAGAACCGGGATTCAGTCTTGACAGGCTGCTGTTGTCACACTGTGCTGACAGGGTTATATCAGTTAACCCACTGTTTAACAGTGTGTGAGTCTGGGCACCTATGTGTCAGTGTGTTCGTCTGTGTCGCTCCACTGTGCAAGTCGGGTCTTTCTCCCCACTGCGCTGAGAAGTTCTGTGGGTTGTTTGCTTTATCGTATGCATAGTAAATCTGTCAGTGTGCTGTTTGAAGCTC
This sequence comes from Polydactylus sextarius, assembly GCA_016801845.1. NCBI lineage: Eukaryota > Metazoa > Chordata > Actinopteri > Polynemidae > Polydactylus > Polydactylus sextarius. Next base: position 20,766,999 of record CM028913.1, on the reverse strand, counting down.
TACTGCTGGCTTTGTTTTTGACCTCTGCCCCCTTTTTTTTTTTTCCCCCCTCCGACTCTCCGCCCACCCCCACCTATACCCCACCTCTGCTACATCTGGACTCCCCGGTAGAATCTGCTTCAACTCTTAATGTGTGTGTGTGATAGAAAAAAGGAGAGAGTGAGAGATCTCAGCTCTCCAGCTTTGACACCTCCAGCCCTGCTCCATACTATTAATAGGAACAGAGACAGACACACACATTCATCACCTCACTCACTGCAGAGAGAAAGAGAGTGGGGGGAATATAGAGCTAGAGAGAGATGGGGGAGTAAAGGGAGTTATCATTCCCCCCCCCCCATCTCTCCCTCTTTCTGTGTAACACACGCAGTATAAATGTTTGCTGTGAAGGAGTTGGTGAGCTGGACAGCATTGCGTCATGGTTCATCTGATCTTTCATCACTTTCCCTCCCCGTTCTCTCTACATACTGAGTCGTAGGTGAACAGTATCACGTACCACTCTTATCATTTTTGTGCTGTGTTGCTCAGGTTTCACTTTCCAGCAGAGAGTCAAGCCTGGATAATGAGTTATAATGCAGTGTTGTCTGACGCACTGATGTCCGTATCACAGGTAGATAACATGTTCACGTGACTGTTGTACCAGGGTATTATCGTGAGCCTTAGTTACCTCAATACATGCCATATAGTCCATGAATAGCACAGTTTTATAAGTTTACAAGCACCTCATTGGTTGACTGTTGACTATTGATACCTCTTTCTTTTTTCTCACCACTTTTAGTATTTAAGCCCTTTGATTTGTTTATCATACATTGTATGGGCTTATGAATGATTTAGCAGGTTAATATGTCAAATAGCTTTTAATATAACTATCTCTATCTAAGTAATGTACTTTAGAATGGTGTTATGATTAGTTTGTGCTGATAACTCCTGTGGGCTTGATTAGCCTTAGCAGTAGCTTAAATACCTGGAAAAATATCCATTTGTGCTACTGTTCTAATGGAAACTAGCTCTAACTGAGCTCCCTTCAGACTAATACATGGCAACACAAAAGCACTTTTTCTCTACCTAATGACTGTCTTCCTGCAGATAGGGCTGTTTGATTTTTCCATAGTGATTAAAGCCTTTTTGAATGAGGGTCTCTAGAGATCTCTGATAGCTGTTGATAGCTTCAATAACGACCAACATGTGTTGGAGTGAGAAAAACATTGATATTGAAGTAAGGATTACGTCTTTTTTTTTTTTGTATTTGTTTACTTGCTTGTTTGAATGTCTTTTTTAGCTTTTAATCCATTTGAAAATATACTTAAACATTGCTTGAAGGCAGCAGAGTGAGTCTGAAACAACGTTTTTCTCATTACTCCCCACGTTAACTCACTTTAAAGAACTTAACTCACTTTCTGTGGTGGCCATGGTTTCTACAAGCTCAGAGGCATGAAAAATTGGATATATTTTTTGGTCAGTACCCACAGCTGCCCATAAAATCTCTTTGGGAAAGAAAACTTGATGTCTATAATATAATTTACTGGAGGCTCATTTGTCACCAAACAGAGCTGCTCTGCTCCACAGTATCTACAAAACAGTTGTTATGGACGTGGACATCTAGGAGTGCCCGGGGTTGTCGTCTCTCTGAAGGTATCGCCTTACTGTATTATTCACTGACAAAGCAGAAGAGCGGAGTGTATTCTCCAAAGACATCACAGCATGTGTGTGTGCTTGCTACTCAAGCTTTGATGTCAAAGAGAATCTACATGGTTTTGTGTGCACATCAGATAAAGTACAGACTGACAGACACACCATCCTCCGTTTGCTCGTCATAATTAGCCCAAGGCTAAGTCAGGCCACATTATACACACAGCTGATGGTGACATCTTTCTTTCATTCTCTCTATCTATCTCTGTCTTCTTGTTTGTGTATCTCCAAGTCCTAACCTGTATCCTACAGCCACTACGATGACGACATGGGTATCAGAGGATCGTGTGTATGTGTGTGTTTGTGCGCACGCTTAAACAACCCGTCCTCGTCTTCCCACCACCACTCCCTGAAGCATTAAAGCTGTTAATGTTTTTCTCACAATAATATTAGTGATAATAAATGCATCCGTACATAAAAGTAACCAAAGGTTTCATAGTGCACATATAAAAGGCCATTTAGTGTCTTGATCAAAAACGTTCAGCCGCCTTTGTGAAAGGTCGAACTCTTGTAGTCTTCTTGATATTGGCAATGAGCATCGCTTGTAAAGATTCAAACGTTTATCTACACAGTCAAAAGGCTTTGATATCTGACAGTGGTTAAGTTTATAGGTATTTAGATGAAAGTTACTCTTTTATCAGTGCTATCTCTGAAATAGGAGTCTTTTGAAAACTTGAACCTTGGCCACCAATTTTGTGTTCACATGTACAGCTTTTGAAAATATGTTGATATGTGGAATAATACTAATGTTTGAGGGGCTCATGTTTAATTTTTCCTTACATACTGGTAATTCACACTGTCAGTAGAGGCTGTATCAAAGAGTTTGATCATAATTCTCCAAATTAACTTTAACCTCAAATGAACTTTGTTGTGTTAAAACATTAATGGTGATTTGTGAGGTGGAGCACTGCTTCACCACTCTAGTTGTTTAATTGTGATCTTGGGTTTTATATGTGAAAAGTGGAGCTCTCTGAAATGACTCAATGATTTGGCAAAGTAAAATAACAGGAAAACACCTTGTGCACAGAAGCTGACCTTTTTTGAAAGCCAAGATATCTGAAATTGCTCCGTCTATGGCCAATATACTTTTTTTTTTTAATATATTCTTGGCAAGATGGATAAGTGCCACTGTTATCTAATTAAAATGTAACTTATACAATGTTATTATCCAGTGACAGGCTGTTGCAGTAGCTCCACCAGCTGCTGCAACACTGATGTGTCCTTGTTACATCCTTGATGTTGGTCGTATGTTTGTTCAGGTGAGGAAAACTGATGCAAGACTGAACCGCATAGATTTTCTGTTGTGGTTTTTGATTGAATCATGTCTGGTGATTTGTAGTGATTGAATTGTGTCAGTTATATTTTTATAATTTTCTCAAGCAAAACACACTGGAGTTGTGAAACAAACTTCTTGTCTATCAGTAAATACTCATTGCATGAGTTAATCACTGTGAAAAAAAACAGAGTGAGTTTTGGAAATACTCTAGGGAGAGGCTGTAGCTTCATTTAATTATCAGCTGCTGCATGCTGTTTGTGTTTGAGAATTTGTTTAAGTACCTTTATTTTAACTGTTTTATAAGAACCAGACGTTTTCAACAAAGAAGAAGGAGAAAAGTCCTGGAAACCTGGGAAGTTGGTCTAGTTTTTTTTTCATTACATGCACCAGGTTGAAGGCATACAGAGATGTGCATGTGCTTCTTTTTATGTTAAATTCCAGCTTATTGGTTTACAGTTGAGTGAAATAAAATAACTGGAATGCCAAGTGGAGAAAGTTTGAATAAAGGAACGAAAGACAGACTTAAGTTTCCAGACAAAGGCTTTTTTCTCTCCTCTGTTGTGAGCTATTATTCTAGCTCTATTGAAGCTGACAGTGAACACATACTCAACAAAGACTGGAACTCCTTTCTTTAGCAGAACAAACTCACATGCATGTACATATGTGTAAGACGCACAAGCAGCTGCACAGAAACAGAGACCTGCACACTCTTAATCACTTAGATGATCACACACCTTTGAATGTGCCCAAATTCGTTCTTTCAAAAATGTGAACATTCGCAGCCACACACACATACACACAGACAGACAGAGGATTAGCTGAAACCACCTGTTTCGCTGTTGGATTTGGACTTTTTCCATGCACAAAGGGTTCACTTTGCTTTGTTGTCTCAGTCTGATAAAGTACATTGAAGTGCGCTTTGGCATCTCCCATTGCTTCTCATTTTTTCATTTTTTCAGCTGCCTTTTGCACTGCTCAGTGTGTGCTGACTAGTTTTTATTCTTTTACACTGAGATAAGATTTTTCAGCTTTATTCCTAAAATATCGGTATACCTGCAGCTGAATTCATTCCTCCTTTTGCTGATACTCTTAGAGTAAAATTTCTCATCTAGTTGTTTGTTATGTGTCCTCTGCGTTTGTCCTTGCAGAAATGTTTATTTTAGCAGTAGGTGCTGAGCATGGATGGCTTAGATTTTGGCTACTCTGAATGTTTTCACAAGAGATCAGACATTTTTTTTCTTGCATGGTTTAAAACACTGGATCTGCTGGCTCTGTCTGTCGGCTCTGATGTTCTCCAGAAATGAGCTGTGCACATTTTTGACACTGGTTAATAATTCAAGAACAATGCACATTGGCTCCAAGCCACTAAAAAAATGTTTTGTGCTGACATTAGCACTCATGTGGAGCAAATTAAACAATCAACTGTAAAGCTCAGTGTGAGACATTTGATCATTGGATGTTTTTTTTTTATTATTTTCATTGTCATAACAGCTTAGATTTCTCCAAAATGTCTATTTAGTGAATGTATAATAGGAGATTGTTGATGTTTTAGAAATGACATGTTTAAAACTCTGGTGACAGAGGATTACGTCTCATCCTCAAGTGTATTTAAATGATGTTTGCTTGCTGTCCTCACACTAATCTGCTGACTCATATACAGAGGAACTGAATTTCAATTTGTTTTTTGTTTTTGTTTTTTTGTGCTTGTCGCAGCTTGTACCACTCATTTCCTCTCACTGTCTCTTCTGCCACTTTATTTCTTTAGTTTTTTTCCTTGTCATTCTCTGACCTTCTTTACTCTCTGTCCCTGGGTGTTTTTTTTTTTGTTTTATGAACCTTGAACCTGCACAAGAACTTTAAAACAGTACCTGCTGTCCTGTCCTATGTCTGTGTCTATGAGCGGTTGGTACAAACACAACGCAGGGCACACACATCACGAACCTTCAGAGTCGTCTCTGCCTTTGTGAAGTGCAACAGTGTTTGCTCTAATAAGACTAATGGTTCTATTTGATTTAAACTCATGTGATTAAGAGTTAATGATTAAACATGTTTTGGGTCAGACTTGATAGAAGGACTCAGGAATCAGGCCACATGGAACAATGTCCAGGAGACTGGAAAAACAAGCTGATAGTAAGACGTATCTGTGTTGTTGAAAGGAAAAATGTGATTCTCCAGGCGATGGGCTGGAAATCTTTAGATATCTCACAATTTAATTAGATCTCCTTTGAAGTTGCAGTGGTTTGATCACAGAGCTGCTGTTGTTCCAGATGCACGTCCACTCTTTTGTTACTCTATGTTAGAAAAGACCCAAGATGAACACTGTAAACTGTTCTTATAGTTAGTTGATCACCATATTTATTATGCCAGTGTTTCAGATTAAGTTTCTTCATTGGTAATAAATATAAAAACATATCTTAGCAGACTCCAGTTGTTGGAATCAGTTGATTAATATTTGCTAATGACTCGCATTGATTCACATCACATTCTGTCAATAATTCTCTTAAGTCATTATCACCTCCTCCAAGTTGTGACTTTGCTGCAGTTCATGAAAGTAGCCACCCATAGAGAGACCAATGAAGCCCAGTGAAGTAGTTTTTTGCATCAGTGCCCAGTTGTCATGATGCATCTAGGATCCAATTATTTTTCCTGCTCCCACCAGGTAACTAAGCAGTTTAGAAAACATCAGAAATGAACCCAGTGAATCCCAGCACAGGGTACAACCACAGGCTGAAGACAAGCACAGGATACGTTAACTATTGTTGTACCTTCTTTGCAAATATCTTGTATTGTATCCAAGAAGAGAAGTTTGATCACATACTGTTATGATGAGTACATGAGCTGATAAAATCAGTAGCTTTGAAACAGAAATATTTCAAGATCTTAATTTTAGCTAAATTTCGCCTGTTAACTGAGACAAAACCGGGCGATCTGAACTTCATTCCCTCAGTCCGAAAACTTGAAACCACATTGGTCATTGGTGAAGAATGAAACAAAGCTCCATTGAGTCCATGAAGAGAGAGAGACAGAGCGAGATAAAGAGAGAACAGAGGCAGGAGAACAGAGAAGGCAAAAGAAAAGCTACTCTGGAGAATAATCCTTTCTCTTGTTTCATCAAGCGTCAGTTCATTTTCCATGTAGATCCCTGCTCTCCCTCTGTTTTGTATCAAATTATACTTTCGTCATAGTTTCCTTCTTTGTATAATGAGCTTGTGTATGTGTCTGTTTCTCTGAGCCTCTGAATGCATCTTTTTTTAGCTTGTTTATGCATATGTGTGTGTGTGTGTGTGTGTGTGTGTGTGTGTGTGTTATTTGTGTTCCTGTGTTCATGTATACCAGGACCAGAGCTACTACTTTGGTATTCCATTCACCAAGTGAGTGTGATAGTGATGTAGTGAGTGAGATTTCTTCCACGTCAGCTTCGGTGAAACAGCTGATGTCAACCAGGCTGCACGGAGAGATGAGGTCATTCCATACAGCAGGCTGCTGGAAGAAAGCGAATGTTAAATATAATATAATAATACCATTTTAAGGAACTTTATATTGTTAAGCCAAAAACCTGAATCCGATAAAATTAGTTACTAAAGTCTTAGACTCTACAATACTGGTATGTAGGCAAGGATGGACTACAGGAAACAGCTTTACTTCACATTAGTTTCATAGAGAGCACGTTTTACCAGCTTTAGAAGTGATCAGAAGGTTTGTTTGAGTCTTGCATTTACCCATGTGTAAATTTCAATGTCTTATCTCAAAAATCTCAGTCAAAACAACTTGAAGTTAAGTTGATTTGTGTCTTTTTTGAAGCTTGTCTGATTTGACCTTCAATAGATGGTGCACAAGAGTCTATGAGATGTTATGAATAGATGTCCACATGTTCAAAACACACACGGACACAGTCATCACAGAATTTCTTACACCACCCATAGCATCACAGACTGCTCATGTTATAAAAATAACAAGGCTGTGTCACATGTGGGTTGGCAGCTGTCAGGACACTGCCTCTGCATGTAGGGTGAGCATTTGTGTGTGTGTGTGTGCGTATATTTACAGTACATGCAAATGTGTGCACGAATGTGTATGTGTGTGTGTGTGTTAAGCCCAGTGGCTCTGTCAGCAGCTCTAGTGTTTGGTCTGTTTGGACATGCCTGGCTCTGCAGAGATGAAATAGACACCTGCCACAGAGCTAGCATGTAGAAGCCTGTTAGATCTCTTTAGACCTAAAAAGATTGTGTGGTTGTGCAAATGTGTTTTTAGAGCTGATAATTACTTGAATCTTGCTGCCACCCATCCAGTTATTCAGACTGTTTTTAGCTGGAATAAGTAATCGTTAAGAGAACATCTCATGCCAAGCAGCAGCTAAAATCAGAGTGACTCTGTGTATGCTGCTGTATGTATTGTTTTACATGGGGTAATGATTTGTTCAAAACATTCAAAACTTAACTAAGATTATCAACTAAATGTGAAGAAAGTGCAGTTGTTACCTCATATCAAAGATGTTGAAGATATCAAACGTTAGCTTGACGTCACGGGCGTCTACCTGTCTGTGAAAAAAAGATCATGTCTGTGTCCAAGTTTCGATATACAAGTTGGTATCTCTGGTGGCCTTGGCTTGCCCTCTTATGGACATAATGCGCAAAAAATATTCAAATGGTTCGAACCATGGTGTTTTTTAGAGGAAGCAACATTATCGAACGTTATCTTCGACAAGTTTTGTCAGCACTAGTGGTGAACAGGTTTTTCCGCTAGAACCAGTGGAGAAAAACAAAATGCCAAACAAACATAAACTCTTGTAAGTTTATTGGAAACACCCCAGCATGTCTGAGTAAGCTGCGGCCTTTATAAAACTTTAATGTTGTTTCTTTTCTTTTTTTTCTGGTCTCGCAGTAAACATGGAGAGGCAGAGGATACAGGCTGTGCCTCCATCATCTGCCATACGCAGGGAGGCAGAAGATGGGGTCATAAAATTGAGTTACTTGATGTGCGTGTTGAAGCACTGGCTGAAATGTTAAATCACAGATCAAAGATGTGCAGCGTGTAGAAAGCCAAATTTTACTCATAATCAAACTGTAATAGCACCGATTCCAATGCTGTTCTGCTTCATTTGCCCTTGTCAAGTTCAGTCACTGCTTCATATTTGTCACCTTGCTTCTAGTTTGTTCAAAATATCTGTGCTACATCCATCTGACCTCCATATGCTGCCTCGCCTTAACTCATTGTATAACCTCTCCCATTAATATCAGTGGTGCCCCTCCTTAGGGAATTGCTTCGTTCCACTCTGGGCTTTGTGTGCCTTCAATGAGATCAGCACCTGAAAATAGCTTCCAATCTAAAGGTGTGCATGTTCTTACACGTTTCAAAGTAAAAATGTCAATTGACACACTGCAAAACAGCAGATTACACACACACGTGGCACAAATAGTCGTTCACATCGGTCTTGATGTCCATGTAGCTGTGTTTAGCAGACAGTCAGAGTAAGTGGAGTTGTAAAGCCCAGATGTCTCTAAAGATTTACCTTCTACTATTTGCAGTCATCTGGTAATTCACTTGGTGCCTCCACTAATGCAGGGCAGAAGCTGTCACAACTGTTATCTATTATCTATGCCTGTCTCTATTACAGACATAGATGAGACAACCACACATTATTATTCTTTTGAACTTTTTTGGTCTCGGTAGCTGATGCTTTAAGAATAAATAAAAGCTCAGTCACAGCTACAGCATGTATGTTAAAAATGGAGGTACATTAACATGCACATGATGCTGTCAGCTCACTGAATGTGGATATGAGACAGTGGGGTCAAACTCAAAACTGCAGAAAGAGAGATTAGTAATGAGTGTGTATGTGAACTAGATACTGTAGATCTCTGTGGTCTTTGAGTTTGGATGAGTCCCAGAGGCCCACACACTGCACATTAATAAGGGTGTGTGTCACCCAGAGTTCTCACATGGATCTGTGCGTGTGTGTGTGAGAGAGAGGGAGACAGAGAGAGGCTAAGAGTTGGAAATGGAGTGTTTCTTAATTGTCATGTGTGCAGGGGTTTGAGCTTGTGGGTGCATGTGTGTACAAACAGCCAAGCACACGCTGCACACATTGACTCATGTGTGAGTACGTGCACATGCATGCCTCGCTTGTTTCTCAATGAGCCCTCTGTTCCCCCTCTCATCCTTTTTTTTTTCTTTCAGTGACTTTGGGCCATGTAATTACTGCGAACCAGCACACATCACCCAGCCTATTTTAATTAAAGTAAATAAGTGATCCAGTTACAAAGTTTGAAATAAGTTGACACTCAGGGTTTTAGTGTGGCCTTTTTGCTTCTTGAGCTGCTATGGGAAACTCTAGATAATCCGATAAGCTTCACCTGAATGCAGATGTACTTTCACTTGACAGGTTCTCAGACAAAAGTAATTCTCTCTGTTAAAATATCGTGCACACGCTTTGGCTCTCGAAACCCAAATTGGAATGGACTCAACTTAAAACTTTTGTAACAGACTTGAGTCAAACTCTTTACTTTGTCCGTTTCTCTAAGCATGCTCTGTGTGCTCTGCAATGGACAGACCCCTATACAGCTCCACCAAAAAAAAAAAATCGGGCCCTTTCCTCTTTGCCCCTCTCAGTTCATGTCTTGGCCTCTGTCACAGAGCAGCCTTAGACCTGAACCAACCCACTGTCTCAATGCCCTCACTGAAAGGGCTCTGTCCTTTTTCACCAGTTTCGGTCCAAGACCAGCGTGGCCGTCTACATTTCCTGCCCTCTGTCCAGCCCAGACCTAGATCCCATCCCCTGGACGAGCTCTCAATCCCCCCTCTGTTCTCCTATGTTCACCATGACCCCATCCTGGGAATCTGACAAACCCCTAGAACCAGCAGTTAAATCAGTTAATAGGTTATATACACAGACTCATTCATACACTCACAGATTAATTCAAACTGAGACACCCCTGTGGTCATATGTATACATATAGTGCATGCAGAGAAGAAACACAGGTTCAGAGATATTGACAAAAAGTGCTGCCTGTCTCAGACTTCCAGACAATAGATTCTTCAGGCTGATTTAATGCTGCTCTGTCTCTCTGGTGTTTGAGAATTTATGGGTCAAACTCTTTTGTCACGTCTCATGGTGGACTCACTTGACTTGCCATTTAGTTTGCACTATAAAATGCATTACCATAGAAAATACAAGGAACACTCTTTGGAAGATTTATTTGCGACCATCTGCTTTAATACGAACATCTGCCTGTTGAGATTACAAATTCAGTTTGACTCTTGAGTGTCCTTGTCGTGGAGTTAAGAGACACAAATGTGTTTTTGTGTGTGGAACACATTGGAGTGAAGGAGCATGGCTGTAAGTTTTTGTGAGACAGCAATGTAGGTTAAACACATTTAAGTGTGTTTGAGCCAGAGAATCATCTTCAGCACTTGACTGTGTGTGCAGAAAGCATAATGTGTGTGTCTGCACACGTGTTTGTCCACGTCCATGTTAGCGCCGCGCTGTTTGCTCTGTTGTTGTTTAAACATAAACCCGGTTGAACCAGTGAGCTGTGGAGCTGGAACATCGGACATGCACGCAAAGCCAAATCCAAAACACACACTTTTCTGGGAAATTACCATCTGAGTTGCGTCTTTCTGAGGTGTTTTGATAAGCTTTTATTCAACAGATTCTCCTCTCTGATAGATAAACATGCATTAAAAGGCTTATTTTATTTATGGGTTTCTCCTACTCTTTTATAGCAGCCAGCAGTGAGGTTGTGACCTGACCCTGCTGGCTTTATTCTGCACTACTATACACACACTTAGTGTATATATATTCATGCTACATTTCATATAAATTGTCTGCGTCTAAATTCACTGATTTTATTTTGACATGGACTTTGCCCTGTAGTATAAACTTAGAGGCCAGTTGCAGCCAGAAAACAGAAAATTGGCCAGATGGTTATATTTGATATCTCCAGAGATAAACTAACTGAGAAAACAAGCGTGTTTATTGACATGTTCTGCATTTCCCTCCCATAAATATTTGGTTACAATCCAATCATTTAAGGTTTCAAGTTAAGCTCTCTATTCCTCCCTCCAGTCCCTTATTCTCACGCTCTTACCTTCATTTTTTTCGTACTGTCTCCTTCATTTCCTCTCTTTCTCCGTGTCCCCTCCTCTCCTCTCCACACCTACACCCTCACCTCCTGTCTGTGTCCAATCCAGGTGGACGCACAGCCGGTCTGTGACAGCAACTCCAAACCATGTTCTGTTTATCAGCTAGAACTTTTTGCTTTGCTCAAACTCTCCTCAAGGACGTGAGAAAAAGAAAGGGAAGGCACAGAAACAGGAACAAGAGTAAAGATCAAGCTTGTGATGGGAAATAATAAAATGAAGAAGTGTGTTTGCGTCATCAGGCTTTCCAGGCTTTGATGTGTCATACTTGAGAATGGAGTGCAACAGCTTCACATTTACATAAATACACAAAGATAGCAACACACGCACAGTGGGAAACCATCATCAGCTTGTTGCGGTGTAAGTGGGTTTTAGGAGCCATCTGCTGCTGCTGATGAACTTTAAAGGTGAACTCGGACAAAGTGGTAGCTCACTCCGTCCTCCGCTGTCACTGCAGTTGTAATGTTTTCAGATAATATGAAAATTAGAAATGACCATATACTATGTGTTAAACATGTCTGATTTGGCAAAACGTAATCCTGTTTAAGTTAAAAATCTAGGAAAGTGAAGTTCTCTGGGGATGTGTTGTAAACGCTGCTGAACAAGCAAATTCAATAGATATGAGTTTATCACTGAGTGTGTGAGATAATACAGCCATTGTATCGGTTGATAGATGGATAAATGATGGTTATGTTCAGTCTTAACTCAGTGAGCTCTCAGTAACTGGATTGTTCCCTGTCGACCTATAGACACTTAATAAAACACTCTGAATGAATGACGTGTTTGTGTGAAGAGAGTGTGTGTGTGTATGTGTGTGTGTCCGTGGGCGGGTTGAGGGATGTGGGGTGACGTTAGGGTGGAGAATGTCCCCCCTCTAACTTTTTTGACAGTAATGGGGCTTTTCCACATACACAAGCGCACACATGCACATGCAAAGGCTCAGACACACACATGGTAGATGTAATCTGGTGGTCATTATTGCAAACAAGGTACTGTTGTTTTGTACTGACAAACACTCGAGCCCCTCCAGTGTGTCTCTGGTTTGAATTATCACCAGTATCTCCTCGACTAGAGGCCTTTCAGTCTCGCTCCCTAAAGGGAATGGAAAAGGTCACAGACTCAGTCAGGGACCAAGTGCAGAAGGCGAAAAGCTAAACTTGGTAAATTGCAGATATTTGTGATGCAGTGTTTGTTTTCCAGTAAGTAGCGAGTTGGGTGAGAACCTGATTTTCATTACCTTCATGTGTCTGTTAATTATACCACAGAGTGCTGTATTGTTTCTAACTTTGTTAGAGGAAAAACTTGTTACTCTGAATAAAAACTTAGACCATGTGTTTTAAGACTGGATTTTCCCTCAGAGACTAATATGTCACACTTAAAAAAGTCACATTCATTAACATTATCTTCCCATTATCTGGATTCCTAGGTTCATATTGGGCTTTTCCTTGTAACAGCTGAAGTTAAAATGACACCTTTATCCAATGTGAGGGACTTAACTGTTTGTTATAAACCAAGGTGAATATTGACATTTGTTCCCTTTTATCTCGACCTCCTGTTGTTTTTTTCCCAGATTAAAATAAAAGCAGCTTTAATATCGATTGTTTAAATGGAGTTGTTGATAAGATAACTTGTCAATATTGCAGCTATTTTAGACTGAGCATAAATGGAGTTTTTTTTTTCTGCCTGTACCTTATCTTGCATCATTTCCTCCAGTTTGCGAATGGCAGCTAATGGATGCGAGCAGCTAAGTAAATGGACGTCTTATCTCCATTTGATTCTGCCTTCGTAGACAGGATTATATGATTACTGAAGCAGGTTGGCAATAGTGCAGAGGAGCTTGAACGTAGTGGTGCATATCACTAGTTGCAGGTTCTTATATCATGATGTGTTTTGTTTTTGCAATGTTGCATTAATTACCTTAATGTTAATTTTTTTATTGATATGTATTAAAAACAAGTGATTTGATCTCAATACTCAATCATTTTATTCTATAATAAATAAATAAATAAATAATAATACATTTGTTGTTCACACCCATATCAAAACTACATCATGGTTTCTGTTAAACTATTGTGTTGCTTCCAAGTTTGAGTATAGAGTTCCTGCTAAATGTGCCATTTTTTTGTCACATTGTTGAGCATAAAAACTCTTCTCAGGCCTGTGTCTTTGTTTTAAGTATAACTTCTCCACCCTCCTTACTTGCATTACCAGTTTTTCTTTGTATCATTTACACATGCATGTTGTGACAAAGTTTTCTTTTGGTGATTTCTTTTTTTAAATGTCATATTTACTGTAGTGTTGAGGCATAGTTTCGATGACAACCCTTTGATTCTTTTGCTGAGATATTTAAACAGGGTAATACAGTCGACTGTGTGTGAATTTAATACTGCTCTGTAGATGAACGTGTCTCAAAGCCTGTGACTCAGACATAAGTTTATACCGTTGCTGCTGCCTTCAGTTATTGCAGATGAAATATGAATCTCTTTTGTCCTCACTGTAAATGATTGACTGTGACATCGGGACTTTTTGCACGTTCTGACCAGATGCTTACGTGACGCTTGTCTGGTGTTTTGACCAAACAGCATCTCATTGTGTTTTTCATGGTTAGTAATAGTCGATCAAAAAAAAAAAAAAAAAAAAGGCGATGTATTTAGTTCATTGGTAGAGGTCTTAGTATATTCTTTCTGTGTGTCTGTGGAATGTGTGTCAGACCAGAAAGGAAGATTAGAGAAAAAGTGGGGCATCAGAGCCCAGAAAAGAGCAAGAGTGGACTCTAGGGTAATCTATTCTCTCTCTCTAGTTCTCCCTCTATGCCTCTCTCCCTCTCTCTCTCTGGTCATCTTATGACATACTTAAACCCCCTCATCGCTGGCTTTAATTGGTTAGATTCTGGGCAGCAGGCTCATAGCTGCTGCTGAGCTGTTAAATGCTGCAGAGAATAATGTGAAGGCAATGACGATCACTGACCGAACCCCCACATTGTCAGCTCTATTACCACAGCTGATGTTTTTGTGCTGTAAGCTTTTACAGGTTAATTACTTGCACCACCTGTGACAGGGTCAAAGCTGACGACGCAGAAATGTAATGACACTCGGGGTGAGTTGCATTGTCCAACAGTCCTCTGACTTTAGCCACTGATATAGTCTTTATAGATAGTCTTTTTATTTGTATTTCGGCCTCACACATACCTGAAACTGGGCATTTCACCCACATGCACGCTGTGCCCGTCAGTCCATCCAATATCCAAAACCTTTGCAAAATTTTGCAGCTGTGGAGAAGTGATACTGAAGAGAACAGGGACCATGGGTTCATGTACAGTGCATGATATTGACCTTTTAATATGTTGCTTTTCTTTTAAAGTTGTTACAAATATTTTCTTTTTATACAACACTGAGAAACACTAAACCAAAATGCTACATCTCCATCATGTATAATTTCCCACGGGACTCTCTCTACTTTTCTTTGAACGTTTATTTTTGTCCTGACTGACCGCTCTCTGAACTGGCCAACTGCTTACTGACTAGATTAACTCAGGCACCATGTTAACATTATGGTACTACATACACAGACATCAGAGAGGAGGGGTGGGAGAGGAGGATTAAGTTAGTGCAGAGAGAAATCAGTAAGAGAGGAAAGTAAACCGATCACCAAAAGATTTGAACGTACTATTGAAAACTAGATCAGAGAGAGAACAGCTCAAAGGAAGAAATCAAAGGAATACAGTAGAATAAAAAGGAGGTGGAGGATGGGTGTTTCTTCCATGACCTACATTTGCATTGCAGTCTGCAGCTGAAGCCAATATGTGCAGTTATGACATACTGCTGTAAGAGTATAGTAAGCCAGTTAGCATAAATTAGCATATGAAGTCTTCCTGGAGACTGTTTCCTTGCAAATAATTCCTGTCCAGAGGCCACCCAAAGACTTTTGCTTTGCAAAGCGTGAATTCTCTAGATCCCACTACTGTCCTTTACTGTTCTCATCAACAGTTTGTCTCCAGGCAGAAATATCATGGGGCCAGAATTATTTGGTGAAAGTTCCCACTTTTAATGACCAAGTGAAGCCTGTGACCATATGCACTAACTCAAAGTTTTGTTTTGTTTTGTTTTTTCCTACCATTAGTTTTGTCCTGAGGAAGTGACTCCTACTTAGCTGCACAGCTAAGTAGCTAAGTCTGAAGAGGGTTTCTATGTAAAGTATTGTATTTTATAATGAGATGAGAACATCCTCAGGAAGTTTTAAAACGTCCTGTTGTTCCTGTGATAGATATTGAATGCAGACCAATGCATTTGCAAATAATAGTTTTAATTATGATGTATTGGGCACATGAGAGGCATGTATTCTCTCTAAATAAAAGCCGGATGCGCGGCAAACGAGCGAGACGAGAAATAACTCACACTAAATGCAACAGAGTGTGACAGGAAAAATGACAGTGGCATTTTATAGACAAGAACAGCGGAGTCTTGTTATCCTAATTGGTTCTCATTCATTGCTTTAGCATCTATTCATACCGCAGCGCTTTCAGACAGAAATTATGAAGGAGAGTGAGCGTGATAACAAAGGAGGCAGCTACAGATACAGCAGAAATGAAAGGAGACAGTGAGCAATAGCTGCATTTGTCAGCCAGCTTTCCTTATTTATCTGTAGTCTCAAGAACTTTTTAGCATTCACCCTTTAGAACCACACAGAGGTGCTGGATAGCATTATGTCAACACTACAAAAGTTGTGAGAATTTAAGCCAGACTTCATTAGTATTCAGACTGTACCCCTACACACTGGCACACTGACACACTTACTGTTAGCTGCTTTGGCTCTGTTTTGTATACATCGATCTAGTACTTTTATGTTTCTTTGCCTTACACCTCTAAATTTTACATATACAACATAAGACAAGTGTCCCTGTGTTTAATCCTTCAGTTTCTTATAGAGGGTGTAGAGGATGAAGGAGAAAGAGTGAGTTGAAGATGGAAAAAAGTAGTGATTAGATGAGAACCGTAGAGGGAGTTAGCAAAGCAGAGAGAAAATAAATAATATCAGAACAGAAAAGGAGAGAAAAATACAAACACCCAAGGAGGAGAGCAAAGAGAAGATTTGGGATGGGTGAAGGTGGGTGCACATCCTTCAGGAGAGGAGAGCAATGTAAAGGAGACAAAGGTAACAGGAGTCTAATGCATTACTATTCAGGATGCATTTCACTGCATTGCAGTGGCACACTGACACACATTCACAACTGCGGTTTACGTTCATCCGTTTCTTTTAAAGAAAACAGGTTCTGAATGTCCTTGTAGATTTGCAGTCAGGAGTATGATCCATCACACTGTTGACCCGTTGCCTTTGGTGACGCATATGTTACTAAAGTACACATCCATCTGTCATTCACTGCCTAAAGACTTCCAGAGGTCAGCCTGCTGTTGTCTTGGTGTCTGATTTGACTATGATACAAACCAATGACAAATGATATAGTTGTCCTTGTTCATAGATATACTCAGCACCAGACATGACTCTGTTCTTTGATTAAAATTGGTTATTTCTCTTCTGGATCAATAGACCAATAATGTCAGCCTCTCCTCCTCTCCCCTCTTTTGCCCTTTTCCCCTCTTCCGTCTCGAGGTGACAGCTGCAGGGAGCTGTACTCAGACAGTCCAGAGTTTTTGTGTGTCAGCAGCGGTCACACTGCAGCAGGTGCGCGTGTGTGTTTTGCTCGCCCACATGAACCTGTTGGTGCCCATGTTGGAGGCTAGACTTGCTGACTGTCTGGTGTGTATATGTATGTGTGTGTATGTTTGTGTGTGTGGGTAGAGAGGTTAAGACAGATGAGCTGACTGTCTGTCAGCAGCTATTGATGAATGAAGAGGTGATCTTGGTTCTTGAGGAAACCAGGCCCACTATTAGATCAGACTATTAAAAGCCCTTGACCTTGGAGATCACACACACACACACACACACCTTTAACCCCTGTAACTAGTAGGGACAACATTATAAATTTGAGTTGACTTCAGATTCATTCAATCCGTTTTGTGACTCCTTTTTTTTTTTTTTTTAACTCTCTTAAGTTACATATGTTGTGAAACTTCTCACAATCACCCATTTATTGGATGATTTATCAAAAAAAAAAAAAAATGTAACTGTAGATTTATAGTCAGACTACCAGACTGACATAGCAGACAAATAAATCAATGAATGAAATGCTAGCCCATATCTGTGCTATGTGGGTGGCTCCATCTGGGCATGCCAACTGCTTCTCTTCGACTGTGTGTGTGCGTGTGAGAGCGTGCGAGCAAGCGAGAGAGAGAGAGAGACTTGTTTTCAAAGACGTGATTGAAGCCTAAAGTTGTCGGTGAGATGATCAAATCATTCATCATTCATGATTCAGATCTTTCAAACACATTAACGCTTTCTAAAAGCAGTAACTACTATAGAAATAACATCATGAATATTAATTTGACCAAATGACTAAGTGCCACAGTCTGTTCCAGCTGTAATTGCTGCAGTTTTACAGCGACTGTCAGTCTAATCACCAGTTAATGCCTATAAATTACCCTGAAGTGATGAACATAAATGCAGGTTCCTGACACCTGTATTTTGTGCTCAGCCGTATTAGCCAGTGGCAACATAAAATTCCCTATATCACAGACAGACAAGAAGACATACATAATCGTTTAGTTTTAGGGTTTTACCTGTTTAAAAAGGGCAAAAGGTGTGTTTTAATTTTAGCCAATTTTAGTGTGTTTTAGCTAACTCCAGTGTTTTCTCCAGCTCTCTAATTAGCTAGTGAACAGATCGCTTTACCTCTGTCCAGCTGGTGTGTGTGTGTATGTGCCTGCGTGTGTGTATCCAGCTGTATGGACTACAGTCTCTTATCAGTGTAACCACTGGCCCATAGTTAACAGCCACCATCTGGGGACCATACACAGAGTTGGTTGTAGCTGGAAAGCTTCATGGATTTTCACGTCAGAACGACCAAAGTTGCTCTCTCTCTCTTTCTCTATTCACCGTCTCCCCCTTCTTCCTCCTTTCTTTTCTGTTTTTTTATGTGAATATATGAAGGAGATTTTTTTAACAATCACATCTTTCATCATCAGCCTGCCTTTCCTGTCTTTCTCTTCTTTCCTAAATTACTCATTCTTCTCTCTTCACATTGACTCCCCCTCCATCCTCCTAATGACAAATTGAGATGTGTCTAAAGATGCAGACTGGTTTAGTCAGCGCCACATGCTTTACTTTAGAGGGTTTACTGCTAAATAAAGCATCTAGTATACATCTTATATTTAGAAAGGGTCCACCATAGCATCTGCATCTACATTAGTGCCTTTTAGATGTATTACTGGAATACATTTCTGTCTAATTTAACAGTTTAAGAGAAAAGGTTATGTTTTTTTTATTAAAAGGTATCTATGTTGTCTGATACATCAGTGCTATTTTTGAATTTGTAGGCAAATGGTGACACTTTGAAAAGCCGGAATAATAATTGCTTGTCTTTCTATTATCATTGTGAAACTAAAGCACCGGTATATTGATTTTTATATTACTTGGTGTGACTCGTGTCACATTCTCATTACAACTTGAAAGATAATCTTGTTTTATAAACCATCTATATTTAATCCTATAGAGAGGATGAGTTACGACACCTGCTGCGTTTAGGAAAACTGTCCAGCAAACTGATTCAGTGAGTTTATAGCAACATTAGCCAAAAATAAAGTGTGGTCATTCTACAGGACCTTTAAGCTCTGGACTCTACTGCACAACTATAAAGGGCTCAGCATCACAATGATAATAATGAAAACCTTTTAGTAGCTTTTTTTCTGTTACATTAAACTAGAAGCCTTTAAATTAACTGTCATGTAGAAGTCCCTTCTTTCTAATGCTTTCTTACAAAGTGCAGAAACACACAGACACACACTCTCTGTGTCAGCACAGTGTGAAATTCCAAGGAACAGTCTGGAGGGGGGTTGAGGACACAGGCAGAGTTGGCAAGTCGACATTAAATTGCTATCCTATCTCTTCTCTTTCTCACTGTCTTATACACGCACGCGTGCGCGCACACACACACACACACACACACACACACACACACACACTAATGGAAAAGTATCACCACTGTCACAAAAGTCCCTATAGACTCTAGAAACACTGATTCCCACAGAAAACTGTGACATCAGAGACCAAGAGACGAAGCTTTGAAGGGAATATATGAAAAAAAAAAAAAAGTTTCCTAGTGCTAGAGCCTGTCACCTGTACAGTGACAGATATTTTTCTTTTCACGCATAAACATACAAACATTTGATAAAGGTTGTTTGAATATGGTCTCCGGTGTTTGTGTTTACAAAACACAAATGTTGCACCCGCCACAATACTGTGAGACGTTAAATCTGCCGGTCTGTGGCCAAATTAGCTCTTAGTTTCTCAATGTTTCTGAGTGCGTCTATGGTTGCCTAGTTGCTCACTGTGTTTCAGACACTAAAGTGCGTTGTTTTAACCCGTTTGCACCAAAGAGGGGAGTTTATAGTGTCTCTGAGTGTGTGTCTTTGTTTTCAACTGGTTAAGTGTTGGTAGCACAAGGTTAATTACAAGGCTCCTAAACAACCATGTCACACTGCAGCTATTTCTACTGACAGCCAGCTATGCCACTACTCTCACACACACACACACACAGCAGCAGCAGCAGCAGTCTGTCCTGGTAGTAAACCAATTCAAGCTTTTGTGTGTGTGTGTGTGTGTGTGTGTGTGAGAGAGAGACAACTGGAGCTGCCATTGCAGCTATTTCTATCCAGGGGTCATTTGGTGCTAGACGGAGTAGATGATGAGTATTAGCAGTCACTTTATCCTGAGAGCAACAAAACAACTTTCCACAAACTGGGCAGATCGTCTGGATACTGTATCTACTTTTGGCCCGAGTCCTAACGCTTAATACTTTTGAGTGCATGTGATGTGTGAGCTTCCAATGGGCAATACGGTTGAAATCAATATCCTGAAAAACATTTACATTAATTTGATTATTCAACCACACTGGACTGTATGTAAAGGCTTTATGTGTTATATGCTGAAAGTATTTCACACATCAGAAAACAAAAAGGGTCCTAACCCAGTAACATCTTGAAGCCTGACATCTTGTCGCAGGGCAACACACACACACACACACACACACACATACAGTTTCCATGGCAACCGACATGGCAAAGGCCACATTGACTAGCTACCTGCTGTGAGAGGTAGAAACCGGGGTAGAGAGGTCTCTTTCAAACATGTTCTGTGTGATATTGTTGAATTATTTATAATTATGATCGTCCTGTGATGTAAACAGTTTTGGCTCAGTTACTTGGTTTTCTTGTCTGTTTGTGCTCAAGGCTTGGGAGGAGATTGTTTGCCACGATCGGATCTCAAGCAAAACCAACATTTGCTCACAAACTCCCGTGTGTGTGCTGTTTTTTTTATGTTACCAGTTGTGTCTTTCACACATGACCACTTGACTGGAACTCTAGAGGTAGCGCAGTAATCTCACAAAATCTGACGCGAGTGCGAGTTGGAGTGTAATATTTCTAGCACACGCCATAACACAACACGTAGGGGAGCGCTCATAGCCAAAAGCAGATTTTCACTTCCACAGAAAGCCTCATATCAAATCCAGTAGTGTGGGTGGGGTTGCACCAAATGAATAATCAACTGAAACCAAACTCTTCCCTTGACAGCATGGGTTTGAAGTCTACTGTGACTTCCTAATGAAAAGCTAACTCCTTTTTTTTTTTTTTTTGGTTGTGTGGCCTCTCTGTGGCACTGCGGCATCTATCAGCCACACCCTGTAGAATAACAAGCAGTTATAGTAAGGCTGAGGTGGGTATATGGATGGATGGATAGGATGACTAAACAAGTCAACGCAGGAATGAATGAGCATTATGGTGTTGTATAACAGAAAGGTCTTTTATGGTGCCAACAGTAGCCCCACCCTCAGCAATAATAAGCACATAGAGGTGAAGAGGAATGGATGGATGAATGGATAGACGGAAAATTTGAGGTCATAATGGGCTCAGTGGGATTGACACTAAATTATGTATTGTTGAAAGGTGGAAAAGTTGTAATTTGTGTTACCCCCTATCTCTGTGTTTGCGTTCGTCTGTATTTAGCCTTCTTTTCACTGAGCTGTCAAAAGTATAACTGATTCTCTAGAGGTGCAGAACAGATGCTAATTGTCTGTTTCCAATCGAAACCATAAACAGTTTTTTTTTTCCAGAGATTTAACAGAGAATGTCTCAAATAGTTGTTGTTTAGCACATTTTGCAACATGCAGTCATGAGCCTGCAGATCCAGCTTCTCTCTAAAATGTATTGGTTTAGAGATACACTGAAAATTTCATCAAATTTATCCTGTTGAATTTAGGCTTTTACTAAATCAGCAGATATGCTTCTAATAAGAAGGTTTTCCTACCACAGCTTAGCCTGAAATACACAATTCACAAGAAATCTCTCATCAATTTTAGATGTTGAAGAGTCTGGAATATAGTTTTAAACTGTCCTGAACTGTGTTAATTTAGCATGGCCCTGAGCACATTGCTATTAAATAATAATGATAAGTGAATTTTACCTCCGTAATTAATTTAAACACTTGTCTCGACTTACTAATTGTTTCTCCTGCTTTGTGAGGTTTTTTTCTGAGCATCCCATTCACCATGAACGAGTGCTGTAGACCAAATCAACAGTGACTCGCATTTGTTGTGTTCAGGTTCTGATACAGAAATGCATGTGTGTTGCGAATCTGAGAGTGTGAGTGAGTGACAGCTCTGTGTGTGAGACTCCGCATGTAGCCAAGACTGTGCTGACAGCAGAATGGCTCGCTCAGTTGGAGGGGATTCACACTTCGCATCAGATCATCACAACCAGACTGTCTCCAGCGCGCGCACACACACTCACACACACACTTAGAGTATCACTGAACAGAATGTCACAAGAACTCCTCACAGTTTCATACATGCTCGCTCTTCCCCCACATCCTCTCTCTCACATTCACATGCAGACATAGACACACACACACACACACACACACACACACACACACACAGTAGTGCTTCAGTCCCACAGAGCAACTGACTAGTCATACTGAGCAGTCAGACAATGGTTCTGTCAATCAACGTCAAGTCTCCGCTCAGCAGTCCAGCCTGAGGCCTTCCAGTCGACATCTAGTTAGCCTGTATGACGAAAACTGACACTAGCCCTGAGCACATTCTCGACGCTACAGCTACAACTCCCCTCTTAACTTCTTTTGACCTGGAATATGTGTAGAATTCATAAATCAGTGCTCCACAACGATTCAGTTTTTCAGCTGCAGCGGAAACACTGGGGGAGCTCAGTCTCACTTTACCATGAAGTTAATTACTTTACAGCATTAACTGACTGCTTTTCATTAAGTGTTCCCACTGTAGATGCGCAGCTACTTAGTCTTATATAAAAGCCCATTGCATTTATGTCTGCTGATTCTGTCTAGTTACTTCGTAATTACACGTTCTACTAAATAATTCAGCTGCAATTATGAGTTCCTGTGTTGCAAATGTCAAAGTCTTTGGTGGCGGTTCATCCAGTCAGTTAATCCCAAAACAGACATGGTGGATAAAGCGAATGTGTTACAACTGAATGGATTTGTTTGTTTTTGTTTTTATAGACATGTTACCGTCCATGTCTTGCAATCTAATGTTACAGTTTAGAAAAGAGAGTGATATTTTCCCTTGAGACTTCTTTTCTTCTTCTTTTTACTTGTTTCTTGCTCCATTCTGAATGTCAAAACCTTAATATTAATGTGTACATATCATTCAGAGAAATGCATAGAGACTCATTCATATGTGAGATTTGCTTGAATACATGAATTGATGATTTTAGGGGTAATCACATTAAAAGTTTGTTCTTTTTTCTGTGTTTCAGGTGGGACCAGAGACATTGGATCAGCGTTGACCAGGATGTGTATGAGACATCGCAGCATAGAGGCTAAACTCAAACAGTTCTCCATGTAAGGAAAATTTCACTCCTCAACCACAATCTAATATAATATACTGTCTGATAGAGTTTGAGTGAATGCTTGACTAAGATGCAATAGGGTTACTGTATCAATACAGTACTCTGGCTGAGCTAAATAAAAACAATACTAACAGCGAGTTTATTTATCTGACAAACATCTCCTCCAAGCATTCTCACTTCCTGCCAAAGTCAAGTGATGCAACAGAGTTGTTTTTCTGATTCAAAATAAAATCACGATTATAGAGCCTTTCAAACTTTCGCACACAGGTTTGGTCCCCTTTGCAGTCCCTCCCACATGAATAACTGACAGTTAGCGTACTTTGAACCAAGCTGTTTTCCCAGCAGTGCAATAAAACGCCTGTACTTGAATTGTTAACCCACCATATGTCTCCATATCTTGATCTTTTGCGGCATGTGGGGGTGAAAATGCCCCTTTTTTGTGAAATGCCGGGAAAGAGACGTGTTGTCTGGCAAGACAAGCATCTACACTGTCTCAGGAAAGTCACACACATGTCTCTCTCTCTCTCTGTCTGTCTGTCTCCCTGTCTCTCTCTCTCTCTCTCTCTCTCTCACACACACACACACACACACACACACACACACACACACAAACTACACAGACAAGGCGCTCTCTAATTCGGGTGGCATTTCAGTGGAGATTCCACTTGGATCTCCATAGCAGGCGCTGTACACGGGGGGCTGTGGTCACCACCCACCCACTGACACACACACACACACACACACACACACACACACACTCACACACACTGTTTGGAGAAATGTCTGCAAGAGGGAGAAGTCTAATTTTAGTTTCATGCTCTAAGCCTGCAGCTGCCCACCTCTCACACTCTCAGACTTAAACACATCTTGGAGGACAGTTGGGTAATGATTGACAGACATGACTGCACAAACCTTGTACTTCCTCCTGTGATACACTCAGACATAAACCGACTTTTCCCCCTCGGTTTCTCTCTTCCTTTATTTCTACCTGTTAATGATTGACAGACAAGACTGTGTCCTACACAGACAGAAAAGCAAACCAGACTGAATGTTTTCATGTCTGACACTGTCTGCTAAGGACACTTAGATAAACCGAGTCTTTAAGGTATGAAAAAAATGAAATAAGATCCCAAAGTTGGTGACGTGTATTTTACATTTATACATTTAGAAATAAGAGATTCAGCCATGTGATCGGGCAATAAAACTTATTTTGGATTTAAGTGACATTTTAGATTTTGAGGTTGACCTCAGATCAGAAAAGAGTAACCTGTCGTTTTGACAGGGGTTTCCTGGAGGGACTGATCAACCCTCTACAGGAGCAGATGGAGGAATGGAAAAGAGGAGTAAATACTTTGGACAAGGACCATGCTAAAGGTCGGTATAACAAGTGTAATCACATACAATAACTGTAACAATACACAATAAAGTTCCAGTGTTGTTGTTTTCATATTGCACTGTGTTCTTCTGTCCCACAAAGGATTATTGATGCTATTAAAAACTGTTCTTCAACCCAACATTGTCAGACAGTTAGTTGACATTTTTTTTTTACCTCGTCTGTCTGAAACAGAGTATAAAAGAGCTCGGCAGGAAATTAAGAAGAAGTCCTCGGACACGCTGAAACTTCAGAAGAAAGCAAAGAAAGGTAAAAAATAAACAACATTTTTCATTTTTGTTTTAAACCCATAGCTTATGCGAAGCAACAAAATAAAAAACATGTCTAAGTGCAGTTAATCTGTTAATGATGGAGACAGATGTTGTGCCCACAGAGTAGTATTTTTTTTTTTGCCACAGAGGACGTAAAGTAGAGGAACTAAACACTAAACAATACAGACTTTGTTATTGTCAATGTTGTCCACGCATAAAAATAGCTTCTAAACAGATGCTTTTATCAACTTGGAGCATCACCCGTTAAACCAGTGACGTCATTACATGAGTGTCACATTTGTCAGAGAAGTTGCTCAATTGAGTTCTGACTTTGTATTCTTAGAGCACAAAAAATAAACTACTACTAGTTTGTAACTTAAATAGACACTATCAAACTTCACTCTTAACCACTCCTCACGGCAGCAGATCGACATATGTTTTGTGGGAAGTTAGGTGCTTTTCCCATAGATGCAATGTTTCTTTTGCCAGCAGCCAGACAAAAGAAAGATGTGGTTTTCACTGACCTCTGTGATATCTTGTGATCATCTGTTTTCTGGCTGCAGACACAGCTAAAATTAGAAATCACTGGTCTGCTTGCTGTTTCAAGTAGTTAAACATCAGGAGAGAAAAAAAAGGCAACTCATCTTCTGAATTACACCGATGCTGTAATTGAAAAAAACTTTAACACGATGCACTTGTTCCTGCGTAGTACTTTTGTCAGGTTTGATTAATGCTCTACTAGATTAAAGACTTTTGTCTGCAAGATGTCAACATTCAGGACTAAAGGAAAAATCAGTTCACTTCTTAAAACACGTCTTTCAAATAGGAAAGTGGAACAACGTCCAGATTGTATATATGCAGTTTTTATTAGACAGTGGTGATGTATGTGTGTGCAGAAACAGTTTGTCCTTACTGATTAGACATGTGCAGATCTAGTAAGGCTAAACATTGCCTTACTTGGTAAACACTCAGTGAGAGAACATGGGCTGTCTCTCTCTGCCGTCCTCTTGGCTCAGGTTCTACATACGCATTCACCCACCTAGAGGGAAGAAAATAAAACATACCCCGAAAAATACAGATTTATATGTCTCTAGTATGTTTTGGGACATCGGTAGTTTATAGCCAGGTCTAGCGAGTCAGTGGATGTCAGGACATTACTGATGTACCCAAGAAATAAAACTTAACTTAATTTAGAACTCCTTTTATGTGGTATGTACTTTTATTGTACATAGTGATCATTACTAATACTGTTACATGATGGCTACAGCTGCCTGCATGACTTTGATTATCATTAAACACTGTTACAGAGTCAGTCCCAGTACTGTTGTCACGTTGCTCTTGTTGATTTGAATTATGAAAACATGTCAAGAAAAATAATATATATATTTTTGGGAGGGATTGTCTTAATAAATTTGAATTAATTAAATTAAGTTAAGATTTACTTAGGCACACAGACTAACATGTCTATTTTTATCTGATTTTAGGCAGTGATGTTGATTTAAAGCACATTGTTTTGGCTTTATATGAATACCTCCTTTGAGTATTACAGTGTTTTATCAGGCATTCAGACACCTTGATGAATTAGTGTTTAGTGCTGGCACTCTCTCAGTTGACAAATCTTTTTCCTCTCCCTGTCCCCATGTGGTTCTGATACAATCCTTCGCCTTATGCTGCACTGCAGCTGATAATCTAGGTAAGTCAGTCTGTGCAACAGACGCACTGTCCAGGTGGTTGTTTACGCTACAATGCTTTACCCGTCATCTTATCTGCATTGTGAAGAAGCCATCAACTAGAGTGATTTTTATGTAAACATATTAGATATTGGTATGCTCAGTTTTGTTCTTCAGTAAGGAAACTTTTCTTTACAGTCGTTATAATCTGTAGTTTGTCAATTTAAAGTTTCCTATGGGTTTTTACTTCAGTAAACACAAAACCCAGTGTCTGTCCTCTTTACTGCTGCCTCTCCTCCATGCTCTCTTTCACTCTGTAGCTCTGGGTTAGTGACTCCATGATTGTAAACATCTGAAGTGTCTTGAAAAAGAAACTGAACAAGAAGCAGAGGTGAGACTCCACAACCGTAACTGTGTCTTCCCTGAATAAGTAACACAGCTGAAGTAAAATACGCTGTTTTCTGAGGAAGAGAGGAAGGAGAGGAGTTGAAGTAGAGGCCTCAGTAGATTTGAGATGCACTTGATTAGCAACTGTTCCAGAACTCATTCACTCCTATAAATTGTCTGTTTTTATAAGCTCTGTGGTGTCCGTCTGAGGCGTCGTCCATACGGATGCGTGTCTGTTCTGTGTTTTGATCTCACACACACACACACACACACACACACACACACACACACACACACACAGTTTTTTTTTTTCCTTTTCTTGAATGAGCCACCTAGTGACAGAGGCAGTCAAAGGGATTTTTGTCAGAGCAAAACTTTAATGTTAGAAAGTTGTTAATACTTTTTGGCTTTTCTGTCCTTTGACAGCAGAACTGTGTGTGAAAAAAACAACAAGTGTGATGTTGATGCCAAACAGACTCCTAATACTGTTTTCTCAACTCTGTCACACAATACACAAAAACATTTAATCAAATTTAGGAATGGGCTGGTAGTTTTACTGCTTTAAAAGAAGAGCGGTTCTTTTATGCACAGAAATAACTGCCCATCCGTCCACTTGTGTTGGCGAGTCTATTTGTGATGTTTAAACGGGTCTTGTGAGGGTGTTTTTCTGACCTGAGACCCCAGCGTAGCTAAGAAACAGCCTGTGACTGAAACCTAATGTAATCATTGGTCATGTGAAAGCTGGAGCCGGTTAATCTCATTTGTGTGTAGCACAGTAATCTACATGTGTGCAGACTGAGGACCACTATGACCCCTCACCATACTCATCTCAGTTACTGAATTTCTCGAAAGTTGAGTTTGTTGAAAACAAACAGCTTTTTTTTTTAATCTTATGAAAGCACACAGATTAGAAGTCTGTCTCCTTGCTGCTCCCAGTGCTGTGTAATTAACTAATTAATCTTATTAACCAGGAAAATTGTCAAAAGCTGATGACGAACTGACTGGAACAGTTCATTAGCTTACATTAGTGAGTGTGGTTTTGGACACTGTTGTGTCAAAATTGTGCAATTGACACATACACACGTACACACACACAAACGAACAAACATGAATGAACATAGTATATCACTGCTTAGTCATGCTGAAGGTGTAAAACAGTAATTGAACACTGACAAGAGGTGTAAAAATATGCAAGGGTGGATTTGTTCACATTGTCGTACGTGACCACTTAAACTCGAGTGAACCTCAGTGTTTGTCTGTGGTTGAGGAGACAGAGGAAGCGGGAATGTGGACAAACCAAAGAACAACCCATAGCAGAGACAAAAGTAATTACGTAACAGAAGCTTGAACTCGGCAATAACAGCCCCGCCGCTCACCACAAGTCGATATTTCATGCCAAGATGTGCCAGTATTGTCACAGCGCACATGTGTGTATATATGAGCAATTCTCTCCATCCCCTTTTTACATCAACACTTCTGTCTTTCTCAACCTGATTGAGTAATGAATATAGCTCTTGGCTTCTGAATATTAAAAAATATTTTCTGTCTATGTGTGGTCAGAAAGTACTTTATAATTATTTATCCATCATGTACAGTTTCCACATCAGCTACGGGCATCGTGACTATATGCACGTTGGGAATTGGTGACCTCATGGTTCCCTTTAAAAGGGCTAAAGTGAAACATCACTCAGTGAGCCTGAAGAAAATGGATTTTTCTTTTCTTTTTTTGCATTCGTGGAAAATATTAAAACCTTTTCATGTGATGAAATGAGTGAAGGGATAAGGTGCGTCTTGATGGATCAGCCTTTAACACAAGTGGACGTGGAAGTAACACGATATGGATCACGATAACATTAAGCGCTACTCAAGCTCCTCGTGGGCACTACCCAAAACAGCAACAAAGAAAATATTTGGCTTTCCATCTGTCTCAGACAAAGTTCCTCAACTTGCAGTAGTGTCTTTCCAAAACCACTTTGGTTATGTTGAGAATACGGTCTGCCAAGACTTGAGCTAGTGGGAGAAACCAGAATGCAGTGTGCTCCTTCGTTTTACTGTGTGCCAAGGAGACACCACAGCATCACTGGCACTGGTGTTTGAAAAGCTGTTTTTCTACAATGTGGCTAACTAAAACCTAACGTTTAAAACGTTTCATCATCTTGAAACGGAGTCGAAGATGACACGGCTGTGACAGGAATTGTTCTTGGTATTATGTGACACAAATCACTAAGCGTTATAGCAGAACCTCCATCACTTTATGGCATATTATGTTGTCTTTACAATAATCAGTATTTTGTTATGAAGTGTTGAAATCCTGTAGTTTCAGCTGTTAGCAGTTTTACCCCATGGATGCATTTCATATATTATTGTATTGCTAAACCATTTAACAATGATTGACCAGCTGTTTATAAGTAGTGATTAAAATATTATTTAAAATGTCAGCTCGGCTTACAAATAATTTCTCTGGCAACAAGATGGAAAAAGACTCATTTTCCCCGGAGGATAATGAATAATAATGAATTTGGTTCTGCAGTGGGAACCAGACTAATGAGTGAGGCTTGTCTAGCCCTTTCAGGCCCCATCATACAGCTTGCTCTCCACAAAATCTTGTACAATGTGTAATGGTATACTGGTCTGCTCAACAAGCAGCCTTTGGATCTAAATGAGACTGAAAATATATACTGCAATTTGGACTTTCCAGTCTGGCTTCTACAGTCCATCTACTCCGTCGTGGTCTCCATAGTGTAATATAGTAGGAACTGCAATAAACACACACATAACTTACATTCCACTCAGTCCAGTGTTACAGACACCAAAACCAAGCTCGGTAAATGGATTCTCTTTATATGGAAAGTCAGTTTGTCTTATTTTGTCAACAGCCATCAAGTTTTAAGGACTGTCTACATGCGATTGAGACTGCTTCATGTAATTCTATTATGTAATGTTAGTACTATGTTTGAAGTAATACTGCACCGTAAACGTATCCTGTCGTCAATATATTTACATAAAAATATGAAACTGGAACTTAAACTGGAGATTTAATTACTCGGTCTTCTCACTTTGGGGACAGACTTTGTCATTAAAGAACTTCATCCATCTAAAAAACGAAGTTTGGATTTATTCTTGACACTTTACCCACCAGCAACATTCACATCGCACTTCAGTGACGCAGACAATTAGTCAGTTCTCATTAGTGTCAGCTTTTATGATGCTTGTGGGACCATAATGAAGAGTTTCCATTTGGTGTGATTTTCCAACAGCTTAGTATTTGTGTGTGTGTGCGTATACACAGGAAGCCATTGTTAACAGTGTTTTCTTATTGTGGTCTGTTTCTGAAGCAGTGGAAACAGAGCTTCCCACATCTGTATCATGTGTATATGATATATATGTATAGACTGCACTGATACGAGAGAGGAAAGAGCTGATGGTTTGTCCTCACGATAAGTGCATGTGAACTTCCTTATGTTTTACATTTGAGGTAAAGATGATTTGCCAGTGTAACTCTACCCGTGTTTCTCTTCTACTGGTTTGTATGATACAGGGCCTCACGTTAAATGTTAAGCAAAAGACATCAGTTTGTTATCTTTGAGCAGACAGACAGACCACAGAGTTGTTCGCTGTGAGTTTAACCTTGATGTATCAAAGTCAAGACTGTGTGTGTTTGTGTGCGAGTGTAGTTTGAGTGGTTAGATAATGCCTTTGAGGCCCACTGTATGTCAACTTGGGCAGTCGCCAACCTTTCTGCCTCCATAGAGAACTGAAGAGGGCTTGATTTGGCTTCAGGGTATCCTCTCTTAACATCAGACACACAACGAGAGGTGCACGCACACACTTGTACATGCACAACACAAAGGCACACACAGTGCTGAAGAATAGGATAACCTTGGGATTGTCAATGTCCTCAAACATTTAGGGATTTACATATGCATATTCAACCACACACCAACACAGCACGAGAACCAGATGGTCTCGAAGATAACTTGCACTCTTGTCATTCATGAAAGTGACGCACACACGCAATCTCTCTTAACCCTGTCAAGACACAGCCTGGAATTAAAGTGTTTAACTAAGAGCAGAGGAGAGATAGTCAAAAAAGGTTCTCGCTTTTGAGTTTCTTGTCATAACTGATTGAAGTTCTCCAAGACAAACAGCAGATTAGCCTGAAGGAGATAACCTTCCTGCCCCTTCTGAACAAGAGACAGGAAACACTTAAGTGACAAGAGTGGGTCATTCATGCTGAGATATTCAAATGGTAGCAATGAAGATAAGAGTCTGTAGTTGTAGTGACAGAGCAGGCCACCGGAGAAAGATGATGGAAATGAAAAACTACAAATGTTCTGTCATTGCTGATCATATTCATGCATGTTATAGTAGCAGAACTCTTTGCTTTTTAGTATTTGTGCTGTGCAGAAAGATTAAGTCCAAGTTTTGCTGTCAAATTCATCTCAGTAACTAACTAAATAGACCAGTCATGTGTTTCCTTGTGAGTTGTACCTGTTATGATGTGTATTTTCATCTTGCGTGCGTATGTGTGTGTATTGTCTATCCCTTTTCGATTCCAAGGTCGTGGTGATATCCAGCCGCAGTTGGACAGCGCCATGCAGGATGTCAGTGATAAATACATTCTGCTGGAGGAGACAGAGAAACAGGCCCTGAGGAAGGCGCTCATCGAGGAGAGACAGAGATTCTGCTGTTTCGTGGCCATGCTGAGGCCTGTGGTGGTGAGTACAGCGGGGGAGGACGAGAGAAATTAGCCTTCAGAAAGAAGTGAGAGAACAACAGAAAGTCACCTCACTCTGCACTGTCTGAGTTTGTTTGTTTTTATCCGACAGCACAGAAAAATGCTTGTTCATGCCTCCTAATCAGTGTACTTTTCCTCCAGACAATGAGGCTTTTTATACAACCACTGTAATCTAAAAAGCACATTTTTTCACTCTTCACTGCGTGAAGCTTTAAATGATGCTCATTTTAAACGCAATCTACCACCTAAAAGATTCTGTTGTCTCTATGTCTTGTCATTCATTTATTTAGGATGAGGAGATTTCTATGTTGGGAGAGGTCACCCATCTTCAGGCCATCTCTGATGACCTCAAAGCCCTGACCTCCGACCCTCACAAGCTTCCCCCAGCTAGTGAACAGGTGAGGGGAAAAAAAACATCACAGAAGCAGCAATCTGTGAACAATTAACTGAAACAGAGAGATAATGGTCCCGTACGTGTTATTGTTGTGAGTATTTAAGAGGTTTTGCTCAGCACCTTTCAGCCTCACACGTAGAGCTATTAAGTGTGACTAACATTTTCCTCTCTCTCAGGTGATCATGGACCTGAAGGGCTCAGACTATGGTTGGTCATATCAAACACCGCCCTCATCCCCCAGCACCACCATGTCCAGGAAGTCTAGCATGTGCAGGTAAGATCCTATAGCTCATCACGGAGGCTTTGTGTTTCAAGTACACCTTTACTTTCGTGATTCAGTGTGCGTCAGTATGATGTTGCATGGAAAATAAAATCACTCCAGGTATTTAAGTCACCAGCTCCTTTGAAGTGAGAACAAGGGAGATGAAACTCACTGCATTGCCGAGATCTGCTAAAAATTGCAAATTTTTTTTTTTTTTTTTTTTTACCTCATCAATAATTATGAATCTTCTGCGGAGACAGCTTACATCATTGTAAAGGGGTGGAGAACAAGGACACAGAGAAAAAAAAAAAAAACACTTTTAATTAGGTTGTTCAATCTGTGTCTGCCCCCCAGTGGTCAGTATGAGCTGCAGTAGTTGGCAAATTCTTTATCTTAAATGCTTTGTTTGTCTGCTTTCTTGACTGGAGGTTAAAGTAAATCTACAGTT
Source organism: Polydactylus sextarius (assembly GCA_016801845.1). Taxonomy (NCBI): domain Eukaryota; kingdom Metazoa; phylum Chordata; class Actinopteri; family Polynemidae; genus Polydactylus; species Polydactylus sextarius. The sequence continues at coordinate 20,734,362 of CM028913.1, read as the reverse complement.
CACTGTGGAAGAAGCGGCACATATTGATTTGTTGTTTTTTTTTTTAAATATAAACAATAAGAATAAAGTTTCAAGAGAAGTTTGAAAGAATTGGACCATTTGTTTTGTGGCTGTTCAGACCATGTCCTCTACACTCTGTCCTCCCTGCTTTTTGTGCGCCTCCTGATGATTTTTCCTCAACTGTCCTGGTTTAAAGAAAAACAATTTAAGCTTGGGTTTTGTATTGCTTTGCATTTGTCTTGTTAAATCCTATATCAATCATTTTTGTGAGTTGTGGGGTTTTTCTTCGATTAAAGCAAAACTATAAAATAACCTGTTATGTGATTATGAGAATGGTTAAATACGCTCAAGGCTGTAAAACATCTCAGACCCAGTATAAACCATCAACTTACTGTTTTTTTTTTGTAATAGTGATTGTTTTTTGCAGACACAGCATTTTCATGGCAGCACAAGGCTTTTGCTTTTTTTAAAATGACGTTCTTTAAAAAAAAAAGTCAATATTTTATTTATTTATTTATTTATTTTACCTATTTTGCGACGTGTCATTCCATATCATGTCACACATAATTAAGACCTGTTAATGGGATCTCTGCTCAAAATACTTTTATAGCAATTTTGCCACTGGAGCTAAATTTCATCAATGTGATTATTTGAAACCAGTAGTTTATTTTTCAATAAAATCAGGTTGAAACTTTGACTGAACATTCAAGAAAACATAAGAATAATTTGTTTTAATTAAAGTAACTGTAGTCGCCTGTTTCACATTAATCATGTTCCTTTTTTTTACTGAAACAAAGCATCTTTCATTCTGACATTTACAAACATTATACACAAGATGTTATCTGGTTTGGTGTCATCAGCCAGTAGCTTTAGGAAACAAAGCAGTCTGGACTGATCCCTCCTGAGATTCTGCTGTTGAGATGTTGAATGGATCACAACACTGTTTCTGAAAAGACATATATTTCACCAAAAACTACTTCTGGTTGTGCAAACATATTTTGGCATCAACTGTGAAGTCAGAACATTTACTCCTCATCTTCAAAGGTTTCCTGTTCGTTCCCAACTCAGCCAAACTCTAAAGTATTAACTTTTCCGTCAGTGTGAGCTGTCTTTGTTGGCATCTTCTTCAAGGCTTCTTTTCCAGTTAGAGCAGTGGTCTATGATCTCACTGTCACATCAAACTTAATGATTCCACTCTTTTAAATATAGTTGATTTGTTGCGATCCATTTTGCAACCATGTGCTCAAACCTGTTTTACATGGGATCCGTCCAGACCTGCTTTATTGTTTTCTAGTTGATTATATCAGAAATCAGTTCAGAAGAAGTTTAAAATGTTAAAATAATATTTGTGAATTAAAGGAACCAAGATTAATATTTTGCTCAGACACACGGAACAAGGTGAGATCATCTAATATGAAACAAACCGAACCATTAGACGCTGTTGGTGATCTCGGTGAAACTCAGGTTGAGGAGGTTTCACACAGAGACGGAAAACCTTCGAGTCAACATTGTACAAATATCAAGCTATAAAATAAAACCACTGAATGTGAATGCAGCTATTTTAAAAACAGTTATTAAATAATGGAGGAATGATATAACATCTTTGATCTTTTTATATATTGCTGCAATAAACTTTAGCACTTTGCCATAAAAACTCTCAAGGAAGTTAAATTAAAGCTCCTCGGGAACATAAAGAGTACAACATTTGAGTTATTTTTTTGTATTTTTGTTCAAGAAAATTAATGATTTAAACCAGGAAGTCTTCAGGTAGTTGGTATATAATGATCCCCAATGTAGACACACACACACACACACACACACACACACGTTTCTGTTTGTGCATGATAGTGCAGCACTAGCAGACCAAATCACTTGAATAGTTTTGCCTGGTTTTTGTGCATTTTATTGTCAACTTTGTTCATTTTTTTGCTACATATTGTATGTATTTGTCTTAGTACAGATTTTGATCACAGAATACACCATTTTTATATTTGCTTCAGATGTTTAGTTTGTTTGTTCTCAGTTCACACAGTAATTAGACCCAGTGGTTTTGCTTTTCATGTTTTTTTTTTTTGCGTGAATATTCGCAGACAATCTGTCTTGACTGCAAGAAATCTTGTGATTTCCTGCCTGTAATTATTGTCTTTTATGATTTTTGTGCCTCTTATGTTGGTTTGTTTTGTTGTTGGACTGGATTGGCCTCAGTCACTGCTTGCTGCATCTTGGTGTGCCGTGTTAATCGTTTCCCACCCTGTCTCCCCCACATTCCCTCCCCCCAATCATCTGCTTTCATTCCCTTTCTATTATTCCTTTTATCCCTCCCTGTATCCAACTTTCTTTCTTTAATCCATGTCTTTGGGTTCACTTTATTCTCTTTACCTGTCACCCGCCTGTCACTGCCAAACTTCTTCCTCTGGTCCTTCCCCTCATCCCTCACTCCTTCCACTTTCACAGTAGTCTGAACAGCGTTAACAGTAGTGACTCCAGGGGATCCAGTGGCTCTCACTCTCATTCTCCTTCCTCCTCTTCTTCCTCCTCTTCCTCACACCACCTCTTCCACCACCATCACCCCCGCCATCGGTACCGCAGCTCTACGCTACCGCAGCAGGCCCCGGCTCGGCTCTCCAGCATCTCCTCCCACGACTCGGGCTTCATCTCTTCATCACAGGACCAGTACATGTCGTCCAAATCATCGTCACCTATGCCAGCTGAAACAAAGGTAAGGAAAAAAATCTACACACTCTTAACTACAACTTTATGTCCAAGTATGTACATATGGTTTAGACAAGACTATAAAACCACACATGCTCTATGATTTACAAGTTATTGTAGTCAGAGACAGAGAAAACCCCAAATCAGCAATACACACAAGTCTTCTCTCACACATCTCCCCAGCCACCATGAGAGGCGGTTAGCTGGCAGCAGTGAGTGTATGTGATCATGGTGAAGTCATTTCACTGCTATTATTATAGCATAAATGCACAGGAAATTAGTCTGCCTCCATTCTAGCCCAGGGCAAAACAGGTCAGCCCCATCCTGCTATTAAAAAAGTTGACTGCTGTGACAGACTGTGGTTTGGTTAAACTTTTCAGAGGTTTGAGGAGACTGCATGTTGTATTTTCATTAAATGCATCACAGTAAAATGACATGTTACAGTGTCAACCGTGTGTTTTATAGGCACCAAGTGTGCGTCTCTATCAGCAGGTCTCGTTCTGTCACTTTTATCAAACCGTCCAACACAGGGTTTCAGATAATTACCGGTGAGAAAGGCAGATTGTCTGCATGGGGTTTGTGGTTTTTAGATCAACCATTAGAGCGGCTGCACTGGTTGACATTTTGTTCACATGCCAGCAACCAGACTTCCTCTGTCCAAAACACACTGGTATAGTTAGACTCCAAGTTTTTATGATGCAGTGAGGGTGGTTTGGCAAGTATCTACCTGACCCTCTTACAATACAGTCCTGGGAAATGATCTTCTCATTGCCTCATTCATTCTTGGTGTTGTTTCAGTAGCTGAAGTGTGAAAGAGGACAGTCACATGGTTGAAAAGGGTTCACATGGACTTACTCCTGAACTGGCTGTGGTTTACTGTGTGCCTCAATTTCCAGCTTCTATGCAGGATGCTGTTTTGTCGCTGACCCAGCCCTTAATCTCTGTCTGGAGGACAGAATGCACAGATATTATTTTCCTAAAGGCATGGATTAGGTGTCTTATTGGTGTCTTATATAGACCAGCAATGTCCTTACTCTGTATATCCCTCTAAATATCGTGAGTTTGTGAGGATAGTTTCTCTATCTTAAAGAAGTAGAACTTTGTGCTTTCTTTTAACAAGGCTTCAAACCCCCTAACATAACACTGCTGATGTCTATGTAGTTATGGCTGCGACAACTCCCAGTGCTCCTCTCCACAGCCTCTCCAGTCACTTGGCTGTACTCCTCACTAACTGCTGAGAACTGTGGAAACTTGCCTGCCGCTGCTCTCTAATAAAGTGCCTCTCTTTGCTTTTCTCAGTCCACCTGCTGACATGTCTATCTTTGCGTTTCTTTCCCTCTGCACATGTCTGTCTGTCTCAATTTCTCTCTCTCTCTCTCTCTCTCTCTGGTCTCAAATCACTGCTTGCTGTTGTTGCCGCTGCCCTCGCTGTCCCAGCCTTGTCCCAGTTCCAGCTCCTCTGAGGTGTCAGAGCCTGGGCAGCTTCTCAGTGACTGCAGCTCCCCCTCTTCTCTGGCTGCTGCTACTGCACCTCAGCACACTACTGACAAGGTGAAAACACACTCATCTACCATAAAACTTAACCTCTTTTTTTCACATTAATATTTGTGCTGCACCAGCATTTATCCGCACTCCAGCTTCCTGACACTCAACTTCAGCTTCGACTGTTCGTTACATTTACTTTAGAAATGTTAAGGCAACCAAAGAACCTCCAAACTCCCTGACATCAGTTTATTTTCATTTAGTTCTATATTTGTGACCATTTCCTTTGTTTTGTGTTCGACGTGATCGCTATGGATTTCTTTATTATTTTTGTGTTGATTTGAATGATTTCTCCTCAGTGATGTTTTTATTTTCTGTTGTTTTATCATTTCAATAATTTATCCCATTGTGTGTTTTTGTTTCCGTTGCCATCACTCCTCCCACTGATGCACACACACATGCAGTTGTCCAATGGTTATGACCACTACAGTCCAGCCAGTTCCCCCTACCTGCATAGCAACGGGGGCAGTTTGGGAACTGCCTTCCCGTTCTACCCTCCTTCCTCCTCATCCTCCACCTCTTCCTCCTGCCCCACTCGCTCATGGTCACGTCCTGCCTCAGCCTTGCTGCCTGACTACCCTCACTACTGCACGTTGGGCTCCCCCATGGTGCCTTCATCAAGAGTCCCCAGCTGGAAGGTTTGTTCATCACCTCAGTCTTGATGATCAACTTAGCCCCGTCCCTGTTATCCACAACCAAACATGCAAACCTGGTTCACCTTTGTTTGTTGTTGTATAATTGTAGTACATTTAATATATTTCTTTTATGTCTTTATTACTTTGAAATGAAAGGAAAAAGCTTTTTAAATTCTTATCTTAAGTACATCAGACAAATATCAAGTATGAACAATAAGCTGTCGTCACAGGACTGGGCGAAGCCGGGGCCTTATGACCAACCTATGGTCAACACACTAAGGAGGAAGAAAGACAAGGAGACCCCAGCTGTAATAGACACTAATGGGACTATGAACAGTGACAGCAGCCCGTCCTCGGGCCCGGCCTCCATCTCAACCTTAACACCAGGTCCAGCTGCGCCACAAACACAAAACTCAACAGCCTCAGTGGAGGAGAAGAGCAGGACTGTGGCTGCTCCTCTTAAGGTCAGTTTGTCTTGGATTTCTGTCAATAAAAAATGTTCCATATCACTTTCCTGTATCTGCTCCTCATAATGTGTTTGTCAGACTTAGCAAAAACAACTTGTGAGAAGTTTGTTGTCAGTTAAATGTTGACTCACAGTGATTGACCTGATTTACATTCCATGCTCCATCATGTTGTTTGATGCAAAGTGACACTATGTATGATTTACTTTGCTTCAGATGGAGATGAATTCTCAAACATAAAAACATCAGATAGTTTGTGGTGAATGAATTACTTCTTTTTTTCTGACAGTGAAGCACATGACCTCAGGTCTGTAAACATTAATAACATCTGTGATGATGTTATATAATTTCAGACAACCTTTCATTCAACTTCCTACAGCGACAATGTTTTTGCAGTTTTCAACCACATGAGTCCCACCTCCCACCACTAATGTTCCCATTTAATGACCATAATGAGTCGTAACTAATGATTTTAATGACTTTAATGAATTGTACCTGACTCTCTGCAGACAGTTGGACTTTTAGTCTCTGTTGCTAAATGTTTTTTCCACTGTGTGATTACTACAGGCTGGTGATATGGAGGCCCACGAGGAACTGGCTCTGGCTTTATCCAGAGGTCTAGAGTTGGACACCCAGAGGTCCAGTAGAGACTCCATCCAGTGCTCCAGTGGCTACAGCACACAGACCAACACACCGTGCTGCTCTGAAGACACTATACCTTCACAAGGTATAATATACTGTCTAGAATCAGTCATTCATCAGTTTTAAAATACACTGCTGACTTCGTCTTTGTTCTGATCTCTCTCTGTTTGTCCTTCTAGTATCAGATTATGATTATTTCTCAATGGCTGGAGATCAGGAGCCTGAGCAGCAGCAGTCTGACTTTGACAAGTCCTCAACCATCCCCAGAAACAGCGACATTAGTCAATCCTACCGACGCATGTTCCAGACCAAACGCCCGGCCTCCACAGCTGGTCTGCCAAGCACGCAGGCTCCGTACCCTGGACAGGGGCCCTACCCCACAGGACCTTATCCCCCCACTCCGATCCACACAGGAGGTTATTCTTCTACCCCTGGGGCTTATCCCCCGACCCCTACAGGTAGTAATACTGTCACAAATGTGTCATGTAAGATATCAGGTTTATGTTACTAATGCCTTTTCCAAACACACACAGTACATTTTTATGGAAATGTAATACATCGAAACAACATCGAAATAATTGTTCATGTTGTCATGTATTATGTATTTAAATGAGGTAGAAATTCATGTCATTAATGGCTGATCATTATTTGTGTTGTGTCATTGCAGGCTCATGTTCAGGTCAGGGATTTTATTCTGGATCCAGCTCCCACAATGCCTCTGGCTCCTACTCAACAGGCCACAGTCCAGTTATTGTGACTCCGGGTGTTGCCACAATCCGCCGCACCCCTTCGTCAAAACCTTCGGCTCGCCGTTCGGGTTCTGTCGGAGGCACAGGTCCCATCCCAATTCGTACACCCGTCATCCCGGTAAAAATCCCAACGGTGCCCGACATGACCGGAGCAGTTAATGGGAGCAGGAGTGCAGAGGAGATGGGAGGAGGAGGAGGAGGAGGAGGAGGGGAAAGCCCAGATTCCCCAACATATACAGGAGGGGAGGATGCCAGCACTTTGCCCGTGATGTCGTGGAGCGGTCAGGCCACGACCAACCCTCCCACTGTCCCCCTGCCCAACCAGGTGATCCAGCAGCACCTCCAGAGTGAAACCGGCATGGACGGAGGCGGAGACGAGGCAGGAGAAGGAGGAGAGGGAAACATGCTGGTGGCCATAAGGAAGGGAGTCAAGCTCAAGAGAACCCTCACCAACGATCGTTCCGCGCCGCGCATCGCATGATGATGTCATCACACAGCCAAGTGTCACGACAAACGTGTTGCTCTCATGTCAGTGAAGTGAAGCTCCCCTTCATTATACGTGTAAATGAGGTTAAAGGCTTTACAAAGTGTTGCCGATAGAAACGCAATGTACAAAATCACAAGGCTTCTTATGCTACTATGAGAAATCACTGGCACCTGTTCTCATTCTGTAAATGTTCATCTGTGAGAATCTCTCACTGCAGAAGCCATTGATAACAAGAGGAACATATATATAGATATACAAGGTGCAAGTTTTCTAATTTGGCTCATGATGCCTCAGAAATGATGTAGTCAGCTTTGTTAAATTATCAGTCTGGACCAGAGATGGATCACAGGCCCGTCCACATTAGATCCTTGTATAAGCTGCATAGATGTTTGAGCCTGTGTGTGTGTGTGTGTGTACGAGTACCAGACCTAATTTCTTACATAGGTTGTCAAATAAAGAATTCTGGCCCAAGAACTAAAATGTTCAAAGTGTAAAACATGAGGAGGTTTTTGTCAACAACACAGCAGCAGCAGTAACAGTGTTATGGCACAATATGTTCATTTCTCTAAGAGGACAAAGAAGATACATCCTGCACATGTATCCAGTGCTGGAGCAAGAGGATTTGACCACGACAATGTTTCCTCCTCTGCTCAGTGTAAAAACACTGTATTATATGTCAAAACACTTACTGCTGCAGGAGCGCATTGTACCATTGAGGAACAAATAAACATTCAGACTGTGCAGCGACTTGGCAGGAGCACAGTAACCACTGGAAGTAGAACCCAGTGACAAGAGCAATATTCAGGTGCAGTCAGAAGCGAGGACTCCATTTAGCAGCTCCTGAGTTGAACTGACTGCTTCTCCTGGAGAGACGCTCTGACGGACTGAGGGAGGTGTTGCGTTGTCAGAACTGTCTTCCACTGACGGTTCAAGCACTAAGTCAGGTGGGATGTTCCACAGAGGCGACGTAGGCAGATCCTCAAATGAAAAAAAAAAAAAAAAAAAAAGCATCGGACTGTGCTGCGCCCAGATCAGAGTTGTAGAAGACAACTCTGCGACTAAAGTGTCATGTGGTTGACGGCCGGTGTTCTGTTCTGTTTAGTTTGTTTTAGTATTTACATGATTTGTAAATAGTTTTGCACGTCTGTGTTGCTGAGGAGTGTGTGTCAGTGCTTCTCTGCTCCGTTGTGCCAAAAATCATCCAGCTTCATGTTCGTCACGTTTATATAACGACCATAAAACTCCCGTAGCCTTCGGATTTAAATTGCTTTTGTTTCCATCATTTTTTTCCTGAAATGATTCTCATTTAACCTGCAGTAATCTACATGCTGAGCTTTGTAGACCTCCTCAGTGGTTTGTGGTTATATATTAGTCTTTATATATTAGTTATTATCTTTTTTTTAAGCATTTATTAGCACAATAATTTCTCATAATAACATTACTAACAAATGTCAAAGTACAGATGTGCCATGTCAAAACTCAACGCTAATTCAAATTTGTACATATCTATATTATTATTATTGTTATTATTAAACGTTTTATAGAAGTTAATGAGGCAAAATATTTTTTGATGAGTTAATCAGTTAATCAGTGACTTCATTCTGTTTTTTGTTGTCTGGTTGCTGTTATTGGACTCTTTCTCTTTGAAATGCATGTAGCATGCATCTTTTTGATTTATTAGATTTTGCCTTTTTTTTGTAATAACGAAGGTGACAAGTCCAAGTCCATTGTATAATTTAAGAAATACATCATTGTTGATGCATTTTTTTTTTTTTTAACCTGGACAGTAGGTTGTTTTAAAGACACAAGGCTTTTCCTCAGATCGCAGAGTTAAAGACTAAAGGCTCAGAGCAGTTAGTGTCATTTAATTCTAGTCTGTTTTAATTTTCCTTTTCAGTTCAAGCACTGTGAGAGCGCGGCTACTACGAGGTGTATGAAAGTGAAAATATTATTTAGCTGTACAAGTTAGTCCAGGAACTCACGTTTTTGTTTTTTTGTTTGTTTGTTTTGTTTTTATTTATTTTCTCTCAGTTCTTAAATCTGTTTTTTTTTCTTCTCTCAACTTATTTTTATACTTATATAAAATATCAGAGTAATAGAGTCATTCTCTGTATAAGGAAAATGTTCAGTCGTGACGGTCATGAACCGTTATCAGTCCTTTATTTCAAAAACATTTGTGCATAAACTGCATATTAATAATCACCTAAACGCTGGCTGCTTTGAATGTAAACGGCCACTACAGAAAAAAATAGGTGTTTTTGTTTTTCTTTCCGACCTCCAGTTACCAAGAGAAGCGCAAGCTTGAAATTAAAAGCTTTAGTTGCATAATGGAGACGTTTGAATCAGTATTATGAGCGCAGGTGTCGGGATGATGCAGGACTGAATCCACTTCAGGTTCAGTTCAGTCAACAAAGTATATTTTGTTCTGAAAGGTTAAATCTTCGTTATTGTTGTAAGTTAAATCACATTCGGGAGTGATTGAGCTAAAAGTGAAGTGACAGCAGCTCTGATGTTCATTTAGGTGGAATACTTGTAAACTTTAAACTGTTCCCTGACGGTGATATCAATAAAAATGTTTCTGATTTCAGCTAAAATCTTCTAAAACATTTTTTCTGATTGACATCTTATACTACTACTTATTTCTTGAGTATCCCAGACACATCTCGGCGTGAAAAATATATTTACAAAATGTTTCTTAATGATTAAATGTAATAGACAATTACTGTAGGACAGAAATCAGCTAAAGAAGAGATGACAAAAAACAAATATATCATCTCTGTCTGAATTAAACCTCTAATATGACCTGGGGATGCATCAACCTAACCCTGTATTGTTAAATTTAATAAGATAACATCAAAGCTTAGGTGTTTTTGGGAAACTCAGCATTCAACTCTTGATAATGTTGTTGTTAAAATCTTTGTTTTTGTTTTTGTTTCCTGGGCCGTCCACTTGTGTAAAACTTATATCATCAACCTGTAATTTTCATATTTAAATCGCATAATAGCATAATATATATATATATATATATATATATATATATATATCAGTATATCCTATGAATAAGAAGTTTATAGTTTGTGAGGGTTTGAAAGTTAAAAGGTTAAACCTGGTTTCTTAGTCTAGTTTTTAGCTTATTCTCCCTCTCGTCCCAGCCCCCCCACCCCCCGAGGAGAGTTGACCTCTCTGTCTGTCCTCTGTACAGTTCAACAGGCTATTATGCAGTTTTGTTTCAGGAAGTAAAAGGTTGTTATTTTTTGTGTAATGACAGCTTTAGCAATATAATAAAAATACAAATTTTGCTTCAGCTCAGTGGATTCTTGGTGTGCAACCTGATCACTGTCAAACAAAATCATTTCATTTCACAGCTTTCACACCATCCTGATTGACAGATGGAGCTGAGAAACGCAGACTAAATTAACTTCATGACTCCTCTTTCATGTTGACTTGAAACATGAAAATCGCAACTTGTTGTTGTCCTTGTAAAACAGGTCTAAAGATCAACCACGTGAGTATTTTTTTAAACGTGTAATAAAACTGTAGCTGCTGTATAAATTTTCATGTTCATGCTTGTAACAAATGTTTAACATTAATCCAGTCTTACAACTAACTCGAGAAATATAGGATGGACAAGGATAAATAGATGGAATTGGTGGTTTTATCCACCAGGGGTCACTCTTGTCCATCTTTAAAACAAAACCTCAAACCCTGGTTTTACAGTTTCTGCCTGGTTGAATGCTTCACTCCTCCCATCACGTCACCCTCTCAGTCCAAATCAATGAAACCACATCCAAAACAATGAACCTGCTACGTTTTATTTCATAGAAAAGCTCCAAACAAAGTTTAATTATAAGTTAAAACCTACGGCAGCTCCAGCTTCTGTCTTTTTTTCCCTTTTCAAATCCAGACTTCCTCTTTGAAACAAATAACTTCCACATGGTGTCATATTTTCACATGGGTGTGGACTTTAGGTTGAATAGCTTAAATGCCCCACGTGCATAACAGCAGAGGGAGGGATGGCAACACCCAAACAAACACACTGGTTTCACAATGTAAAGTGGTTGTGACACATTGAGTAGATATTTTTCTAATTATTTAAATCAGAATGAAATTCCTAGATTACCTCGGTTGACTGAGAAATAAAAAACCTTTAAAAAATGATATTCTACTGGATATTTATCTATCATTATTATGACATTTATTTTATATAGAATAAACAATATAATAGTAATATATTGGTTTCGTAATGACAGATGTAGTAGAAAAACGTGAATACAACCAACCAGGCGTCTTGTATTGAATGCAGCCTGCGTACGTCCGCCGGTGCCGTCACAGTTACGCACGGCGCAGAGCGGCGCTGCCATTGGAAAATATTTTCGGAGCCGCTGCGCGTTGAGCGCCCTCCCCTCCCTCCGCCTCTCATCCTGACAGCCAGCCAGAGGTTACAGCGGCCCGGGGATTACACTCGCAAAGATGTGATTTCGTACAAACGCTACAGACAGTTTGGTGTTTGAGGTGTGTTCGTATCATCTCCACGTGAAAGAAAGAAAACATCCTAAGAAGGTGAAGAAGAAACGTATGTTCGCCGGAGCAGCTTGTGTGTTCTCGAGGTTTCCTGTGGAGGTTGTGGTTACGGGACAGCGGAGCATCGACTGAGGTGCGTCCGATAAGACAAGTTGCAGTTGTTTTTTTGTGGGGGGAAGCTGTCGCATCCTTACTGACTTTATATTTCCTAAAATGCGCATGACAACGGCGCGAGTCAGTGTGTCGGTGAATGTGTGGTTGTTGTTGTTGTTGTCAGGCCCCCGGTTTGTCCTCAAATAGGCTGTCCGAGTATGAGGAGGAGGAGGCGGGTGTTCATGTGACCATAGCGATTCAAAGAGATTCATTCAAATTGAAGCAAAAAAAAAAAATGTAGATGAAGGGAAAAAAGGCAGATGCCACGTGTTTCAGGCCTGTAACAGTGTCCTCTTCTGTTCTCCATCCAGCTTCTTCTTCCTCCTCCACCAACCTCGTCCACGGAGATGCTGCCCTGCCTGCGGAGAGTCCTGCGGCCCGCCCTCTCTCTGAGAGCCGGCACGGGGCTGGCCAGAGCCGGACTCGGCAACCACCAAACACCGGCCCCTTCTCCTCTGTCGTCCGCGCTGGTGCAGCGGTGCCACTTGGGCACTCACCCGCTGAAGGAGCCGGTGGAGCCGCTCAACTCGCCCCGAGGAGCCAAGGAGTTTATTTATAACCTTCACCCGTCTGAGCGCACCTGTCTGCTGCGAGAGCTGCACAGGTTCGAGTCCATAGCTATAGCTCAAGGTAGGTGAGGTTTTAACAGCATGTATATATATATATATATATATATATATATATGTGTGTGTGTGTGTGTGTGTGTGTATATATATATATATATATATATATATATGTGTGTGTGTGTGTGTGTGTGTGTGTGTGTGTGTGTACACATACATAATTTCTACATTTTTAAATAGTTAATACAGGTAGGCAGGTTTTAGTGATTCATGGAAAAAGCTTGACTTAAATACCTTATAAATAAATGTAAAAGTTTTTTGCATCATAATGATGATCCACTGTGGATCTTAAATAATGAGATTATTTCCCACTGTATCACTGAACACTATTAGGGAGTCTTGAGCAGCGTTTTTGGCCCCGACCCAGATGCATCTGTTTTAATATTGATCATGTTTTGGAACCAAATTCTGATGCAATGCTGACATTCGCTAGTTGTTTACCAATCAGTTAAAAAAAAAAAAGCCCAGATCAGCTCCAATCCAGTACTTGAGTCTGTGATAGGGACATCACTGTGATATGTGATGATAAATATTCAACTCATCCATCAGCCTCTTATCTCTAAGCTATTATCACCATTATAAAGACCAATTGTATTCCCCCAGTACAGTTCTATAGATGGTTTTGACCATTGATCTCCTGTGTGCACAGAAAGATGGTCAATAATGTATGCTAACATTACTGTAAGTGTAACCACATATGTCTGACTCAGTAATTAAAAATCACTGATTAGTGGATGTATTCTGGCAACTCGTGAGGAAGACATATTAGTGCAGAAACATGTTCACTACAGGCTGGATATGCAGGGGGAGTTGGGGGGAGGAGACCACAGAAACCTGATCTCAGTTAGACCAGGATGCGTTGTCTCTCTATCACAGGCTGGTTGGGGCTGTTTGGTTTCATGTAGTAATGATTGTGTGTAGAATCGGTGATTTGTCAGCTCTGGTAGAATAAAGCTTCAAAGTTTATTGCAAACTAGCAAAAAGTCCTCAAGCAGGGTTGGCGGCTTGATCAGACGGGGATCCGGGATTTGGACTGATTGATTGCACAGACAGAGCTTAGCTTGTTGCAAAAGCAGGTCAGATGATCTTGTTAACAGGTAAGCAGGCAGGTGTTTCCAAACTGGACAAGCAGAAGGAGACGCGGCTGAATGTGACAAGAGGAGAAAATCAACTTGAGACATAAAGAAACAAAGGGGGAAAAACATCAGACATGACTTTAAGCAGTAAGAGAGAGATTTGGCTGCAGCATTTTAACCCACTGAGTCACTGATTAGACTAAATGATCTGGCAAAGACTCACAGGATGAGCTGTTGTTTAGTATGTTGTGGTCTTGATTGGCAGAATGAGCAGCAGGTGTGTAGAGGAATTGGCCGGAGTTGTAATCTGGAGCCACGCCCAACAGCTACACACACACACACACACACAGAGTTGTGATTTCATTACTTCAGGGGACATTTCATTGATTTGCATTAATGTCCTGGAGACTTTCCTGGAAACCCTGGAGATCTCAATTGCTGGTCCCACTTGTCTAACCTTTATCTAAACCTGATCCTAACCTTAACCAAACCTTGAATCGTGTCCTCACCTTAATTTTTGTTTTTTTACATTATGGTGACCTGCTTTTTGTCCCCATAAGTGAGACAAGACCCTATAATGTGAGTGTGTAAGCTGGTTTAAGTCCCCACAATGTAGGGAAAACATGTACACACACACACGACTGACAGCAATCAGAAGGGAGGGAGGACACTCCTTACATTGACATTATCGGGGAGAAATTTTCCTGGATTCATTCAGGGATTTTTCATTGTGTTCCCAACCTGCAGTGCAGTAATATCAGTTGCAGTAAAACAGCTTGTGAACAGACTGTAGTTTGATTTTTTTCATTCTGCTGTTGGAGCGCAGCATTATTTCTGCTTCATGATACATAAGGACTGAATTCTATGAGAGTACAGCGCGACTGGAGGAGGAGTACATTAAATGTCCCACATAGGGAGAAGGTGAGAGGGAAGTAGGTCGATCAATACCAAGATTCAGGAGAATAGAGGGAAGGAGGGAGAGAGAGGAGACATGAACGATGATGAGGAGGTTTTACATCATATGAGTCTCTGTGGGAACATGCTGCTCTGAGCTCCTGTCACCCTCCATAACTCTCTCCAGTGGGAAACCCGTTTTGTGAATAGATTCTCATCATTTTCTCTAATGGCTTCATGTTTTATCATATCTATCATATTGTTGCACAATAGACTTTAAATGACAACAAACAATTTGAAAGCCATTGAAAAATAGTTTAGATAAAGTTTGTATGAGTTTGAAACTTAATCACTGCTCCTTTACTCATCATAAACATAAGATCCGCCGCTCTCAGCCCTGACATTTGTGGATAAAATATTAAGTACAGATGCTTTATCTCTGCAGTTCTGAAAGTTTTCAGTGTAACTTTGTTTACTCGTATCATCTCATGACTGCACATGTGAGATGCCCTTGGGAAGAAGCTCCAAATTTTTTCTGACTGAAGATGACTAGAAAATTTCAAGCCGCTCTGTGCTAAAACCTTCAGAGGCCCTGAGCTTTAATTTAGCATGTAGCAACAGATTGCTGAATATTGAACGCACATGCAGCCACTGCCATGAATAGTGTCATGTTTATGATGCCTCTCCTGACTGCACAGCACACGAGGCTCTAAATATCAAGAAGCAAAGAAGTGCACAAATCACAGTCGATGCTGTCGACTCAAAAAGCAGTTTCTGAGCTATTTGTTAGGAGCCATTTGTAAGTGCGAACTGGGGGAGGGTAGTTTACTGCTTGCTGTCTGCTGTGTGCCATTGTATGGATCCTTTACGTTATTGATCAGGTCATAGAAGCTGTTCACTTTTGTCCTGCACATAAAAATAGGCCAGTTATGCCTCTGCTGACTGATAGCAACTGCAGTGCTTGTGGTAGCTGTTTAGTGCTCAGTGTGATTAATCCCAACGTTGCTTCTGCTCAGCTCTTCCAGAAAATAAACAGGGAAACTTAGTATCTTGGTCTGTCACCTGATTTGAAATATCTCTCCTGTCCTGATCCTCCAATCTGTGTCCAGACCCTGAGCTGTCGTTGCAGAGAGCGACCGATCCATCATTATGCTGAGTTTCACTAAGGTTCCTCTATGCTCACCAAACCTAATAGAGCATCGTTATTTTCCTGTCGGATGCCACTGATTTTGTCCTGACCACAGTCCAGGAGTCATTGTTAGTTCTGCAGCGTCAACGCTGAACAACAATGTGAGCGCCACGCAGGGTTTTTATCACACACTGAGCAGAAATATCTGACTCATTCTGGACCCCTGGAAGATATTACACTGAACACAGATCTTTTAAAAAGCTCTCTACAGCTCCTCAGATTCAAAATTGTCACAAATGACACATGTAAAAATGTGAGAATAATGTGAGGTGACGCAGTCAAAGAGGACGTCTACTTCCCTGTGCTGTCACCTATGGGGCCTGTTTGACTGAAGCTCTCTGACATCCTCACCTTCATGCTATAAAAAAACCCTCAGGGATTCTCTTACCTGCTGTATATTCTCGCTGCAGTCGAGCTGAATCAGTGACTGCTGGTCCACACTCTCTTTCTCCCTCATAGACTCTCTCTCACTCTGGCTGAGAGATTGATTTTTTTTTTCTTGATGGGCTTATCAGCGTCCATCATCATTCCACCCAGAGACAGCAGGACACCTGAAATCAAAATCTTATTTTCTTGACGTTCGTTTGTTGGTTTGAGGAAGCTGGGTGCAATCAAACCTCACTGACGCGTCTCGGCGCAGGGCAGAGCTCTGAGCTGCTGGAGTGTGCTGCAGTGATCGTCGCCCTATTTGCTGAACACATTCACCTTGTTTCCGGACACTAAACGCTTGACGGAGCTGAGGACAGCAGCAGAGGTGGATGATGATTCTCTAAGGGTTTTTCACCTTGAGTGTCCCTTTTCATATATAATCCTGCGCTGGGATCCACTGTTAATCTAAAAGATTTTGATGAGTTCTGCTTTAAGGCTGCAGATAGAAAGGTGAATGTTTTTGCAGATCAGAGAGAAGATCAGAGGAGGCTTTTTTAAAAAATATAAAGCTTTAATAAGAATTGAAAACTTCCCTCAGTGTTTATAAATGGCTTTTTTCTCTTTGTGTCTTCTCTTTTGATGTCAAGTAGCTGTTTCTCATTCACTTGTTACTTTGAAGAAATTGAAATTGTCCATGTAAACTGTACAACATTGTTGAGCCTTTTTAAAATCAATGCAATGTGGATGAAGCTGAAGGCTGGTTGGGGAGACCAGGGATGAATGTAACATTTTTCATCTCAGCTCCTATAACTTGCAGTATATTTGTGGTAGGACACTCAAATTTTAACACAAACTTCCTTCATTTGTCCACTACAAATAGCAACACCTTCAACTATATCACAGACTTCATTATTTGATATCAAAGGCAACAAGTACCATTGTTACAACCTACCCCACTACTGATTGAAGAATTAAAAACTGAAAATATTGATCAATATAAGTTTATTGTACGTGTGTCAACACTAAAGCATCTTCTAAGAATAAAAAAAAGTCATCACTGATTATGAAATGAAGAACGGTGTCAGTGGTGTGGATCCTAACATTAGAAAAATTTTCTTAAAGAACAAATTGTGATAATAACAATGAATGGTAAACACATGTGAATGGAAACCTTCAGCTGGCATCACAAGCAGCTGCTAATCCACATCAACAACACAGGAAGATGTTTGACTCTTGACTCTTGGTCTTCAATGATAGAAACATGCTGTTGTAGCTATACCAGCACCATGGCTTAAAATTAGATAAATATGATAAAATGACTCAAATTTTTACTAAGAACCTCCTCTTTAATCTAGTATAAGTGACCTCATTCAGACTTCAACAGTATCAGTACCGATCAAAATATAAACTTGGCCCAAAAGATATTTTTGGCTTTAAAAACTGCACATTTCTTCACAGAAGCCATTGAAAATACACACGTAAGGTCGGGGAGGTTGTGGTTACACATGAAATGATGATGATGACTCTAATCTTATCCCTTTTCAGTGAAATGATACTGTTACAACTATCCCCTTGTTACAACTACGTTGTTTCCAGTTTATCTTGACCAGTTTCTGTAACAATTATTGCTTTTTTTTTAAACGTTAAACTCCGGGAAAAAAATGTCCACCGAGCTTTGTAGGGGCAGAGAGTGTGACAGCCAAGATGCTGTCAATCTTCTGGACGCTGGCAAGACAGCACATGAAGTATGACTACATTCTCCATTACATATTTTTTTGTTCTGGTAGAAATGAGCCTCATAGAAGTAAGAGATGAAAATTAAGTTTGAAGAAAGGATGTAGACAGAGTAAATATTGGGTAATGGGGGAAGAAAGGGATTAAGAGAAATCAAAACAAATATGGAGCTGGACTTTTGACAGCCAAGATTGGTGCAGAGTGACTCAGACTTTAAACAAGAGTATCAGTGCCTGTTTCTGGGACAATTGGGTCACTATTTTTAGTTTGACTTGAGCTATAAATGGAGAACAAAAACAAATATATAAGCTGATAAAATCAACAAGATTGAACAGAGAGAGTGTTTCACATCTGACCTACAGTCAGATAGTTAAACTGTGGATGTCGGAGACATCGGTTTGTCCTGATTTCTCACTAAACGAACCATCACAGAGACGGTGAATATTACACAGATCTGTCATAGCAAAGAAAAAAAGACCGGCCTAAGGAAAAAATAAATATCTGAAATAAGAGGACCCCACTGATTGAATTTCATTGTAATTTTATAGTAATGACAGAGAGGGCGGAGTGCACACTGGAGCCATAATGATGAGGATATTATCTTCATATTCATTCAGTACAGACACAGACATCAGTTTCACTGAAGCAAATTTATTTACCAAATTATCCAAATTCAGGGCGACTCGATGAAATCCGCAACACAAATACAGCTTTTCCCTCAAGCCTGGCGGTGGAAAGGAAACTGTTCGAGGAGACGAGATAGAGGCAATTTCTCTTCAGGGCTCAGAGGATGGAGAGATACTGTAGGGGGAGAGGATACACGTTGGGGATGCACAGGAGGACAGTGATGCCCGGATGTTCTTTATGACTTTGTTTTTGTTTTTCACCTCAGTGACCCTCGAGGCTGTGCCTGCAAAATCTTAGATGCACAAATTACAGTCTCTCTATCTTTCATTTTCTTCAAACAACCTGCGTTCAGACTGTTTTAAAGTAGGTGTAATGAATCCAGGAACCAAGATTTCAACCTAGGTCTAATATATTCTGTGAATAATTGTCCAAAGTCACATTTTATTGCATCATTTCACGTCAAGATGGGAGACCTTTCCCTGCCACCATCGCAGCCTCTCTGCCTGAAATAACAGGCACAGAAGAAAAAACCTTTTCATTTCCTCATTCTGCCTCAGCTCCTGCAGGGTCATTATCATGCAAATACTCACAGAGTGCTGCATAATGGTCGTCAGTGGTGACATTTAAGCCGCTGTGACCCTGCACAGACATAAGTGGGCCCCCTGCAGTCGGCTAAAAAAGTAGAGGCATCAGCAACACCGGACATTTGCAAGTCACCGTTGCTGCTATCGCACGATGCCAATACTTTTCTCTGAATTCCTTGAGTTAATAACACACCACACTGCCCGTTTCTCTGCAGTTCTGTTGGATGTTATCACTATGACATTCGTCTGCTGATGTGGGTGTGTATGTGTGTGCACAGAGGAAACAAACCATTCATCACACAGACTGTAATAACCCAACAATATGTGTATTTATTGACTGTCGTTTTGCTGCCAACAACAGAACTGCAGCCATTAATAACTAATCAGTCTCCAAGTGCCAAAGAAAAGTACAAAACTTTTCTTGCACTGCAGTTGCTGCTGAAGTTATTGGCTTGTGAGCATCTTCAGATGAAGTGACACCTCCTGCCCATGACTTTGGGCCAAAGACAAGCAGGATGGGAGCTGACACGTCCTGAGGGCTTCTTCTCTCCCTTATACACTTACAGAGACACCTCGATGAATTATATATGGACAGTTGACTAAAAGTGACAGTTTTCTAGAGGTTACAAATTTATCATGTATATGATTTTCAGCTACATACAAGCTGTCATTCTGTTGACTTAAGCTAAAGCTTCCAACTCTAAGGTAAAAAGTTAGCATCTTCACAATAATGACCCTTGTATCAGACTTTATTAACCACTCAGCTCAAAGCCGACTCCATCTTAGCTTTCACTATTAAAATTTCAAGAGCAAAGGCCTCTGGGATTAGGACTGACCACTTGTGTCTGGCAGCTGTGGCTTTGGGAGCAGAGTGGATCATCCATTAATGGGAAGTGTCCTCGGGTAAGATACTGAACACCAGACTGCCACCAACTCTTTGAGTTTCACTTGGAAGTCACTTTGGATAAAAGCATCTGCTAAACAACTAAATGTAATGGACACTAAGCTGTCTTAAAGAATGTAAACTTCTCTTACCTCACTCTGGTACAATAAACTTTAGAAACAGAATGATACTGGAATTTTAAACTTGATTGCAAAATGGTTTTTGGAACTAAATATATCTATCTGGTAGACACATTATATGTGAGAGATTTATTGGTGGAAGCATCTTTGTTGATTAACCTTCTGGAAATATAGCTATGCACTCTGCTGCATGTGCTGCAGATGGTGATGAGAGTGTTGTAAACAATATAGTCAGAGCTTTCATCTGGGCACACGGTGCATAACATATTCAAAGACAGTGATTCATCTGTGACAGACCAACATCAGCTGTTATAATCAATCAAAGGTGTTAAACTGGACGTCCATACAGTCATAAAATGCTTCACAAGTGTGATATCATGAATGTGACTGTCAGTTGCAGGATGAACAGTAAACCAGCTAGCCACACATGCTAATTTTTGTAGCTAAACATGCTTAGCGATCCTAGTCTGGTTGCTGAACCGTGATTGGACAGTAACTGTCTGAAGGACATGTTCAGTAGGGATGTATCGGTGCACCGTGAATCAATTGAAAATTGGTACAAATGCGTGACAATATAAAAAAATTAATCATGCCCACGTTATTTAAAAAAGTCACTGCTCATCTTACCCTGAGACTACACACTCCACTACAGTCGGTGGCGTAATGCACCTAAAAACAGTGGTTGTGACCAGGACGTTACGTCACTACGTAGCATTCACTACGTAGCATTCACTACGTAGCATTCACTACGTAGCATTCACTACGTAGCATTCACTACGTAGCATTCACTACGTAGCATTCACTACGTAGCATTCAGGTGCTCAAACACAAACAGAACATGGAAAGACATGGCGGCAGCAAGCAGTAACGCTGAGGTAGAAGATGCTCCGACTCATGGTGTGAGCGGTATCAGAGCGGAACTGGAGTGAGACGGACCGGTCGTTCCAGTCCTTGCATAAAGACCTCCAGCTATATTTCACACACTCTGCTCACATGTTCTGGTCTGTGTGTAGGAGAAAATCTTCAGCTTTTATTTGAGACCGGCGTTTATGGCCCAAATGTGTTGCTGTCCCCGGCTAATAAAAGACAAAGGCATCTATTCGCCACTCGGTTGTTATTTGCAGCTTTACGGTATTGACAGTTAGCAAGGTTATTTGTTATTCTGTTATACAGTTATAGTTATAAGGTACAGTCAGTAATGGTATTTTGTCGTTTTGTATTATTTGTTATTTTGTTAGTTCTTACAAATAGTTCTATATTTGGTCATAATTTGTCTGGATCTCATTTTGTTTAAAAAAAAAAGTGATAAAATCGTATCATGAACAAAAAATGATGAATCGTGTCGTGAGTTGAGTGTATCGTTACATCTCTAATGTTCAGTAAACCATTAAAAAGAATAGTAGAATACATCTATTCTTATTCTAATACATCTATTCTTCTTCTTATTGTTTGAGGTGATTGTGAGTGAACAATCACATTAAGGACAAGTTTATAAATGCAGTTTGTGTGTATGCGAGATACTGTCGTTCAGTTTGCAACCACATGACACTATTCAAAACATTATCATTGAGAGTATAAGGAGCGAGGAGCAAAGTCGCCCCATATGGTTGGTCTTTCTTGGGAAACCAAGACAGATGGATGGAGGCATGAATCAAATTACAAAGACACCACAGAAGCCCAGGTAATATAATCATGTGCAGCAGGATGTGTTTGATATTCAAGATGGTGTTTGTTTTTGTGAGACTGTCCGTTTCATCGTGAGGTCAGAAGACTCAACGCAAACGAGACAGCCATGGCTTCTTCTCTGATGTTTTTTTTTTTTTTTTTTTGTCTTATGCAACAATGTGACCTTTAAAGGCAACACACACTCACTTTGTGTCACTGTGAATACGGTTTGATCCCTCGTCCCTTTCACTCTCTTTGTACATTAGCCCCTCAGAGATGTCTTTAATGCTCTAACTGACCTGGCTACACAGTGTTTTTAATAAGTCCCTTATTTCACACAAGTTGAGTCAGTATACAACCGTGTGCTCCCCGCAGCCGTAGTAGGCGTAGAGACAGTTTTTAGCTCTCGTGGTGACATTGAGGCGAGAGCAGACGCTGTCAGTGAAATGTGACATTATCTGGCTTCACAGAGCCGGCAGCCAGCTCAGGCCCACAGACGCCACGGAGATGTTTAGAACCTACGCAGACTAAAGGAGCCAACACGTCAAACTTGGCAAAGCGTTGCCGCCAGAGACAGAGTTTGATAGATAATGTGATTGAATGGAGCATAGACCTTCACACACACAGCCCGAGTCAAATGAGTGTGACAAAGTGAACTATTTTTTTTCTACCGTCACAGTTTGACAGTTAATTAAGAACAGTGATAAATGTTTCTCTTTTGTATTTTACCAACTTCTATACCATAATTTCCGGCCAGCTTAAAATCAGGCATTCATGAATTTTAAGTTTTAAATAATTTATACTCATTCAGCACTGCTAAATGTGGTTGTAGCATGTTAGAATTTTGTATAATCTTGTATTAACAAGGAGACATTTAACAGAACATAGACTAAACCTTTGGTCTAAGACTTGGACTTAAAACTGAAAGACTTTAAGTCTTAAAATAACAAACTAGTGGTAAGTGTAAGTCAGACACTACTTGGAGATGAAGCTCAGAGCCGGTGTTAGGTTTAATGACAAATCTGGATTCAGACACAGACTCGTGATGAGATGGTTCAAAGGTTGATTTAACTGCTAAAAGTGGCGATGAGGAGGTCTAAGCTCAGAGATCCAGGACTGACAGAAAAACTGAAGGTCTGTGATTGAGCGAGGTGAACACACTGGGGAACCACGGGGAAACTGTGAGCCTTGGAAGAAGAATAAAATGCCAGGGAAAATAGCTCACTAACAGAGCCTGGCCATGCATAGTAGCTCTTGGTAACTTAAACAATGTGGCAAAGACTCAAGTGAAGTGGATTTTTGAAGTACAGGTGATGAATGATGAAACAGGTTTCAGATGTGGAGGCAGGAGGTTGGACAGCAAACAGCAATAATAGTGGATCAGAGAACCAAAACAAACACTCTCCACTATCCTCTGCTAATGTAAAGTTATTGACTGCAGCAATCTTTAAGTTGTTATTATGGGCCAAATTTAAATAAAGTTCAAAGTCATCCATCTCAAATTAGGCCTCTGGATCCTGTTTTCTTACTAAATATTTCAGGAGTTTGAAATTTCCTGTTGTCAAGTCTGTAAAAGAGCAGCTGATGTAATCCAGCTGTTGGTTGTAGTTTTAGGAAATTAGAACACATTGAACCACATTGAACCACTGGTTGCGCTTGGGTAACAATAGTTTTGCATGGATGAAACCAAATAGAAATACTGGCTGCACAGACTTGGAACAACAAATGCAAATGTTGCGCAGAAACAGATTGTAGGATGAAGCTAAACTCTGCAGAGATCATCCTCAACATGTAGCACCTGCAACATTATCTGCTGCTGGTGTTCAACTAGGGCGACATGGTCACAGAGTGTCAGTAATCCTACTGCTGTTGTGTCCAGTAAGATGACAGGAAGCAGAAATGAAACAAATCTCATTAATAATGAGTCACATCCATCAGGTTCCCCAGTAATGGGCAATACCAAGATGGTGGGATGAGATCATCTAAATCAATTACACATTGCGTTTACTGCTATAACATGCCAGAATGTCACACTGTGTCTCCGTTTGTGTATTTGTGGGCTCACACTTGACATTTTGAGTGCACAAGTGCATTCACAGTGACGAGTACGATAACAGACAGGTGCGCCATGATGGTGTCCATCAAAATGGACAAAATATCAAATGTAAAAGGCTTCACACTCACCCACAATCAGTGGTTGCCATCTTAGTTTTGTATCTGAAGGAGAGAAATGGTGTCTGATGAATGTTTCATCAGTACATGACACAAGGGCACAAACGGGAAAGTAAAATATCTATTTTTTTACAAACATGATTACGACAATCTTAATCACGTGCTGCAAACTTCTTTTACAGTGAGTGCACAACATCAAGTTGTATGAGTTATATGAAATCACCGGGGACTTCCTCTGCGTGTAACACAGCAGGCAGCAGTCGTCTAGCTCACAAACTGCAGTCAGACTTGAGTGTCTGGTCCTGTAATTGATGTGACAGGCAGATGTTCTGTACAAAACTGATCACACAATGGTATTGTTCCATTTTTGAGCAACCGCCCTTCACCATTAACCGCTCACAAGATGCCGCCCTGGACAGCTGCTTGTGTTGCTCAAACCCAAATCTCCCAGATCGCCTTTACCCTTCAGCCTCAGCTGAGGTTCATGCTGGTCTGATGATCTGAGGGATTCTGGGAATTGAAAAAGGACAGAGGTGCTTGGAGATGTATCAGGGGAGCCATGTAGAGCTTTAAAAAACAAATGGAAGAATCAATCTTGTGTTTGACCGGTAGCTAATGTTTGGATGCAGGTACAACGCTCGCGCCCGTTATCCAGCTGTTATGACCTGTGCCAGCTGTAAACAAGACAAGGACGACTTCCTAATTCCCAGGAAGAGAGTCCTGCTGCGATCCAGCCCAGAAGAAATTAAGTGAAAACACCTGTCTGCTGTTTCCTGTGCATCATCTGACCAATGAACAGTCGACACGGAGGAGAACAGGTGCACATAATTAACTGCAGTTAATTTCCTTTGGAAGACAGAAGACATGCAGAGTTTTAATGGAGAGTTTGTATCACCAGCATCAGTGGATAAAGTTTTGTTCAGTGTTACTTTTTAGAGCTGGAGCTTTATGTGTGTTTGTGTAGTGGTATGAAAGAGCAGTGGAAGTCATTCTAAAGTGTGTGTTATTTGAAGCAGCTTTCAGCTCAATTAAAAATATTTCCCCCTTTTTTCTCTCCCAGTTCGTGTTGGCTGAGCTCCGACTGTAACTGAAGTAGAAACGATGCTACTAGCCGCTCTCCTGTGGTTCGTTGTTTGTAGGGGTGGGGGGGTGGGGGTAGTTTCAAGGATTTGTGGGTTTTTTTTTATCTTGTTTCTGCGTTTTGTTTACTGTTACATTAATTAGCTCCAAGGGAATTGACTGGGTGTCTTGTTTGCCTTGTAGAGTTAAACTTCGAAAAAGAAACGAGTACTTCTCGAACAGTTACATTTCTGTGTTTTACTGGATGTGGCTCATTATTGTCCGTCAGTGATTGTGTCTGGTGATATTCAGAAGTCCTCTATTAAGAAATGTGAGCGGCTGGTGAAGTCCACCAGGTAGAGTTGCGCTTCTTACTTTTCATTACTTTGTACTGTGTCAGATATTGGATGTAATTTATTCAAGGATAATGAATTCTGACCTCAACTTGTTGCTATAGAGAAGTTGTTTTGGACCTCACATCTCTTCCTGTTTGATGTTTACTAATGACAGTCCCGGCCGTCTTGGCCCACATTCTGTGTGCCGTGTAATATCCTCTCTTGTGTTTCATAAATCATAGGGGAACAGTGAAGTGTTCTGTAGATGATGAATGACTCCGGCCTCCCGTTGTTCCCATTCTGCTGAATTCTATCGATCCTGTGCACATGTGCACAGACACACACACACAGTAGGTGCCATCTTTAGAAAGTGCAAGTAAGGTGACACAGACACACACAGAAACACATACTTATATACTGACACACTGCGCCCCTGCACAGAACGCTCTTGAATAATGAGAATCCTCGCTTTTTTGTGTCCAAATCAAAAAATCAATAAAATCCTGAGGGAAAACAACAATGTTCTTATTCTACATTTGCAAAATAAAGCCTAGAGCCATTGTTGCAAACACACACAAGCTGCATTGCTCCGCAGTCCTGCGATGAAAAATGCCACCACTTGTTTCTGCCCCCAGTAACACCAATACCTGAATTTGCAGAAAATCTAATTGACTTGACTGTCGTTTTTATTCATGTGAATTAATCCAGAATGGACCAACGTGCACATTTATTCATCACAATCGAGAGATTGTCGGCATCTCAGTTCTGTAACAGATGACCTCAAAACCTCTGCTCTCGCTTCAATTTCATGCTGCACCAAGGGAAAAAGACTCAGAAGAGTCGTTTGTCAAGTCAATAGACGAAACGAAGTGTGATTTTTATCTCACTGTGGTTTGGTTCTTCAGACAGACAAACAGCTGAGGGAAGACAACCAGAGTTTTGGAGGCTGATGCTATGAAAACGGCCTGATATTGATGTATCAGCTCATATTCTTATTTCTTATTCTATACAGGTTCTGTAGTGGAGATAATTGTTTGTGTTCTGTGTTATTGTTTCTGTTCACCTGCCCAGGGACTACACATTTCATATACAATACACTCCAATAAAATCAGCCAACCCAATTATCTGTTGGGCTCAAATATAAATATTTATAGTTGGACGCTAGGAGCCATCTGGTTGTTGTTTTTTTCTACATTATAAAAAAGGATTGGTGCAATGGTTTTGAACCTGAGTTTTCTCTGGTTTCCTCCCCCAGTCCAGGAACCTGCAGTCAAGGTTAATTGGTGACTGTATATTGCCTGTAGGTGTTAATGTCAGTTTGTCAGTATATACATTGGTCCTATGATAGATGAGCCCTGAACCACAGTCAGCTAGGACTGACTCTAGTCCACCCATAACCCTCAACCTGCTAAGAGAGAGAGAGAAAATATAAATAAACTAAAATAATACACTTTATCCAAACTAATCCCAAATGTCCACCCACCTACCAAACATGCATCTTTAAATTAAAATGCATCACTTCATATAGTTGCGATAGACATGTAGTCTGGGGAAACATTTTCCCCTCAATTTGTTTCAGAAATGTCAAGAAAGGCTGGCAAGATGCAAATAATCCCCGAACAGACTGTTGAACCGAGTCTTTTACTTTCTCTATTTTATAGATATCGCATTTTCTCTGCTACAGTGATGATGGGTGGAGGTTGAGAGGTTTCTGACTAGCAGAGTGCAGAAGGCAAAAGGCCACCGTGCTGAACCTGTAATTACTGAATGAGAGGGGAGGCTTCCTTTATCTCCTTTCAGAGAAAGCATTGAAAGAGTTTAAACTGTCAGACGAAGCACAATAAGAGGTCATCAGTGCTGCTTGGATCAGGTACAAGACCATAATTTAAATTCTGGACCAACCAAAAGGGTTAACAGTGATTTTGTTTGTGTCCTTTTATTCCCATGGTACCATTTACCTGCCACGTCTGATTGATTGTGACCCTTTCAAACCTTTTTATATAAACATTTTCATTTGCCAGTTACACATGAGACTATATTTAATATTTGATGTGGACTGTGTCGACCAATACAGCCATTAGTTTACAACCCTGACGTTTTAATTGTGTTTTATTAAACGTCATCTTGACGATTCAGCTGGATTATTATTTGTTTAAGTTGGTTAAGGGGAAGGAGAGAGAGAGAGACACCATTTGGTGAGTCTGATTGACTTTTAATGAGATGGTTTATGCTTTCGAGTCAAAATGGAGACAGTCAAGTCAGTCAGGAATTTTCAGCTCAGCCTCTTGTTCTGTCCATAATGTTGTCTGGGTTCTTCTGGTCTGAGCAGAGGAAGCTGTGCTGTGATTGGTCCAAACTCCATAGATTATAGCTGATCAGATGTTGTCTTTATTATTTATTTAAATACAAATTATCATGATTAAAAGTAAAAGGTTGCACCTGTAAGTTCAGTTTGCGTATAGTAAAAATGTCAAAGAGCTGTGCTGACTTGGTGACAAACAGTTAAGATCTTAAACCAAAGTGATGACATATTGTGTTTTGTGTTTATCCATAAACGGTTTTTATCAGAGGTCGGATGTCTCCTGTTCAGTGTTCAGGTCGCTGCGTTAAAGATAAGAATAGGCCCGAGGGGAGTGAAGAGCAGCTGCGACGGTGTTTAAAAGTGTTCATGTTTGAGTGTTTTCATCACTTCTGTCTGAGATTGGATTCTCCTGAGACGGTCGCTCTGAAAACGCCATCAATAGTTCTCAGCAGCAGAGATCTGCGTACAATAGACAATCATGTCAACCTTCATCATAATAATAAATGGCGAGATGAAGCCCGGTGAGATCGGAAGATAAAAACTGTTTTTTCTTAATGGCTTTTTTTCATGATGAGTCTGTGACTCAGCTGCTTCCGTCATTTGGCCTCATTCTTTTTAAATAATGGTGGAAATTTAGCAGAAACAGGTTTCTGTTTTTGGGGCCACAATGATGTATTGGCATTATTTCTGTCATATCTAAGTAGGACAGATTAAAATGATTCATCTGGCTGCTTTTGAGCATCAGTCAACATGAAGACCTGGTGAGAATAAATGCATGAGCTGATTTTGTGTGCGTATGAATGTGGAGAAGGTCAACTGAGAAGATGTTTCCTGCTGACTGGGGGAAATAATTGGTTGGACGCTGCAGAAAAATCAACACTAACTGCACAAAAACACACAGGAGTAAACACTGAAACTGACACCGCTGCTTCACCTCAGTAAATATCTGATGACTGACATTCACTAGTTTGGTTTATATGAGACTGACACATCTGATATCACCTGACAGAAAGAGTTTTGTGACTTTTTTTTCATGCAAAGACACTTTCTGCATCTTAAATCACACACTCCAGTCAGTAAACTCATTTCATACCAACACGTTATTACGATAATTATTGTTATATGATGCTGCCGTCGGCACCAAGATGAGCTCTTCTTCCTTAGCTTCCTTGGTTAATTTCAACAGTTTAAAAATATGATGGTGATCGCTTCACTTGTGCTTCATAACCAAAATGTCGACCATTGAAATTGATACAAATTCCTCATTTCACCTTCCAGTTATTAGTGGGGCTGTGCTTTGCATAGCCCACTACTGATATAAAGTTAATATTCTCCAAACAGCATGAAAAAATACGGAAAAATGCAAATGGAGACACAGCAACTGATGTTTTAAACTTTTGTCTCCCTCCTCTGGCAGTGAGAGTTATTACACAAGTTTATCCAGTTTTATGAATAACAAGTTTGTTTGCTTTTTTTTCCTTTTCTGGAGCATCATTAACTTTTCTGAGCTGCCTCCTGCTCTTTTCTACTCGTAGTTGCTCATCATTGCTGGTTGATGTCAGACACGTCACTACCATCGTGGGAACGTCTCTACAGATATCAGATTTAAAACTCCAACATCCCATGAAATGCAGAGAGATTTACCTCATAGTGGCGCGCTCAGTCAGAACTGTTTGAACTCTTGTTGCACCTAATGAGCTTTTATTTTACCCTGATGGTGCGTAATAATAATGTCTTTTTGGCTGCACCGATAAGTTCAGTGGCTGAAGACTTTAGCTCAAGGTTTTTCTGGGGATTTTATGGTTGAAACGAGATGAATTTTTTAACAACCTGTCAGTTAGCGGTACTTAAAGATGAAACAACCTGCAAAAAGTTACAAATGCTTTTATTAAAAACGCAGTAATCTTGTTAAAAATCCATCCAGAGCAGTTGAGAAGTTCTTTAATTTCCTGACACACACGGATATAAGTGTGTGAGAATAATAGGTGGAGGTTTGAGTGAGAAAAGTTGCTCTAAGTTTTAACTCACAGAGGAACTTGGGAGCATCATTGAAAACCTTTAATTAGATCCTAAAACAAGCCTCCTGGATGAATGATTCTGATCCCAGAAATCAAACGTTTCAGGTACTTGACCACTGAAGTCGATCCAGAAGTCCTCTGTGGTTAGGTTTTCATCTCCATCTCCAGCTGGTAACTTCCTGTTTTATAGCAGGAGAGTTTTCACATTTGTAGCTGAAAGTGTTTTCCACAAATCTGTGGCAATAACATGATAGATCTAATAATGCTCCGGAGAGAAATTAGAAAAAAAAGAGGACATTTTTTACGACACAGAAATGCAGCAGGAGCTGCAGAGGGAGACATTGACTGGTCGATATAATGAATACGTCAGCAGTTTTGTTTACATTTTTTTTTGCTGTGGTAATGAAAGGAGCCGTTACTGAGGTGAATCATTGTCTGTTGTTGTGTCAGCAACGTGAGACAACGGTTGAACTGAAACTGTGGAGTGAAGCTTGTAATGTGACACCGACTCCTGAAAGGAAATGAGGAAGCGAGAATGAGATTGAAAGAGGAAACTTAACATTTCATGATGTTATTGTCTGAATCTGAATTTCATCAGTTTGGGGATAAAAACAAAATCAGTTGGTCATTTCTCTCTGAGTCGATACTTGATAGTAAAATTTGTATTTTGTAGTTCCTCCTCACTTGTTCTAATCTCTGTGGGCGTCGCACATGCACCTGTAAGAGATGTAGCAGCCTTCTTAATGTGAACCATCATTTACACCGACCTCACAGCAATAAATCCAATTTCATTGAACCCGCAGAGGAAATGAACCTGTCTGTCTAGTGTGTTTAGCCTTAAAACCAGCCCAATTATCTCTTGTTTTTTCAGCGGCTCCTTGTTACATCACAGCCCGGAGGCTGCTGCGTTAATGTGGCACATCCAATCTGAGTCTTACTTTATTTTGCACCATCTCATGTTACAGCTTCTTAACTTTAGTGTCTCAGTCTCCAAAGGTTTGCCATTGGAGCTCAGTGAGAGTCCTTTTATGTTCATCTATGCTGCGTCTCTTCTTATTAGTGTTTGTCATCACACACACACACACACACACACACACCTGTACACACAGACTAATTATAACCCGGCCTGATTGGCAGAATTATCATCTTCTGACGTAACCTTTGTCCTCATCTGCATCTCTGCGGCAAGAAAATGCCAATGAGGGAGACACTCATTCCCCTCTTTGTCTTCCTCTTTGATTCTTTCATCTCTACAGACATTGTATTAACACCTCACCCCACCTACCACTCCCCACCCCCGTCCCCTTCTCTCTGTACCTGTTGTCATTGTGTCTAAAACGGCCTGAGTGATGGGCTTTGCCATTTATAGAAACTACCTGACATTTATTCTGACTTTTTTCCTTCCAAAGTGAAACTGGCCAAAGGACACGTACATTCTTTATAATTGATTTTCTTCCCTCTTTTCTTTTCAGGGCAACTGGAAGTTGCACCACCTACTGCAGCCCAGTTAAGATATGGTGAGTCTATATTTTCTACTTATAAATGATGTTGTTTTCATGTTTTTTTGTTTTGTTTTTTTTAATACAGTGACTGGAGGTTTGAATTAGTACATTTGCTTTGAAAGATGTATGGTATAGCCTAGACTGATGTCCTTCAATCAGCCGTCAATTGACCAGAAAAATTCAAACTTATTTATAATAACTGAGCAGTTTAATTTTCCTTGTTGTTTTTCCCCAAGGGAAAAAACTAACAACGACAGAAAAAAAAACAGATTCTATGTGGACCAAGCTAATACAACAGGTCATTTACTGAGAAGGTTATGAGGGATAGAAAACAGTCTAATCTGTATGGAAGGTATGAGACTACCGAGGACTATTTTGGCCAAACATCCATCCATCCACTGTGAGCGATGGCAGATTCACCCTGGACAGGTTGCCAGTTTATCACAGCTCTGACATGTAGAGATAAACAAACCTTCACACTCAGATACACACCTACAGGCAATTTAGAGTCACTAGTCGTCCTAACCAGCGTGTGTTTGGACTGTGGGAGGAAGCTGGAGAAAACCCACACAGAAGAAAGTCCATGCAGAAATAACTACCACTTTACTGCCCTTTGGACCAGAGATACACATTATTTTTTTTTAAAATTAAGTGAAAGTTCTTGCATTAGTGTATAAGATTGTCTCTATAAAATGCTTTGTGTAGACAAATGATGAAAATATTGTTTAGAATCAATGTTAGGTCTACATGTGTGTAGAAGGAGAACTCATATATCTCATACACTCATTTATAACTCATATATTTCAAGCTGGTAACAGGCAGTTTCATGGATATGAATGTTTAAACATTGACTGGTCCTGAAGGCCTCGAGCTCTGACAGAAATCCCTGCACCAAAGGTCCCAATACACTGTGGCCTGTGGACTTATTAAGTATTAAGTTACCAAAAGGAACAGCAGACTATTGATTTAATTCTCAGCATTTCCACTTTACTTCCCAAATAAAACTTCCTCTTTCGCCCTAATGCTCCATCAGTCAAGACAAACTTCGTGACAAACTGTAAAATTTAAACTATATGATCTTATAATCAGCAAGTTTAGTCATTAAATATCAATTGTTTGTTGATCTTTTCATTAGTTTCCACTTATGCAGCTGGGATCTGTAGTGATAAGGAATACATCATTTATATATATATATATATATATATATATGCAGAGGAGACTGAATTTGTAGTTAAGAATACGTTTTTAAATTACAAAATAATGAAGTTTTTAAAATTACATTTGCAATTTAATGCAGTGTTTCCGATGTTTGTGTTTTGATAGTAAAATAAAAAGAAATTAAAGGTCAAACACACTAATTTATTCACTCGCGCACAACAACAAAACACAACACTTTTTCTTGCAGTCTTCCTCTGCAGTGCTCAGTCACTGATGTGCTCTCGAACCTCAGAGGCTTTTAGAGGTTTCCGGACATCTTCTTCCTCCTCTTCCTCCTCTTGCTGATGCTGATGAGAGGCTTGAGAGCTTTACCGTAAAAGCCGGCATCGTTCATATCATCTTGTGTTGGTCTTTCAGTCTCTGCTGCTCTGCCCTCTTGCTCTTGCTCTGGGCTGAAACCTCTGTAGAGAAAACACACCTGAGCGAGACTGTAAAGGAAAATATCGGCTCGGCCGCGGCCGTTACCACAGTAACTGTGACAAACATGATGCTCGGTGGCTTTGCTGTGTTTTTTGCTTCAACACAGCGAAGCCTCTGTATCTGTGAAAAAATGTCCCGATCTTACATCACTTTAGAATCTGATCGGTTCAATATAACATAACTCCTTAAAGATCCTTAAACCCACTAACATAACATATTGTCACCATATTTCAGTGATACTGTGTATAAATAGACATATAGGACACAAGAAACCAGTGTTACAAATGCCACTAGAGTAGAAGTACAGATACTCAACCAAAAAATGACTTTGGTAGAAGTTCAAATCACCGACAAGAATGATACAAAACAGTACAAAAGCTTTTCTTTTTTCCCAACATTTCTGTTCGATATTGATATTTTTTTAAGTTTCTCCATCCATCCACTCTTTAAGATGGAGCCCACATAAACCCTCGAACATGGTTTTAGTCTAAATAGTCCCAGGTGGACTTAGAGTGAACCGGAGAGAAAACACCACATTTTCTTTCATCTGATTTTTATAATGAAACATTGAAAATAGTAAAAGTAAAAGTATGAACATAATTAAGTTAGAACAAGTAGTGAAGAGAAAATGAAAGTTGACAGAATAATAAAAAAAAACCTCAAGTGAAGTACAGATACTTACAAAACATACTTAAATAGAGTAGTGAAGTATTATTACTTCTTTCCTCTACAACCATCAAAGAGACACAACAGTCATTTAATGCAGACACTTGTTAGAGGTTTTTGATTCAACAGGTCTCTTCACCCAGCGTTGCCCCCTGGTGTAACTTTAAAGCAGTCGTGTGTTATTGTGTTGTTGAGTTCCTGACAGGTTTAGAGGAAATGTTGTTCCGTAGTGATGGTGATTTTTAAAGCTAAATGCTTTTCTGCAGATTACTTACCACAACTTCATTTGAACTTCTGCTACAGACAAACAGACTGACTCTCCTCAGGCTGCGCGTGACATTTCAAACTCACTTCCACACGTAAACAGAACAATATTACACTTCATATTTCATTGAGTGGATCCGTTGGTGCATGCAGAGGGACAAATGTGTTATGTTTGCATATACCTCTGATATATTGTTTTGATGCTTGATATTTACGACTCAGTTTATTGAAACGTCTTTAATGTTTAAAATGAAACTGAATCCAGTTTGACATTAAAGGTTTTATTTATGTTTTGTCCCAACCCTGATGGAAGAATATATGATATATGTCAACATACCTGCAGTTATGCTATTTTAGGTATTTACTAATGTAAAATACTAATAATATATTTTCTGCATTTTATGTGTTTTGTCTGGTGAATTGATGCGATGTCTCGCAGCTTCTGTGATTGTTTGTGTCCATTATTTTACAGTTTTGCTGCACAATGCGCTTCCCTTCGTTGGATTTGGATTCCTGGACAACTGCATCATGATCCTCGCTGTAAGTTTCGGCCTCAGGCAGCGCCGCGGCCTCCTGCAGATCAGATTGAGTCGGTGCCAGCAGGTTGATTTCCACAGAGGCTCCTCCTCTGCATAAAGAACACGTTATTTATGTTCACTCTGCTTGAGAAAACTCCACAGAGACATACATGGAAAACAAGAAAAATAAATCTATTTAGTGTTTCTTTGATGCAATTGTAGATTTCCACTTTCTCTGTGACACTGTCTGATCTCAGTTTTTGTCTTTAACATCCAACACATTTTTCTATGTGTTATTAATGAAATCCAAACCTGGTGGAGCTGAGCGAAGCCACACAGAGACTGAGTTTTTCAGATTTAATTCAAAGTTTTGTTTATTTCTTCTAACAATAGATGATGAATTGTTATGAGGCTGCTACACAGACACATGGAGAGAGGAAATTATATAAAAGAGAATCTACCAAAGGAGATGGAAATTTGAATAGGATGTTATGAAAAGACTTAGTTTTGCCTAAAATGCACTGGGACAGAAAATAACAATATTTAGAGCACACTGCTGTTTTTAAACGTTTTTGAAGTCGGACGAACAAATGCACAAAAACCAAATTGATACATAATAAGACTTTTGGCCTGGATTCGACTGGTGTTTGTATTTAATGATTTTTTTGTTTTTGTTTTCAAGTCGGTGACTGTGCTCATGTCCTGCAGATTATTCCTTTTTTTCCTGTCTCAGTCCAGACTATAAAAGACACTGATGTGCCCTGAAGATCCAGAGCTGCTTTCCACTTTTGTGGGATAAGAGCTCTGCACCAAAGCCCAGAAACCATGAAATGAATGACTGAAAGTCTTCAAATATGAACAAGTCAGCCTATGAAGTCAGAAGTATAGAAGTTATATAGACTCTGATTAGAGGCTGCAGTGGAGACCTATATGTTACTGGAGCAAAGTTAAAATTGTTGCCATGATATGTTGGATGAAATGTCTCCATTTCACAGAATAAATTGTACAGTAATGGAGACAAGCCGACATGATGGATTATAAACATGTCGTCCAGATTATGATCCAAAATTACAAACTAACTGTTGTACTGTGTGTGTGTGTGTGCGTGCGTGTGTGTTCCAGGGTACACAGATTGAGTTATCCATCGGCGTCATCCTCGGGATCTCAACTATGGCAGGTGAGAGAATCCCAAAACCTTATTAATTGATTTCATTTTTTTCATATATTGTCAACATTCTTTTACCTGCAACTATATTGATCCATCAATTTTCAGATTAAAGCCAAGATTTAATTAATTTAGAGGCAGAAATATAAGACTCAATGTGCTGCACCATGTTTGGTGTTTAGTGGATTCCAACTATTTCAAAAGATTTCCATTATAAAACATTATCTTATAATGAAGCTTTGATGATAAACTAACAATCTGAACTCTGCTGTGACACCGCTGCAAAAACATAAAGCGAGGTAACATTAGCAAAGTGTCTGAGTGTCTGGTGCAGATAAAGAAACCGTAATTTCATAAATATGATGGCTATAATAATATTCACTTAGCTCAAAGAGGCACATTTACATTTTAATGTTGTTTCTGGTTCCTATTCAGTGCATCTGGTTATATTACAAACAGGAGAGGCTCAGTGGTGTTTGGTGCACGATGAAGCAACTCTTTACTTTATCATTGTTAAATATATCACGAAAAACCCTGCAGGGCTTACCTTTCCTGTTTTAAGCATCAAACAGACTCTTATCTAGAGAACTTAGATGAGTCAAAGCTGCTGCTGTAGCAGCAGAGGAAGGAGAAACCTGGCAGCTGCAGTCGGATGCGCGTACTTGGACCACTGCAGACTGAAGCGAGGAGAAACGGATGGGTGAGGGTTAAGTTGCAGAGAGAGGAGGTGGTTCAGTTTTCACTTTGAGTTGCTTAATGTGTGTCAGACATGCATCTGAATTGATCCTGCTCTGATTCAAACCATTTTTTCAAACCATTTGGGATTTTGGAAGAGATTGTGATTTTGATTAAACTGAAGGGGGCAGATGGGACTTACAGACTTGAGGGTTATCACGCTGCAAACTCAGGCAGAAAATGTAAAATTCAGTTTCATTCCAGCTTCTGGCAGTTTGACAGGCAGAGCTTGTTATCGCCGTGTGGTGAGATTTTTCAATCCAGGTTGGACAGAAATCCAGCTGCAGCTACAGAAATACTTTAATTAACGATTTGAACGCTTCAGTCCAGTTTCCATCACTTTCACAGGCTTCAGTTATCTAACACAGTCTGCAGTGATTTAGTGCTGGTGTCAAGTGTTTGGTCAAGTCCACCAATCACACATTTTCAAGGAGGAAATGTTTCTCAGGCGGTTCGATACAAGACGGCAGCAGCTCCTCGTTAAGAACAGTCCTCCACTGTGTCGCGCTAATTACATAATTTAAACAGAGGTAATGATGTGAAAACTTCTAAATAGGATTAAATCCATAAAAAATGATTACTGGTCTAGTTATTATCACGTAAAACTTGCAGCGCTGTTGAGACTCGCCCTCAAGGACCCCCAGCCTTTTCACAGGCTTTGCAATTTTCGTCGTTTTCATCAGATTCTCATTACTTTATTGCATCGCGTGCCCACGCAGGCCTCCTAACTTTCGACCACAGAGCTTAACAACATCCTGCATTAACACGTCAGCTAGAGTAGATGATTCCAGGTTGATTGTTCTCACCTCTTCCCCTCTAATCTCTTTATTAGTTTGAGAGAAGAGCAGTTTCAAAACGCACAACAATCAAAATGCAAATCTGTGGTTCAGGTTCACAACCGGAGCTTCTATGTTCTATGTTCTAACATTAATTCTGTTGTTTCTGTCTAGAAGTTGAAAAAATAATCAGCTCCTGCACTGTTGCCTTGTTGTCTGAGCTGCTGTTTTGCTTTGATTTACTCCACCTCCCTTTAATTTAAGCAGAGAGAGAGCGATGGAACAAGTACGGGGCTTTTTATTCAGAGGACGATGTTAAAGTGTCTGTTGAGCTACAAGTCTGGCACTGCTTCACTTGCACGTGAGCATGACTCCACATCTCACCAACGTGTGGATGTGGCCTGAATCAGATATGACCTGACCACATCATCAACATCTCCACTACGTCTGCCTCTTCGGTAGCTCGAACAGAGACCTGATGCACAACAGCAGTCGAGTATTTTGTTACTAAATCGCCATTTCTAATTTAACTTAATCTAACTCTAGAAATTAAACACTTTTTTTACTCAGCCCACCTGGACTAAAGAGTCACCAACAAATGTACCGTATCTATAGGGACCATAACTTATTACATATACTGTTACACTGCAAACAAAGATCCGCATCCATAATAACATTAAACTCTAAAGCACAGCTCAGTTTTCATCCAAGAAAATAACCAACAGTATAATTAAATATCCATCTCTTAAATCATCATTTTTAAATGAATCTAAATTACATTATATTCAATACTTTTCTTCCACATGGGGATGTCTAACTCCCAGTCAGACTTGTTCAGAGCCAACATGTTATTTTCTTTTTTCTTTTCTTTTTTAGCCAAATTTACCATGTGGCGGCAAGTTATTGACATAGAACAGTTTTGGGCGTGATATGGTAACACAGTTACTTTTGATCTATTACTTTTTGCTGTAACACAGTATTGTAAGGCATTAGCAATATATTTTCAGGACTATTATATTATATTATATTATATTATATTATATTATATTATATTATATTATATTATATTATATTATATTATATTATATTATATTATATTATATTATATTATATTATATTATATTATATTATATTATATTATATTATATTATATTATATTATATTATATTATATTATATTATATTATATTGGTTTCGTTTTAAACCACGAACACCAGGAAATCTTTGGCACAAGAAAAAAAAGTTTAATGATCAATGATCAGAAGACGATGGTTAAAGATGGCGAGGGATGGTACATGTGCTCTGAGATGGATACTCACTTGTTTCAACTCGACAGAGAGAAGGACGAAAAACAAACAAACAAACAAACAAAAAAAAAAACAGAGAACTCTACATCACGAAATAACACGAGCAATTTAAAGCAACACCCAGAGTGGTGCCATGCAAGTACTCAGCTAACCCAGAAGAGGAAAAATATACTTTTAAAACAAGTTTTATTGTTATTAGTAGCCTGAGGACCTACAGTCATTACACTGCACCTTGACGCCCTCCACTGGATGTATAATGAGCTGCAGTAAACTACATTTTGGCATTTTAAAATTGCATGCAATGATTCTGCAGTTATTTTGGTGAAAGTAATTCAGGTGTCCTGTGACACATTACAATTAAGAGATAGTGACATTGTAACGTAACAAATTAGTTTGAAATAACAGGAGCTAGTAATCTATAATATATTACATTTTGGAAGTAACTTGACCAACATTGATCAAGAATGATAAAAAAAGACTTGCCCACTTCACTTCCTTTTGTCCCATCCCTTTGTCTTCCACAGAGTTTTTCATGTTTTAACATGAATGTTTTGTTGCAGCAGGAAGGTGAGTTTCTCCACAGCTTGTTCAGGGTCATCGGCAGTAAACAACATTTCCTCAGATCACATGCAGATTTCCCTGATTACACCACAGACTCTGATCTCAAGCATTCTGTCCTGTTGATGCTTTGTTCACATGTACGGCTACAGTAAGAACTGCAGCCAATAACTGTCGAACTTCGCAGACACAGAAGCTCAAAGATCAAATTGAAGCACTTGCACCTGCAGCTACAGTTCCAGCCGATGTGTGAGAGATGGCACCAACGCTGCTTTGTTTCAGCTCCTCTAACAGCTCCTGTGCTGCTGAAATAATACTCTGAGCTCAGGGTCACGGAGGACAGCACTTTCTTCTCTAGCAGTTAGAACAGGAACATGAAAGCGGCAAAACCAAGACTTCCAGGCACTTTCTGACAACTAGTGGTCGTTTTCTCTCCAGAACTACCCGAGTCTGCTCCTCGGTCCTGTTTCATTAGTCATCTCAACGTACCCTTATCCTCTTCTCCTTGGGCTCCCTGTGAAGTGCTGATTTGCAGCTCACATTATTCATGTGGAATTATTAGGCTCAGAGAGCGAGTTAACAGTGATACAGGGCTTCAGTGGAGCGTCGGCCTCATTAGTGGGCCCAGAATGCACTGGGGTTGTCCATCACAGCGTGTACAAAAAAAATGAATAAATAAGCAGTGAGTTTTAATTGCATATTTAATCTGTGTCTTTTGTTTTTTAGGTTTTATGGATAATTATAGGGTAAATATTTTGTCTGTTGGTTCAAACAGAACACTTCCTGCTTCATGCAATGCAAATGACCTCACAGCAGACGTATGATGTAACATGATCAAGCAGCAAAAAGGGAAACAAAGATTCAAGCGTTTTTCCTTCTGTACCTCAGCCTTGGTTAAAGAAACATGGATTAATAAAAAAGATGCAGTATTTGTAGATGCTGTAACTTTTACTCCTACACTGTCTTCCAGTATTTGCAGCCCACAACCTTTTTATTCAGTGTCATATGTCTTTTTTTATTGGTTTCCTGCACCAGACGCCTCTGTCCAGATAATTAGGCCTATTATTCCACTTTGTGTCACAACTGTGAAACTCACACCTCCTCAGGTATTTTACTGTTAATCCTGCACATATGTTGTCATTTTCAAG
This sequence comes from Polydactylus sextarius, assembly GCA_016801845.1. Lineage (NCBI taxonomy): Eukaryota > Metazoa > Chordata > Actinopteri > Polynemidae > Polydactylus > Polydactylus sextarius. The sequence continues at coordinate 20,694,511 of CM028913.1, read as the reverse complement.
GATGCCACAATTTCTCCAGGCAGATGTATCCAGGAACGTGGCCTGTGTCTCATTTCTGAAACCGTGTCTCATTGTCTTTCTGCCATGTTTTTTTTTTACAGCTGCTGCCCTCGGGAACCTGGTGTCGGATCTGGCAGGACTAGGGTAAGAATTTCACACATGAACATTTATTCTGCAGGTTGGCCGAGAATGAACATTCACACAGGTCAGGATATCTTTAGAAAGGTAGAGGTTTACAGTCTCACTCTCCTCCCCTCCGGTGATATCTGTCATTCAGTTGTTTTATATTACATGGTAATTACCATTGAATTCAGTCCAGAGGAAGATGAGCACAAGCAACGAGGGAGAAATTGAAACACAGCTTCCAGTGGTTTGTGTCCCAGACTGAAAAAGAAATAAAAGAAAAGACTGTACAAAGCATAAAGGCATATTAGATATTAGATTTTAACTGAGTGGTTTGATCAAATCATTCATAGTGTTCACAGTTTTAATAACGTGTGTATGAACGAGGATAGACTCTGCAATGAGGTTGTGAGATGTTCCCATCTCACAACCTCATTTTGGATTTGTTTGGATGATAATCTTTAATCTCATCTTTATGTACTTCTCATTTGTTGTTGTGGAGTTGGGAGGATTTTAGGTAGCGGCAGCATTTGCTGGTGGTCTCAAAGCAGAATAAAATTCAGCCTTTTTTGTGGAAAAGAAAGTTATTATTAGTTTTCTTCTCTCTTGTGGCACAAAGTGCATGTTTTATTGCCAATACTAAAACAAGATTTTTGCTTCCTCTGACGCAAAAAAAAATATGCTCCAAAATGAATTAAACTGTCAGTTCTGACTATGTGCAGCAGCAGCTGATTAATGTGAGCTTAATGATCACTATGACAACTGGGAGGTGATTTTTCTCCTTTCAGAAAAGACTCTGACTCTGATGTCAGATGATTATTAAGCCTTAAACGTTTCAATCAGGTGATATATGAATATTATCCACTTCAGAGCCTCCTAGTGGCCACACAGGTTATTGTATATCTTAACCAAACTTAAGTAATAATAGAAGGGGCCTTGGCCTTGTAAGGTTAGCAATCATAGATTTCAGTGATAATTGAGTTCAGTTCAGTTCATTTACATTCACTCCTGTTCTTTATTTGTGGCAGCCTCATGAATTTAATCTCATCCATCTACACTGCATCTCCCATCATCATGACAAAGCAAAAACACTATTCTAGACGTTGTCGCACAAAATTTTCAAACTCTCTGTTATGACACTAGAAATTTAGTTGGAGCTCCTCCAATTTCTCTTAATCTTCTCTGACTGAATTCCAGTTCTAATAAATCAATTTGATTGGATGTGATTTGAAGGCACACACCTCTGTTTATAAGGTCTCAGTGCTGACACATCACATCAGAGCAAAAACACAGTCACAAGGTTGAAGGAAGTGCCTGCAGAGCTCAGGGATCGAATCGATGTACGATTTCTCTGCTGTTAAATCTGGTTTTTCACCGCCACCAATTATTTGGTGGCGGTGAAAATAAAGCACGCTTTAAAGTTTGAAATAACCAGAACTCTTCCTATTACAGGTCATAAAGTAAAAAAGAAACAGAGGAGTAGCCCACCTAAAGGACTCTCAGACTGTGAGAAACAACATTATTTGATCTGATGAAACCAATATTGATCTGTTTGGCCTTGATTCCCAGCATTATGCCTGGAAGAAGCCAGGCGTCGTACCATCCAACCGTCATGCTGCCGGAGGTAGTTTTTGTTTTTCAGGCGCAGCAGTGGCAGAGTCAGAATTAATGCAAAGCTGAAAAGAAAACCTGGTTCAGGCCATTCTGTTTCTGCTTTGTCACTGTGGGGCAGGATTTGAGAAACGGATTTAAAGATGAGGCTGCAATTTTTCTAACAAAGGACGTCTGAAAACTTCTGAACGTGCTATAAGAGATTATTGCTGTGTTTTAAATACAAAGAGTCAGCACACACAAAAAAGACACGACACCACAGAGACTCTGCTGTGTCTTTTGTATCGTTACAATGTGACTGATAAGCTCAGTTGTTGTGGTCGCTGTAAACACGTTGAGCAGACACGCTCACAGTTCTCCGTCTGTGTGTGGGCGTCTTTGGTTCTCACTCGATCATAATTGTAAAGTAGAGCTTGTGGCCTGTTTGTCAAGGTGAGACTGAATCATTTTGATGGATTTCAGTGAGGGCAAAGGTTGGTCGCCTCGAGTTTTTGTGTCAGTCCTGCAGGTGTCCTTCCCCTGCGACAGCAGCATTAAAGCCTTTGTTCACTGAGAAGACAAAAGACTTGAGCGCAGACATCCTGTGCTTAAGATTGCTTTGGGAATCGGTGGCACTTTAAAGGGTGATTCATTTGTCGAGGAGGAAGCCCAGTAGACTTCTGGCTGAGGCTGTGGGTAAACTTTGATCAGATGTTGGCAGAAGATGAGACCCCAGGCGTCTCTTTTCTGCTAAGTTGTTGCAATCGTGGTATTTAGTTTGCTCAGTTTGATCCTGAGTTAAAGAATTTCACGTCCTGTTTTAGCAACTTTTAGATTTGAGATGAATCATATCAGATTCCTGTGTTTCTTTCATTTTGCTCAGTATGATTGACTCATTACTGTATTGGGGCTGTAGCTAAATATAATTTACCTCCTTAATTAATTGAAAATGTTTTTTTCTGTTGACTAATCGTTGCAGCTCTGGTTACCAACTGTTCTGTTTTCAACCCTTATTTGCTCTTATTAATTAACAAGAAATGTCTGTTCCTGTGCTCACAAATTTGCATATTTTATAGATTGCTTCCTATAATTAGCTTGGATTACATCCTTGCTGTTGACAAACATTGCGGTTCACTTCAAAAGGAGATCAAGATCCCCACTATCCATCACTCTGAGTGTCTATTAGTGTCGAAACCAACCAAGTTAAAAACTCAGGAGTTTGATTAAAAATGCTTCCAGTATGCCTCAGCTTCGTTTAGTTGCTATTAGTTGCTACTAAACAACTCAGACGTTCAGTTTGTTTGCCAGAGATCCTTTGTTTTAGTTTCAGTCGATCAAAACTGAGAATAATTGTTTGGCAGAAGCTGCCTCCAACATTTTAGTCAGTGTTGTACGTTTATTCACACTGGGTGGAGTTGAGGAAGAAACTTTTCTTCTCTTATAATTTAACAAGTGGTCTTCGATATAAAATATTTTCTGGACACTAATAAATAATCTGCCCGAATTATTGATATTTCATGTTACATTCAGATTGTTGCTTGTTGTTCTCCAAGGACAGTGCTTTCCTACAAATCCTGAAAATCTTGGACATTAAAATGTGCCATGAATGTTATGGTCATCGGTGGAACATTTTCCAGAAGTTTACTACACTGCTGCCCTGATGTGATGTGTTAAACATTTGTTGTTAGATAAAGAATAATTGCCGATAAATGTATTGGATTTTTTTCCCCCTTCATTATCAATCTCCTCCTTCATGGCCTACATTAAATCGCCGAAAGTTGTAGACACCGTTCCCCATCTATAAAATCCTGATTTCTCCAGCATGCACCTGAGCGGTGCTGACAGATGTAGCTGTCACTATAACGTGTTCCTCCAGAGTCTCTTTGGTCAATATTGTAGTGATCACGTTGTGATGATTGTCTGTAAATCCTCCCACTCAACGGCTGTTTTCCTCATTCAAGAGACACTGACTGAGCTCTGCTGCCCTGCCTCTCTGCTCTTTATTAACTTTCCCATATGGGTGTGTGTGTGAGTCTGTCTGTGCCTGTGGTGAACAATCTGTGCAGTTATTTTCATATGAATTTGTGTAACCATGTGTTTGTTTTCACGTGTGGGTTCATGGTTGAATGAATTCAATGTAGCGATCCAACTGAATCCTGCTGTATTTTGTTCATGAGTCACTCTGACCATTCAAGCCTCATGTTTCTGGTCTCAGCTGCTGCTTGTGTTCCACATGGACTCATTGCTTCAGTCACTCTCTGGGGAAAATCTGTGAGGCAGGAGGTGAAGTTGGAGAAAACAGGACAAAACTCACCAGCTCCGGGGAATAAAAAAATGGCTCCCAGCATGCAACATTGCTCTTTAACTTACATTTTCTGCAAGCAGGGATACGTTATAATAAATCTACTGATCATGTATGATAAATAAACAGTTGTAGGCAGTAAATGAAAATTGTGGAAAATCTCATTTTAAGGTTTAGATCGGTATCTGCTACAAACTTAAGGTGATTCAGTGTTTTTGCTGAAAGTTGCTTTAAAATTGCTTCATTTGTATTTGTCATGTTGAAGGATGATCTACTGCCCACAGCAACACACCATATTCACCATCAACTCCAACTCATTAATCACTGGGACAGTTTTGATCCTCATACTTGATCTTTCAGGCTGATTTTGATGCCTAATATTAGAACATCTGTGCAGGATGCTTGTGCAGGCTTTGAAAGTCTTAAAAAGTATGGAATTTTGAAACACTGTTTTCCAGACCTTGAAAAGTCTGGAATTTTGTGTGAAAGTCTTAATGAAGTATGGGAAGAAGTTTTTAGAGTACGCTCAAAGGCACATGATCTTGTAAAATAATAAATACATTAGGAAAAGCATAAAAAAAATGTTTTGAATTCGCTACCTGGTCACATGTACTGATATTAAACGGTCCGGGCTGATATCCAATCAAAGCTTGCATAAAATTTGGCTTCATAGTTTCCCGCACGAGCCGCTCACGACATCTTCTGGCTCGTCTGTTATTCGTGTTTGACACAGTCACATGTAGCTAGCTCAGTTCTGTCAACAGAAATGGGTCGTTGCATGTTCTCATACTTATGGCTCCAACACTCAAAGTTTAAAAACTGGATTGCACCTTGACCCTAAGTCCAACACAAAAGCATATTGCAAATTTTGTGCTAAAAACATTGACATTGACAGGATGGGACACGCAGCACTGGTGAGCCATATCTAAAGTAAGAAACTCTCAAGTCTGGCTGCTAGTGCACTGAGATCAGCGCCAGAATGAATTATACATTTATTCATTCAAACTTTTACTAAAAATGAACTTTTCTACTAAACACAACAGGTAGAATCTCAACCAATGGAATAGGCAGCAAGAACAAAAGTACGTAAAAACAAGGTCTTGAGGAAAACAATATTGGTTTTAAAAAAAAGTCTGGAATTTTTATTTGGAAAAAGAGCAAGCACCCAGTCTGTGCCTTTTAACTGTGTTCAATCCAACACATCTTTAATAAAGTTGTTATTCTAGTGAAGCAAACTCAAATCTACATTTCTTCACTCCCCCTCAGAGTCTCGTGTTTAGGAGTAGTTTTTAACTTTCAGTAAATTTCATCATTTCTGTTTTTCAAATGTTATGGTGTTTTATTTTCTGATGCAGACCCCATTTTTTTTACCCCCTTCTACTGTTGCAAGTGTGTGAAATATTTGGACTGAATTTGACTTAAAGGCAGTGGAGCGTCTGCATCTCCTTGTCACAGGAGCCTGACAAATCAGATGGTGTTGGTCTGAACACAGCGGGCCTTGCTTTTTGAATTGGTGACTTTCTCTTTCATAGATGGAGAGAGAAGATACATGTAGCATCACATCATGTCTCATTTGTCTCAGTGTGGCGCTTTTATTCAACAGATTTAACAGAATAGAAGTAGAAAACATGCGACAGATTTCTGTGCAGACTGTGATACCGTGCAGAGGCTCAAGTCTGCCCCCTGTTGTCATCACAGAGTTTTACAACTTAACTTCATCCTCCACAGTGAAATCACTCACTTATATGTGAGAAGTGCTATTTCTACTATTTCTTCTCTGCTATGATGAAACACTGTGTTCCTCCTGACTGCAGCTTCATCTCATTTTCATGTGTACAGTAAAATGAGAATCCATTAGTGCCAGTGACTGAACCAAACCTGGGCCCATATATTTCTCCTCACATTGAAGCTCCCAAATGTGCAGTACTGTTTGTGTGTTTCAGTAGCGTCAGACTCAATACATGAATTTCAGTAAAGAAAAGCAGCTCTCAGATGCAAGTAAAAGCACTTCACAGAAAAATGAGACTCCTATCATCTTTGCATGATTATATTTTTATTCGTTTCTGGGGTGATGTTCCTCATCTACTGCACTCTCCATTTTCAGATCTAGAATAATATTTTATGTATCTCTGATTATTTTATTCAGTGACATTTCATCTGTTCACGAACACACCATTTTTTTCCCCCACCGTTTGTATTTTCTCCACATCAGAAGTTTCGGATGATGATGTTGATGAGTTTCAGACGTTGGTATGTTATTCGGAGAGCTGCTCCGTCAACCGTGCAAAGTGCTGACGTGTGCTGAAAGTGATTTTATTTATTCACACTGGAGGTTTTCTCAGCTCTCTCTGTCTGTTATTCGACATCCTGCTGGGCTTTATGACAGATGGCAGCGACACACACCAGCCTGGGACATTAATTCTCTGATTTATTTCATTCAGTGTTATTATCGATAACTTCGGTCGTTATATTTTGACGACTTTGTCCCTCAAGTCTGATGAGGTGTCATTCCACGATTGTTTAATGGATCATGACGTGTAATGGAGACTGCGAATTGAAGCTGGGGCAAAGTAAATATGAATAAACGGTTGTAAATTTAATATCTACACAAATGGCTGGATTAGCCTGAAGCCAGAACAAACACATCACTTTTCCCATAAGTCATTGTGGCTGTTTCTCTCAATGTTCTTTGACATTTGAATGAAATGTTAAGCTGGAATAAAGATTATTTAATTAAGTTGCCTGCTCTTATAGAGTCTCTTAAGTTCTCTTCTTCTTCTTCTTCTTCTTCTCTACTTCCTGTTTCTGCCTGCAGGTTGGCAGGTTACGTGGAGGCCTTGGCGTCTCGGCTCGGGATGCAGATTCCAGATCTGAGCCCGAAACAGGCCGACATGTGGCAGACCAGAGTTAGCTCTCACGCGGTTGGTGCCGTCATGAATCTCTAACCATGTCTCTAATGTCTCAATTTTTTTTTGTTTTGTTTGTGAAGAGTGAAAAATTAGTCGTAACGCATCAAAAACATGAGTCCGACCAGGTCAGGTCAGGTAAACATACGGCCACAACAGAAACGAGTCTCTCTAATGTGCCCTTTTCGATCATGTGCTCATTCAGCAAGGAAATTAAACCTGAATGATTTTTAATATGCTGCGACTGCTCGAGTGTGTAATGTAATTAGCTTTAATTAGATTCTGTGATTAATCTAGTGCTGCAAGGCTCCTGGCTGGTTTTAAAAGGTCAAACGTGTTTCTGACATATTGAGAAATGCCAGGTTTTTATTTTCATGCAGACACATTTAGGAAATACATCAAGGTATAATGATAAATCAGTATTCATTTCCTTTGGCTTTGGATTTGAATTAGAATTTATTAAATTTGGACCAAATTGAGCAAAAAGCTCTGGCAAAAAGTTTTATTTACTGGAATGTAATTTGTGGATGATGTTTTGTCTGTGTCATTTTCTCTCATGTTTAGGGAAAAGCCATCGGCGTTGGCATCGGCTGCATCCTGGGCATGTTCCCACTTCTGTTCTTCAAGGACGACGATGAGAAGAAAGAAGGCCAGACGGAGACAGAGGAGACGACGCAGTCGCCACCCGCCCCGACAGAGATCAGCAAAAACTGAAACTGTCAACTCTGCCAGAGACAAATTACTATTTTGGAGGTTGTGAGAATACTTAAAAAAAAAAAAACTGAAACTGACTGGCCTCGACCCCCCCACCCCCCAGCGGACTGAAGTGTATGGAAATATTACAGAAACACGTGCACACACAGTCTGTTCACTGGGTACTTTACTTTCTGAGGCTGAGTCAAACTGTTGAAGGTATTCTGAAGAGAGTTTTAGGGATTTTATTCGATTGTAGACTTTTAACTTAAGCACAGGGACCTAACCGTCTCTCAAGGAGACGCAACACCGTTGATTCATTGGACTGCTGCTACTTCAACTATTGCACAGTAACCTCACCTCGGTTTGACGCAGGCTGAAACCCATTAATCACGAGCACTCAGCTGTCCCTCCTTTCTCTCATCTGACAGAGTAAATATAAAAACATTTGACTTTAGATGGTTGGAAACAAACAAACAAAAATCTACAGTTTCTTGGCATTGAAGGTTTTCTGTACGTTAATAGAGGAAAACTGAAGGAAGAGCTGTGTCGTCATTCAGCACATTTCAATTCGATTCAACAAGTGTTATAGAGGATGATGAGTCAAGGAACAAGGGTCACGTCAGCATATAAAAATGCACCATTCCTTGTTAAGTACATTAACTTTTCCATTTTATGAGTGTTTGCCTCTTTATGATGTCAAAGTCTTAAAAAAAACCATCCCGCCATCCTGCCTCATCCTTAGTGACACTGCAGGTGTTTAAATAGTTTAAACACCTGCTTGCTGCTTGTTTTGAAATATATGTTGTTTCTTGTTAGTGATCAACTTTATTATTATTTTTATATTTTGTTTGCGTCACCCGCAGCAAAAAATACGTCCCATATAAACTCTATGTAACCAGGTCTACAAAACTTTAAGGAATAGCTGAGTTGAACAGGGTGGAGAGAAGCACAGCGAGGCAGGCGGAGGAAGAGGAGCTGTGGTAGAAAGATAAGAAATCCCAACACTGAACCACCTGAGACCTCTGAGGCTGCGTCTGCTCTGACCTTTTTTTTTTTGGCTCCAGTGTGACGTGATTTATCTCCTCCTGCTCTGCAGCAGCACCGAGCCTGTAATCCAAGTTTCTGTTACGCTTTAAGAGATGATCGGGTGAAAAAAAAAAAGCTCACGGCTTTTTAACACTAACGCACAACTACTACTATTTTTTCCCCCCTTGCACCTAGATTGTCTCTGCTCTACTGCCCTCCACTGGTTAAGATTTAAGTCACACCTGTAGTTATAATTTATCACCTGTTTGCCCCCCCACCCCCCCTTTTTTTTTAAATCCCTTAGTGTTGCTATAATTTATCACTTTAAACTTGTTGCTTTTAATCATGATTCTTACTTTGAAATGCAAATTAAGCTAATCTGCAGCCTCTGCCAACTTGAGAAGCAACATGAAAGATATATCTGGGACGATGAGACATCACCATCCATCCGAGTCTTAATCCAAATGTCAATGATGTCACTTATGTGTCTTTTGAAGTGTTAAAAGTTGGCACAGGTCACAATGAAGACTGTTGAATCTGTTCAGAAAGGAAGCAGGCTGGTGTCAGCAAACGGTCGTTTTTTTCCTCTCAGAAAAAAAAATGTATTTATTTTTGTTATAATATTAACACTCGTGTATTCATGTACAATCTCGCTGTATATGTATCCCTTTTATCTCGAAGGACGATGTAAAGAAAAGGACAAAAACTCCTTTGTGAGCATCTTTTCAGCAGCTTTTCTCTGACAGGAAGGACTTTTTGCAACGATTGCTTTATGTTACAGTCCCATTTTACTTAACTCGCTACACATACAAGGAGAGAGACTCACCCTGTATAACATCTAAGTCCTAATCATTTATAATGTGGTTAACAGTGAATCTAAACAATGATAAAAAACAAGAAAATGTACAAAGAAATGACAAATATTTATGTAGTTAGGATTTTTGATCTCATCGCTTGATTTCCACCTTGCATGCACTATTAATAAAAAAGAAAGCTATTGCACTGCTAATAAAAACATTTCAAGTGTTTAAAAAAAAAAGAAGAAACTTAAAAAAAAATGAAGTATGTTGTAAACTTGTGCACTGCAGCAGGATATAAATCACCAGAGGTTATAAAATCAAATTATTTGAAACCGGAATTGGTGCATTCAGACATGTATATTTCTTACAGCTGTTTAAACAGATACAAAGCACAAAGAATCTCACGTTTCCTTTATTATTATTATTATTATTTTGTTCTTTTTTGCCAGCTGACGATAAACACAAATAGTTTTTGATTGTTTTTGCAGATGCGGAGCGCAGATTTCAACAGTGTTTACGGCGGATCACAAGAAGGATTCACGATGTTATGAATAGACGATGATTTCAGAACAATAGCAGTAATTTACCCCTTTAAATTGCATCATTTAATTGCCCGTTTAAGTGCTTTGAGACTGTCTTTAGTGCATAATCAGTCACGGTAAGAAAATAAAATGTCACTGTCAAAGTACTGTAATTTGGAGGCCATTACCTTTTTTTTTTCTCCTTCCAGACTTACTGTACTCTGCATCACAAAGAAAAGATCAACAGTTCACAAAAACTCAGAGATGAAACTTTATCTTGAAATGATATAATTTCATCTTCAATTAAAAAAAAAAAAAAAAACAGGTGAAATGACTGAAACATTAAACTGTTCTCGGAGGGTTTTCTTTTTGTGGTGGTTTAACAGTTCTCTCAAAATCTCTGAAGTCTCACATTCTGAACATTCAAGGAATTTAGAAATAAATTATAGTTAAGTCATCGGTTTTAACTCGGTCGTCATGGGAGTTGGTTTTAGTCAAACCACTGAGGTTTGAACCAGAACTGCAGCCTCACAGCGGCACAGTTGTCTTCTTATTCTTCACACACATCAAAATTTTAGGTTTATAGTGCACCAGCATCAAGTAATTCCTCTCTGGGTGGGTTAGTATTGCAGGTTATTATTGCTTCCTGTCAGTGCTCTGCTTTTTGTTAAACATCAAGTATATGCTCTGTACATTTATATATATATAAAAAGAGACTAAAGCTAAATTACAACTAAAGTTAAGTATAATATGGAGGAGGAAAACTGGATTACAGAATAAAAGTGTGTTTCTGTGTGATGATTGTATCTGCTTTGATTAAACAGTCACCACCTGGCTGCCAACATCTGGCCTGGTGTGGACGTGACTTTTACTTTGCGCATGATTATAATCACATATTATTTATTCTCTGGTAATTAAATTTATCTATTTGAAATTAAATTATTCATTCCTTTCCAACAGGTTTTAGACACAACATAAGACATAACAGGCGACCGGTTTAACTCAACAGACTGAAACAGGTGACGTTTTCATCTGTACTCAGTTTTGTTCTTCAGATTAATCCACTGGTCATCTGCAAATCTTAACTTAACTTCTTAACAAAAATGCAGCAGGAGTGAATCAAGTCCCAACAAAGTTTCTGGACTTTTAACAGATAAAACATCAATAACAAGAAGTATAAAGCCATTATTTGGACTTTACTTAAATGCTGAAGCAGGGTTTTGCTCCTGTGTTTTATCTTCCTCTTTTCTTAATAATTAAGTCCTCAGGTCTGAGCTGATGTGATGTGATATTCTTATCAGTCTTTTTTTTTTATCTACTGGTCTACAAAGTCCACGGAGCAATTTGCAAATCATTGTACTAATGTGTTTAAAATGCTCTACTATGATAATGAAATGCTAATGCGCATAATCAGAACTGAACTAATTGCTCTGCGATTTCCCTATTTAAGCCATTTGATTAGATTCCATAAATTTCATCAAATAGTTTTAGTTTTACTGAATGTGTTAGAAAAGTAGAAATAGGAAGATGGATAGAGGATACAATATTGCGCCAGTAATATGTCCTTGTCTCCTTCACCCACAGTGTTTTCAGTGCGTCCTGGATGAGTCGGGGCCTGGGACATTCCAGGACAGGGCAGGTCTTCATCAGCTTGTCAAGCCTCTTCGTGTTTTGCCTGTTTGCCTCATCAAACCACTGATGCCACAACAGTGTCAAAGTAAATCCATAAGACCAAAGAAAAACAAGGCACGTGAGGAAAATGAGATAATAATCTGTTGGTGCTTTATATGAATGACATTGTGGTGGTTGAAATGTGTGTTTGGCCTCATCAATCATGAATACATAAACTTGCTTTATAATAGAACACAGTGGCTTTTTGTGTTATCACTGCAGCAGCAATATAGATATTTCATTTTCGTTTAAGTTTAATACAGAAACAGCTTTGACAGATGAAAAGAAACAATTTATTTAGTAAAGAGCAGGAATTCAATACATATGAAATGAGCTTTGACTTTCTGGCAAAATATTAAAAATCACTATCTCCTTGTTCCAGCTAAAGCAACAAAATTAGTAATAAAACAGATTATCTTTTTACATTTAATCACACTGACAGAATATGTTAATGTGTTGAAGGATTTTAGAGTTTTACTTCTATATTTTTGCGGTTAAAATTGGATTTGACTATGAATGCCCCAAATGCCCGTTTTAAATCCCACCATGGAGGTGCTGATGAAGATGAGATTCATAAATTGTTGGGGTTTTTTTTTTTTTGTTTTGTTTTGTTTTGTTTTCTTCTATAGATTCAAAAGTTTTCTTCTCATCCATTCAGGAGCTTTTACATGGGTCACTATCCTGTTGAATATTATATGTAAATTTATATTCCTTCCCAACAGACTTTTTTCAGACTTTGGTTTGACAATCCGATTTCTCTCGTCCTGGGATCATAACTTTGATTCATTAGAAGCCTAAACTGAGTTGAATTAGAGTCAAATGTTGAACAATCATATCTTCACTCTCCTTTGAAAATTGTGAACTTTCAGGTTTTTCTATTTAAATGGACTGAATGACTAATTATAAAATATAATGTCACTGCAATCCACCTAGTTATTACCACTGCTGACATCTTCTGTGATTTAATCTCATATAAACCAAACCACAACTTGTTGTCCTTTTCCGTTCCCCTGGTTGTCATTAGTCGTCTTTGAGCTCTAGCTGAATCAAAACACAGCACACACACACACACACACACACACAAGCACAGGCACATCTGTGCCCACAGAGAACAGACAGGTGACACAGGAGACAGAGAGGTTGCCACTTTGAGAATATCATCAGAGATTAAACATCTTGGGAACAGCGTCGCATGGTGAGGTTTTGACTCAACGCTGTAACTGAGGGAAGACGAGTCGACTGTTGAACAGAACAAAAAACAAATACGTTACTCATTTAACAGAGGTCTAACCTGTTTGTAGAAAAACACATTTACATGCAAACAATTCCTTATTATTATTAAGTTATAGAAACAAATTTAAATTTAAAATCAGACAATTCAGACGTTTGTTTTACTGAAGCTTTATTTGTTACACAAAATGTTTCTATATCACTTCCTCTTCCCTCCATACAAACAATACTAAAATGGAACAGTGGGGTGGTAAGAAAATATCACACACATTCACAAAACACTCAGTCAGTACATCTGATCACACACACACACACACACACACACACACACACACACACACACATCTGCAAAATAACACAAACATACAAAAATATCTTCACAATCAGTATTAAGTCATTCAAATAGCTGCTCGCTCTGACAACACATTCATACTGTTTATGTGCCGCTCGGCGCTCGTTTCCCTGTGCACACGCAGACATTACAATGCCACAGACATGTTAATGATAACAAAAACAAACCACAAGGTATGTTACTGCGAAGCCGTAGTGGGGAAGAGCATTTTTCACTGTTTTCTTTTTTTTTTTTTTTTTTTTAAGCACACAAGCCTGTTGAGGAGTTTAGGTGCAGTCAGCGTTCAGCAGCGTCCGTTATCTCTTCACAACATCTCACTACTGACACTTCATTAACTCGAAGAGAGCCACTAATGTGCAGTTAAACATTTAAATAATTCACAACAAAAATAATTGACCCAAGAAATCACAAGAATAAAAACTGTATCAGAAAGAGATTTGTGTCAATTAACCGATGGAGACAAACAAAGTTAATTTGTAACCCCCCCCCATCCCAACTTCCTGTTTTGCTTAAAATCTTGTATAAATCCCCTACTGTATTCAATTTAATTATTGGTGTTAATTCAATACAATAGCCACCCTCCTCTTCACTTGTCAAAGCAAAAGAAAAATCATGAGAAAAGTGTTAAGGATGATTTTCTCTTCCATCCTGATAAAAAAAGAAAGAAAGAAAATCACATGTATATAAAGTCTTTGATTTCTTTTCTTCTCTCCACTCTGAGGCTGTGTTACTACGTAAACTTGTAAACTGAACAAAAACAGGCAAGTCTAAAATATACATTTCTCCTGTGTTAAAAAAAGTTGTCATTACAAAGTCAAAGCAGGTAAGATTTCAAGGGACAACCTGACATTTTTGAGTGTAATGTTTTTTTTTTTTTTTTTTCCACCAGGCACTGCTATGCTGCAAAAACATTCTTGCCGGTCAAGTTGTTAGTATTGTTAGCAAATCTTATTACAACCAAAGCCTCAACTGTAGCAAAAAAAAAGCTAACTTACTAGCCAGCAGCAGATAGCACCATTAATAACCAAAGCAGCTGTGCAGCGCTCAAAACTCCCACCGCTCCCAAACCTCTCATGAGTAATAACAGAAACAAATAAACAAAAACAAAACAGAATATTTAATAATTTAGTGTGTTCACAAATATCGACTTCTGATTGTGCAAAAGTAAAAGCTAGTGAAGTGAAGGAATTGTGAACTTTTTACACAAATTTTTTAAAAGGAGTGGAAAAAAAAAAACAAAAAACAAGGGGTTTGGCTCATGATCATTGCGAAGCTGCATTGGGAGAAGCTGTTTCAGTGTGGTAGTTTCAGTCAGTCCCAGACAGCTTACCTTCATTACATCTAGTTCAGTAGAGTTCAGACAGTACAAACAACCAGCAGATGTCTCTGTTAAATCTACCTGCAGTTGCTGATAAGCTCCTGGTTAAATATACAGTTTTAAATGTGTCCTCAAAAAAAAAAAAAAAAAAAAAAAAAAGGAACCACAGAATGAACACAGCACCAAAAAACTCCAAACTGATGAGAAATACACTTGACTCATAAATTCATGTTCTTGGTCATATTTTGCTCACTCATTGTGTAAAATGGTCACACACACCCACTCCCACCACAAAAAAAAAGAGAAATTTCACATGTAATGTATTTTCTCTCAGTTTTGCCACAGCTGTTACTCTGTTATCATGATCGCAGGTTTCCAGCACCATTCACATGATTCAGGACAAACACAAGAGGAACTGTATCAATATTACATTCCCCACTGATATTCCTTGGAGGAAAGTAGAATAATTAAATTATTGTAAAGCCTTTTTTTTTTTTTTTTTTTCAAAAAAAAAAAAAAAAGTGCTCATATTGCACTGTTTCATCATTGTTAGCCTTTTCTCTGTGTTTACAGGGGTATAAGTGAGGTCAAGATCATCCACAGAAACCATAACTGTGTTTGATCAGCATAGTCGAGTCTCCTCACCCGGAGGAGCTGTCATTCCGCCTTAAAAAACTTCAACAGTTATGGTTTCCATGGATCGTTTGAGAGTAGCGTGATCTAATTGGTATTTCAAGTTACCTTTGACACAGTGGGAGGAATACTGACACAGTCTATCGTTTTTCTATGACAAGGTCCACACACACGCACGCACACACACACATACGCAGGGTCAGAGATGTAACAGAGGGTAAATGATCATGCACACACACTCACACACATACATATACATATACATCGTCTGGGTGCAGTCGGTGCAGCGGGCTCTCTCTCCCCCCACGCCACGCTTTTTTGTCGTGGCCACACAACGGCAGCTTTTGTGTGTCGTCTGGAGTGTCACAAAGTACGAGCGTGTTGAGGAGAGTATGTGCATATTTGTTTCCTCGCGTCTGTTTATGCATGAGTTTTTGTGTGTGTGTGTCCTGGTATTTTGCACGCCCTGTTTATGAGCTGCCCTCCCACTGCGCTGGCTTACGTCCCATCATTAAGCAGGATGGCACAGACAAGAGAACAGGGAAGAAAACGAGCCTCCTCTCTCTCCTCTTTTCACTCTTCACTCTGTTATGTTGTTGCATGGTTGCAGCAGTGGGCCAGGCTGGTGTCGAGATGGGCTCATAGGGGACAGTGGATGGGGAAAATGGAGGGAGGCCAAGTTCCAGTGGTGATGGTGGTACCAGAGATACCGTCAGCTAATGTTTCTTTTTCCAGTCAGCCTGCTGAGCTTATATTTGATTCATTGTCTTAATGTTACATTATGGCAGAAAAGGTCTTCCTGTGTAAAGAGCCAAAAGTTTCAAATCCCGCATTGTGTTGCGGAAAATAAATAACACCAAGGTTTTCCCGTTTTAAGTTGGCCAAACTCCCTTTTACGGGGATTCACTTGTTCTTTGAGAGAACACCGTGGACTGAGAGCCTGGCAAAAGAACACGAAAGAGGGATTTTTTCAGTCTATTTTGTCATTGTTGTTGGAGTGAACAGGCTGGCACGAAGACGAGAAAGAGGGGGAGGGGGTGGAGGAAAGTGTTTTAGTGGTGGTAGAAGGGTCCCTGGGTTTGTGTTTCTGATGCAGGGCAATCGCAGCCAGAATGCTGATGATGTGCACGTGGAAGTACATAGACCTGAGAAAGAAAGGAAGAAAAACTCTAAAAAACTTTGTTCAATGCATAAACATCAATTAATAGGAAAATGTGAAAGTAAAAATGTGAGATTTAAGATGGCAATGTCTCACCATTTTCTGAAAATTCTGGTTTAATTTTGTTGTGTTACATTAAAAACCAAACAAAACTTTGGTGCAACTCACCATAAACACTTGAACAGAATGTCCTAGAAACAGACTTACAAGCCAACCACATAAATTAAACTATCCCTAAAACAGAGATGCCCTCCCATTACCACAGCTCACTGCTTCTCCCTTTTCATGTAAGCATTTGTCTACACATCAGTATGACCGCAGACAGCTGACATGCAATTCTGTACATCCAATCAGATGTGTACGTACACAAATGCATTCTTCCTATTCACAAAACAGTAAGACAGCCATCTCAAAACAGCAAGAAGAGCTCCTTTGTTTGTTGCATTCAGCAGAGAAACCGGTACAAGCAGAAGACGATGACGTAAGCCAGTTTGATAAGAATGAGACCACAGAAGTGAAAGGAGTCCACGCTAACAGAACAAGCTAAGAGGATGTGATAATTAAACCTGGGTGGGACATACCTGTAGTAAACCAAAGTGGGCTCCACTGCAAGAAGTAGAAATGGCATAACAGTGTAGCAGATGGCGAACTGTGTGGCTGCCCAAGTTACAATGTCATAGCCCAACTTCAGACCTCTAGAGCCCAGGAAGTAGTGACGAATGGACTTCCGGATCTGTTGAGGAAGAAAGAGAAGCAGATATTGATATGACAAAATGTTTTTGAATTTAGATTTATGAGGCACAATGTCTCTGCATGTTACAACTGTAAATTACATGCAAGAAAACCAGAGAAACAGCCAGAGCACAGTTTTAGATTCAGAAGTTATATACAGGTACGGAGCATCTCTGACAACTAAAACATCATCAACAAGTGGTTATTTGTAATCACAGTAATGGTTTTAATAATAGTGTTAATATTTGATGTCTGGGTGGGGATTTAATCAAAATTAGGTATCAAAATTGTTACAACTGGACTGTTCATTTTCTTTTCATATTATTAACTGGAATTTGAAGAGGATGTAAGGTACTCACTGCTCTTGCTGCGATGGTGATGGGGATAGCAGTGATGAAGGTGAAATAATACCCTGGGTAAACACCGTGCCACAGGGCAGACAGGATGAAGGTCAAGGCCAAACAGTGCTTCGGGGCTCGGTCGTAACACACACTTAAGAGATGAGAAGAAACAAACGTATTTAAAAGAGCTCTTGTGAAATGAAATGAGGACTAAGGTTTCATATCTGCAGCACTTACCTTTTGAGCCAAATTCCTGTTTGAATATTCCAGTTGTCTATGAATGTCTTGAAGCTGGTTGCCGTCTGAAAGAATTTTTTTATTAATTAAATACAAGAACAATCATATCCTTAAGTCAGTGATGCAAAGTAATTTGCATGGATTGTAGCACAGCATGGTGTGAAACACCAAAGGTACCTCAATCCCCAAGATGTTGAGGTTGCGAACGAGATCCCATGACGGTTTTCCATTTTCGTCAATCCCCGAGAAACCATAACCTGCAGCGTTGTTCACAGCGTCGGCTGTAGAGAGGAAAAAACTGTTTATATGACCAGAACACTGATCATGTATGTCCTTGTGTTCATGTTGACAGAAAGACACTGTGCTCACCAAAAGTCCAGGCAAAGTAGAATTTGGGTCGTGCTGCTTGTATGGAGAAGAAAGCGTAGGTGAGCCTGGTGAGGAAGGGGGCGTGGTTGACAAAGTCTTGATTCACGTTGTATGTTATCGGCAACGAACGGGTCACAATAAGAAAGAACAGCAGGCAGCCGCAGCAGACCAGCAGCTTTTGGCAAACAGCTGGCTGCAGAGGAAATTGATAACATTGTTTTATGAGGAGTTTATCATCAATGAGAACAAAGCAGTGACAGTGCCTTCTGTTATGAATAAACTCTTGGATAAAACTGGAGAAGTCTTGAATATGCTCACCAGAGGTGACAGTTCTGGCATCTTATCGTAGCCGTTCTGTCCGTTACACGTCCCTGATCGCTGCCTCAGTCTCTGGCTGATGTGTCTGCCCTCTATGAAGTCTATGTAGTCCTTGTAGTTACTGCACGGCCCAACCAAGACGCTCAGGAAATTCAGATTGTAACTGAGGTACTCAATGAGAGAAGGCCTCACACTGTGGAGAGAGAACAATAGAAGAAATCACTTAAAACAAAACGCTGTATTGTGATCATAGCACGTGAAATGCAGCAATGGTTCCGGATATGTTCATTCATGTTCAAGTTGAATGAATATGTAAGAAAAGCATGCCATCTTTAAAATAAATAAATAAATAATGACAAATGAAAAACAGAAAGTGACTATCTATCAATCTAAATGATATACACTTATGAATTCAGTTTTGGAGGATCTGCTTCTTTTGGGCCGATGACTACAGCAGTTAATTGAACCAGGGATCGATATCAACTGAAAACAGTTTAAAATAATAGAAATTATACAGAAATCCATTTTTTTTTTATATTCATTGAATTCTAAAAACACAATTGTATCCTTCTTAGCTGCAACATTACTGGTTAGACATGAGACAGTCCCCAAGTTAGCACACAACATTATCTGTTACGGTCGTTTATTCACATATTTTTCATTTTATTTGCGAATGGCATGCATGGCACATTGATGAGTGTGGCTTTATTGATTCAACATGCACAGAGGTGGAGTATTTTCATGCAAAAATGATGCCTCTTTTCTAAAGTCCCAGAATGTTTTATTTTTTCTGTTTACATGAATAAGTTATTCACCATGATCGTATCTCCTTGTCACTGTCCTTCGTGGCTAAAGGAAAAGAAAAAGTTATTTATTCTTTAAAAAAAAAAAAAAAGTTAATTCAACCTTATGTCCAGACACATTTATATGAACCCTACTGTGTAAAGTTTATGCACCTCAAAGTGTCAGGTTCCACCAGAGACGTGCACGTTATCCCATTATGTTTCATAAAGTAACATATAATAAGTTTGTTTCACCACATTGAAAACTTACTTTATAGCCTGAAGCTTCTGCTCTGGGGTCAGCTGTTCGGATTTCTTAAACATACCTAAAAACACAAGGGATACAGTCATCATGACTCGGTTTTTACCATTCCTGAATCTATCAGCACTGCATTTAATCTGCTTTTATTTCTTCAGGATTATTATATTTTTATTAAACTTAATATCTTTTATTGAAAGACATTCACAGTAGGAAAAGAACAGGTGTTGCTAATAAAATCCATGATGGCTGAATTCCATTCAGCTGCTTCAGTGCCCTGATTTTGTGCACAGCGAATCACTGATGCACTGTCTTGCCTTAATGGGACCTTCAAATAGAAAGAGAGTCATTGTTAGTGCTTTTAGCAACATCTGTGCTTTTTCCTATTATGAAATGTCAAAAAAAAAGAAAAAAAAAAAGAAAAACAAAGTCATTATGAGCACTTGTTTAGTCTTCCAGTAAAGGCTCGCCAGAACCTGTGTATATATGAGTGTGTCTGTGTGCGTTTGTGTGCATCATTTGTTTCCTCTGCCTCACCATCGTGGAGCTGGAAAGCCAGTGTGGTGATCTTCTGAGTTACGATCATCAGAGGCCTGAGCAGGAAAAAAAAAAGCAGATAATTCATGATTTTGTTGTTCAAGAAATATATTTAATGGTTTGTGGACAAAGAGCTCAGCACAGAACTGATCTACACATTAGCATTCAAACTAATGTCTCATGCCTCTGTCTTCACTCTATGACTGAACTTACTGAGTTAAAAAACATGGACCATCTGGTCACAATGATCTTGGCTTTTGACCTTTGACCATAAAAATCTAATCAGTTCATGCTTAAGTCCAAAAAACGAACAATGCAATTATATTCTTTCAGGATATTCCTGATATAATATGTTCAAAAGAATGAGAATATACGGTGATCTTGACCTTTGACCACCAAAATGTAATCAGTTCATCTTTGAGTCCTGGTAAATGTTTTTGCCAAATTTGAAAAGATTTTCCCTTGAGTTGTTTTTTAAATATAGTCTTCACAAGGGCAGGAAGGAGAGATGGAAAAACTGGAAAAGTAATGACTCTGGTATTATCACTGTTGCCAGCAAAGAGACATAAAAATAAAATCCATTAAATATATAAAAACAAGTCAAACATAAATCAGGCTACAACAGGAACATTATGAGTCGGTGCTGATGACAGGATACAAGTGCGGTTAATAAATTACTTAAGAAAAATAGTGTTGTGAAAAAGTGTTGAAATCTTTGCAGAATCCATATCTTCATGAACTGTTTTTTTGAAAAGTCCACACCTAATTATCTACACACACTTTGCCACAGAAACAGGAGTTTCTGTTAGTATCAGACATGAAAAACAGATTCCCAGTCGACCGTCCTGAAACGATGTCCTGAGCCAACATCTAATGAGCTTCTGTCTGAAACTCCTGAATTTATTCTCCCTTGTGAATCACCTCATTCTTTTTCCAGTAATGTCACATCAGGTCACCTTCTACTCCAATGTTAGTCATGCAAACACACAGAATTTTTCACCAGATTGCTGCTTCTCTTTGAAATAAAGAAAAAACAGATCTTCTTCTTATTGAGCTTATGTGAGAAAGTCATGTCCTTCAGTGGATTATATACAATGGTGCTAAAAAATAAAAATCAGATACCACAGAGTTTTTTCACACTCATTTGCAATGCAATAAACGGCAAAATGACAGTGATATAAATAACCACATGCATGACATGGCATTATCATGTAAACTGAGAGAGCAGTGTCAAAAGTAGAAACCACACAGTTTAAACTGTGGTTTCGTTTGTTTCAGTGTGGACACTAAAGGTCCAGTCGTACAGTAAGTCTGAGGAGATTAGTTTCACACCCCCTTTCCTGGTTTCATTCACAGATAGAGACCTCTCTGTCCCAAGAATGTGAGTGTGTGTGCACAAAGGCACACAAGTACACATTTAACTGCATCCCTCTCTCTCACACACACACAGGAACCAGTGTGTGAGGGGCCTGCATTGTGTGTGCAGCATGGAAAACCGAGGCAGAGAGGGGCTGTGCCGTGCGGCTGGCAGTGCTATGAGGGCCCAGAGAGAGTTGGCAGTTGGCTTTAGAGAAACATTTTCAGGGTGCCAGTCGGTATGTGCAGCACCGCTCCGCTGTTAGGCTAAAAGACTCGTTTTTTCCATGTAGACCATGGCGTTTGGAACGGTGAGCCTGAGATTCTGACCCAGTTCGGTTTTCTGTTCTGCTGCTTTGCACAAATTTAAAAAATGATTAGCGTATGGAAGAGACGACCTCTAATTTAACTGTGCTTGACATTTTCCTGCAAGGAAAACGACACAAGATTGTGTAAGTAGAAATCTAGACGATATACCCCAAGATAAAGACTTTCTGTTTCCACATTAGGAAGCATAAATAGTTACACGTATTAACACCATCTCACGGTCATTTATCTGTCCGAAATCTGAAAAAGCCTGAAAGCAGCTGGATCTTGATTCAATACATGGCACTACTAAAGGCTGACTCACAGGCCTGGCTGCTCAGCACCAAAGTCATGTGGACCATGAGAGACGGTGCCAGCAAATTCATCCACACGAGGAACTGAGGAAAAATAAGTTGCTGAACACAAGAGACAGCAACGTCAATCTATAAATACACAGCCCTGATACACACATACACACACTAAAATGCTATGTGGCTAAGTGGCTTTATCTGATAGTAAAGCCAATGGCTCCACCTCAGTGTGTTTAGTCTGTTTCTGCCTTGATCTTTATATGAGATATGTTCAACACTGAGGTAAGTAGTGTTTTAACAAAGTAACAACCCTCTTCATCACTGAATAACATCAATGCAGATTCCAACAATACCCGATAGAAGAGTTTTCATTTTCAAAACAGTGTAATTTTTAATGTGTTTGTAGGAAATACCCTCCCACTTCTTTGAATGCTTCTATAGGATCCTTATAGAGTCTGAAGCATGTTAAAAAGTGCACAGCCCACACCTTTAGCAGTAGACTTGTTTCCATTACAACAAAGCTGGAGTCCAGTTGCCAGGCGGGGGGACTCTACTTGTCTGGACAATGTCATTCTGCAACTTTCTAATCAGTACCACTGTATTTGCACAGGGATGTGGCACTGGCGACTGTGTAAGCAGGTACTATTTACACACAAAGTTGGGAAACGTTAACTGATAACGCAATAACTGCTCTAGAACTGTGATTAATACACTGTCACCAAAAAGGTGTGGCACAGTGAGAGTAGAGCAAAAGATGAGGCAACGGAGTGGGTCTTTTTTTTTCCCTTACCCAGAAAAGTCAGTAGAAAGTATCCCATAGTTGTAGATGAAGACTCGGCTCACTTGGCACACTGTCAGATAGCCCATAGCCATCACCATGGAGTACCTGTATGTGGAGGAATCAACAAAACTGAATGAGACGCAAGAAAAAAAGAGATATGACCTGTATGAATCAGTTTTTTTTAACATATCTCTTGCATCAATATAACACATTTTTTTTCTTTTGGAATTTATAGCACATTAGCAGGATTTGCACCTTTGCTTTTATCATTATGATATGTTTCCTGTTGGCTACATATTCTGAAAGAAAATATAAATGTCTCATCTGCAGACACTTCTGCTTTGCTTGGCTCATAAATGGACTCAAGTAACAGCTCTTATTAATTCAATGTTATCATCCTTAGAAATTAGAAAGAAAATTTAATTTGAAAGAAATCCTTAGAAAGAAACTTAATCTGACACAATCTAATTTATTTGTTAACAGTGAAATGAATGATTTAACTAGCAGCCATGTGTCAGTAGTGTGTCCTAACTTACAGTAGCAGCTGTTACTGAGACCTTAAAAATGTATGAAGAAAAGAAAATTGAGAATCAGAGTTTAGGGACAACAATGTTGATAAAACAGATCACACCAGGAAGAGCTGGTTTATACCAAATAACAGACACATCTGTGTGTGTGTGTGTTTTTTTTAAAGCAGGGTTTAAACCAGAAATCATCTTGCTTCATTTTCATATCAATTTTCATATCAATCACACACTTGTGTTTTGTGACCGGATCTCACACAGTTGTGACACAATCACAGTGACAAAATGCATGCGCAGACACATAAACAGCTGCTAAAGTACTAAAACCACCTCTGCTGTGATTCCCACTACAGGAGGTGTCAACAGTTGCAGCTACCACATGTTCACAAGGTGAAAACAAACAACACCAGCCACACTATCGCAGCTAAGCAATAAAGGACAAGTGTGATAGCAACTCTTATTTCTATTTCTATTACACATCAACATTTATAAATTAAAATAATCTAAAAGTGAAACAATTAACACCAGGATCCCCCTAGAACAGATTCTTCCATGAGAGCACTACTGACACTGGCATGTAGCCTGACCATGACTCATTTTGTGGGTATGCTCTGGAGCGTACTGGGATTGTCTCAATTCATTCAGAGTTACAGTGATAAAGTGGTGTGTAATGAGGAATTTATGTTTAACCCAGAACAAAGTTTACACTATGTTTTGCTTACATACACACACACGAAACAATATTTGTTTCTCCTTCCTCCGTCTGCAGGTAATCCCTTTACACAGGATTACCCCAGCAACCTAAGTGAAACTCATTTCTGTTGTTCCACTCATTAAGAGTCAACAAGGCAACAGACACATGCTAAAGTATGAACAAAACATCATGTTCTCTCCTGAAGGGATGCAAATACACTGTAAACATGAAAGGAAAAAGACTTTTGTGTGTTTAAACAAGCACTCAAACTGTCCCAACATAACAGACTGGTCCACCTAGTGCATCAAGCTGCTTTTTACCGGGCATGCTTTGCATTAGTTTCATTCTTTCAATGACAGTATTTTTGTTTCAGGACAAATCTTTTACCAGGAAGATGATTAGGCGGGGTGAGTGTGTGTTGGAATGTGTGGGAGGGAGTGAATGAACAGAAATGTCCAAGAGGATGAGCAAAAAAAAAAAAAAATCCTTTGTCTTTTTTTTAAATCATTTAAATATCAAAATTTGTATATTGACATTGCCACAAAATAAAAAAAAAAGATAATTATCAATATCATTATCATAGCCTAAATTAAGTCATTTGCGAACATCAACGAAAACTTGATCCATGACGTAAAGAGTTTCCACTTCATCCCGTCTGACAAGTTTTACCTCTAGTCAACAGTAACTAGAATTGCACCACACTATCATGTGAAATGAGTGTGTCATCTGACTGTCATCACTATGACAGATCGACTTAACAGTCAGGTCTGGGATTAACACATGTGGCATCTCACTGTTATTTGGTTTACAACAGAATTTCATTTCTCTAGAACAACCCACAGTGTCAAATGGTTACAAATGGCAGAAAAGTCATCGTGGCAGAAACACACTCAGTGTTTGCACAGAGCACTGAAGAATGGATTTCATTGTATATTGTAATTAATTAAACATTTATGTGTATATTCAAATGTCACTATTCAAACTCAATTCAGCAGTGCAATGTTTTAAAATCCAACAATCTGTCTCCATAACGCAACCGTAAGCCAGACTGTTATGTTGAACTCCCTCTGAACTATGACAGCAAACACCTACCTGTGCACATTGTCTATGTCGGCTTTGACAAGGATCAGGTAGCTCGCAACCACCACTGTCAGGATGTGTGCTGAATACCTGTATGAGATGCAGATGATACAATGCATTAGATTATATTTAGCAGTAAAGAACAACATTTTAAAGGAAGTAAAACAAGCGCTGGATCTGTTAGATAAGACAAACTGCAGGGAGATTAAGTGAGAAATGCTGCAGAGCAGACAAAGTCTTGTAGTCATGGATGTTAGAGTGTTTGAGGAGTTAGCAGAGAACAATGTGTGCAAGTTAAACCTTGACATGTTTTCCCTGAGACCTGTTACTTGTGGATGAAATGCATCCACATTTCTCCTCCTGTGCATTTTCCTGTCTGTGCATCCTTATTGTTCTCCTATAATTGTAAACCTGTGGTATGCTCAACCCTACACATTATCATGGAAGGTGGACAAACTGCTGCTCAGTGGTCACATATTTTCACACAAAACACGTGCTGGTAATCAAGTCATGACTTGACAAAAAATATGGATGGGTGGTGTAGCACAATACACGAGAAACGTGAATGGGATGAGTGTGTGAGGGCAGTGTCACGCCGTACCATCCGAAGCAGAAGACGAGGAAGACGATGCCAAGGAGAGTGGCCACTGCGTGTCTGATCAGGGGACTGGCGTGGTGAGGACTGAGGTAGAGACGAAACCAGAAGGCAGCAGCCAGGGCAAACAGCTGGCACGCCAAAAAATTCACCTGTGTGTGTGTGAGAGAGGGAAATTGGAAATAAAACTGCTGATGATGATTACTATGACACTGATCTTCACCTTTAATGGGATCATATCTTAAAGGATGCATATCTTCTCTGTTATATTATGATGTAAACTATCGAATTGATGGCTATGACTTATTTCTACACAAATCTTCCATTTCTGGTGTCATGTCAGTCTTTAAATTAAATCATTATAATTATGAACAAATTATGAACATGTTTTAATTCATGACATCATTATTTTATTTATTTTTTTTTTTGTTAATTTCTCACGTAAAGTTTCTATATAGTTGTCACTCATGCAGCAGACAGTCTTACCTGGTCAAGAGGAAATCCCATGTATTCACTGACAGGCAGCAGCCACTTGGATCCAGTGGTTTTAAACGCATTGTCCGCCTGCTCGCCCATCCTGTCAACTTGTTCCGTCGCGACGCCTCAATGATCCCGGTTGTCCGTTCGCTCCTTCCTTTTATTTTTCTCAGTCAAACTTCGGACTATTCGCTGTTACTGAAACACATTGTCTGCCCCAAAAGGCTCCGTGACAAGTTAGACCAGTCCACAGTCTGATAATCCAGACATGACACTCCCAGCTCTCCCAGCTCTCCCCTCTGCTCCTCCTCCTCCACCTCCTCCGCCTCCTTCTAGTCAAGTCTGACCGAGACAGAGATAAATATATGACATTTCCGGCCATTGCTTCCAAAATAAAGCAACCATATGTTAAATTACATATCACTTTACCACAAACATACAGCAAAAAAAAAAAAAAATGTTTTAAAGACAAGTTTGAGTGCATAATAACAAAAATAGTTTAAAAAGTATATCATCATTAAATATTTTGAAAAATTCACCTTACTTCCGATTTTGTTCTCGCTGTCTGTCTTGTTCATAAAATCTTCCTATCAACTGAAATTAAAGTATTTATGTTACTGACTCGTGATAAACAATTATGAACAATTAATTGGAGATGTTAAATGCTGCAAATATTACACATTGCTTTTTACATACAAGGATAATTAAAAGAAAATAAAGTCAGTCAATATCAAGGATGATTAAAATCAATAACATAAAATTATTTAAATATAGAATTTATATAAAAGTTTAAAATAAAAGACTTAAAAGTTAGACTTGAATCAAAAATGTTAATGGATACTTGGTGGAAAATGGGTCCATCACAATTGTTCTAGCCAACAACAGAAATATTTCTACAGTATTATACTACAATAAAAATACATTATAAATGTAAATGTATAATGTTCATTATGTGTGCTGTACATACAACCATATTTAATTGGTCGCTGTAACCACTCAAAGGCCTTAAAAGTCAAGAGTGTTAATTTTAAATCAATGTTATTTGATTCTGTGTGGTGTGAATAACTAAAGCAATGTAAAGCCTGCAATGACTTTCATTTAGTAAATTATATTTCGTATATATATACTATATATGTGTGTATATATATATATATATTGAGTATATACTCAAGTGTCATTTCATAGCTGATGTATTAGTGCATGTGTGTTGTCGAGGGTGCTATGAGAGGCCATCTGGAAAACAGATTAATTCTCTTTGCTGAGACCATGAGCATGGCTCAAAGGGCTGAGAGACATATGGGAATTAACATGTATTCATTATTGTGCCTCATTGCTGTGAGTTATAATGAATATCAAGGTTTGTCAGTGACTCCCTGCAAACATACTGAGTATTTAATTTGCACACATTGGATCCAAGGATGATAGTCAAAATGAGCCACCTGTTAAAATGTTAACCATATCCTAATAATACAAATAATGTAAGCCACATGATATGAATGTCAGTATGTGCTGTATACCCTGTAAAAGAAATGAATTATGGTTATATTTGAACCTTAAGTTTAATAAGAGGATTCTTATGCTTCAACACAGTCTCAAGGAAACTGACTTGTCCTTACAAAAGACATGAAAATCACCACAGAGCTGATAATTTGAAGCTAATCCTGACCTCCGACCTCTGCATTGAGGCCTACAGGAGGAATCAATATTCCATTAAGTATCACTATAGCAGAAATACACACACATACATACACACACACACACACACAAAAATCATTTGTATTAAGAAATAGTCATCTACAGGTTTCACAAGTTGTAGTTAGAGTTTTCTTTATCAGAAGTACATACACATTTTAATTTGATTGTATTTGTGGTTTTTTCTAGGGCATTGTATTATTAAATATGTTATTCTTATTATAAATATGCACAATACAAACATGTGTAAACAGCATTTGAAGCTACTACTTTATATACCACCACGTTGTAAATATAGAGACTATATGTGTGTGAGTGTATATATATATATATATATATATATATATATATATATATATACATACACACACACAAAGTACCAAAGGTTGAAAGAAGGTCAAGGCGAGTGTGGTCCCCATGGTAGTAGAAGCACTCGGTACATGGGCCAGACATGGCCATTGAACAGGCCTGGTGGGTCAGGCACTGTGTAGTTCCTAGAGCACCTCCTCTTTTGCATTCTTTTTTATATATATATATATATATATATATATATATATATATATATATATATATACTGGTACTGTACTTTTACTAAAGGTAAAGGGATTTTGCCAAAGACATGTGCAGAAAACATATAAAAACATGACACTGTTGCACAATAATAAACTGAAAACTGATTTTTATTTTTCCTTTGGTTGTGAAATGGAGGAAGTTGGGTTTTTGTATTATGCTTTATGTCATGTCATATCATGTTAAAATAGGAACCTAATATTTTTGTCAAGGGCTAATTTTTTTCAATTTCTGGATTTTAATCATGATGAAAAAAAATAATCAATGTATTAAATAATATTAGATAAATAAAACAAAAACGGCGAGTGACAGTATATCCGTGTCCACCGTTGTGTTGTCAGTTGTTTGATTTACTCTTTCACTCTCCTTTCGGCACAATTAGTCACTCGCGCCACCTAGCGTCGTGTCAGGGAACACGCAAGGCGTGACATGTGACGTCGCCTGTTTACAACTGCCAATGAACACGTGGCGCACCGATTCTCGAGCCGCCATTGGTCAATACAACCGTAAAGAGGGCGGGGAGTCGCCCCAGAAGGACCAATAGCGTGTCACATGCAAATTCCGTTTGAAAATTTCCCGGGAAATCTGAGTTTCGCGGGAGGGCTCTTGAGCGCGTAAACCGTATCCCTTCATTCATCAGGCCGTTTCCTGAAGCCATTTCTAGACGGCAGAAACGAGAGTTGCGCTACTTTTTAATCCGTTGCATCTGCCTAAATGCACTTTCCTAAAGAAAAATACTTTACAAAAGTCGATGAATCAGACTTTCATCTTTACTTCGGTCTGATTATTTTTGTAACTATTGCCGCGGATTAGCAGCCATACGGGCTTGAAAGTACAGAGACAAGAAAGGGGTTACCCCGAATACGCAAGATGAGAAGAGGGATCTCCTCGGCTCCGGACAAAGTGATTTTAGCGGGGGTTGGGGGCTCTCCTTTGGACAATAATATAATTTTAACAACTCTTTCGGATCGTTTAAACCCCGGACAATCCAACGCTACGTATATCCAAATAATAACCACCTCACCGCCTTGCAACGTTACACAGACATCAAATGTGTGTTTATCCGAGCCTCAGATAAACAACATTTACACAACTCCACAGCAAGCTGCAGCAAACGGAGCAGGACAACGACCCGCTCTGGGAAGACCGCCGGTAATAATCTTACACAGCTCCGTTTTAGAAAACATTTGAGGGCTTGCTACAACTAGCCACTAACACGACAAAATGTTAGCCTTGCTAAGGTTAGCCGAGCTTGTTGTTCGGGCAGCTAATGTTAGCTACTTAGCCAGGGCATTCCCACGACTCAAACCTTTAGCGAGGTGGCTAACTAACTACCGCTAGCTAAGTTACTCAACTGGGTCGGTTAAGTGTTTTTTGTTTGGCCGTAGAAAGACAAACGACGAGTTTTAGTTAGTTCTACGTTTACAGAAGCGGGGACATGTCATGTAATAGCTTGCTATGCTAACTTCATGGTGCTTTTGAGTCCGCTTCAACCCTCGCAGGCAGATGGAAATATTGGTGAGAGATGAGTAACGTTAGCGGTGGCCTAGTGGCTGCTGTTGGGTGTCTTAATTTGGGGGTTGGGGGGGATTTGTTGGGCAGCTTGGCTTCTTTAGTTAGCTCATTTTCTTCGCTTTGTAGCGAGACACGAGTGGCTAAACTTGCAAAGACCTGGGGCTTGTACGTAGCTAAAGATTTACTTCAGCTTTGAAACTACTCGGTAGATATTTTTCTCCCAGTCGTCTGTGAAGATGCAAGCCAACTTGGATGAAGCTTGAAAATATGTTAGCTTTCTATGCTAGTAGCAGTATTGATTCTCAAAGAGGACAATATTTTACTCGTTGTCGCCCTTGACCCTTAATTTTTTCCCCCTTTTGCACAAATATCTTGTTGTCCCTCTTGTGTAAATAAAGTATAACGCTATGGTTTCCTTTCATGCAAAGTAAAGTGAAACTTGAGTTTGTTGCTTTTAGTGCTGAT
The DNA here is from genome assembly GCA_016801845.1 of Polydactylus sextarius. Classification (NCBI taxonomy): domain Eukaryota; kingdom Metazoa; phylum Chordata; class Actinopteri; family Polynemidae; genus Polydactylus; species Polydactylus sextarius. The sequence continues at coordinate 20,664,243 of CM028913.1, read as the reverse complement.
GCACGTTTCCTGTATTTTCAACATGCACAAACCACACCAAATAGTTTCAGCAGCATTCAAGGGTGTTGGTTTGTTCCAGGCTATTCATCTTTCATGAACTAAATCTAGTCTCTGTATCTCAGGCTGAAGCCATGACCAGGCAGGGGGGGTGAGGGGAGCTGCTGCTTGCTGATATAAAATGGCTGACGTTTTGATTGTCAACAGAGGGCATATTATTCTTCCTCATACTCTATCAGTCAGACCAACTAAGATAAAGTACTAAGAGATAGGTTTAACCATGATTAAACTTGTTTTATATTTAATAAGAGTAAATTGATCATGGAGGGAGTTTAGAGGGAAATGCAGGAGACCACCTCTGGTAGTGGGGTTTTGCTCAAATACACTAAAATATGGTGGATTCTGGTCAACACAAAAATCTTAAGAGCAAATTCACTGAACCACTATGCCATGCAGCAGTAATGATGACCAGATTTTGAATTTAGGCATGCAATAGGTAATTACAATTGCTGGTTCAGCAACCTTTACAATATGAAGGCTGTGTGGTGTTGAACTCTTTCGTTAAATGGACTAAATCATGCCTTTAAATATTATAGTGGTAGTGAACATAAGCTAAACTAGTCACTTGTACATTTAATAGTTTACCAGGAAGTGATCAGTTCAAATCCCGACTTTTAAGTCAAGATGATCATTGACGTAATTTGTACATTAAGGTCCCAAATGGCTGCTGAGTTTGCTCTGGTAGGGTAAATAGATACATACACAAAGTAACTTGACATTATGTAATAATTTGGGCTTAAAGCTGCATTTAAAGTGTTATGGCATGAAAATAGAATGACTTGACAATCCCATTTTGTCATGGGACCATGTGGTTGCTGAGTATACATGTGTTTGTATACTTGTATACCAGCACTGTTATCCGACCCAGGGAATGACTCACTCTTAAGCTCTTGGTCGTCAGCGCGGGGGAAAAGAAGAAATCAACGACCGGTTTTGTGACACATCATCAGATTTGAGGCAAAGTTTATAAAAGTTGAGACAATATTTCCTCATGATGCGTTGGGAAATTTGATGAAAAACATCCCGTGTCTTGACAGATTTTATGGCGTCACTGTTCAACTTAAGAAACTCTGAAGTTGAATACGCTGTGGTTGTCAAACTTAAATGGAAAAGGCTGTGCAGAGCAGCGTCCTCATTGACACGGTGACTTTTTTTGGCACATGGCTGCTCATGGCGTCATTCTTCATTGCTTGTTAAGTGGTTGCAAAGATGACTGAAGCCTGCCAAATAACCAAAACACCAATATGTGCTTTTAACAGTTATTTTTCTCCTTCTAGGCAAAAAGACGGTTGGCACTAGATGATTCAGACCACCAGTACCAGTCAGAACCAGCCAGAACTCCACGAGGCAGAGGAGGGGCGGCAGCGACCAATGGAGCACGGCTAAAGACACCCAGAAGTAAGAAGCAGGAGAATATAATGGGCCTTCTGATGTCCATTAAATATATTCAGTCCAGAACTTACAGTTACAGTGCAGCACAGTGATTCAGGGTCGTCCTGTGGCAAGTTTTATACACAGGAACATCTAAGCTGTTGCTACTTTGCACAGTTAGAAAAAAAAAAACCGAGCAGAGTCTATAGTGTAGACATAATCATCAAGCATTAACGCACCACTTAACTCTAAGTGCAACAGAGTTTAATGTAGCTCTTTACCATGACTGTGTCACAGTTTATGTGTGAGAATGATGGTCCTTCAACATTCATTTAAAATCAATCATCTCCAAAGTACTCCAATTATTTAAAAAACAACCCATTAAACACGGACAAATTCACCCACATTCGTTAGCACAGTTGACTTCATAGTTTTAGCATCTACACTTCTTTGTCATTGTTGTATCGTCTGTTGTTGTAGTGGTTTTAATATGTGCTCTGTGTATTTTTTTTGGAGAAAAAAAAAAACAACAACTAAAGCCCCCTTGTTGTTGAAATGACTCATTATACCACAAAACAATGATTTAAATGTAATTCCTCAAATTTAATTGAAGGAGGAGTCCACCAGAAAAATGGTTTGAGTTGAAACAGGGAAAACACAAACACATTTTCAGAAACCATGTAAAGAAGTTGATTTATTCTCTGCCTGGATAAACAAAAGTTCTCCACAGTACAAAACCCTTTTAGCTGCCGCCTAACTAATTCCAGTTATATTTTTTTGGCTTAATCACTGGAGGGAAAACAAACAAGGAAAAGATATCCTCTCAGATGTCCTTTAATTTTCAGCTTCAGTGCTTTCTTTTATTGAAGTAGAATATAATTAGAACCAAAAAAGAATAAAAAATGTCATGTGTTGTTGGGTTCATGTTATATGGCTGCCCACTGTGTTGCAGTAGTGTAATTATATTTTTGATTCCAGCCAGAGGGTTTTTTTGGACTGTGAGGCTCATGGGGGCTGCTGTGGGGCCCAGTCTAATGACAGGAACTGATACTATCAGCTCTGAGCTATTGATAATGAAATTCAAGTCTAGCTGGTAAATATCTAACTTAGTCCTTAATGTGAAAATGTTGCTGGCTGGAGATTATTAAACCTCAGGTTAACTTTAACCCTGATGCGTGGCTTTTGATCACGTCTTCATCTAACAGGTGCGTTCCCGGCCTTGTGACTGAGTCATTTCACATTTCCTGAGTGGGGAAAAAAGCAAAAAACAGAGATGGCTCCAGTTTCTTTTCCTCGTGTTGCATTGTGCTTTAGTTGTTAAATCTTCAGATGTAGTCCAAGAAAAGAACGCTTTGCTAGTTTACCTGTTCACCTCTGCTGCTGAGGGAAACTTAACTTTTTGAGATCTGGGAGATTATAGGAATCGTTTAATCTGGTCTTGACACATTACAGAATTTGCATTTAACTTGGCATTCTCCTCTTAAATAAAACTGTAACAATTCAGTTGAGTTCAGCTGAGTTTTAGTATCCTTGAGTATCCAAAAAACTAAATATGTATTACAAAGCTGAAGTACCTTGTCTTTACCCTTTATTCCTCTGTTCTTGTTCTTTTTTCTCAACCATAGCACCCAAGTCGCCACCAGAAAAGACGCGCTACGACACCTCCCTAGGCCTGTTAACGAAGAAGTTTGTGGACCTCCTTGCTCAGTCTTCTGATGGCGTTTTGGACCTCAATCTCGCTGCTGAAACCTTACAAGTATGTGTCTCTTAATGTATTCGTTCAGTGCATTGAAAGGTAATTTAGTATTTGCAGTTAATGCAAATCAGCACTTTTAAATCTAAATATCCCCTGTTTTCTGCTTCCAGGTACAGAAAAGACGGCTGTACGATATCACCAATGTACTAGAAGGGATTCACCTCATCAAGAAGAAATCAAAGAACAATATTCAGTGGATGTAAGTGGTCATTCTCTCTCACTTGGTGGTGTAAATTCCTGGCTTTCATCTTTTTAAGAAATGGTTATTTTACATGTGGAGTTCTGCTGGTTCCTCCACATTTCTTGTGTCCCTTGCTCTCAGTTCCATTACCTTATCAATACCAGGCCAGCCATGTCCTTATTTGAAAGCTGCATCCATAGTCACAGAATCAGTCAAATAGTGTGAAGCTTTTGCAATTTGAAAAGGTTAAAAGTCTGAAAATCTGTGGTTTAATGTCAGGTAGATGTAGCAAAAAGGGCGATGAATGGTTTTAGTGAGTCAGTCGGTTCAGACTGTTCCTTGAGTCTGTGCAGCACAGGAGGGCAGGTGGCTGCACGTAAACCTTTGCCACATCAAAGTATGAAGGTACCACGCTGTGCTCCACTCTGCTATGCAAATTTAATTACATCTCCATTTGTTTATTAAGAGCACCGGCAGTTTAGGACTAGACCTACAAGGACACGTCCTTACAGCCTCAGGTCCGTGCTGCAGACGGAAACAGTCGACATGTTGTATGTGTGTTTACATTGAGATTTTCCCAAAATGAATCCAATTCATGTCACTTAACTTGAGATGTCCACATATGAGTAATTGTGTTAATCTTATGTTGAATGACAATTAAATGAGACATTTAAAAGTATTGTGTCGATTATACAGAAAATTGTAATATGTTTATGTTTGTGATTATGTTTAAATCTCAGCATTCTCTACATAATCTGCTTACAGGACAGATATCACCTAAGTATCGAACATAAATCAAGAAGGACAGTTACTGGACAACTGAGATTAGACCCCTTCTCCTGCACTTTGCCATTGCACCACATATATGAAACAGTCAGAAAGTCTGTACTGAATCTGTTTTAATTCAGTCTCTTCCCTCTCTCACTCACAGGGGCTGTAGTCTGTTAGAAGTAGAAGGAGCACTGAGCCAGAGACAAAGGCTGACAGCAGAAGTTTCTGCACTGGGAGAAGAAGAGCAGAGGCTCGAACAACTTATCCAGAGATGCAGCCTGGATATGAGACACATGAGTGAAATGCCAAGCAGCCAGAAATATCCTTTTTGTTATCAGCGGATGATGTGACATCCTAAAAAGTCCAAATGATTCACAGCCACTTGACCTCAGTGGTAAAACATCACCAACCTGATGACACAGTTAATTTGTTTATATGCTCGGGCTTATTCCTGGTTCATGGTAACACCTCAACAGTGATGACTCAAATGAGATAACTAAATCATCTGGCTTACAATGCCCATAGAACCACAGTCCTGTAATCACTTTGTCTGTCATTGCATGACGACTGTCTTCAGGCTTGTGTGCATACAGTAGTGTGGTAGAAACATAAACTGACATATTTTTTCCTTAATCATTTATTCTTCACATATGCATATGTAACATACCAAGACATCAAACAGCTGGGTAACCTCAAAGACCAGACTGTTATTGTCGTTAAAGCACCAACGGACACCAAACTAGAAGTACCAGACCCTGATGAGGTATGTATACATGCACAAACACATCACCAGCACAATCCTGTTGGAATGAGATGTATGACGAGGCTTCTCTCTGCTGTCAGGGTTTATGCAAAGCAGACCTAATGTTGACAATTTTTTTCTGACTGACAAATAACACTGCTTCACAAAACCTGTGCAGTATGTGAACATGAACTGGACACAGTGTGCCACAGAGTTGGTTTTGGTGAGGTTTTTTGCCTCAATTTAAACTTGCATATCATTTCTTTTGTGGTATGTCAACAAGTTAAAACAATACTAAGATGTGTGGGACCTTTTTTTTTTTTTTTAATCTTTCCAGATCAAAATCTTTCAGTTCAGTTCTGCCAGTGTTGTGATGTGAGCTGATTAGGTTCATGTCTTTTTTTTCCTCTCCAGAGTTTGTCCATTCATCTGACCAGTACCAAAGGTCCTATAGAAGTCCTGCTGTGTCCGGATGAGGAGAATGACCCCAGGAGTCCTGTAAAAAGTGGAAACACAGACATCAATGGGAACTCACCTTTCCTCAAAGTTCTTCAAGGTTGGTTTCAGATGAGTGAAAGTGGTGCAGAAAAGAGAATCGGTGCACAGGGCAAAGACTAACCACGTATCTCCATGAAACAAGTCTTTGGTAAACCACAAATGGCTTGTTGTAGTGATATCATATATCATAGATGACCAGATCTGTAGTACATACATCTGGTTATCTATAGTATACATCAGCTATTTTTGATCGTTTCAAGAAGAAGGCAACTATTTGTTTCTGTGATCTCCCAATAAGGAACAGCAACCCAGATTTCCACATTGTTTGTCCTGGTCACAAACAAACCAATTGTCATAAATGAATTTTGAAAATGAGTTGAAGATCTGTGGATATTTGTGAAATTCCCCAGTAAACAAAGTTCAGCCAGTTCTTAGTCAGTGTCTTCTTAGTCAAGGGCCTCACGTTAATCACATGCCTCTTTTAAAGACATATAGTTTTTACACACTTATTGTTTTCTTGTTGATATTAAAATTGAATTTGACCGTTGTTGACTGTATTGTTTCATTGGCACCATAACACAGACTGTGTAGAGTTTTACTTGCTCGTCTTTCTAGATTAATTGTCGACTAATTAAGTGTCATTATCTGCTTTGTATTAAAAAGAAGACATCTAAGATTAGACAGTGACAGGTATTTTGCTCTGGTCAGCATAGCCATTGATTTGCTCTCCGACAGTCTCTTAACCATGTAGAGATAATAACTAGTGACCTCATTTTCTTCCCCAGATCCCAGCTCCATGACCACTTCCTCCTGCCCCTCCCAGGCTCCACCTTCCTCCTCGGCCGTCTCCGTCACCACTCTCTCCCCCATTTCATCTCCTTACACCAGTCTTCTCCAGCAGACAGAAGACCAGATCCCTTCGTCCTTGGGGCCTTTCTTGAATCTCGGGCCACCTCTCCTGGACCAAGATGACTACCTCTTAGGTTTGGGAGATGACCAGGGAATCAGCGATTTGTTTGAAGCCTATGACTTTGAGAAAATGCCCTCCTGCCTGGATGACCTCCTGTGCAGCTAGCATTAGCTTATAGAAATTCAGAGTAAGTGCATGGGCGAGAGATGGAGAATCAGTGAGGGGTTTGATGCCTGTGACTGACTGTGTAGTTAGTGGGATCCAGTTTTAAATAGATGGAGTGGAAACACTGAGGGCTTCTACAGCCCCAGTGGGACTAAATGCCATGTTCCTTCATGGTGAGAGAGATGAATGGCCTTGAATAATTTCATACAAAGACACGACTGGTCAGTGTGCAGACATATCCATTACTCCTTGTCTCAGGCTGTCTAAGGCCTCCAGTGTAGCTGAGTGTTGGGGCACATCTGACATCCTGTGGTGATGGTTTGGTTAAGCATAAACGTCGAGGGGAAGGATATCCGCCTCTGTGTGATGCAAAGTTTGTGTCACAGCACAGAACAGCTTGAAAACATCCCCACATCACCTGGCATTAACACACATCCTGGGTGAGTAGGTTTAACATGAAGAGAGCAGGGAAGAGGAAAAAAAACAGTTTACTGTTAAATCTTGTGTTTTAGTAAGGAGAGAATATGTTGATCTGTGTTTTCTCAGTGATACATTTTCTTTTCAGATCTATCCCGAGACATATCCACGTTTAAGATGTGTTAATGCCAGGTGTTTTTATGGGGCCGAGGAGAAACTGAAGAACCCTTAATGATCGCATTCTATTACACCAATTATCTGTGATTGAATGCTCAACACTGCTGACTGTTTCGTCATAGGCAATTTTCTGTGTTCAAATGTAGAGAATTTTAGAAAATAAAATAAATATAAAAAGGAGAACAGGGCAACTTTGGTGCACAGGATCCACAAATACGGTTGTTTTGAAATTTCCGGTTATGTTTGGCAGACTGACGCTTGGGTCACCTATCTCAGGTGTCGGATTATCTATTGAATTTGGGCTTCTACCTATAAAGTTACTGCGAATATGAGTATTTTGTACATCGAAGCACTATTTAGTTCGATTGGGAGTGGTGTGAATGACTGTTTCTGGTGTGCCCACCCTGAGTTAATTTTCAAATTTAAAGTTAAAATAACAGGACTGTGTACTTGACTAGAAGACAGGCTCGCAGTCTTTTTTTTTTTTTTTTGTCATTATTGACCTGATCAGTTTGTCACCTGCTGATCACTTGAGCGATTTTTTTTTTTTTTTTTTTTTAAACAGTGCAATGACAAATGCAAAAAGCTCAGCGTGGGGAAACAGGTGATATTTAACCTCACTTAACCCAGATATTTTTGTTTTTGAAAAGCCATCACTCCTGGGTAATGTGGGGTTAAGCACCTAGAACCTCCTGATATACCAGTAAACTGTTAATCTGGCCTGTTGGGACACACCATGTGCAAACTTAACTCGTACTCATATTCATACTTTGAATTCAGCCCCCACCACCCCCTCTCTTTAATGCTGCTCTCCACTTGTCCCTTCCATCGCCATCAGCAGAAGCTGCCATAACAAAACTTCCCCCTAATGCCTCCTCAGTTAGACTGTGTGGTGTGAAACTATACTGTAGTTTGAGCTTAATCAGAAAAAAAATGACCACTCGATTCCTACTCGGAGCGTACTAAAAGCAGTATAGGAGACAGGATAGGTGAGTGATAGTCTTTTTAGGTTTAATAAGTGTTTGAATTTTAAATGGATTTTAATATTGTAGAAACTAACTAATGTTATCATGGTTACCTACGCAACAAAGGACCAGATAGCCACTAACTGAGGTTGCAGCATGTAATGAAGGGCTTGTTTTCCTCCATAACTGATATTGAAAAAATTAGAAAAAGGAGAAAAAAAAGACAAGTTTTGTAATTTAAATAAATTCAGTGCAGCCAAGACTTTGTGTTGTGTTGTCTAGGGTCACGAACGGTGGTTGAATGGGGGGAAAAAAAGACTCGAGGACTTAGTGAACAAAGAAGTGTAGGGATTTTTTTTTTCTTTCTTCCTCTTGGTATTTGGAGCACTCGCTGTTCACTTCTAAAAGCTTCTCGTGTTTGATTACATCTCAGATAATAACGGAGAGCAAACATCTCGTCTGAAAACCGTAGCTTTTTAGACTAGAAAAAAAAACCAACCCGCGGCTGCGGGAAGAATCATTGCTGCTGTTAGTGTTAACTTCTCCCTCCCTCCCCCGACTTGATTGATATGCGCTTGAGTAATTGCGTGTGCAGCATGTGTGTGAGTTAATGTCAAAGATCAAGCTTGCTAAAGAGTAAGCCTGCCATGTGTAAATTGATGTACAGTTTTCTAAATTTTTCAGTGCACAAGGTACTGTAGGCTACCTCTCACTTAATATTTGACAATAGAAATAGGGCGTAGAGGTTTATGCCATAGTGTGTATGAGTCTTTGACTTCCCCCGTTGTCATAGAAGTTACTCTGACCTTATTTAGATGTGATATTGAATATTACATCGCACTTTTTGTCTTTTTGAGGTGTGCGAGATTTCAACTCATACCCTGATGATGATGATGATGATAATAATAATAATAATAATAACAAGTATGCCTTTGCTCTTAAACCAGTCTCATGCCGTCACATTGAATTTCAATACTGGTGTGCACCTTTGATGGTTAAGCAGACAGATGTGTTGCATTTTCCATAAGTTATTTAGTTCATCTTTTGTTTTGTTTTTTTCCTTAAAACGCAGAGCATCTCTTTGACCCCCTCCACAAAATAATACATGTTTAATAACGCCCGCATGCTTACAGGCTTTTTGTTCAAAGTTTAGCCTGTCAATCCCTCACTGGTTGTTAGGAGACGTTTGCCTGCATGTCTGTAAAAACACTGAGCCAGGATCAGTGACACGGTTGTCCTCTGCTGAAGTGTGTAGGGAGCTTTGCTTCTTTGACACTGTGTGTCCGTTTTTAGTTTTTTGGAGTGATGTGATGGGAGGGAACGGGGAGATCTTTGACACTTTTTTTTTTTTTATTTGCATTTCTGCTATTTTCACCTTCATGGTTTCACTGCATGAGAAATCAAAACCCAACTGTTCAACTGAACTTTACCCAGTACAGTTTCTAATTCAGCAGAATTGAACGTAAGTTGCGCCATTATCATTAGTGAATAGCATTTGATGTTATCGCACAGAAATGCTCTGAATAAACAAACCAGTTTTCCCTATAGGCATATTTATATGTGTATTTTATATGTATTTATGGAAAAGTCAAGTTCAATTTTTTCCCTATTTGATGCACTAACCACAATTGTGCTATTTTCTAAGTTCATTCACATAGTTAATTACATTTTTCTCCATCTATTACAAGCGACCAGAATCTGGTCACAATATTTTATCCACTTTTATGTGATGGAAACATGAATTTTTGGAAAGATTGTACCTTTCCATAGGTTTCTAAAGGAATGTTAAAGATTGTAATGCACTGCTAATGCTAGTTAGACAGTGAGTCTGTAAATGTGTTTTGGGTCACTCTTTAAAAAAAAAAAAAAAAAAAAAAAAAGAAAAAAGAAATACAGCTTCCCTCATTTCTAATGTGTGATTCTGATCTGTGACTTAGATCGTGCAGAATGTTCTCATTAGGCTTAAATGTGGTGTAAACTATAGTCCAGATTGAAATAGCATTGTTTCTTTCCTGCTATTTTCCTACGGTTATTCTTAAGCTGTTACCAAATACAATATACTGATCCATTTAAAAAAAATAAAATAAAATAAAAAAATCTGTGTTGGTTGTGTGAAAAGTTAACTATTTGATGGGAAATTGACTGTTAAAAAAAAAAAAAAAAAAAAAAAAAAAAAAAAATGATATTGACATTGAAACCCATTTCCACTAATTACAGAGAAAAAAAAAAGCTGTAATATCACATTATCCTTTTATTTTGCAATTTGAATTCATGGGTGAGCGTATTGGTGTGCTGTTGAATGTTTAAGGTAAACTAATTCGATGTTTTTGATGCGTGTTATTCAGTTATATAAACTGTTTCTTTAACATCTGTTCAATAAAGAATTTCAGTTGTATTTTTTTGTGGGGGGGCAGTAAATGGATTTGTTTTTGTATTCTGGGCGTTTGTAATTGAAGATTTGAATAAAGACAATATAAATAAGGAAATAAATGTGTTTTTTTTTTTTTTTTTTTTTTTTTCTTTGTTGTGTACAGCTGAAAGAGTTACAGATGCTTTGCGTTGTTGATACATGAGGGATAAATATCTAGAGCATTTTTTTTGTTAATAAACTAAAACAAAAAAAACAACCAAACTTCCAATCACAGTTGAACATAATGATGCAAAATTTGGGAGTTATAATGGAGGTTTTTTTTTTTTTAAACAAAGCACACAGTCTTTTTTTTATGTTAACCTGATCTGATAACCTGCAAAAACATGCAACTTGGGGAAACAGGTGATATTTAACTTCACATAACCCAGATATATTTTTTTTTAAAGCCATCACTCCTGGGTGATGTGGGGTTGAGTACCTGAAACCAGATAACAAAGGTATGCTTACAGGCTTTTCATTCATTAAAAAAAATCTTAGTTATGTGAAAATGTAACTATTGATATGATATTGATTAAAAAAATATGTCCCATAACCTGGATATTGTGTCTTAGTGTTTTCTCTGATCCAGGTCTATTTGAGAGATTTACATGACAAAAATAAGAAAAGCTCTATATTCAAACTAAAGTATCCATCACTGTCACCTACCACAACTGCAGTTTGAATTAAAGTGAGTCCTTGTGTGTGTCCCATGTGTTGACAAGATAAAATCCATTTTCTTTACCACTTATCCTGACTTATTATTTCACAGGAGTAACAAGGAAACAATATATGTATATATATATAATTAGACCAACTTAAACGTAATTCCTCTAGGCCCATATTTTTATACTACCACTTTACTGTTTTATTTTTAATATTATTTTTATCACGTTCAATTTGACTTCTACCGTCAGCAGCTTATATGTGTATAATCATTTTAACAGGTGAAATTGAACAGAAATAAATTGAATATCTGGAGAAACTTCAAAGTTTAAGGATTACTGTTCTTTTTTGGAAAGAGCTTGTAAATTAAATTACAACATATCTATTCTGATTAAAAAAATGTCACAATCGTACGGTCACCAGTTGTTTAGTGTGACTTATAAAGTCTTCACCCCAGTTATCAGTGAAAAGCGCACGTGTCTAGTATGTCCCTTTTCGTCTGCCGTAACTACGCACAAGCATGGCGGCTTGAGAGTTGTGACAACTATGTTTTGATTGTGCAAATTGCAATTTTTCCACTTTCAAAACACATTTTCTCTGGAATTCTTATTTTCATCGCACACTAACCACATTGCGATCACGGTAAGAGCTCTTTAATGAATCTCTCGAGGTCTGTTTGTCCAATATTAGTTACACGTGGGTAGTGGCTAGCTAATGAGGCTAGTCAAGCTAACAGCTAGCTTGTGTAAGTAGACAAACTATAGGCTCAGACATGAGTTAATTTAAGCGTTGTAGTCCCATTCAGCCAGTATTAGCCACCGTAAATAACCTAACTCGAGTATGAGGTGACAGGAGAGACTCGGTTGTAAATCAACATCAGGTGCAGGTGATGTAACTTTGATGTGAGTTGGATAACGGGTATTCATATAAGTTACCTGTGGATGTGGTTTTAGCTTCAAATGTAGCGTATATCAACAACAGCAGCCATTATACGAGGATTTAATTTCTGTTAAATATATAGTTTGTTAGGAATTATTCGTTAATACGACAAAGCAGTAAGAAGCTGTAGTTTTAACTACGCAAACTTAAAACTGACAAAATAAATGATGGCGAAGAAACGTCTCAGTAATATGGATGTTTGACTTTCTTACTTGAGTATCTGTGGTGCAAGTTAATCAATTTGTTCCAGTCACAATCAAAGATAGAGACGAACAAGTTTAGTTGAATAATAATAAATACTTCAACACGAAAGCTACGGCAAATAATGTTAGTGGAGGGAGAAAGCACAAAGTCAGAGACTTGGTTGAGCTAAAAGCTTCATTAAAATTGGTCTCTTAGACAGATGTATTGTTTGACTGTCCCAAAAACAGAGAAGTCCAGCTCTGCTGCCACAAACACAGGTTCAGGAGCTGATTCCTGCTGTTCCAAGGGATGCAACAATACACAAAAAAATCACGCTTCGGTTAGGTTCGATAATTTAGTGTCATGGTTCTCTATTTTTTTTTTATAGATACAAAACAGAGAAATTTCCATGTTTTTTTTTTTTTTACTTGTGGTTTATTGAAATTGCCAACACTTTAAACTCAAAATGATCACAAGGTTTCACATATAATGATCAATGTGTGTTGGCCTCCACAGAATTAACAAATTATTTAATTAGTTTTTTCCAACACTAAACACAACTTCAAAAACAAACAGGACAGTTCTATTCTGTAATGCACGGTACACACACACACACACACACACACACACACACACACACACTGCAGGTTAGTATGTAGTTTTTAAAGCAACCACAGAGAAGACTATGACTTGGGTGCAGGCCTACTTTAGTATCTCACCAATTTGAATTTATTTTCATCTAAAACTGTTTCAGGTGAGACTGATGTTTGACCTTTGTGTTATTTGTTGAAAGTCATCAACTCAAGTTGATGACTTTCCTCTAGTCCAGTTTTGACAGCGACAGAACATTTGACACAAGTCATAATCAATGTGTTTAAAACATAAATTGTTTTTAATGTATATAGATATTATAACATATATGTTGTGCTTTAGGACATACATGGTCTTGACTAAATGAGCGACTATAACAATCCTGTGCTGATCAAGTCTCCATCTAATTTTCAGAGCATCATGCCGTCCACCTGCGACTCTCTGATTGAAGACATTGAGGACATGGTGTCTGCTAGTGACCCCACTCCTCACGAGAGACAGTCGGCTAGGAAGAGCATCATACCAAGGTCCAGGAAGAAAAAAGAGCTTCAGAGCAATGAGGAGCTCCATGCTGATAGGTAGGTTAAATGTGTGATATGTTTTTACACCAATAGATAGTAGGTGGTAGTTAATTGTGATTTTGCTTCTCTGTACGGTTTGTTTTAGTCTGATGATGGGCTAATACACAAAATGTGACTTTTTGATGTGTCATAGCAGGAAAATTCGATATGTAATTGAGTATTAAAATGGTTGTATTCCATTTAAATGAGCTTGGTTAATGGGGCATGTTTGCTCATTGTTTTTGCTTACTCAGACACCTGATGGAAATGAGCCATTGTAAATGAAATTAGTTCCCATGCTTTTTTCTGTTTTGACAAGACGAAATATCTGATGTTGTGCAGCTTTTAGGTAACTGCTGGTTCACGTCAAGGTTTTCAGTTGGTCACAGACTTTTTGTATGTGAACCAAGATGTATAAACATGAGGGAATATGAACTGAACTCAGTCATTGAACCGTTCTCTTGACTGTCAACCTGGATCTGTGGGTGAAGAGCACACTCCATTAACAACCAGTCATGCAGCACTTTGTTTAGACTTATACTTTTATTTTGTCATTCAGATTATACATCATACAACATATATCAGAATGAGATTTCGTTGCAACTGCTCCAGAAAAATAGTGCAAACAACAGCATTTTTTTTATACAGATAAAACAATAATACTGGTAAATAAAAGATAAATTTAGTTTATTTTGTCAGATTGATTGTTAGTCTAGATTGCCACTAGAACTAATTTATGTGTATGAATGATAGCAGACAGGTGTAAACGGGGGAAGGGTGCCCTGGCAGCACATATGACGTGTATTCTTCATGTTAAGGTTGAAATTTGGCCAGAGTCCTTTGCTGCACCTCTGTTTTAACTCTTCTTACATTCTTATATATTTCACTCCCTTTTTCATCCTTAATTTCCCTTTGAGATCTATTATAGTGAAATGTCCAACGTGTATCATATCATGTCATGACTTTCACTCATTTGACTCATAACCAGTTACATATAAAAGCACCTTTACAGCCCATAGGCAAAGGTGAATGTTGACACATTTTGATAATAATAATGATAATAATTTGTTGTTAAACTTTAGTGTGATCCCTGGCACCCAGAAGATCTGGATGAAAACATGGGGCTGCAGCCATAACAGCTCAGATGGAGAGTACATGGCTGGACAACTGGCTGCCAGTGGCTACAAGATGACTGGTAAGTGATTGCTGCGGCAGTTTGCATTAAGTACAGAAGTCAACAATACTATTATTAGTATTATTACTTTTATTAGGATTTAGATGGCTTATTTTTTAAGATGGCATTTATATAGCTGTTGCAGTACGATTTATGAACACAAGAGGGCACTCTTGTTTTGTAAATAAACTGAGCTTGGCACATTATTCCAGTGGTGAACTTAATTTTGCCCTGAATTGAGCGTCCCAGGCTGTGAACTGTTTTCAACAAACAAACCACAAGGAGTCCGCTGAGAATCAGCCTTACCTGGTGTCTTTCCCAGAATTTAATTGGGGAGCGAATTGCTGATGTGGTGTCCGTTGAGAGAGGGTATACTGATACAGTGGGATATTTTAGAGTTGATTGTTGTTCCTGGGAACAAAACCGAAGACCGTGACAGCATGGCTGCTTATTTTCTCAGCTAGACATTTAATAGAATCTGGCTTAAATATCTGTCTGGGTTTTTAGCTGCCAAAATGGGTGGTAAACTCTGTGACAGCAAAGGTAATCTCAGCCTTTGGTAAACAAGGCCTATTTCTATTTTAGCTCTTATTATTGGGCCTTAAGAATAAGGAATTGACACATGTTATTATACTTGCCACTGGCAGACAACTTCTCAGTGACATTTACATTAAGAAAATTTGTTCATTTTATTGGCAGGAGATTTTTCACTGACAAAAGAAGTGAGTTAACTCCTCAGGCACCTTTCTCACTGAGGGGTCTCCACAGCCATGCAGGGACATTAATCACAAAAATGCAAATGGAAACATACTCACTAACTACACAAAACACAGGCCAACGGTTTTCCCACTTATCTAGTTTAGACTGTTGATCTCTTTATCTTGTCCACCTTTCTTTGTTTTCAGTTTCCTCTGTCCCTTGAGCTCCTCTCTGAAGTAACCAGTTTCTCTCTCGCTTTCTCACACCCTCTCCTGACTTTGTTGTTTGCCGTCATCCCTTGTGATTCACTGGCAGATCCTGTGTTAAAGCATCTGCTAAGCTAGATGTTTACTTTGTTAGTTGTCTCGCTGTAGATCTATTTTCACTCTAATAAATTGTCATGGTGACAGTTGCCTTTCAGGAAATGTGAGGTGAAAACCTGTTGTTTGTAGTCATGGCATTGTTTTCTGTTTCCTTTTGTACGACACGTCTGTTTGTCCTGCGGTACTTTCAAGATGATGTATAATTAAACACACTCGGGTAATAAGATTAAAACTTGTTGTTAGGTCTATTTTATCACACAATTATGCATAAGGAGCCTGCATCATTTGCTATTTAATTTAATTACGTATCAGTTCAGCAGAGCTACACATAACTAGTGACATGAACATGTGCAGTCACAAAATATTTTACTCCTCCCATTATTTATCTCACAATACTGGAAATTATACCATGTCAAATCTTTGACAGGCGTCATTTTTCAAGAATAAACACGTCACTCGGGGTCTGTGTACCTGTATGACGGGTGCTAAAACTAAAATGGTATGCCAGGGAATGTGTAATGGTACAGTGTTACAATAGTACAAAGAAAGTGGGTCACAGTTGTGCTACTTCAGTTTTTTAGTGGCTTTCAGTTTGCCCTCACTCATCATTTGCATAAGTGCACTCATTTGCAAGAGGGTTTGATAGTGTGATCATGTTTTGATGGGACACTGTTGATTCTCTTCTCGGTGTTCATATCTGTGTGTGAAGGTGTGTGTGTGTGTGTGTGTGTGTGTGTGAGTGTGCATTTACCTTATTTACACCAGGATTAGTTTCCTCTCGATCAGCACAGCTCAGACGAGGCTGCTGCAGCGTCGTAACCATCAGTGTAACTACATGTATGTTGGTGTCTCTATTCATGTCTGCTTTGAGTCATTTTGTGAGTTCCATCAACTTGACCACTACTAATGCTATGTGAATATTTTTGTAACAGCAAAAGCAATACTGTTATTTTTCTGTTACTGTTATTTTCCATTTGACTTAATCTGGGTTTTGCCCCACCGTGTAGCTTAAGGATGTCACGATCTGATGAAGCTTTTGAATACTCTGTCTCTCTGACGCCTTCATCCTTGATGTCTCATTCTCTTTCTTTATCCCCTCTCAACAAAGTACTTTAAAGGTCAGTCTCTCGCCGCAAAAGCCAAAGGATTAGATTGGTTTTTGTCTCATTCTCTTTTGCTTTTTTATGTGTCCTTTCCCTATCGTTTGCTTCTTCAGTCACTTTCTTCACACGTCCTCATTTTTTTTTTTTTTTTTTTTCCTCCCTCTTTCATCCCCATCACCTACTTTTGAGTGTGAGTACCTTTGCTCATTGTTTTTTCACCGTGAGATTGTTGGAAGGAGAAATTGCCTGTCATGGCCAGAATCAGGGGAGATTACACTCAGAGCAGGTGGTGATTGTTTTGAATGGTATGGCATGGAATGCAATGCAATTGTCTTGAATGGCATGAAATTGTAAGGAGTAGAGTGAAGAGAGTGGAATAGTCTGGGACAACAAGGACTAAAATGGGTCCTTGAGAGATGTAGTGTCTAGTCTTCGGCCAGATCGAACATGAGGACTCCCAACAGGTTCAACATTAGCATTTGTGCGTCAGAATGCTACATCCTCCTAGAAACCTGTTGTGGTGATATCGTACGATCAGACTGATTCTTCTGTAGCACCGGTCGTTGAGAGCCGCAGTGTCTCTTCGCGGCCACGAGAGTTTGGACAAAGACGAGCATCCACTTGTCTGACATTGCGCTTTGAAAACATTACGTCACCTTCTTTCCCTCCCTCCCTCTCTCTTTCTCTC
Organism: Polydactylus sextarius; assembly: GCA_016801845.1. Taxonomy (NCBI): domain Eukaryota; kingdom Metazoa; phylum Chordata; class Actinopteri; family Polynemidae; genus Polydactylus; species Polydactylus sextarius. The sequence continues at coordinate 20,646,900 of CM028913.1, read as the reverse complement.
TCTCACTTCATTCTTCCTCATTTTCTCTCTTTCGTATCCCCATCCTCCTCTTCTCTCACATCCTAAAACTCTTTCTTTCTTTCTTAAACTATGACATCACCTGGTAGGAGACGTAGTAGCAGTTCTTGTGTTGGCCTGTAGGTGGCAGCCTTGGCTCAAGGGAGGCGAGTTTCTGTTGAACAACTGCTCTGCAGTATCAGGATGAGGTCATTCTTTAGAAAAGCATACTCCGTGCTCTCATTCATAGTTTTTAAAAGTTGAAACATTCGGCACATTCACACAACAGGAGTGTTGATTAAAGCTGAATATAAAGTTCTTATAAAAACTCATGACTTTGTTTGTTTGGGTGGAATTGAACATATGTCATTCTTCAGCCTGATGCATACAGTGTTTACTGATTTATTTGAAATATGGGACATTGCTATTTATTAATTTTTTTTAATCAAATGTTTAAATGGTGCTGCTTTAGTTTGACATGTTAAATTAATATTTGAATCTGAATGGAACATATCTTCTTACCAGTCGAACATATAAATATTACAAATAATCATTTATTCGGTTTTATATATAAAATATGACATAACATTTTCAGTCTTCCCTCTCTCATTCTAGTGTTTGTCTTGGCCTGTTTTCCTTTGACAAAACAACAACCTGTGTCACTTCTTGCTTGTGCTTTCATTGTCTCAACTCTTGTTTTACTGCCTGCGCTTGCTCCAGCCCACATCATCACTGAGTTGCTGTCCCTGTTTAAAACCAAAGAGGGCACTGTTTACCCATTATATTACACTGAGTTTTAGTAAACTACATTTGAGGAGCAGAGCAATGTGCCAAGTAGTGACTTCATAGAAAGGCGGGTATATGCACACACACACACACACACTCACACTTACACACCCTTCCTTCATGGAAAGTCACACCAGGATATTTTGATTGTTTTTGGCTGCTCTCCTCCCCTCCCGATCTCTCCTCTGTCAGCCAGCCTCAAACACAGCTATTCAGTTATGATTTTACATACCGGTTAGGCAGAATGACTCCCTGGTACACAATGTCAGCCAAATGAGGTGTTCTCAGTTCCTGCTTTGGACACAGACGGTTGGAGGATGTGGTTGTCAGACAGAGGGTGTGAACCGTTTTGATAAAATGATACGAAGACTTAATTGATGAGCAGGTATTGCAGGTGTTGCTCAGAATAGTAAATGCAGGATGTGTCACATGCAGTTAAATTATACACTGCCTTTCTTTAGAGGAAGACGAGCTATTGATATGAGATTTAATGGATTATGAAGTTTTACACTGTGATTTGTAGCATTGGAGAAACTGTTTGTCTGAACTCGATCTCTTCATGCTGCAGATGTTTTGTGCAGTGGCTGAAGAAAAACGTTGCATTTACTTTTATTTTCCACAGGTTTATTGGCACAAAGTGTGACATTTTCCTTATTTCAGACTGACAGTATTTAGAAATTTAGGTTGAGGCAGCGTCCGTCAGCTCGTACTGCATTCGTTTTTCGAGCTCTTCTGCTGCTCCGTGTGATTGTATTACATCACCGTAGAGTATTCTCACTCTGAGCGTGTGTGTGCATCTCGCATACATGCCGTCTCATTCATAAAACGGAGTGTGTGAGGATCTCCTGATTGGCTGCCTGCGTGCGACGCAACATTACACGCCGCAATATTATAGCCAATGAAAACTTACAATATTGTCTCTGGCTCCACCTCTCTCACACAGATACACACACACACACACGTTGGCGCACACAGTCAGCTCACACACACATTTGCTCCTCTCACACACGGTCGCAGACGTAGTGGGAATTGATATTGTACAGAGGAAGTGTGTGAGAGACAGTTCAGTTTTCGACAGCCATCACTCTGCGAGATTAGACATATCGTTTGGTGTGCGTACGCCTGCGAGAGAGACGCACTGTATCGCTCGCTTTGCATTTCTACCATCTCGCTACTGCCTGCCTGCCTGTGTGTGTGTGTGTGTGTCAGTCAGTACAGTCCCACTTTGCTGATTGAGAGAGAGAGAAAAGGGGTAAAAAGGGAACGAAGGGGAAAAGCAGTGCAAGGAAAAATGAGAAGAAGATTCAATGGGGAAGGGAGGACGATGTCGGCACGAAGTGTTCAGCCGACACAGACAGATGCATTGGAAGCCAAAATCAGACGAAGCGATGGTTGGGGAAAAAAGGGAGGTGAACGGGGAGGGCAGTACGCTGCCAGGGAAAACGATCTAGACCCTGGAAAATCTGCAGAAACGGGCAGTGGAGGGATGGATAGATGGAGATGTAACAAAATAGAAAAGACGAGATGGAGGAGATGGAGCAGCAAGAGATGAAAGGAAAGAGAAATTGCAGAATAAAATTAAACAATAAAAAAAAGTAGGCGGCAGCTATTAATGCGATTATGTCACTAGTTGAAAAAAAAAATATTTATAATATGATATAGTGTTTGTAAAATGGCCCTGGGGAAGATATTTGATAGGTCAACAAGTTGTTGAAATGTAAATATAAATATGTAAATATATGGGTTATACACAAGGGTTAAACAAATTTTAATGTTAATGTTTTCAGTGTAGACAAAAAAAAAAAAAAAACGACTGCATAACAATGGTGGCACAGAATAGTTTGAATAATCAGATAAAACACACACTGTGCAGGACCAGAAATTTAGTATTTATTTGTGTGGTGTTAACAGAGCAAAACTGTTGACTGATAAAAGGATGACCCTCCTCTATTTGTGTAAAACATTACACACACACACACACACACACACACACACACACACACACACACACACTTTTAACACACACAATTTAAAAGGCTTTGAATTGGTCTAAAGGCCTACAAATAGACCCATGAGTCCAGGCAGTCGTGTGTAACCATTTAGAGGCCGTGGAGATTAGAGTGATCCCAGACCCTGTGTGTGTCTATGTTTGTCTGCCTGCGTGCGTGTGCGTGTGCACTGCAGTGATCCTACAAGGTGACCCATGTGTAGGCAACACCCTGCTGCCATTGAGAGGCCATGGGATTAAGGACCCAACGGCCATTCCTGCCTCAAAATTCCCCTGAGGGAAATGTGGATAGAAGAGAAAAAGGAAAATGGGATAGCCCAAGGAAAGAAGGGATCAGTCTTCAATCTCATCCATCGATTACTCCGAGGAGAGGAATTTTGACAGCGCTACAGATTGACCAGACGAAAACAGCCACTGCTGCAAGAAATTGCCCTGGGAATCGAAGACCACAAAATCTGTCTGAGGGATTTGTTGGTGTCATCCCTGCTGTTTTTGCCACATTATTTAGACTAACAGCTGAGTCACTAATTGAGTCATAAGCAAATATGTAAAGGGGTTATGTTAAAACAGCATGACCTGTGTGTGTTGACTACATGCTTATCAACAGATGCAAGGATTATTCTACCCTGGTGATTATTTATTTAAGTATTGAAAGATCTTGTTTGTTGCATATACCGCTTGTAGTATGTGACATTCAGGAACCATGAAAAAGAATTGCAGTCGACAGAGAGGGAGACTATTGAGAAATAAAATAAACAGAACAAACTGATTCCTCAAAGGGTGGTGATACCTCATCATCTTGTTTTACATCAGAAAACAAACAGAAAAAGTTGGAAAAGGAAAAAGAATGGATGCAAGAATCACTCGTCTTTGTCCATTCAGTTTTCACTGACAGTTTCCTGCCTCTGATGAAGCAAACTGGAGATAAATGAATGGAGAGGCTGGGTAGGAGTTTCCCTCACTGATTCTCCATTCCCTGCTGAAACCAGCCAACCAGCCAGTTCCCTGTTATCCTTGGAATACCACCTGCATTCCACAGGGATTGGGAATACCCTGAAGGGATATAATGGGAATATCATGGAGGGGATGTGAGTAATGGGATAAGTCAGGAGCTCTGGGAAAAGTATGGGGGTGGACGGGGGACTGAGGGGAGGAGACTAGGAAACAAGGACGATCGTAGGTTGTCTGGAGTGGAGGCTGAGAGGTGAAGCCAGATTTAAAGTGTTAAACCTCAAATCAGATCAGAGAAGTGACCCCTCATGGCAGCAGAGGTGGTTAAAAAAAAAAAAAAAAAAACGACAACACATAGAGAGTGATGGTTCAAATCTCAAATCAGCACACACACCACACACACTGCAGAGGAGACTGAAGGAGTCATGCTTTCCCTCTCTTTCAACAAGTTGCATCAGCTGCCATTTAACAAGACATTTAACCCCCAGTGTCTCAGTGAGCAGCTCAGTGGGCAACACGACAGGCCTGTGGATTGCTGGGCAGCTCCCACTAGTGTCTAACCCACCCTCAATTGCTCCCATCTTACCAGTCTGTATGCATCAAGATGAATACAAATAAGACTGAGCTCTTAGGCAGTTGCATTATCAAAAAGTTCACTCCTATCGACACACCACTTTATTAGGAACATCTGTAAACCTGCTTATCCATTCAATTATCACCCTGATATTTTGGCCTGATGGTCCATAAGGCAAATCTATTAGAGGGTTTTATGACAGCAGTTTTTATTTCACTTAACATAATGAGTCGACACATAAGATTACATAACACACTTGGGGGAAACAGGCAACAAAAGAGAAGAGAGCAACGTGGCAGTAAATGACAAGAAAACACAAAGAAACATCTTGGAGCTGAACTGACAAGATGAAATGATGAAAAGCTGAAAATAATATAAGTAACAAATAAAAATTTTATGACCATTTAATTCTTAGCACAGTGATGATGGTATCAATAAAATTTGATAGCTAGCTTTTTGGCTTTATATATGTCTCCAATTATCATAGAGAATAGTTCAACAAATCTAATGTTAACTGCTGCTACATTTGTTAAAAAAGCTGCAGTGCTTGGCTGTTTGATGATTATTTTTCCTTTTTAACAGTGAAAGCATATATTTGGGAAATGTTTTCAAGACCATGCTCACCTGGGGTCAGCCCACAGGTGTTTTCACTCATGTTTCATGATTACACTTCCGTTAAAGACCGTGAGCGTCTACAAACCAAACAGAGCTCCACCCAGTTTCAACCTGACTAGCTGCCTAATCAGTCACAGTAACTGAAAACATCTGTATGTGTTAGTTCTGAGTCTGGAGTTGAAAACAAGCTTTGCTTTCATTTTGATACCGTAGAATAGAATCCATAGAAAAGTATTAAACAATAACTAATGCAGTTTTGGTTTCAAAAATCTCACCAGGCTTATTGACTTGGTGGAGAATCTGTCAACTTTGCCTCATTGTTTTTTTTTTTTTTTTTTAGTTTTTTGTTTTGTTTTTCCACCCCTACCAAAACACAGTGTGTTAATTAGGGTCATCACAGGACAAATTGAGTTTATTCACATAATTTGAGCAGCTGAAATTGTCCTAATTCAAAATTATTAATCATTACAGTACAGCGCTTCATTTGTTCACTGGAGCAATGTCAGGGAAACACTTAGCTTTTCTCACTCGGAGGACAAACAGAGCAATATTGTGTCTGACTCCTTGACAGAAGAGCTAAAAAGGCCCAAAGCAAGATCATCTCTATCCTTTGACTTTTGACAACTCATTGTCACTCTCTATGCTTTTGAATAATTAGCCTGTCGGTTATTTTACGAGCTGAAAGAGACAATTTTTAGTCTCCCTCGCTTCTAATTTGTCCTTTCCTCTTTGTTTTTCCTGTCATCTTAACCGAACAAGGAAAACAAATGTAATTTCCCTCATGAAGAGCAAATGAGAGCTTGAAAGACATTAGTAATTAACGTGGCATACCGGGGTGTTGCTGTGGGTGGAGAGTGTGTGGGTGACATGGATAAAAAGCAACGAAATTGAGAGTTAGGCATTCAAGGACATATAGTGAAAGACATTTCAAGGCCCCCTTTGAGCCCCCGCTCCCCATCCCTCCCTCCCTCTCTTTTCCCCTTGGCCCTTTTTGTGTTGTTTTGGAAGATAAGCCCCGCTTTCTGTCTGAGTGTCCAATGTTCAGCCATCAGTGCCATTACTCGCTGACCACCCGCTGAAATAGAAAACGGCGATGGCCTGTATCACTGTGCACCGGTGTTCACAGGAGGCCATGTGCTGAAAGCACCAACTACCTGTGAGTGAGCAGAGAAAAGTGTGTATGGGTGTTTGTGTGTCTGTTTGAATTCACAAGTTTTTATGAGCACCAGTCAAAAAAAATTTGAATAAACTAATAAGGGAATAGGGAGGCAGGTAAGTAGAGCTCAGAGGTCCTCAAGTATTTTAATAGCTACAAGATGGTGGATGTGGGCTTGTGCACTTCTGTCCTTTGCAATAAATTAATTCTATGTGTGTCTCAGCCTGATCTCTCCTTCATACATATAAATGAATCAGCTGTGTGTTAGATGTCCATGTGAGAGCACAGATATTAGATAAAGTGGGTTTAAAAGCGGCTGATGATTCAAGCAGTGGCTTTATTTTGAATCATCATCAGACAGAGTAACCTTGATCGCCAAAGCAGAAAAGATTACTGGACTAGACACGTCTGCCGGACCTCGCTTGACCTGAGAGACATTGTGAATGAATATAAGCAATTGTGCTTGTGTGTGTGGTCATCCACGGATTAAAGACCTAATAGCTGCTGCACTGTGCACTCTGCCAGGCAGGGTGGAGACGAGTTGTAACTGAGGTTGAATTGGTTTAAAGATGTGTGTCTGCTTGTGTGTGCGTCAACTTGAGTCCGTTTTCAACATCATTGGTCATCTACTTTTGATTATTTTTACTAATAGTGTTATTTATTCAGTCAGCCTGTAGCACTATGGTGGTTGAATTACAGTATTTTATTATGTATACATGTGAATATTGTAATATTTTGAGGTACTGAGTGAAAAAATGGACTGTTCCGCTCCAGTATAATGTTAGCATTAGCACAGCTAGCCGATGGTTGGAGCTGAAGTGTGGCCTCAGTTTTAGAAATCACTGAATCTTATGTGGTCAATGAGTTCATTAAATAATGTGTAACTGTTTGTTTATAGTTTCACAATCCTGAAAAGCACTTTACTTTGCTCGATGTGCACAATAAGTTCAGCTCTGTGATGTTAAAGATTACAGAGTCTGTGATAAAGGCAAATGCAAATCCTACTGCTCTGACTGCATAAAAACACTAAACAGTTTTTTTTTTCCAACTCTATTTTCACACATGTAGTGGTGTATTCTTCAGACTATGTTACTGTAATATTTGAGATATCGCTGTTCTTAACTTACACAGCTCCTGTGATTTAAATATTGCACTTAATCATCTTGTGATTTCCATAATATTTCGACGAATGATTCAGCTTTAACGGATACACGCACACACAGATGTGCATGAAGTTTATTGATAATCTGAGACTTTCCACATGGCAGACAGATGGCTCCTCTAATCTTCCACACAGACACCACACTGCCTTTTGATATCTGAACTGATCTGATGATTACTCTGTGTGTGTGCGTGTGCACGTGCACGTGCATGTGTGTGTGTGTTTGTGTGCATGTGTGCCTGTGAGAGAGAGAGAGAAGAGTGTCTGTTTGGTTTCCAATCTGTCCTCACAAGGCTGTGCTGTCTCCTGTGCGTGTGCCCGTGTACTCGTTTGGCTCTTTGTTGTGTTGAACATATCCAGTGTATGTTACAGTTGTGGTTTGAATGTGTCTGTGCTCTTGTCATCATGTGAATGTGGTTGATGGTTGATCAATGTCTGATCGGTGCCGTTATGAACGTGTCTGTATTCCTAAACTTTATTCTTCCTGTTTCTTGGTCACATATCAGTCACACATCAATATCCTGCATTTATAAGTAAGATGTGCATATTTATATTATGCTATCTTTTCCTTGGTTTGATGTATTGAAAAATAAAAAGGAAAGGAAATAATGGGTAGCCTTGAAGATGGGTTATTTTGATCTTGAGCTGAAGTTTGAGCTTACATGTAGTATGAACCCACACTTCTAACTTTAATGCACTTGAGTAATATTTAAGTCTGTTTCAGTTCATTTAGCTCACTGTACTCAATGTTTCTGCCTAATCTAACTTGTACAGATAAAAATTGCATGAACAGAGTCTATTAGACAGAAATGCTTTTGCCCAATTCACTGCTCTCTAAAGGCGCTGAAAGAAACATCACCTGTCTGTTTTACCTCCACACATCGGTCTGAGTCTCTCGCGTTAAGTGTGTTGATACTTTACCTGTCTCGATGTATTGTAATGCTCTACCAGCACATTTGTCTCTACTTGATGTAGCTTCTCTGACCCGATATCTGATTAAAGGTACTCGGCTGCGTGTTGGAGCTGGATTAGCATATAAAAAGACAGTGACAGGACATCAGATAATTCTGATGCCATCTGTTTTCACTGCAATCTGTTAGAGGCTGTGTGTGTGTTTGTGTGTGTGTGCGTGTGTTTGTGTGTGTGTGTGCGTGTTTGTGTGTGTGCTCGCTTTTCTCTCTCGGTGTGTTTGTCTCTGTGTGTGCACCCCACATCCCAACCATTGCCATTTTTTTTTTTTCAGGTCTGTTATTTGTGTTTGTGCTGCAGATTTTTACTGCCTTTTGTCTCATTATTTTTTCTTTTTTATTTTATTTTAATGTCAGGCAAAAAGCAGACCCATTATTAACAAAGACCGTGAACAAAGACATCAATTATTTACAATGGAAAACACTTTAAATTGTTCCATTTTGTAATGATTTATTAATTAGGAAGCACATTCTTTGGGATTTGGCTTCATGTCTGCCCCACCTAGCTAATGTATTCATGCACGGAGGCGCACACACATGCATGTGCGTCTGCGTGCACCTTAGCAACACACACACAAAGGTGCTGTAGGCGTCTTGTTGTTCTGTTTGAATGCTTCCAACAGTCCAACAGATCTATCCATTGAGATGCCTGTTGTAATTTCTCTTAAACCAGATTTTAATAAATACTGCGATTTTCTCGTTCAAATAAATAGCCAGGCTGGAAAAAGGCGAGATTGAGAATATGTATTTTTAATGAAGCTGAGCAGTTTATAAGTGGTGTGGAGACACAATACTACACTCAAAGTGCCAGGAAAGAAAAGTGAGAGGGTAACATTTTATTTATTTATTTGATATAACACTTTTTACTGTTAATGTTAGCTATTAAGTCGTTTATATTTTAGTGTCAGCTGTTTGTTTATTGACTGAGGTTGATTTAATTCTGCCATCACGATCATGTTGCACAAATTCAGACTTGCAGTATCAAGTTGTTTATTTTACCAGATGCTGCATTCAGGGTCTTTACAATCACAAGAGATGAGAGGGTTTTAAGGTAAACAAATGAGTGATGTTTAATATGCTAATGCTCACAGACCAGCCAACCTGGTCATTGTGTATGTAAATGCGCCAAGAGTTTGGAAACTAAACCAGTAATTTGTGCCGGTGAACAGGGAGGGGTGGTGGTGGGGTGAGAAATGTTGAGGTGCGCACACATGCAGCAGAGCAGCTTCTCTAATCATGTGTCTACCTACAAACATCCACACATCCATGCACTGCTCAGTGTGAAGCACATCAGCAACGAGCCTGTGTTGTGTGCGCCTGTGATTAAGAGCTTTGCATTGTTTGTTGTGAATATAGTGACACTGTTAGAAACATTGGTAGAAAAAGAGCAGGTGATGCGTTCAGGACACAACAGCGGGTTTCAGTTAAGAGCATTATAGTGATTATTTCTAATACGGTGAAACAGCAGGTTGGGCTGTGGTGTGGTTTGCACACGTTTGCCAGTGATGCATGTAATTTCAGGAGACATTGTAAATTGAACAAGGTGGTTCACTAAGCTTATCATGTGTTGTGTGAGCACAATGCATTTCTTTCAGATTAATTTACTACATTTAACCTTTCCCCTTCTTTTCTCATGAACAAGCTAGATCACAGTATGTTCTACCTCCAACCCATCCCACCTCTACCGTACATGTGCCATATGTTTTTTTTTTTTTTTTTTTTTTTTTTTCCCTGCTCATTTTGTCTTAACCCTTTTAAAGCCACTTCCTTCCAAGTATCTCTGTCTCTCATGTGTAACTGTCTCTCTGTCTGTCACAGCGAGTTTCTCTGGTGTCTTTCCAACTTTCTCTAATACATTCATCTTTTTTTCTTTTTGGTCTCATGTCCAATCCCTCTCTTTTAATTTGACCTGCCTCCCTCCCACATCCCAATTGTATTTTACTCTTATAAGTCGTCATATTTCTTCCTCTGCCTTCGTCTTGACACTGATCCTCTAATCAGTAGCAAACAGTATCTGGGGTTTACTTTTTGAAATTACATGCCATGCCTCCTATTTTTCTTGTCTCCTTGTCTTATCCTCTTGTCGTCCTCCTCTCCTCTAATGTCTTGAGCATTTTTTTCTCTCCTGTCTTCCCTTTCCCTTCACTTCTCCCCTCTCTACCCCCTACTTTTTGTGTGTGATAGCTGAAGAGTGAATATAAAAGTGCAGGAGTCAGGGGATACTGACATGAGCTGGCTTCAAACCCACAACATCATAAGGACACGTTATGTGCCTCTGCCTGTGCTAAGCCATCAGGACCCCCCCCATGCTCTCTGTATCAGCAAAATAAAAGCTCTCTGCATCTGGGTTATTTGCATATAATTTGCATACGAACCCCAACTGGCTGTTTTTGGAATGCCAAGAGGCTAAATTCAGTATTTATTACCCGGGCCCATAACTAGTTTTCACTTTTCAGTGGCATTTGCATCTGATTTGCATGTCCCTCAGCCTTGATCTGGGAATAAGGGGCCAGATGACCTAAATTGTTTCATTTCCACTCAGAAATAAAAAAAAAAAAAGGCAGAGGAAGGTCTAATTATTACTATTAATCGAATTAGGATGCTTTACATGTGGAGCGTAAATATGCGAAAGGGTTATTAGCTGCAATTGCAAGCTGAGGCACCCTGCTCTTAATGCAAACTGCTTCAGCTTGTGGATTATATGTGTGTGTGTGTGTGTGTGTGCGTGTTTGTGGTTGTGCATCTGTGATTTCTCACATCACATCATCACTTGCCCTCCCTGTAGGATTGATTAAAAGGCTCGGCTTCTTTTCTTTTGTAGGTTTATTTTATTGGTAAACTACTGTCATATGTAAAGATCCATTTTCCAAAGATCCAAACCCAATTAATCATAGAAGCTACTCTGTATTATATAAACAGATCACAGGGCACTGGATAGACCAACTACCATTTATATATACACTGTAGCTCTCTTCAAACAGGCAGAGTATGTGAAAGTTTACATTCTTATCTCCCTGTCAGACACATGAGAACTAGGCTTCCTAGTCCACAAAAACTGGTCCTGGTCTGTCTTTTCTTCAGCTGATAAACAAACTGATGATGAACAGAGCGTCCACACTGGAGACGAGCCTATGTGGGACTTTTTCACATCGACAAGCTTTGGAAAGTCATGTGCATTTTCTTTAATCAGGACTATCTGATTGGATAAATAAATAAGTGAGTCTGAACTGTACTGAAATACTGAAGTAGAGACCCTCTAAGGACCCAGACAGACTGAGACCAGCTGTCCCCAGTGATGCGTTGATTCCTTTACAGTGTATGAAATGAAGTGTGGAGCTATTTGTATGATAATCGGCAGATGCAGCAGGATTAGTTAAGGTTATTGAACGTTTGTGTCTCATTATACCTTTGAAAAATGTGAATCGTTGTCCAGGCTAGTTCAGGCACTGAGTGGCTCTGATTAAAAAATAAAAATAAAATAAAATAACAACCCTGGTTATTGTGTTTGTCTTCAATGAGCACAGACCACAACCCCTCTCAGCATCCACCTCCACTTTTATTTAAGGCCACGCTCCATCTGTTTCACTTCACATTCATTTGTGTTATTTTTTTCCAAGGACAGGTGAGGTTTTGCATACAGGTGGCCCCTGCTTTTTTTTCTTTTACCTTTCTCTTTTTCTTTGTGTCTCCTCCAGGTGACAGGCGGGAGAAGTAGAATGTGAACACACACCCCCCAACACACCCACCCACCCACCCACACACCCACACACGCGCACACGCTACCACCCACCCACACATGTACACACACACACCCATGCACACACAAACACTTTTCTGGATTCCTCACAGTATCTTGTGTACACTGCAAATTGACGTGTTCTTCCCATGGCCTATTTCTTAACTTAAAATTCAACATGTGCGTACACACACACACACACACACACAGGATCCACTCACACAGAAAAGAACACAACTCATTGAATATTAACTGCCATCTCCTAGGGCAAACAGCAAATATAATCACATTTGTAATGTCAGAGAAATAGTGTGTCAATATTTGCCTAGTCAGTTATTGTTGTGAAATGGGGAACTGACTGTGGTTACCATGTGTGCATGATTTTGACAGTTGGCTTTGACGCACAGAGAGTTTCTCTCTTGCACAGTGTTTGTACAGTGACACTTTCATTTTGATATAAATATATAATCAATAATTATGATGATATCTAATATAAATATAATATAATATAAATGAGTGGGAATTAGTAAACGGGGCCAAAAATATTCATAGTGTTCACATGATTTGTCATGATTTTTTTTGCATGACATTTTCACAAGATCATTACATACTAAATAATATATATGATCTGTTCTGTTTGATTCCCTTGTGAATTGTTACTTGTACGTTTATGTTATATTATGTGTAAACACATTGTGTCTGTTCAGAGTGAATACAGCCGGATACAGCGGTTGTGCCACAGAATTCAACTCGTGATGTTCAGTTTTATCGACACTGTGTCAGAAAGGTGTTGATTCGACTATGGCCATTTTCGATCATATCTTACTACATGTGTTTTTTTTTTTTTTTTTACTACGCATACATACATCAGCACCTTGTCAAACCATGAAGTACTAGCTTGAGCGTATAATCAACACGTTCCACATTGTACAGGAAAAAAAAAGTACCTTCCAAGTCTCAACTAGGTAGGATTTATTACATAGCTATTGCTTGGGATTGCATTATGCACATCCATGTTGCACATGTTATAGTGGGTTGGGGGTATTTCTTTTCCTGGTACCTCACCTGTCTCTCACTACTAATTATACTTGCTTTCTAATTGATAATCATTTAATCTGTTAACAGTTTGGAAAGAGAGTGTTGCCGTTTGTTTTAGACAAAGATGACACCTTCGAACAACTGCAGTGTACATTCAATCGTTTGTCTTCATAATTATTCCCTTCTGACACCTCCTGGCTCCTTCAGTAACAATTTTCTGATGTGTCTTAGCTACACCTGTATTTTTACAGTCTAGTTATTCTGTTTACACCGCACCTGGATCAGGCTAAGTGCTGAAAAGCTAAACTAAAAGACAAATGACTTTAGATCACTTTCTGTGAATGTGTCAGTTCAGAAATTTTTCGACATCCAACCAGACGAAACATTAACTTCATATTTCAAATTGTGTTAATAATGAGGAGACAATTACAGTGGCCTCCATCTGGAAAGTGAAGGAGTGTGTCATGTTTCACTCTGAGGTGTGTGGTAAAAGTGAAATCATTGCTATATTACTCTGTCACTCAGTAACCTTCCATGCCCTTCTTCCTTCCAGACACACTGACTTTTGTGCCCTTGACTCTAATAATCCCTCTCTGTGTGAAATATCTTTTCATGCCTGCACTGATGATCGTAATGGTTTTCTGTCTGAGCTGCAGACTGGTGATTGGCCCCAATTACTGCATGAACCTGAGGCTTCAAATCATCCTATCTATGCAAGGTGAGACGTGTAATGGCAAAAATCTATTTAGGCCTGGTCTCCATCCCCTGCCTGTATGCAGCTCAATAAATCACACTTAATGCACATTTAAAATCCCCTGCCAGATGTTTATCATTACTTTTCTCTGTTGTACATTTTTTACCATGTACACCCCATACATGCCCTACAAGCCTTCTTATCATCTTTAGCAGTGATTGCTTTGAACCGTAAAAGCTCAAAATGTATTTATTTCTTCAGTTCTCAAACACAGACGCACCTCCCATATGTCCTGTTCCCTGTAATTACAGAAACTGGCCCAGCTCTTTGGTTTTAGACATGTATTGACCTATTGTCAATATATATCTAATATATATCTTATTTTCCTTAGATTAGTTTGAACTTGGTGGTAAACACTGGGGAAAAAAGCAAAAACCCCTAATGGGAAAAGATATTACTTATTTCTTATTTATCACTAGTAAAATACCGTTGATTTTTTTTTTTTCTTTCCCACTGATCCACGTTCTTTAATATTGGGTATCTGCCTGGATCTGTTATGTTGTGAGACTTGCATGTTTGGGCCATTTTGCCTTTACTAATAGATGAAGTGAAGACGAAGAGTAAAGGGAGCGTAAGAGAATGACATTTAGTTCAGACTCAAACTGAGAAGCAGCTGCTCAAGGCTTTTGCACTTTTGTGGAAAGTGTCCTAACAACTCTACCACCAGGACTCGCACGATCCGACAATTAATTTATGTTGGCGACTAATTACTCTCAAATCTTATCGTCTAATGAACTTTCATATGAAAGAATACAAAGTATCAGTGTCATTTGTTGTTTCAACCGTATTTTTAAGTCAGTGTCTGAACTTTCAATCACTCATTGAATCTTGTGGTTCCTCCAGGCCTGTGCAACTGCAGGGGAAACACTGCATCTAATATATTAAATAGTAGTCCAATGGAAAAAAATGTGCTATGAAGTTAATTGAGTATTAGTCAAAGATATTTATTAGGCTCAACCTTCGATCAGCAGTGATGAAAACATGTCACCCTGAAGGGGTTGAAGTTGAAGGAAATTGAAGTAAAACTTATATAAAAAAGAAAGTAACCACTAAAATTGGCCTTTGTGCTGCTTTCTGTTGTTTACTAAATCCACCAGGAAAAAAAAAACATGAAAAAACTGGGAAAATGAGTCAAATGCCTGTTCTGGCTTTACTTGCTTATAAAGAAAAACCTGCATATAAGTGCTAATTATGGTGAGAAAAGGGGTATTAGAGAGGGGGGCCTCCTCTGGACCCAGGTGCACCCGCTGAGAGTCTGCGATCAGATGTAAGAGAGACAGATTGACTCCAGCCTCCTGCCCTATAGAAGCAAACTTCTGCCATCCAAATTAGCAGTTGGCTTGTCTCGCAGCATTCATCATTCCTGCTCCACTTTCAGCTGAGCTTGCCTGCTATTTTTCACCGAGATACCCCCACTTAATCTTCTAATGCTGGGTCTCTCCTTTGCGCACCCTCGTTATTTTGTTCTCTTTCTGTCTGATCCCTCTGCATTTTTATCATTTTCTCCCATGTTCCCTCCTTCATTTCCTCCTCTTTCCTCAAACTCAACCCCTGCTAGCAGCTCCCCACCTCTTTATCTCGATCTATTCTGTCTTCAGTCTTTTGAATCTTTTTTTGCATCTCTACCTACTGCTCCTCCATCCCTCTTAACTTCCTATTCGTTATTCCTTCCCTCCCTCCCTCCTCCTACTCCTCCTCTCTATCTGTCAGACTGACTCTGCCTCTGCAGCAGTAATGGACTCAGAGTTGTTAAGGACAGAACTGAAATCCCGAGTGACTAGATGTTTCTAAGATGTTGTCAAACTGTTGGTGTGAGTGCATCACTGGGCCCCTGCTGTGCCTAACTTGGCGTACACTCCCAGCTTCTTAGTACACGAGACACACACACACACACACACACACAGCCATATCTGTCTCTGAGAGTAGCGATGCACATACCACACAAATCATTGCTATGAATTTCTGCTACTTAAGTAAGCTGAAATATGGGAGAAATGCAGTCGAGACTTCCAGTGAGTCTGAAACGACTGCAGTCTGGTATATTTGGTGAGACGACCTGCAAGAGATGACAGCTTAGATGATGTCCACATTAATGCAGATGCTGGCTTATCCGTATTCTTATCCTTATTAAGTTGGCATCTTTCACATGTGACAACTAAGCTTTTTGGAAAGACTGTCCAGAGTGAGCAAATTTGAATACACCACAATATCTGCATGTAGTGATACACAAAACATTTTTTTAGACAGTTTTTGTGAATTGTGAATAAGTCTCTTTACTTTGGCCAGAGATATATCTATATTAGGAAGTATTTGACACCGTGTTTGAAATAGTCTGGAGCTCATTTATTCCGGTTGCTGGGTGCTGCTCTGCAATCTTAAACTTTCCTAATGAGTTGTAGATTCTACTTTGTAATGAACCCCCACTTCTTCTTTTTTTGTTGAAGACTAATTTAACACAGTTGATGTGTTTATTGCAATAAAGTGGAACATTTTTTATCTTTAAAAAGAAAATTCTGTATTCAGCCAATGCAGAATATGTGCACAACATCAGGCCTGATGTCCAACAAAAACAGCAGTAGTCCTAGTAAGGCTGAATGTCTCTTACAATCAGCACAGAATCAGACCTGAAATGTTTAACGCTGCATGTATGACCCTGCTATTTTAAAGGAGCCACCACATCCCAAATATGAGCACTGCCATCATGAACGGTGACGTTTTTTGCAGCCTGAGTCTGAGCAGTAGTGATGGGAGAACTGGAGCTGTGTCACTGACGACCAGCTGATCACAATCACAAGTCGATCTCAGCTGTCAATCATGACGTCTCGGCCTGTTTTAATCGCATCAGCCATCAGATTTAGTCTGGCTCATGTCTCATCTGGTAACATGGAGGGGGGCAGACAGTAATCAAGCTGTTTTGGCTTCACTTTTTGGGAGCTGTCATGTCATCCATCTTGTGTGCGTGTGTGTGTATAAATATACTACATATGTGTCGTGGCATCATGAGGGAAACTGTAGATGACTCAATCTTCTGTGTTTGTGTAGTGTGTAGTTTACTGTATACATGCAAGAGATTATTGTTTATTAAAATAGGTATTAAAAAGGTCCAAATATGAGGATTTAATCAAAACGTACTAATATCATAACTAATTATGGCGATCTTTAGTTTTCCCTTTGTGACTGACAGTTGTTAGTGTGTTGTGGGAAACTGTATTGCTGTATTGTGCGTGTGTATGCCTGTGCCTGTAGCCACAGTCAGCATCCCCTTAATGACAGTTGATTGCATTATCATCCACGGCTGAGTGGTTGCTCCCTCTGCTAGACAGATAGACCAACCGCCAAAACCCCAAGGCTCTGTGTGTGTGTGTGTCTGTGTCTGTGTGTGTGTCTATGTGTGTGTGTGTGTGTGTGTGTGTGTGTGTGTGTGTGTGTGTGTGTGTGTGTGTGTGTGTGTGTGTGTGTGTGTGAATGTGAGCTTGTGTGAGACCTTACTTGTAAAATGTGATTGGAGGTGAAACTCGAAAGTCCTCGAAGGCCCATTCACAATTTGCCACGTCAGTGAAGCAAAATGTACAGATACACACATATTTATGCAAAAAGACACACACACACACACACACACACACACACACACACTCCCTGAGGAAAGGGAACCTTTTAGACAGAAAGGTGGCCAACTGGGATTCTGTCTTGTTGCCCCAATCAGACATGCCCAACTTGTCCTCACTCTCACATCACATGCTTTTGGGAATATGTGTGTTTGTGTCTGTGTCAGCACCCTTCATGACTCATCATAATAGAGAGTTGTTTTGAAATGTAATATCTTCTTACACTGCACTCTTATTCTTAAAATGCTGTAACTCCACCAGTTCTATTGATCCATCTGCCTATATGAGACAATAACATATAGATGGATGTTATTTGAAACAATAAAGTTTGTGGTGTAACAACACATCTAAAGGAAAATTAGAGTTGAAAAACCTTTGTGTTGATGTGTGATGAAATAAGACTGTGAATGAAGAATGTTGAATTATATTACTGTTATTTATACATTTTTGTGTAGTTGTTTTAGTTTCATTTTGCTCACGTTTTCGTTTTCACTCTAACATAACTCTGTAGAAAAATAAAGGTAAAAGAAAAACAGGTCATCATCCTGTTTGTTTGAGAAAACATCATCAGTCTTATGGGTTCACTACATCAAGTCACAATATTATATGAAAGCTACTTTCATTCACAGCCAAACTCTAACCTTCATCTAACAATGCAATTCATCAATCATTTCTTGCCATCAAATGACAACATTATTTCTGTGCTTTAATTAGTGAGCCTTTTTTATTTGGCACCAATGTGATTCAGACGATATTAGACGGATATTGTGAGCAGCTAATGATTAAACACCTCATCTTCCATCTTTAATCCAGAGCACATAAAGTAGAAGTGCTGTTACTTATTTGTGAAGCTGCTGTGAACGATATCCATCCATTTTGGTAATGGAGTCTAAAACGGACATTTTCATCGTCAGTCGTACATAGCAGGGATTATTTTTGTTGGGTCACATTATTTCCCAACAGTGATCCCTGTAGCTGACTTCATTGTGATACACAACAATACAGTGCGGGTCAGTGCTCCACCTTGCCCTCCGGTCCACCTGTCCTCCTGGCCAGTCCTCCTGGCCAGGCACCCTGGCATCCAGCTTTGTGGTAAACCAATCAGTCAGTCGTGCTGCACTGGGCTTGTTAGCTCAGTCAAGTGTGTCCATTCACCCCAAAGCCACCCCTTTGCCCCAGTGTGCTTACCCTTATAAAGCACCCTTGCCCTGTATCCCAAGGTCAGTGTGTCCTGTGTGTTTCTGTGTGTTTCTGTGTGTGTGTGTGTGTGTGTGTGTGTGTGTGTGTGTGTGTGTGTGTGTGTGTGTGTGTGTGTGATGAGAGATGGCAGCACTGGAGGAGGAAGGATGATGTGTTTGAGGTGGAGGATGGAACGGATCGAGGGGAGACAGCACAAATAACAATGGAGAAAAGTGTGTGTGTGTGTTTGTGTGTGTGGGATAGGGTGGAAAGTGGGTCATGGTGTGTGTGTGTGTGTGTGTGTGTGTGTGAAGCACCAGGAGCACCGTATTGACCCCTAGGGCTGCTGTCTGCTTCTTCTCTCTCTTACTCATACACACACATTCACAAATACACATACTCACCCAGACGTCTTTGCCTTTGCCCTCATACATCATCTACTGCAGCTAAAGACCAGAGGGGAATCACAGGCACCATAGATCTGTGTCTGTGGTCAGTCTGGAAAATCTGTACATCTTAGTTACTCACACTGACTCTCATACTTTGCTTCAGTTTGTGCAGTCTTGGGAAATGTCTGAATGGGCTTGTAGAGTGTAACCAAACAGTGTGAGGGGGGGAAATTGAATCCAAAATGTGTTTGAGATCTAGTGTAGAGCACAGGCAGCAAGTGCAAACAACTACTGCATTCAGTTTCATCACCTTGTACTTCAGTACAGTTAAATTTGTCACCACCAGGGACAGATATAACTTACAGTGTATGTATAGGTAGTGAGGGATGTCAGAAAAAGTTTGGAAACTTGTTATGAAGTTCTGTATGAAATGGAAAATATGATACTCTAGCCTTCATGATAGCAACGAAAGTGGGGTTATGTATGATGTATATCTATCATCAAGAGAGAAAGAATTAAAGGAGTGTGTATGAAAGGTTTATAGTGCCTGGAAAGCAGAAAGTCTCCAGAGCTCTCTTTCCTACATAAATATACAAGATCTGACTGCAATGAACTTCCTGAACTGCCTGAAAAATCCCAAGCAGGATGCTTGATAATCAGTGAGAGCTAAAAAATGCTAAGTACTCTCCTGGCAGGGAGAAAACAAATCTGTTTGCAGAGTAATCACCGCGGGAGATCGGCTGTGCTAGAAAATAAGATTGCTGTTTCATTTTAGATTGCAATCATATCAACACGAAAGTCTTTAATTATTTAGATGACAGTGCCAATTACAGAGCGTGTTACTGTAAGGCTTTGTAAATTAACCTGCTATTAATAGAGCACTGTTTGTTGGTGCAGCTTTACTGCAGTACAGGATTCCAGGTTGACTTTTGCTTTAATTGTACATCTGATAAGTGCTTTTATTTAATTCTGTAGTATAATTACTGTGGATTATGTATGTTACATATTAATTACCCAGGAGTTAAGTTTTTGTCTTAAATGGACAAATTAGGGAGGTACTTTTATCACTTTCCCCTAAAATGTAGCAGCACTCTAGATGGCTGATTTATGAAAGTTTTCTAGGAAAATAAAACTTCTATGTGTTCTTCTGTTATAAACAAATAAATAGTAACCTGTCTGTAAGATGTTTGACAATATTTGTACAATGTCACATTTCACTTCTAGTAAAAATGGAAAAACTTGGCAAGATTGCCTTTTCAAAATCAGCTGAGGACACTGTAATTTTAAGAGGATTGAGTTTGGAAAAATGGAAAAAAGAGAATCTGAGGTTAGGATGATGTTGGGGTTGGATGGTGTAGTAGAAATCGAAAAAAAAAAATGAGAGTAGAAGAAAGAGAAGACAGTTTTGATATGTGGATAAAATTGGGAAAGAAGAGAAAGTGGTGACAACTAGGGGTTTGCAAATGACATAAGAAAGAGGGAGAAAAGCAAGGGGGAAAAATGAGTGGATGTAATATATGGTAGATAAATTAGGCAGTGGAGAGGAGGGAAAATATATAGTTTGGGTAATGTAGGGAAAATGAAAAGGAGAAGAGAACAGATGAAAGAAAAGTTATGTTGGGGAAAGAGGGAGTAAAAGAGCGATGGGGGTTTTAGGATATTATGGTAACGTATCAGGTATGTGCATGCTGATAGAAGCTTAACAACACCCCCATCGTGCCTTAGGCTTCTATTTTCACATACTGCTGTCTCCAGTAAAATACGGTTATTTGAAACAACTATGTTTTACTCCTTTGGAAACATCTTCGGAAAGTTATTTTACTTGCTTTCATAGAAAAATACCTTTCTGTCCTCAATTGACTCTTTAAGTCTACATCTGGCATCTCCTTACCTTGGATTTTAGACATTGTAGTCTGAGATATGACTCAGAATTTACTCAGAGATCCTTCACATAGAACGCCATCATTGCGATGCCTGGAAAAGCGCCACAACAGGATTTTAACGGCACGCAAAGACCAACGATAGGGTTCTTTCTGCATATTTATACATGCATGATCTGTATCTTGCTTTACAATTAGAAATAATGTAGTACACATTATTGCAGCAGCATTGCCTCTGGCTGTCTGAAGTAGTTGTACATGGTTCCTTTCATTCTGCTTTATTTCCTTGTTTGTTTGACAGTACAAACTGTCAGACTTAAGAGGTGACACTAGCAGTGAGGTGACTAAAACATGCAGGTGTTGTATAATACATCACACACACACACACACACACACACACACACAGGGGACTGAGTGAGTAATATCCCTAGGTGACTGTGCTAACCACTGCACTGTTGTGCTGCATCCACTTTCACTTACTGAATTTGACAATGTTATTTTACTAGTAAACAAACAGCAGAGGAGGCAGAGAAGGAAGACCGCCGAGTCCACTATTGTCCCGTTTCTCAACTGCTGTTGGGGAAAAACTGTGTTTCCACTGTGGCTGAAACTGGATTGGTGCGTGCAAACCGCTGGATTTTGACTTCTTTTTGTGAAAAAATAGCACATTTTTTTCTGTGGTTTTTGTGTCCACATGGACAAGGAGAAGCTCAATTGTTCAATTTTAAGAAGCCAGTTCCTATTTATTTTACGTTTACCTTGGCCTTACACACCTGATGCTACTTCTTGATAGGCTCTCCTCACCACAGAACTTTTCTACATTGTTCACTTTGACACCCCTCTTCCCAGAATTATTAAAATGTGCTGGGAAAAAAAAAAGTAAATAAAAATAAAAAACACTCAGCTGGAGAAGTTGAGGATTTAAATAGCACAACTTATGTGTTGTGCTATTTAAATCCTCCTGCCTGTAGGGCAGCACTCCAAATTTACCTCATGCTTTACATTGTACTTTTATGTGCAGCTGCAAATTACATTTTATAGACATTTTATTTGCATTATGTCCTTTTTTCTGTGGTGCACAAATTGCAGCCAATAAAATATATGACCGTTTTAAGCAGATATTTTTAGAGAAACAGACAATAAATTGAAATCAGAAGCTTTTTCACTCAAGTGTGAAAGGCAGATGTGACTGTGAGTACAGTAAACCACTGAATGGCATTCACAGTTAACAGTTTTCATTTGTGAACTGGCACATCTGCATACAGTGGATACATGAGAGTTCAGGGAAATAGCCTCATTCCCGTTTTGGCTGTTGTTCATATTTTGTTTTGTTTCTCTGATTTTCTGACCGCGCAGCTGAGCCTCGACTCGGTTTCTCTGTGGGGTGCTCCACACACACCTGTGGGAAAATTGACAATAAACATAATGTGCAAATACAGAGGAATACATAATTTTATTGTGTAACCTGTTGTTCATCTTTTATGTCGCCTTCATGAAACAAGTGTTTTTTTTCAGACAAGGGTGGAGGCTTTCTCACCCACTTCTCTCTGCTTTCCTCCTTTTCTTCCTTCTCTATTCGCTCTTTTGCACTTTCATTCCTTCCTCTCTCTTTTCATGTTTCTTGTTTCTTTCTACTCATTGTTGCTCACGTTGTCGGTCATCCATTAATCCCTGTTTGAGTTGTTTACTATCACCTGCTTCCACTTCACACTCACTCTTCTCTTTTTTTCATGCTTCCCTCGGGAGGACCCTCTCTCGTGCCACTCTTTCTTTCCTGTTCCTTTAATCGTTTTTGCTTCATTTCTTTTAATATAGACGAGCAGCCATCTGATCCTTGCTATCACTTTTTCTTGTGTCCTTCTCTCCATCCATACTTATTTGGTGCATGCACCTGCTCCCATAAGCCTTCTCCCTCCTCATTTTCTATGTATGACCTTGTGCATATGTGTTCACAAACACAAAGACACACACACACACACACACACACACACACACACACACACAGAGTTGTGTTTTCATGACTTCAGAGGACATTTTATTTACTTGCATTCATCTGGAGACTTTCCTGGAAATCTTAGAGATCTCAGTTGTTGCTACCACTCGTCTAACTTTTATCTAAACCTAAACCTTAACCAAACACTGAATCATGTCTTTTCAATGTTGTCCTTTTTGTCCCCATAAGGGAGACAGGTCCCCGTACTATGTAAACAGATTTAAGTCCCCACAATATAAGAAAAACAAGACCTCACACACGCGCACAAACACACACTGACCCCAGGTGCTACCATTCCAACATCCCAGTCTCTTGTATGATTTGGTTGAGGCTTGAATATACTGTATGGTTAATATCACAAACACACATGCACACACAGGAGTAACCTTGTGGATTGGATTTAGTCATTTGGGTCAGCGGTATAGCTCAACACACATACAGAAACACTGAGACAAAGCCGTGTGCACCAGCGTTCATGCACACACAGGTCATTTTTATGTATAGCTAGGGTCAACTGTTTGAGAGTGGTGGAATTCCTTATTGCTTATTGGAGACGCACACAAATACACATACAACAAAACAACTGAAACAAAAAAACTATTTCAGGGTCAGTCGCTGTGGTCAGACGAAATACATTTCTTATATTGGATGAAATATAATTGAGGTTTCACACCTGTGGGCGGGAGAGTGAAATGCTGCTATTATTACTATGTTGTGTGTGTGTGTGTGTGTGTGTGTGTGTGTGTGTGTGTGTGTGTGTGTGTGCGCGCAACTGCTACTAAATCAAAAGAAAAACCACTACGAATATAAAATGAAATAAAATATTGCTGGATTCAGGAAGCTTGAATAAAGGTGTCAGAAAACATTTCATGAGCTATTCTTTGTAGCACAGTATAGTTTACAAACTGCACGCATAACCTTTCCCTTTAGCTATTGATGATACATGAGGGGAACTGGTAAAATAACCATCAATACCGTTTTCTAATATAACATTTACTTTAATGTTTGTCTTTAAAGTTAGTGCATTCATCTAAAATCCTTATTTTTCTTGAAAACAGGTCTTAAAGCAGGAATGTTCTTTGCTTTTGCTTCACAAACTCTTCACATCTGAACCCACGACTTTTTGGAGCTTTAATAGAAAGATATCATTGACTCAGCTTGCAACACTCAGACACACACTGTACACCCACACCCACACATGAGCAGATACACGTGTCCACACTTGCTCATGTACTAGGATGTTTGTCTTGCCCTCTGGGTCTGTTCTTTATCAGATAAAAGATAAATCAACAGTCTTTGCACATTCTGTTCTAACAACCAATCACATAATTGCCTTATGGTCATGATATGCAAAATCATCCAAATCACCCCTATGCCATTGGCTGGATCCACATACATATGCAAATTCTATGCAAATCTGGACTTTCCAGAGATTTCCCAATAGTAGCTTTTCTTTGTGTGGTGGGAATTTATTGGCACTTAAATGCTGAATCATTGAAGTTTCCCCGTCCTGCTCTCACACACTGAAGAACACAGACGTTGGGACTCATGAATTAAGAACACATTCTCTAAGAAAATATCTACCCCGCAATGTCAACAAGCTGTGTTACTGTGTGGTTTAAAAGAGCCTGACACTGGGCAATGTTGAAATCAGTCAGTAAAGACGAGTCATTTGACTTTATACAGTTTGTGCAGTTCACATGGTAGTTTGCCAAGTTCCCATTAGAGAGAATCCGCATCCCCCTCTTCAATGTGATAACCATTCACTAGTCACTGACCCCATGAAATCATGATAACATCAGAATGATTCTTTTCCTTTTGAGCACAGTCCACCACCTCATCCACCATTTTACTCATGATTAAACATTATTTTTATTTCAACACATAAACGTGGATTTTAGATCCAGATTCTGAGTCGTCATCCTCCTTACCGCCGCTCTGCCAGGTCTAACTTGTTGCTAATGACAGCCAGGACACCGCATTTCTGTGACACGGGTGATAGCAGTCGTGTCTCGATAGATTTCAGAGCAGATAAAGTTCGCTCAGCAGAAGCAACTGTCACTGAGAATGTGACAGCCATTGTCAGCACGACCCGCAGACTGTAGTATTATTCCTCTAACTGATTTTCATGGAGCAGTATGAATGTATCCAGGCAGTAAATTGGGGTGGCAACTGTGAATATGAACGATTTCTCGTGTCAGTTCTGGACGATCAGTGTCAGTCTTTCCTCTCCCACTTGACATCTAAGTCACCTCAGCATAAAGTTTCTTCTAAATCTGAAATATCCAGAGATGTCAGACAAGAGTCTGCAGCTCATTAAAAATGTGACCTTATAAGATTACTTTGACCTGAGTTCTGCTTTAACCAGGTCAATGTAGAGTTTCTTGGAATTTTCTACATTTTAAGGGACAGACGTGCAATTTTTGCATTTTGTGACAGTGATTCAGTATGATAATATATTTTTACTAGGACACTAGACCTATTATATGTTTGGTCTAATAATAGGGTCAATATAATTGAATATTATGCCAAAAACTATATATTTTTTTAGGTTAATTTGTATTTCTTTCAGGCTAATGAGGGTTCAAATGATTGCAGCCTGCTGCTAAATCTAACACCTTTCATTTTTATGTGTTGTAGAGGCTTTGACCCTCACTCACTGGCAGCAGCAGCGGTGGCTCTCACTTGGGACATGAGGTCACCACATTATGTGAAACTGGCACAGATCTTCTCGTTTTCTGTCGCTCGTCAATTGACTGTGTCAACCGTTTGCCGCTGCACGGGGATAGACGCGATAGAGAACATCTGCTGCCCTTGTCACTTCCCAGTCTGAAAGGGCCTCAGAGGTTTAAAGCTACAAAAAATAAAAACCCAGTAAATTAGTGTGGGAGTTTGGACAGAGTCCATAGCTACATTGCTTCAGCGATGGAAAACTAAGAGCAAGGGCTAACTACGTAGTGTCTTTACCCATGACAAACGGCGGAAGGTGATGCTGCCCTAGGATATGGCAGCAGCATTTGATACATTTCTTAATCGATCGCTATGTAAATTTAATTCTATGAGCTGGAAACTGAATCCACTTCCTAAAAGAAGCTTAAAACCTGAAACATCTGAGCCGTGTGACCCCAGCAAGCTTTTGTTTTGCGGTTTGTTTTAGTTCTCTCCCTCTCTTTTTTTTTTTTTTTTTTTTTTTATTTTTATTTGTGTTCCGGTAAGTTGTGCTGACTCTGTAGATAAGATTGTTTTGCAGATGTTTGTACTGTATCTGTCTCAAGTGTGTGTGTGCGTGTGTATGTGTATGTTAAATTGATGGAGAGGTTGTTATTGTTGGTCTGGAAATCTTCCCTCGGGACAGAGAGGAGACAGCAGCCACACAGCTGAGACCACTCCAACTAGTCCTGCGTGTGTGTGTGTGTGTGTGTGTGCGCATGTCTGTGTGTGTGTTGCTGAGACAAATAAAGGTCGGCATAATGGGCACCTTTTGCCAGTTGAACTAATTCTCTCTCTCTCTCTTTTCATTCCCTCATCACAAACACACGTTTAATTTGCAGCAGCTTTAGGATTGCTCTGTTTTTTTTTTTTTTTTTTTTTTTTTTTTTTATTTTGGTTTACTATTTATAGACTGTAATTCACACACAACGCAACCAACAAAAACAAAAACCCAAACCTCAACACAGGATTCGTGTCCTACCAGTGTGACTCACATTGTTTTATGAGACGTGCAGCTGTACCTCTGTTTTTGTGAGGCATTGTTAAACCAAGCTTACTGTCTGATACAATAACCTAACATAGCACAGGCCCCAAACTTCTGTGTTGAATTTTAAAAACAAGAAATATAACTTCATGTCTTAGAAAAAACGTATCAAAACATTATGAATCAAAAGTTGTAGATTCATATTTTGTTTCTTACAGACTTATTGTTGGACTGACTTGGCCTTATTTCACACTGCTGACAGGCATGATAAAGATTTTAAAAGTTGACATACTGAAACTTGAAGAAACCTTGATATTATCTCATAAGGGATGCTATTTTCACTGCACTGAATCTTTTGTCTTTATTTTCCTTACTCATGTGCAGTCTTGATATTGATCATTCAGTCAGAGTCAGAGTGAATTTATCACTAGATTTAAAGTGTGTGTGTGTGTCTTGGTAAAAGTGAGGAGGTGAGAAACTGAGTTTACCAAAGTCGAGGTGTAGTGTGGCTGGTAATCTCCCTTTTCTCTGCATCCTGGGACCTGCTGTGTGAAAAGTACTGTGGACGTGTATCAAATTAACTAATGCAGGAAATACTCTGCGAGTGTGTGTGTGTGTGTGTGTGTATGCTTGACTGCAGCTGGGAAGTGGATTCTAAGTGAAATATCTGGTTCAACGTAGCGTAAAGGAGCAAGCTTCTAGCTCTCCACCAATGCGGTGCCATATCCCCCCGAGTATATGTGTCTTTGTGTGTGACAGCTCTCCTGGCAGTGCCATGTAAAGCCCGCCACCGCTGCCTTGAGTAGCAGCCGAGCTTAACATCTCAAGTAGCGCATGTGTGTCTGTGCACGTACAGTGTTTGAGTGGATGAATTTTAGTTTGAAATCATTTCAGTCCTCATCCTTTTAAAGCTATTGGAGAGTTAAGAATTTGACTTTTAGTTAGAATCAAGTCTGAGTAAGAGTAAAGGTTGTTGAGTCAAAGTAGGTCTGTTTTTGAGGAAAGCAGGTGTAGCCTATTTCTTCATCCATCATTTCAGCTGCGACCGACTGCTAGCATAATTCTCCCTGTTCAGAGATGCTATGCGAAGCTGCCAGGATCACAGCCAATAAACACAAGTTTTCTAATCCAGCGCATAGACCTTATTGGCTGAAAGCAGGTCCAGGAGCTGGATGGGATCCTTTTGCTAACTCTAAGACCTCTATAGTTAAGCAGCTTTACTTAGAAAGCACATTAAAAAACAGCTGGCATTTGCCACAGTGAGTGTTGTACATTTTCAAGTGAAAAACAAAATAAAACAGAATAATTAAAACATCCAGTTTATTTGAGTCGAGGCAGAGGAAATCTGAAGCACAGGAAAGGGCCAAACCATTCAAACAGACAATAAAAACTTTCAAATCAACTCTTCTGGCAGTCAGAAAGTCAACTTAAGCAACTCTGGATTAGCTGCAGAAAAGTCAGAGTGAAAAGAGTGATAAAAACAAACACGTGTGAATGTGGAAATGGAAATAAATGATTTAAATGAGATGAGACCATGCAGAACTTAATTTTTCCCCCAAATCTGACACCTGTGTAGCTAAATAATACCTTCTGTTAACTAGACACCTTTGGAAGAAAAAGCTGTAAAGATCTTAAAACTATTATTACTTGTCTCATTTTCTTTCACAACCTTTAACAGAAGTGACAGTTTCAGAGACTGGTTGAAAATTAGTGAAATAGGTTGGGTCACAAGGGTGTGACTTTCTGAGGACACGCTGACTCGTGCGTGCTTCACACACAAAAAAACACTGCCAATTAAGTCTTTTTACTCTGATAATGCCCGGTGTTATGCTGAAATGTGCTTTTATATGATTTGTTTAGTGATTATGTGTTGATTGGTTAGATCTGGGTTTTCTTCACTTAATAAAGTCATGCTCGTGATCACTTATTAAAATAAAGAGACTTTCTCTCTTTCTCCCATTTACAGACGACCCAACGGAGGCAGACCTGTGGTTGCTCAACAGCTGCACTGTGAAAAACCCGGCAGAGGACCACTTCAGAAACTCCATCAAGTACTGAAAAACACTAAATGCACACTTTCACCCTTTATTTTCTATTATTTTAAGCAGTGAGCTGAAAAGAGTTTTAACTGTTTCGTAAGAAGTGAATGAAAATAGCTTTTATATGGGAGTTAATTTCAGTTTAAAGTGAGTTTGTGTCATGAAACATGAAGACAGCATATTGTCTACGAGAACAATAACATCTTTGAAAGATGTTATTATCCGTCAACAAATAAAGAGGCAAAATATAACACAGTCAACATAATATGGCTTCAGTCCTAGAGCAGTTCTGGGTATTTCATAGATCTACTCGTCTACATCAACATATCCATTGGTGCCAAACATCTGTGTGTGTGTGTGTGTCTGTGTTTCTGTGTGTGTGTACGTGTTTTTCCTACATTGTGGGGACTTAAACCTGTCTACACACTCTGTTATGGGGACCTACCTCCCTTATGGGGACAAAAAACAGGTCCCCATAATGTACAAAACAAAAGGTGAAGACATAACTTAAGGTTTGGTTAAGGTTAGGGTCGGGTTTAGATAAAGGTTAGACAAGTGGTATCAACAATTGAAATCTGAAGGCATGAAAACATGACTGTGTGTGTGCGTGCGCACTCGCGGTCTCGGCTGAGTGTTACATCTTTTCAGTCCGTTTCCCCATAACAGTTTCCACCTCCTCACTGATCTCTCGCTTCGCTGTTGAAACACAGAGAAAGAGAAACGCATGCAAATTTGCATAAACACAGAGAAATTAAGCTAGAAACTGTTTTGCATTTTGATTAATTTCCTCAGGGACACACACACACACACACACACACACACCTGTCTGGCGAGAGTTTTGTGTGTTAGTGAGAGAGAACAAGGGAGATCGAGTCACTGGATGATTGCGTAAATGTGTAAAGTCTGAATTTTGTTATCGATGAGAGCTTTAAGTTTTATTTTGGTTAATATGATGTGAACCTGGTGTTGACTGTCAAAATATCTGCAACTAACAGATACAATTTAAACTCTCTTCTGGTAA
The DNA here is from genome assembly GCA_016801845.1 of Polydactylus sextarius. Classification (NCBI taxonomy): domain Eukaryota; kingdom Metazoa; phylum Chordata; class Actinopteri; family Polynemidae; genus Polydactylus; species Polydactylus sextarius. Next base: position 20,617,355 of record CM028913.1, on the reverse strand, counting down.
AGTATCCAATTATCTTCCAAACGTACAATAATCAACATAAAAACCGTCTCCGGCGGCCATAATTGTGAGCTGTGTGTCAACGTTCTTGCTGCTTCATTCACAACACAACATTAATTGCTTACATAGTGAATCTAATCACGCTTAAATTTAGCAAGTGAAAAGCTTTTTATAGCCAGTTAAATTTTTAGAGCTACTAGTGATTTTAGGAGTATTACATTAATACATTACGTCCCATGTAACTATAGTTGATCTTAATTTAACCTCTTCAATTCACTTTACTTTCTTGATGTAGAAAAATTTAAATCTCATACTCTCATTGATAGACAGAAATTTGGCTGGAATCAGCCCATTAAAAAAAAAAAGCCTAACTTGTTTCTGCAATTTAATCAAAAATCAGGAATTTTCATTTTCATGAATCAGTCTTTTACAGTAATAAATGTAATAAATTTGGCTTCTGGGATCTTGTTACTGGATTTTTTTCAGATTTTTTTGACACAGTAATTTGATTTACTGAGAAAATAATTTTAAAATAATTACTTGAGCTTTTTCATAATTCAACAATTAAAATAGAATAAAAAAGGCTTCATGGTTAGAGTGTTTTGTGTACATGTGAACACCTTTAAAAAGCCTCTTCTTTCTGTGACCTCACCGCTGCTGGCTGACATGTTTGGATGAATAAATTGTAGGTTTCTGAGTTGGTCGGTTCTTATATGTAGATAATTTGAATTTTTGGGCTAAAAAAAAGAAAAGCAATTTCTCATCTGTCACATTTTACGTTTCAGGATGTCTCAGTCATTAAAAATGGACCAAGTCACCAAAAATTGATATTACAGTTTCGAGGGTGAACAGTTTCACTTTGCCAACTTGATCAGTGCAATCTTCCTGTCGTCTCATCACGCTCGCTTTTTTTTCACTTTCACTCTTTCTTTCACGCCAATTTTCATGCAAAGAATTTTTCAATTGAAATGCACAAAATAATAACACACTTCACGACTTAGGAAATGTCTTCCTTGTTGATGCCAGAGGTTTTCTTTGACTGGAAATCACCCAGCTGTAATGCTAATGCAATTAATGCTCTATTCACAGGGAATGACACACACACACACACACACACACTCATGCACTCGCACACACACTTGCACATACACAAGGAATAAAAAAAAAGTTTTTGCCTCTCATCACTAGCTGCTTGCATGATGGAGACATAGAAATGAGGGGGTACTGGATCAGACAGAAACCAATTGCCCACTTAAGTCACTATGCTTTTTTTCATGTTTTTTTTTACCTTTGGCTTTTCCAGATGTGCTTACGTGTGCTCGGTACCACAAGCACATGCACTTAGAAGTCACGCACATATACACATTTGCACATACTGAAGCGTTATGTCTGGTTGTCTTATGGCTGAATCTCAAAGGGCAAAGGATGATGTTGAGGGTGATGTTGAGGTCGATGAACTCTACAGCAAAGTGTTTTTTCATCTCTGATTCGTGTACCCTCTGTATTTTATTGCTATTATTTGCTCAATGAAAAGGTGTTCTTCAGAAAGGGGAAGTGGTTTTCTTATGTATCAGGTTGTCACAGGTAGTATTATTTCAACCTTGAATGCCATCTGCAGATGTGTTTGTGTTTATGTCTCCGCTCTCTGACTCTGTTTGGAGAGGTAGTTGGAGGCCATTGCACTTCATGTTGAATAACAAGCTGTGCTGTTTTGTTGTGCACAGCTCGCTGTACTGAACATACTTTGTTCTGAAAAAGACATATTGTTCGACACGGTCCGCATTATTGTTATTTAGTTAACTTAGGTCCTGTGAATGTTGAAAACACTTTGTAGGCCATTTTATCATCCTGTCCCATAATACTGGTGTAGTGGTGTATAAAACAAATTGTCCCCCATGGCTGTAGCGTGTGGGACATTATGTACGACCAACACACACACAAGCACATGGTCACAGAAGTAACAATCAGCGTCGTAGTAAATGAGTTGTGGGGTTTGAAATGGAAGCACTGGGGCTTTCAGCAGTCTTCTATCATGGTTTGGAAAGACACAGTGAAAAGACGGTTTATTACTTCTGGAGGACTGGGGCTCGGTTGGCATCTGTGCCAAGTGTGTGGGAAAATGAGTTTTGTTTGTGTGTGCGTGTGTGTGTGTAGTCTAGATAGTCAGGTGGATGTATGCCCAGGCAGCTCGTGTGTGGTGTTATGTGTGTCTCTGATCCTCTTCATGTGAACACTCAGAACTAAACGTACATGAGCTGTGAATTGGTTTAAATGAAATCTATAGTGAATCCATACTTTTATGCATCTTGCTTAAGGACACATTGGCCAGATTTGAGATTAGTTTATAAATGTAAATAAAATCCAGTACATAATTTGTTGCTGCTGCTTTGTGTCATTTCGCTCAGTTCAGCAGGGGTGAGGTGACATGTGTGGGAGAAGGCATTTCTTGAGTGCTGACACACTCTGGCCCTGCTGTGCACTCCATCAACAGGACTCCTACATCAGGAGCTCTCTAAGTAGCCTAAACTGCTCACAGAGCTGTTTCTGAATGCTAAAAAGTCAATTAGTATGAATATTTGGGTGCGCATGTGCGTGTGTTTGAAATGCCAAAATCTATAGCATAATTCAGTGTCAGGGACCTCTCAAATCAATGTGCGCGGAATACATTAAAGAAACAGTTGCTCAACAGCATGTAATTAAACTGCTCTGTGTTGGTGGGTGTATATACTGTGTGTGTGTGTGTGTGTGTGTGTGTGAATTTCCTCACTTGGCTGTCTTGAGCAATTTGTATAATCAAGGGGATGTGTGCTTAACGAATTAGAACCCAACTCGGAGTTCTCTACTTGTGGTTTCAAAATACGCCAATTCCCACATTATATTTACATTCATTTCAATATAATTTTAATATTCATGAACCCTCCATAAGAAAGAAAAATCGTTAATGTTAATTGAAAAGGGACACACAACGCACAGAATGAACTGCTGGAAGAGGTCCAAAGTGTTATGTGCTTTGCTTATGCTGTGTATTCATAACAGATGTGTAGGCTGGGTGGTGAATATGTATTATGGCCTCTGGCTACAGGACACTCTATTGTTGGCTCAGTGTCGTCTTGGCAAAAATTTCTTTACAAATGTAGGCCGATTGATTGTAGACCACATGCTGCCAAAAATGGAGTGGCAAACAGACCTAAAGTTAGCTGCTTTACACACTGGGTGCAGGCTGAGATATTATATCACAAGATAAAAAAAATATAATGAGTCTAAGCTATGGTTACATGTTAATATTTGCCAATATCTAAAGTGCACAGATTCTGCTGCTCTGCTAATATACGAACATTCTTGTGTTTGAGAATTAAATAGCATAGAAAAATGACATGTCAAGTTTAAGATTCATGGCTGTTGAAAAGCTGTGAACACTTAGTTTCTAATTTAGCTTCCACTCTCCAATTTCATTTTGTCAGTTTTCGATTATTTTTAGCAGAAGAAATTATCTTTATCTATACTATAACTTTTTAGTATTATATTGGAGTTACAGGTGGTGAAAGCATCTTTTGATGGCTAAGCCAAGTCATTTTCTGTCATCGATTCAAGACCATTTATCCACCAGAGGCAGAGGTCATGCTTGGTTAAATAAAACGTCACTCCACAGCCTTTATACTTCAAACCGTGTCGCAGAGCTTTAACTGTTCTTTCCAAAGACTAAAATTCACAGAGGCTGGGATCTGTCAGAAGACTCAGCTTTCACAGAACAAGACCCAAGTTGCTCCATTAATAATGGATCGACAGCTGACCTCAGGAAACATGTCCTCTGCTCACCTGCACGGTCACATAAATATATATTACTCTAGTTTGTTCTAAGAATCAGTCAAATGTCTGTTGTGACTCTGTGGACAAGTGAAGTTTTTTCTCTTCACGGTCCTCATAATGCAAGGAGCTGTTTACTTTGGCCTTGCAGCGTGTTGCTTTAAACGAACTGACACACTGACAGTGACTTTCATTAAGGCCAGAAATGTTTCTCTTTCTACAGGAAGTGACAGTGAGATACAGTATAAACAATCTGAGATCTGCAGTGACCTTTAGAGTTGTTTACTGAGGGCAGTTGTTTTATGTCTGTGTTCACCCTGTCCTGCAGACACACAGGCGTGGATTTGTAGTTGACTGGACACACACAAACACAAACAGACACACATACACACACAGAGTGCTGCCTGGGGCTGGTTGTGGTACAACCCAGGGATTGGCATTTAATCTGTCAGTTCTGCAGGGTGTTAGCCTACATTTTGGGGTACACACAGTCACAAAAATAGTCAGAGGGTGGGAGAGAGAGAGACTGACAAACACTGAGGGGGAAAAAGGACATTGACCGAGAGAGGTGTTATAAAGTGTAGCTGAGTTCAGACGCCTTGATGTGTTGGTCTCAGTGAGCTCAGTGCTGTGAGAACCAGACCATACCACCGCCATAGTCCATGACTGACATATCTGTAGAGTTAAGGCCCATCTATGCCCCCTTTACCTACATAAGTACGTATGTCCGTTTCAAACATCAGGCTTTTTATACTCTCCAGGTGCACTTGATGTTAAGCAATGCATCTAAGAAAGCAATTAAAAAAGGGGCATCGCAGTAGACGGTGGTGGTTTGTGCTGATGTTGAATACATTGTGGCATTTGGGCAGAGATTTATTTTGTCTTCTTTGTCCCTCTCAATGAAAGGTTGCACTTGAGCTATACTGTGCAGCACTGCCCCTATGATTTCTGGTGGTACTACTCTGTTTGCTGCGTACTGCTACGCATCAGTGAACTCCCTGAAAACTGACTAAATTACGCACATAATGACGGATGAAAGACTACGTCCGTCTCTGTATGTGTATCTTGCATAGTCAAGTAGCTCCACTTGACTTTAATGTGCTGTCCTGCTAACGATGGACATCATCTGAGATGTTGATACAAGTCATTTTATGTTTTCCTTTTTGCTATTTTTGAGTAGGTTTATTCAGTCATACAATATATCAACATTGTTACAGCTGTGACTGATTATACACAGATGCAGAAAATTAAAACAGACATGATGAAGCACGTTGTTAAGTAGTTCAGTTTTGTTCTGCTGTCGTCTTAATCACCTGCGTTACATTGTTTTTATTCAACAGTTCACCTGATTGCAGTGCTGAAAGTTCTTCGTGACTTTTCTAGATACTCCACATTGAGGGAAGCACCAGCTTTGATCCATTAACATCAACTTGTTGGCACATGCTTCTAATCACACAATCTCAGCATCTTGCATTCCAGACTTATCCCTCTAAACTCATTTACCCTCTGTCTCCGTTTGTCTCACACATTTCAACCTCAACAGCACACATTCAGACCCAATTTTCAGCAAGGAATGCCAAATGTACAGTAACAGTCTTGTTTGTCAGAAGGGGTGATGGGCACGGTGGCATCAGAAGGCATGAATGTAATGTGATGAGAGGCTAATAACGGTTAAATCCCTGCTCCTAACGGACTTGACTTTTGTTAGCTTCTGTTGGCTTTAAAAGACCAGGTAGTATGTCCTCTCATTTCTGCAGCCAGTGAAAAATGTTTTATATAGTTCTGGTAATGGAATGTCATGTCAGAGGTTGTTATGCTATTATCAGGTCACCACTGGGGCAGAACATTAATATGGACACTGCATAGAGGACCAGGCTTACAGAGGAATCTCTTTGAACATGACATGAAAGTTTAAAATGCTCATCAGAATTATTTAAGTAAATGTGTAAAACAAACATGAGAGTAAATGAAATGTTATATTCTGGTTTCTTTAGATAAGCAAATTAAATCCAGTTTGCTGACTTGAAGAGTGCCAGGACAAGAAGTCCCCCCCTAGATATTGTGTCCACAGGTTTTTGTATGCCTGGAAACTACACACACACACACAAAGCTCAAAATCATAGTAATGCTTTTAGCTAAGACGACTGAGCTGCTGCCTGACTCCACACTATTTTTAAATATGCCTGTAAGAAATGCACACACACACACACACACACACACACACACACACACACAAATATGCAGACAGGACATTTATTGCCGTTAGATGCAAACACAGGGTGCAAGTGATGGAGATAATTGGAGGACCAGCAGACCTCTGGACCAGAGCAAAGCTTGTAGTTGAGATTATTTCAGACAGGTTTTGGGGTTTGAGCTAAAGTCTCAGCTTTTCTAGGCGTCTTCAGTTCAGATGTTTAGTGATTTATTCCATTCTATATCACATTTGTATGTGCATTTTGATGCTTACATGCTGAGTATACAGTATATGTAGGTATGTGTGCGTGTGTGTATCTGTGTTGCCAGAATTCTCTTCACAAACAACCTGTCATATCCGCTCTACGAAGTGGGTTTGAATGCATGGCTCAGCACAGTATGGGGTTCTCATGTTCAGGCCTGAGTGTGTGTGTGTTTGCACCCGTTTGTATGTGGCTAAAATACATGTCTGCTCACAGTATGGGACTAATGGCTTGAACCAACACCCTTTCCCACCGTCTAACTGGATCTCGTTAAACATGTCTTTACTCTGGCTTCTTTTTCTTTGTGTTATCTGTGCAGGTATACCACAGTTGCTGCATGTTTCCTCCAGCAAATAAGACCAATAACCTGTTAATAAATGGGGAAAATTAAACCATTGACTTCAGCGTGTCTGGAAATTGGAGGCAAATTTCGTGAACTGGTATTATTCAGGGTCCTTGTTTTATCATGTTACTCCAGAGATGTGTGTGTGCATGAGTGGTCACTGAAATAAATGGCTGCATAATCACAGCCTGTCACATTGTTGCAGGCCTTATAAGGTCCTCTTTAACAGCAATCGCAAACAGCTCCAGCCTTTCATCCGTTCAGTCGACTGGGCACTTAAGGCACCCTACTGGGCTCCCGCCTTTTCGCTGATACCCGATTGTGGATATAAGCCATAAGAGGCCAAGTGAATATAGGATTGAAGATAAAGGGAGTGGAACCTTTCAACCCGGTGTTTTGCAAGTAACTGGGTTTTCTAAAGCTGAATACCAAGTTAAATTCTACATTTTGTAAAGAGATTGAGTTTGAGTTGGGTTGAAGGGCTTTAAAGAATCTCTTACTCGTATCGAAGGACTCTGTGATCATGTTGGCCATTTCAACTTCAAAAGGAACGTGGCTGAGATAAGAGGGAAAAGTGTGGAATAATATATGGGTAGGAAAAGCATCAAGTCATCTCATCACCTTATGAACTATAGTCGTTTCCAGAGCGGGAAAGAAACGTTTTTAAGCTCAAGCCATGATCAAGTCAGGAAGATTTAGAATTAAATTTGGTGCATATGTTTTCTATCATGGTGTCTCATTTTGTAGCTTTAGATTAGGACTTTCAACATTGGTGAAAGTATTGAACGAGTCATCTTCTGTAATTGGCTGTGGAAGACGTGTCAAAGGAAGAGTATACTAGAATTTTCTTGCTGGAAGAGGATTTTAAATGATATAAGTACAGTTACAGTTACAGTACAAAATTGAGCGTAATGTATAGCATAATTGTCTTTTTGTACAGACTGTGATGCACCATATTAAGTAACGTAAATAGCAGTTTATGTAATATTTATCAGCCACATTCTGAATTATAGGAGCCTGTACACTGGGATTGACAGGACAGTCAGAGTAGGAAGATATCATGGTGCAGTGTATGTATCAGCCTGCTACGATACGACAGGATTACCAGTGTTTCATGTTAACTGTTTTCTCATCTTCTTACAAATCAGTCTTGATGTTGTGCGTGAGCATTAAAGCAACGGAGGGATGCTAAGTCTCTCGGTGGGGGGGGGGCCTTGATGGACTTGTCAAGCGATTCTTACACTTCTTGAGAAACACTGATGTCTTATGAAGAGATTTGGATGCCGCTGACGCTCGAATTGAACAGTTGGGAAAAGGATCGAAGAGGCTTTACATTTCAGAAGACACTTAATGTGGGACGCTTGAATAATTATTACGGACTTTGTCATTTATGTTTAACTTTTTTTTGCATAAAATATACATCTTATGAGTATATTACAGTGGAGATGCTGCAGAAAGCCTCCTGTGCGTGACCCATTTCAGTGATTTTACAGATTTAAGACCCCAACCTGAGTCCTAGTGCTGTCAATCGATTAAAATATTTAATCACGATTAATCTCATGAATGTCATGGTTAACACGATTAATTGCAAATTAATCGCACATTTTTATCTATTGTAAATGTGCGCTGAATTACCATTTTAATACTCTTATCAACATGGAAAAGTGGATAGGCTTGCTTTGTGCAAATGTTTTTTATTGCAAACCACAACAACATGTAGTGTTATATCCATTCATGTCTGAAGCAAAATCTCAAACAAAGTAACTCTATTAATAAACAGATAACAAAAAAAACAAATACTTAGTCACAAAAACAGCCCCCTCAACGGTGTGTTTGGCCATCAAACGGTATTTCAGACTGGATGTGCTATAACTCAGTTCACACCGACAATACACACAGACAACTTTGGTCTTATCTATCGACCCATCTTGCAACGTTTTAAAACTGAACTTTCCATTCAGAATTTTGTTAGCAGCATCCATTTCAGCGTTTCCCGCTCAACATCCACACAATACGGTGGCGCAGGACGTGCTTATTGTTTTGCATCCGGTTTGCAGCCAGATCATGTAGTTTTTCTAACGTTACTAGCAGTGGCCACAGCTTATGAAAAAACCACAAGTTCACTAGATCACAAAGAGCATTAATCTTGCAATAAAAAAATTTTACGCTGTTAATATTTATATTTTTGACAGCATTAGTTTAAACCATATCCAGCCAAACCTCCAGTTAGGAAAGATTATTTTAAAACGGTTTAAAGCACCAAACAATAAACAGGACTTCCCAGTTATTGATACACTACCTTCTGACACTCTGTCATACTGAAACTTCAGGCTATTAATTAGAACAGCCATCAATAATACCATCATAGCTTTGTTGCTCTGTGTTGTGTCTCACTGACGAGGTGACCCAAGCCCAGTGCGAGACACTGGACCCTCGGGCGGCTGCATCAAACTGACCGGTTTTCTCCCACTGACTTGGACTGAACGCGTGCTGTACGATACGTGACAAGGACGAGGACGGGGGAATTGAAGACACCGGGTAAAAGGAATGAAGCAGCGGGGCAGGAGTGCAAGATTAAGAGACAGTGTCAGTTGTCAGGTGTAATAACAAAATGGTGAAATATGTGGAGATGGGAGGTCTCTGCAGAAAGCTGACAAGGTGGTGTTCTCTTTATTCGGCCTATATATTACGCCTTTTTCCTTTGGGGTGAGTGAACATTAGTGAGTGATTGTAGTTGTAATTCTCATTATGTTGTTTGATAAATCTGCAACGACCCTTTGGAGAGGTCATGCTGAAGGGGTCGGAGGTCGCCAAGAGGTTTTGGAGGTCAGGCTCTCCTCAGCCAGTGATGAATCACCTGGTGGTGTCTATTTGGCTTTGCACATATATAGAAACACAAGCGTGTGTATGTGTAGACTAAGGATTCATTGATCAGGGAGACTTAGTGCATAGTCCATATGTCATCATCTGTGTTTGAAGTCATACAGGGAATGTTCCTATTGGGGTTTGTTTTTTGTTTGGTTAGGTTGTGTATATGCGCTTTATTGTACTGCGGTGTTTGCTTCTCATTGTGCCTATTAAAGAACACTTAGTGTAATCTCATTAAGTTGTATTTTAGTTTGTTCTCCCCCTTATGGCTTTGAAATATTCAAATATCCTTAAAAAACACATTTTAGACATAATAACACTGAGTTTCAGGTTGATAAATCTCAGGTAATATTAGCTGAAGAAAGTGGGCGTTCTGATCAATAACGTGAAAAGCTCCATTTGGTATGAGGATATTTCCCATGACAACACCCTGCGTGCGCGCGTGCGTGTGCTTGTGTGTGTGCATGTGTGTGCATCTGTGTGTGTTTTCCCCTTCAGGCATGTGGGAGGCAAGATCTTGGCCTCCCAGGACCCTACTTGCCACTGTTGTGACAGGCAAGAAATGAACACGGGACACACACTAACACACACACAAACCTGCACATTTGGGCTTGATTAAATTCAGAAATTCCCATCTTATTGCCTTAACACCTGCTTCACTCTTGGCTTTCTCTCATTGCACAGTTGAGTCTTTTCACCATAGCGTTTTATTTTTTCCTCATTACCTCACTTCTTGTATACCTCCAGCGTTCCTGTGTGTGTGGGTGTTAGGCCCAGGATGACAAATTAAACCAGCTGTTGGCCGCAGGGTGGTTATTTATTTTTTCCAGCGGTTAAGTTTTTTTTTTTTTTTTTTTGGCTTATCCCAATATTATTTTTTGTTCAGGTAGCCAACCATTGTTTTAAAGTCCTCTACCGTGTTTAGCTGCTTGGTAAAACAGCGAGAGTAAGTGGTGCAGCAGCAGAACTGTGGCCTGTGGACAAAGCAGTTAATTTCCTGCTGTGGACCGGACAGAACCAATCCCACCTTATAAATGGTACAGAAAAGATAGAAGAAAAAGATTTTCAGGGCTGATAGAAGAATGTGTGAGATACAATCGAGAAAATTCAGAGATGCACTCAGAGAAATAAATGTAGAGATGGTGGAATGATGGAATAACAGGAAGTGAGGAGTAGTCCTGCACCATTAATCACAGGTAGCTTTATATAACAAACTTTCAATGTTTACACACTCTCTCTCTCTCACACACACACACACACAAATGTTCTCTTTGCAGCTAGTTTATATGAAATATACACTATAAATTTAAACCAAACAATTTTCCACCAGTTGTACTGGAGAAAAATGTGTCAAAACAGTAGTGCTGATGTAGGTTGTGCATTTATGTTTTTTTCAGTCAGTTATTTGGCTCATATTGAGTTTGTTTTTAAAATATGTACTGGTTATAGATCAGGAACAAGTTCATCAGCAACTAATCAGAACCAGGTAGTTCATATTTGTCAATGGCAGAAGGTGAGGGTGTCTTAAAGTGAATGTAATACACAGACGATATATTTAGAGATGTTTGTATATGGACATAACTGGCAGTTATGAACTAATATAAGTATGTGTGTAGACCTAATTTGATTCACGTCAGACCAGTAACCGATGCAAATCACTACAATGAACTACCCAGCCTCATTTTCTTATGTTGCCGGGGCGGAGGCATAAAAACAAGCAGTTTTCAGGTTTTCTGTCCTGTTTCTGTTAAAGCGATATCCAGAGAACGTTTTGATGGAATCTTTTTATGTTTGGCACAAATGTTCATTCAGACTTTAGGATGAACTGATTAGAATTTAGTGGTCATAGTTCAAAGGTCATAGGTCACTGTCTCATCACAAATCATGTTTTTGCATCTTGAATGCGACATATCAACACCATCTAGAGGACTCGCAACAAATTTGGCAGAAAAGTTTATTTAGACTCGAGGATGATTTGATTAGATTTTGTTTGGTTAAAAGTTAAAGATTACTATAATCTCACACAACATGTTTTTGGCCATAACTAAATGAATTTAAGCACTGATTATCTGTGACTGGACTAGTTGGTGGAGGCAGACAAGTGAAAAACGCTAAATTTAGTTTTGTACATCTTGGAAAATTAGGCTAAAAGAGTCAAAGGTTTTTTCTTCTTTTGTCATATTTTAAGGGAGAACTTAGTGAAGGCTACTGAGACACAACAAGGAGACAGAAGTGCATTTTTGTACAATGAATAGCTTTTTGGAAATTAAAACTGTACGAAAAGGAGAAAACAATGCACGTAACCCCGGACACGCACAACTTGCTGTTAAAATTGACTTGTTAAAGTTGACACTGAGTGTTTGTGCTGCGTCCTTAGTATGAAACTAAATTAATGCAAAACTGATGACCTTGATGCCATGGCAACACTGTTCTCAATTTTTATTTTATTTATTTATTTTTTTGCAGTAATAAGGCACATTAAATTGAATTCACAGCCAAAGAGATAACATAAGAAAGATGAAGACAAATTACAGCAGAGGAGAGGAGAGAAGACTTGAGGAAAGAGATAAAAAGATGGATGAAATGTACGAGGAGATGAGAGTGAGGTTATTTTGCTCCTAATTAATGAACGCTGAGGACCCACCAGAGTAATTTCTATTCCAGTTTAATTAAGTTTAGTTATTTCAAGCAAGAAACATATTTCTCATTTGGGAGTGGTTAAAGACGTAGTGAAGAGGAGCTACAGGGTGGAGAGAGGTGCATGCTGATGTGTTTTCAGGTGCTCTGGCGATCTCCTACAGGTAATTTGTCTCCCAGCAGGCGATGGCAGGCTTTCACAAGGTCACACCATTACCTCTCCCTGTCTATCATCGTCTCCCTCACTTATCTTCCAGTTTTGCACCCTCACACACTCTGGCGACTCCAGTTTTCTCATCTTTCACCTTAATTTTTACACCTTTTGCCATGTCATTTCTCTTGCTCTTTTGTCTTTTGTTTCACAGTCCAGATCCCTCAGCCAATGGGATCCTGTTGTGTATATATATATGGCACTGTCAACTTGTCTCCTCTAGAAAACCACGAGGGTCTACAAGACCCCCTCACGTCTCATGTCAGGGTTGCATCCAGACATGATTTATCAGGATTTCATCAGCACCCAGCAGCCAATTACAACACCTGCCTCTACTGCCTTTTACAAATAAAAAAAAAAATGAGATAAAAAACATTTAGAAGCATCAATCTGGGGGATATTTGATCATTTTACATCAGTATCAGCCTTAAAATGAAGTATTTGTATTTTTGGGTAGACAGAACACAAAGATGTCCTTAAATTAAAGTCATCACTCTGGCTGATCAGTCAGTTTGTAAAAGCACAGGAGTGTCATGTTGCTACACGAGGCACCTGTGTAATTTTAAAGCAGTGATTTAAAAGCTTTATACATAATTCACTGTAATCTGATTCAGAAAAGGACCGTGAATCTCATTAGTGCCTCATTAGGAGTTACACTGCTGTAGACACACACACACACACACACACACACACACACACACACACACACACACAGAGGGAGAAGTAGATTTGGGGGAAGAGATGGAAATGAGAGAGCTGAGCTCAGTTCAGGGCTGAATTGATCTAACTGAGGTCTTGTTACTGAAATGAGCTCATGTTAGAGGAGTCGGGGCGATTTTATTTTATTTATTTTTTTCATCTCATAAAAAAGGAAACTTTTTGATCCACATTTTGATTGCCCAGGTCTTAGTGACAAGACTGTCCAATTCATAACACAAATAATCACAGCAGATAAAAAAATATGAAGATTAATGTTGAACGAGGCAGTGGCAAACGGCAGCACTTTAGAGTAAATCATTTATAATTTAACCAATTACTTGTTTGACAAAGTTACTGAGTCATTAAATGTAAGATTGTTGTTCCAATTTCTTGTATGCGCAGATTTGCTGTTTTTTTCTCTTTTCAATAAATAAATAAAGAAAACTTAGTTTTTTTCCCCATTAATCTGTAATAAAACATGGTTTTATATTCAGGGAGAATTTTGGATCATTCTTCCTTCAGAGCAGCTTGAGCTTGAGCTCAGACATATTACTGAGATGTGTGCTCTGAATCGGTTCTCTAGGGGTCATTCTTCAACATCTCTGTTGGGTTAAGGTCTGGTCTCTACACTTTTCCAAAAGGTGGATTTCTTTTATTTGAAGTCTACTGAGCCTAAACTGGCGTTCAGCCACTCTGACATTATTCTGTAAGATACTTTGATAAACTTGGGAATGAACTTTCTCCTCAACAACTGTGATCTGGGCTCAAATTCAACAGAGCAGCTTCAAATCATGACGCTCCCTCCACCGTACTTTACTGTTCAGATGATGTTTGCAAATTGGTATGTGGGGCCTTTTTCACACCACTCGTATTACTGCATGTTCTTCCCAAACAATTCAACCTTAGTTCCATCAGTCCACAAAACATTTTCCCAGTAGCCTTGTGGAGTGTTAAGGTGCCGTAAGGCAAACTTGAGGCGTGCACGTCAGCCAAAGAGCTAAATCATCTCCATTTATAGACAGTTTGTCTGTCTGTGAACTGATGAACTCTTTGAAATCATTTTGGAACTCTTTCCAGCTTCATGCACATCATCCGTTCTTGATCCCAGCTCCTTTGAGATCTCTCTCTCACTCTCTCTCTCGCTCTTTTTTTCACGAGGCATGGTTTACATCAACAGATGCTTCTTGTGAATAACAAACTCGGAATATGAGACAAAGACAAAGTAGCTCAAACTCAGATTCTATTTTTGTGAAACTCTTTTCCTGCCGTTAGCTGAGGGGTTCACATACTTTTTTTTCCAGGCTACGCTGTAAATGTTTGAATGATGTATTCGTTGTGGACAGGAACAATACAGTAATCTGTGTTTTATTAGCTAAAGTATATGATCTGATCACTGTTTTTTTTTTTTTTTTTTTTTTTTTTTTTTAAACACAAAATTATTCCTGCTTGCTGCTGCATCTGTTCAGCTGAATGGATTTGATTGGGGTCTTTTTGGTTTAACATTGTTAATCAATGTAGGGAAATGTCAGCATGAGATGTAGTTGATCTGACAGATGGCATATGGAGAGGGCTGCACTGACCCTCTGTTCACCTGTACACACACACACACACACACACACACACACCACCTGCTGCTCCACCCTTCTCTCCCTGTCTCTCTCCCTCAGTTTCAGTCAAACTGCCTCAGTGACATGAAAGATGTGGACAGTGATACTAGAGTTTCTCTTCTCTTCTCTGCCTTTAGCTTTGTTTTCTCAGTTTGTGCGTGGTCATATTTGACTTTCGTGTTTGGACAAGTTTGACACACTTTTTCTTTTTATATAAGGGAAGGCTATAATGCATGCATTCAGAGTGTGTTTGTGTGAGTGAGAGAGGGTGGGAAAACCTGAGAGACTGAATGACTCAGGTGGCAGGTGTGTGTGTGTGCTCACAGCAGCCAGAGTACCAGCTGCTGTGTTCCTATCAAGTATCTTTAGTTACACACAGAGGGATTTGACACTGAACCAAATTGTGTGACGCTGAAACCTGATCAGCTTGGGCCTATTCACCAACAGACAAATACTCTGTGGACACAGCAAACTTTTGCATACACACAAATTGCATAAATATATATATTCACCATGTATTCAAGTGCAAACACGAGAGTAGACGTCTCTCAACGTCTGTCTGCAAACTGTTTTTTCATGCCCAATCATTTATTAATAATATTCAACTGTAAGAGAGAAAAGGGCAACGGCAGGAAAGAGGTGTGTGTGATCTCTGGAGGAGCACCTGTAAGCTTTTGGCATTTTCCCTATTGAGCTGTGATCTTGTAATTTTTTTTTTTTTTTTAGCTGACGATCCCAGAGGCTTTTTTCAGCTGGTGTTAGCTAAACGGGCACTGACCTGGAAATGACTGAGCTACTGAGATACTTTATAGCAGGGAAGAGTCATATAGACATTCTCTCCTTCCTCTGAATGAGCTCGTTCTTCCCCCGTGCACCTTTAGGGTGATAAATGGCAGCAGAATTAATTGAGAAACAAGCGGTAACGCATACACACCAAAGACACAGACACTCAGAGTCTCTTCTTCATGGATGACACATCCAGGTTCCATATGTTAAACTATGGAGACACGTTTGATATACATTAAGTCATGCAAGATGACAGTAAGAACTTTTGACCTTTGCATGCCTTATGCTGAAACCCTAAGGGTGAATTTCAGAAGTGATGTGCACAGTGGAAGAGAAAGGACAGAAGTAAAGAACAGATGATAAATATGAAGGATCGGTCAATTCTGAAAAAAGAGAAAGATGCGGAAGAAAGTGAGAAAGTAAAGGAAATGTTTTGAAGTTGAATACAAAGATGATCCTGAAATGCTGATGGGGGTAAAGTTTACAGCAGAACATTTATGTAAAACCATATACACACACACACACACACACACATATATATATATATATATATATATATATATATATATATATATATAGATAGATGGATGGATGGATGGATAGATGCACACACACAATATTTATGAGTTTGTGAGTGGCTATCTTTTTGTATTTGTGTATTTATCTATAGGACCTTTGTGCATGTACACACATGCCTCCGAGGTTTTTGTCAGCAAAACATCTCCAACTCCATTTACAGGGTTTTATTTTTAATTTGACTTAACCTGCGGCAGGACAGTGCGTGCCACACTCCACAAGAAGCAGTTTCACCAAACGGTATTTGGAGTGACAGGAGCTCACGGCTTACAACTTGGCCATAGGTTTGTGGTTTATGTATGTGGTGTGTATAAGCAAGGAATGATGGATGCATGAAAATATATACAACATATATATACAACAAGATGCCAACCTCTGTAAGGCACGAGGGAGGAGAGGTCCACGGGTCGGTGCCTTGGTGCACCCGGGGCAGTCCTTAACCTCTGAGGTGCTGTAAACAGACAGACAGATCACTGGATATGGAAAGAAGGAATATTGCTGTGGGGAATCAGGCCACATGTGGCATATAGGCTAGTGAACATTCCCAGGCTGCCTGAATATCACTGTGGTTTAGCACTTACTTGTGATTAATTTGTTGTGTGCGTCAGACTGGTGCCACTATACATCTACTATGTGCCACATAGGAACGTTTGTTATTTTTAACACATTGATTGCGACTTTTATTGAATCTGACTTCCAGGCCTTCAAAAACACTTCAATTACATCTTTAAAACTTGTCATTATCAACACAGTGTAAGTATTAACATATCAAACATATCTCCCTGCAGTTCACTTTTTCATGTCGCAAGCCTTTTTTATTTCTCTTTTTTGTCATCTTTTAGTTTTTTTTTTACATTAGCGTAAAGTATTTCACCTTATTGACACATTGAAAAAGCTCAAAAGTTTAATTACTTTTCATCTCTAAAATGCCAGTTTGAGCTTCATGAAAATACATCTTAACTTTACCGCTTCTGTAGATGTAAACATCATTAATTGAACGCTGGGCACAGTGCACATTGTGTCTAAATAAGCATTTCACACAGTAACCACCGCGTTTATATCTTTATTTAAAGATAGAAACTAGATGATCAGCCTTGAAATAAAAGCCGAGGTCAGTTTTAATGCAACACGTAAATGCATCATTAATGTGACTTTAGTACTCGGATATAATAAAAATTTTTTATGTGTGTTGTAGACCGCCGGACCTCTAACAGGATCTTTATCAGACGTGATATTACTTCATAGAGTGAAAAGAGGAGAGGAAAAGAGATGTAACAAATGTTGTTTAACAAAAGCGGCCGCAGAAGCACGATGCTTCCCCTAACTAGAAAAATATGCACCAACATTCTAACGAGCCACATGTATTTTAAAAATCACCTCCTCATTCTGTAGACACCCGCAACCCCCCCCCAACCCTCTCACCCACTCCCCTCTCCCTCGCTATTCCTTTCTGTAGTAATGGACCTCACCTTGAACGTTCCTTTTAATTGGTGTCTGCTCAGAAGAGAAGAGAGTGTGCGGAGAGGAAAGAAAATCCTTTTTTAAACATTCCATAAATTAATTTTTACCCAGTAAAGGGGTCCTGCATAGCAATTTAATCAGACAGTCAGCTTCGTGTGCACTGCATCCTTGGCTTTTAAAAGAATGTTATTTAGAATAAATAAGGCAGTGTGGTTAAATGAGAAGGCCTTTTAGAGGGACTGATGAGGCACCACGGAGCCACTTCGAGCAACGCGGGAGAGAAGACATCAGCCAGGGAAATTAACAGGCTGAATAGATGCTTAGACTTTGTAGCTCTATAATGAGACGTCCATAGTCTGCAAAGTCCCTCAACGCAACTACTCTACATGTACTCACATATCTGCTTTCACACGCACACTCACATATCATAAACAACTCGTGGTGTACTCTCTCACATAAACGTAGATGCGTAAATTACAAATATGTGATGCATGTGTTTCTAACTACAAAGAAATGCACTCAGACGTTGGTGCAAACATATTTATCACAATAATGAAATACCTCAGAACTTTGGCAGGGCTTTTCCTTATTGTTTATTCTGTAACCAGTCTGGTAATTAGGGTTCAGCTTTGACATAAAGACTCGAGGGGCAGGGAATTGAACCAGCGACCTCTAGATTAGTAGACGACCCCCTCTACCTAAGCCACGGCCAGTCTTTTGACGGCACCCCTAAGTCAGTATGTTTTGTCTTTTTAACAGTAACTTAACACAGAGGAGTTGATCACAGTTATGATGGTAAAAGAGAGAAAATCACATGATTACAATGATACCAGAGCAACAAAACAAAACCAAAAAAATGGCAGATCGTTAATGTTAATTGTAAATTGTGATGTTTCTTAGTTTTCAGTGTCAGGCTGTGAATTAGTGTCACAGTTCGATGTTGCTCTAAGGCCAGACCATAATATCACAGCAGGGTCAGAGCAGAGGTTTCCCAGAGCATCAGCTGAAATGAAAAGTACAGTGCTGCACTAGACTGCAGCTAAAAGAAAGTGTGGATCTGTGGGGTTTTGTATACATACAGTATGTTCACCACAGTGTGAAGGTTTATTTTTATGTTGTAATATTTGTTTATTCTATAGAATAAATGTCTGTCATTGGTATTACTCAGAGGCTTGTCTTGAAATACAGTACGTCTCCTCACATGCATTATGAAGTGGTTACCTGTAAATGAACTGTACATAAACTATTTAAAAAGCTCCGTGTCATTACAAATTCAAATACAAAAGTTCATGCCAGAGCAGTTGAACAGTGTAGGATCAGTTTTACACTTTAAGTTGAGGTACGTCTTTAACTGTGTATACAGTTTTTGTATTGTAATTCTGTCATTTACTGTTGCAACACCAGAGAGTGGATGGTCATCAAAGGTTATTAAAGCTGAGTTTGGTGGAATCTTTGGGACATTTCTACAGGTTAGCATCACTGCTTCTTTGAATGGCTGTAATTATTGTAGCGCTCAAAAAAAAAAGTTGATTTGCAGAGATTGTTGATGCATTCCAGGTCAGTGAGCATGAGCTGTTCCACTTTTCCAAACCCTTGCTTGTAATAATTTATGACCTTGAAACCAATCATGATTGTTTATGCTTGGACTAATTTTGTGTGGATTCAGTCAACCAGGAATGTCCTTTCAACCTTGTCATCATCATCACCTCCTGTCTCCACTGCTGGGTCAAACTAATTGCACAGAAGCGTGTTCACGTACAGTACACACGGACACACGCGCTCACCTATACATACACTCATAAGCTTCTATACACACTGGAAAGAAGATGCATGTATGTCCACACACATGCTTGTACGTTTTAAGATTGATTCGCGGAGGGGTGAAAGGCCTCGTGGGGAGTGGCTGCGGCTCTGAATGATAAATGTCTGTGTGTGCTCTGTGACATGACCTGTTTAGTCTGAGACTAAAGCTGCCACACTAATGGAGAACTGCCACCGCTTTGTGTACGTTTTATTTATTTATATTACATAGATTACAAAACTCAGAAATCCTTATTGAGGCGATTTGTTTTCTTGCACAAACTCTTTATAATCTATATGTCAGCACACACACAGAACACTTCTGTTTCTTCCACTGCTCATATAAATACTAACCTGTATGTTCACTGAGCCTAATGTTTGCTGTCCTGGATAAACCACTGCTATGAATCTGGTATTTTTTATATCTCGCTTAAATTCATCAGTCACAAATAAAAAAGAAATTAATATGATGTGAGAAGAAAAGAGAAAAAAGCCAAAGGCAAAATAAACATCATGATCACATAACACTAGAGATCATCTCCATCTCTCAAGTAAGAATAAATTGTAAACAAGTACATGAGTCATTGTTAAGTTTCTTACTCAGTTGAGTGTTTTTGCTCTTTTGTCTAATGGTGAGTAAGCAATTATGAACATGTGATGCTGATTGAAAAAGAAAAAAAAAATAGTTAAAGTGATATCAGATTGTTTCTGTTGCCAAAGCAGAGAAGAGAGGAGTACTTCATGTTTGATGAGGTCAGTCTGATGGAAATTTTCATTTAATGGTGTGTTGATATTATTTATTTCAAAAAAAAAAAAAAAAAAAAATCACAGGGTTCAGTTTTTATTTCCGAGTATCCACACAGAATCTAAAGAATAAAAATGATGATGTCATTAATGCTGTCAGTCAAAGTTGGTTCAATTAAGATGAAGCAGTAATAGTTATTATGTGGTTATTTGATGTGATCAACCCTTCTTCATCTGATTGGTTATTAGTCGGATCTTTTAACAGGTTTTGATTCAGTCTGTTTCTGCACCGGAGCTGGTTGATGTTCAGCCTCTAATGGCTGTGATCAAACCCGGAGATCTCAAATTCTGCTTTGTAGCACAGACCTTTGGTTTCTGAAAAAAAACCAAATGAACAAAAAACTAAAACCCCTGCCAGCTGCTATACATTGACCAATTAGTTTTGTGTATGCGTGCACTTGTTTTCCTCTGGAAAAGTCTTAAGTCAGCAGTTGTCTCATAGTTACAGCCTCAGGCTCAGGGGTCGTTCCCATACCTTTGTCCCATAACTGTCTCTCCTATAGAAAGCAGGACGTTACATTAGAAACGGGACTCATGGGACTCCTCAAGCTTAGGGGTTCCCCTCTTCACGGTTCAGTCAAGTGCTCATGTCTAATGCAATTCCCTGCACATATGTGTGTCTGAATGTTTGCATGGACCTTTTGCTGTTGCTCCTTTTTTTTTTTTTTTTTTTATCAGCATTTTCTCCATTATGAACCATTCAAGCGACGAATACAACTCATTTACAGTGATGCAATATTTATCACACATTCAACTCATTTTTACAAGACAGATGTCATCCATTTCACAGCAGCAGGCAGGTGTGCGAAGCATTTTTTTTTTTTAAAAGGCTATAATCTGAAAGCCTTGCATGTCCTCAGACCAGCATTTACTAGACCCGTGGTGACAGTTGGACCACATTCTATCTCTGATATGCCCGAAGGCCATGTGAGCAAGTCGTAAACTAGCCATGTTATAGGTGTATTGATTGGTCAACAGATTGCCTGTATCCTGTAAAACGCAGTTCTAACGTGAATGCCTTTATTAACCACGTTGGCAGTAAATGTGGAAACCTGAAAACATGTTCGTGGTGTTTTTGTTTTTTTCCACCTCTCCTTCGTCATGTGGTTTGTGGCGGGGTTATGGTTGCGGTCATTCAGATTCATCACCGTCTCTCTGCTACTGTCAAAGTCTTTAAAAATGTAGATTGAAATCCAAGCAATTTGGTTTTTGCAACTTGTCGCCCCAAATCTATATCTATCGTCTTGAACATCACTTACCACAACTCACTTTTATAGACCTGCTTTCCTGTAATTATCTTGTATCGATTAAATTAGACAACAGCTTTCTCGCCTTTTCTATTCCTCTCCTTACTTTCAGCTAGTTTTAATTTCAGGTTGTCTCCTCATAGATATCCTTTCTAGGTGTACTATGAAATACAACAGCAGTGTGTGTGCGTGCGTGTGTGTGCGTGCATGTGTTTGAGAGAGAAACAATCCCTAGGGATTGTACAGCTTTACCTCTCAAACCCCTCTCTCATCCCTCAATCACAGTCTCCCTTCACATGCTCTCGTCCTCCTTCTCTTTATTTCCCTTTGAGTCCTGTTGTCATCCTTTCTCTCCCTCTCTCTCTTCACTCGGTGATGAAGATGTGCTCTTGGCAGTTTTTTTTCTCTCGTTCCCTCCCCAGTTCTCGCTCCCTTGTTTCTCATTCTCTCTTGACACATTCCACTCCCCCTCACTATTTAGATTTCTAAAAAGATGCAACCTTCAAATTTGGATTTTTTTTTTTTTTTCTTTTGTGTTTTGTGTTTTCTCAGAATTTTTTTCTTTTTTTTGAAGTTGCGTTGCTTTGCAGGTGCAAATTAACTTTCAAGCTATCCTTTTTACTTTTACATTGATGTTTTTTTAAAATATTAATCTTAATTATTTTGTACTGTCCCATACAGATAAACAAGGATATAAAACATGGCTGCATTTATCCATTTGGGAATTTTTGTCAGCTGGCATATTAATAATTAACTGTCGTCCATATAATGGAATTTTTTGATTTTTGACTAAGAGCAATTGTTCCTCTAATCACATTATTTTTCCATTACTCTCCCTAACGTAGAAGCATCTTCTGTTTTAACTCGGTCTGAGACATGCTGTCATAATGAAATCCATTTACATTGTTTAAACTGGCAGTTGCCATACACCGGGATTAATGAGAACTTAACCAACTCCAAGCTATTTCCTCTTGTGCACTCGCTACTACCTCACTTCCTCCTCGCTCTCTGTTTTACCTGTTTGTAAAGATGTATTTTTGACAGTTTCCCATCAATCAATCTTGTGCAGATCCCTGTCCTCTTTCCATTCCCTCTGAGCTACGTCTCCTACAGACTGCTGATCTGCTACATTAACATCTTTCAGTTAGTTTAGTTTAGTTGTCTTTCAGACCCCGTCAGGCACAAAGTTAGCTTCTATTTTATTTATACTGTTTGTATTCTTGACATTTGTTTTAGTCAAGTTTTCCAGTACATTTATTCACAGAGGAGAGGCTGTATTCCCCTTCTAGAACAACACAGTGTGTTCTCTTCTCTTTCTTATTCGTTCAGTTTGGGCTGCCAGCCAGTGATGGAGACGCATCTTCTACTGCTGTTGAAACCCGCAGGAGAATAAATATGGAAAATGAATAAAATATTGAACACATGAATATATATTATTGTCTCCTCATAGATCAAAAACAAGTAAGTTGATGTAGGGGATTGGATTGTTGCAGCCACTGTGGAATTGAATTTGGGACAGTGACCAAACTTGACTGCCAACTTCTGCTTGTTTTTAAAGCAGGAGACATTTGTGGAAGTAGAAAATATCAGAGGTTGAGCACTGAACATTTGTTCTCTGTCTTTCTCTCACACTCATACACACTCATATGCACACCGGCTCACATCTTAATTACTGAAGCTTGATGGGTACTTAACCTTGCCCCTTGCTGCTTATGCTAATGCAGAGAGGTCAGGTGTGTGCTGATTGGCTGGCTTGCTGTCAACTCAGCCAGAAACAACTGTCAGAGTGCATGAAAGGATGATGAGAGGAGACGGAGGAGCAAGGACAGGGGAAATATGGGAGGGGGGAGAGAAAGGGTAAAGAAAGTTGAGAATGTAATCAAAATAAATCTGTTATGCTAAATAAAATTTTAATGCAGCGTAGAGGCAAAAAAGAGGGAAAGGTTCTGCTGAATTAAACAGAGCAAAATCAAAAGAATATTTAAATGTCGCCATTCAGACATTTTCAGACAGGACAGGTCACAGACAAAGGTCGTCGTGTTGAGCAGCACGCAGCGATGATCATGATGTAAATCTGTACATTTCAGTGACACAACCTTTCCTCACCGCTCTCAACAGTATGACCTCATCCTTTAAGCAACATGTTTGCTAAGGAGCATATGGCTAGCTCTGTGTGTGTAATGAGCTCACCCCCCACACTCTGCTTGCCTGCCCCCCTTCTTCCTTCTCAATGTAGCTATCTGTATACGGCCGAGGGTGTTTAGCAGCAGGGAGAGTCATTGACAGGACACACACAGACACACACAGAGTTCACAGATGCCAACCTGTTTTGGATGTTTGTCCACTTTGCGTCATTGCATTTAGTTTTTGTGTCTTTGTGTCTTAAAATGTTTGAATGTGAACAACCCGCCAAGGACAACTGAGGTGATCCTTTGTGATGACTTCAGGAATGTGATGGTCTCACTGAAAGCAAGTTGAATAACAAAATTTTAAGGGTAAAAATAAATACCTATCATAACCTTATTATAACATTGACATTGACTTTATTTAGGGTTTGAGTCATTTGTGTCAGTTGTGGGAACATCAGCATTGTGGCTTATTTATACGATGATGTCACTACATTTCAGCTGCTGTGATGTAAATGGAAGCATGGAAGACATAACCCACGAAGTACGGACCTCTGTCTCTCGTTTCAAGTTTTGTTGTGAGAAAGTTGAAGAGGTCCTTATATATAGGTCACGCTCTGTAGTCCATCTTAATGCCTAGAGTTATTCTAATGTCATATACACAGCGATGGGCTTCTCCAAGTCAACCTGATCAATTCAGTTGGACGTTTAGTCTGCTCTCATTTGACTGATTCCCTGTGTCCACTCAGCTGTTAAAAATCAGTGTGTACAGCACAGCTCTCCCTATCATACATATATACCACAGAGGTCATACATGTATGCATGGACCACTATAAGTTGTTGCTGTAGCCATACATGACCATTGGTATGTGTATGTACAGTATGTTCAGAGGATGTGTGTGGGTGCTAGTGTGTGGTCTTGAGGCTATAGCGAGCACACAGTTTGACAAGGGGCCGCAGAGATTTAGGGCGTGGTGCCAAAGAGGGCCAAGGAAGGAAATGTGTATGGATGTGTGTGCGTGCGTGAGAGCACACCTCGTCCCCTGATCTCGGGGGACATCTGCTGTGGTGCGGGTCACTGGCAGCGAGCGCTCAGTCAGGCTCAAAAGTATCACCACGGCAACTGCATCACATAATCCCATTCCATCTCATCCCATCCAGGAACCGCTCGCGACGTGATTGGCCTGTTCCCCCCTGGGGCGCCGAGGCGACGGATCAGGCGCTGTCTGCTTACTCGCTGTGTCAGCTACGGCTCCGAGTCTGTGGGCGGGGAGCAAGTAGCGCATTAAAAGAACGTTTGGCGCGATTTGGCAGGAGACGGTGTGAATTATGCAGACGCACCCCTACTGTGTGTGTGTGTTTGTGTGTGCAGTGATGCCAGTGTGAGTCCTTCATGTGGAACAGTGTGAGGAGAACAAGCTACTCTAAACAGATAAATACTTTTTTTTTTTTTTTTTTTGGTTTCCTCTGTCGCACTTCACCTAGTCTTGAAAGTTTATGTCTCTTCACCTTTTAAGTATTTACTACATATCATGATATTCTGCTGCTGCAGCTCTGCGGCCTTTGTCTGTTTTCAGGATGTATTTACACCAGAACAGCGAGTCGCAGTGGCTGAATATTATTCTGTACCTTTTTATAATTAAGATGAAAAACTGATAGATAAAACTAGAAAATCTTCATGTACATGTGCTGTTTGTCTGTGGTGAGGCGTAATCAACAGACTTTCTTCTTCTACATGGTTTTATCTTTTTGGTATCTTAAGTGATTTGTTGTTACCTGTTCAACATTTACATGCCAATAAAAAAGAGTTAGATTAAAATAACCCTGAATATAATAACACAAACGGCTCAGAATGATCATAAAAAAAAAAAAAACATTTCAGTTTTTTTGCCTTCATCTTTTGTCTCTTCATCCCTCCACTCATTTCTCAACAACTTCAGCTTTCATCTTCCTCATTCACGTGCCAATAGAAGCTTGCTTTGAATAGAGTTGTTTGCCTTCACCTTTTTCTCTCCCTGCCTACTCTGCTCTCTCTCTCTCCCTCGCACACAACCTCCACCCTCCGTCACTATCTGTCTTTGTTTTGCTGAAGAATACAAACACGGTCTGAATTAAAACGCAACTGACAGTTTGCATCCAGTTTCTTCGCTCCTCCCCTGTCCCTGCGATTCCTCCCTCACTTACATACCTCCCCGCTCCCTCCTTCCCCCTTCTCCCCCCCCTCGCTCTTCCATCCTCTCCCTCTCTCGCTCCAGCTGTCAGGAGGCTTCATTATTAAAGATTCATGGCGCAGTCTGGGCAGCTCTTCCAAAAGCTTTTGTCAGACAGACCGAGTGTCTCAAATCACACTGCCACTAACTGGAGGTGACACACAGACTTGTGTGTTCGCATGTGCACTGAGCGCACACACACACACACACACACAGAAGCACCACGCACTCGCTCTCCTTGTTACGATCTGCCCAGCCCCTTTTTAATTCAAATCATCTCGAAAATGGAATTCTTAGTGCTTCTTTTCATTTCTACTAAAAAGTCATTGTAAAATACCTTTCCCCTGCCAATGACCACTTCACACTGTATTAAATTGTATATGACAAAACCAAATAATGTTGAATAACTACAATATGCTGTCCATTTCATGCATTTTAATTTGTTTTTTGTCAAAGCCCAATAGGAATGGAACCTATAAGGTTCATATTTAGAATCACCTTTTCATGGATGATGCCAGTCTTACGCTAATCTTTTCAGCTGCCTTTTGGTTTAGGGGTTTGGTTCCTATACCTTCCACTTTAACAGGAGTCTAAAGGTATTTTATTAGATTAAAGTCAGGAGACAAACTCTGCCGTGCCACAGTTTTCACTTTGAATTGAAGGTGTGGGAGATTACATCTTTAGTTCAATGTCCTATACACTTTTCTGCACTCACATAACCCAGGATCTGAACCCTCCCACCTCCATGTGTCGTGGTCAGCTCTGTACAGTCACGGTGGTAGTCCTGGACAGGTCCATGTGAGACATGTTAGACCTTTAGGTCAACCTACTACACCTACATCCTTCCCTCATTCCCGGACAAGACCCCGAGATACTTAAACTCCTTCACTTGGGGCAGCTGCTCACCCCCAACCATAAAGGGAGTAATCCATCGTTTTCCGTCAGAGAACCACGGCCTCTGACTCGAAGGTGCCGACTCTTATCCCAGCAGCGTCACACTTGGCTGCAAAGCCGCCCTAGTGGAAGCTGGAGGTCACAACCTGATGGAGCCAACAGAGCCACATCATCTGCAAATAGCAGAAAGGCAATTCTTTGAACACATTGCTCCCCCCGCGGGCTGGGCCTGGAAAATGATCTCCGTGAAAATCAGAAACCGAGTTAGTGACGAGTGACAACCCTGACGGAGGCAAAATACACACCACAAACATGTTTGTACTGAGAATATGGACACAGATCTCACTTTGATTTCATAAGGAAAAAACCATAGCAGCAGCACTTTAGTCCTCACTGTCCAGTAATAAGCAAACTCCCATGACTACTGAAGTAGGTAGTAGTAGTAGTACTAGTAGTAGAAGAGTTGGGGCTTTGTTCCATGGAGTGGAATCTGTATCAATCCTCCCGAATCTGAGGTTAATCAGTTTCAGTAAATCAGTTTGATATTTCATTTTCCTTGTTGAACACACTCTGTTAAGTTGTCATAAAGAGGTTTCTGTCAGAATTTGACAATAACAGTAATATGATGATAATCTTTGCTGTTTACTATACAATATCAAATGGTTCTCACTTTGAACCAGATTTTAGAGAAGAACCTCTTATACGTTTGTTTGAAAATCAGACATAACAAACCGACCGTTTATCTCAGTCACACATTCTAAATGTGCACCTTGGGATTTACCTTGAGTAAATTCTTCTCCGTTCTCTCACGGACATTTCATGAGGGAATAGCTCACATACCACCAGGGAAAACAAACCAGGTTGTTCCTTGTAGCAACAAACTTTCACAAACATTGTTTTTCTTTGTCACATTGACCATAACTGACACGAGTTTCTGTTACTTGTTTGCAGCAAGTGATGGGTTTCGGCTTATTTCTTTGTAATAGAGAAACAATGAGTCAAGGCATCCTTAGTTTCAATTTAAAAAAGACTCACTTAGAATTTATTAGGAAAAATTTTTCTGTCAGTTTATTAGTTGATGCAGGATGCAGCCTCCCAGTCTTGCAGCTCAGTTTTTAAACAAAAATGTCCCTTTATAAGATTTTTTTTTTTGGTTGAATAAAAACATTTGCCTGGCATATACTAATATCAGTGTCTTCGTCATCATTCATGTATCTTTATTTGTGTTTGTTTTACACAGAAAAGCCCAGGAGCAAGATAAGAAGGTGGTTGTTGCGGGTTGTGTTCCTCAGGCTCAGCCACGGATGGACTACCTCAAAGGACTCAGCATCATTGGGGTATGTATGTGTATGTATGTGTATGAGCTGAGTAATGTAGGGATATTCTCATTCAGCAGATTGTCCCTTGTGTTAGTCTATATTTGTGTCTAATGGGTTGCTTTTGAGGAACTTGTACAGACAGACACACACAGATGGATTGACCTGTCATTCACCTTGCTGCCAACCTGCTGCATCTCTTCTGTTCTTGCCTCCCTGCCGATTGGCTGGATCGATAGACATCCCCAGGAGACAAAACCCAAGACAGCTAAAATGAACAGGATGGGGAAGAGAAAAGAAGGAAGAATATTTGATTGAAGGAGGGAGGAAAGTAAAGGGTCACATGAGGAGAAAAGAGCCTGAGGTTGTTGAAATGAAAGAAAGGAAGCAAATTATTTAAAAGATAAAGGAAAGAGGAAATATGAGTCTGACACAAACAACATGGACACCTGTTAATAGTCTGCACCTGCATATGAGGCAGACAGCATGTTTAATGTTTGTCTGTAACAGATCATCAGCTGCAGTGCTTCATGTGAACAGTGTTTTAAAGACAACTGAGAGGGCTGAAATTAATTAACTCTTGTCTTTGAGTGTTACAGGTTTTTATAAGTTCTCACTAATTTGAACACCCTAGTGTCTAGGGTCCACCACAATATCCAACATTGATAATGATCATTAATTTTCTTCTTACATCAGTCTAATACTATATTAAAAGCTGCCTAGTCTTCCAACATACAAAATATTTCCTACTATGGTGGAAAGATAAGTTACTAAGACACTTTAGGTTTCTGATATGTGAACAAAGACGGAGGTAGTTAAGGTCACAGTGAATGATGTGAAGACCTCATGGCTCAGAGCCCTGAACATAAACTGTCTTTTTTTCCATCACTTTAAAAGCATCATGGGACACTTTGCCCTGTAATTGTTTTGTGGTATTGGATGGTGAAGTGAGAAAAGAGGTGTACAGAAAACAAGAGGCAACAGATGACATAAAAGATGTTGTAGCTAAAAGGAAAAAGTTAATGTCAGTGGAGACAGAAATATGCTGATAAAACAGGAGCAAGGAAACATTTCTAGAGCCATTTGCCCTGCAGTGCCCAATAATTTACTGTTAACACAAGTGGTTTTTTTTTGGCTTTCAGTATCTAAACTGAACGGTTTTCACTCATAATCCCTTCTGATGTGTGGTAAAATGTGATATGAAGCAATAATATAATTTTCTTTACAGTCTGTTTCACCTCAGGAATCACAGGAAAACTAATTAAATCATTAATGATGTTTATAATTACCTCCACAAAATGGTACAGTTTTCCACCCGTGTCTGTTTGTCAGTTGGTTTGTTTGTCAGATCTACACAATGAAGTGATTTGCACCAAACTTGATAAATGAGGGTAGAAATGAATCTTTTTGGTGCAGAACCATTTTTTTTAACAATCACTTTCCTTCACAGGGTGAGATTGGGTATTTTTGACATTTTTATCAGTTTTGTCAGAAAAGACTCTTGGATCTTGATGTAAAAAATGAGGAGAGTTGAGGATAGGATTGTTCTGGCCTCAGCTCTAAGTGTGGACTCTATTGAGTGCCGTTCTAGTGCTGCCACCCTCCAGTTTCTGCAGAATCATCAAAAGTCTAACAGTCCTTTGAAAGTTTGAATGAAGGGTTTTGGTCTAGGATTACTCTTTACGTTATTTAGTAATGTGAAGTAATCTGAATATTCCTTGTGGTTCAACAGTGTGTAATGCAAAAAAATATCTTTGTCATGCATGTTGGTTAGACATTGTTAAGGAGTGCAAAGTAATTCCCGGCATTTTTAAAGAAAGAATTAAAGAATTGAGTTTATCGTTATTCATTGGCTTCTAAATCATCAAATAAAACGCTGATTTTGACTTTCACATAATGCTGAATTGACCTGCGTACATAAAGAAATAAACTGCCTTCTTAAAAATGTGGCGATATCAAACTGTTCAGTGTGTTCACTGATTTGAGCCACGGACTTAGGGATGAAGTTTGTTAAATATCCTTTACCATAAATAATTAAATACCGTTTAAACATACGACCATGTAACTTAATTACATTCTAGTCAAGTAGCATGTATGTTTTAATATAATTACATTCAGATAAACAGGTTTGTGTATGTAATAGCCTTCGGGGTGAAACAGCTGGGAAGTTTACCGCCGCCGCTCCTGTCATTGTCAGGACTAGATTGGATTATGCCTTGATACACACACATGCACACACATTAGTCTTTGTGTAATTGTGAGGACATTCATTGACATAATGCGTTCTCCACTCTCTCACTCTAAGCTGAACCCTCACAAATAAATCGCTATGTCTCAACCTCTCAAACTGCCTTTTGAAGTTGAATTGACTGGTGATATTATTCTCACAACAGTGGTTTGCAAACAAAAACTTGTCCTTACTACCATAGAAAGTTGAGCTTACCCAGTGATGGCTGCATGCATGAACAGGCGTGCATGGTACACAAATGCACGCAGAGGTATTTGAGTATGCATACACTCCCCTTGTGTATTCTTGGTAGTTACAATCAGCCACACAATGACAGTGACAGTTGGTGGGTTATGCAAATTAGATGCAAATAAGCAGTTGTGAATTTGTATACAGTGACTGCACTAACGGCTAGATAAGGGGTGTATTTAAAAAAAAAAGTGCTTCCTGTTGAATTCATTCAGCTTAATCAACCTGTATGTCGCTTTTTAGGTGCAGTTCTCTTCTTTTCCTGTCTGAAGTTGTAGGAAAATAGATGCCCATGTGTTGTATCTGAGGGGCACAGACAGTCACGCAAGCCCACAGTGTTTTTACATATCTGAACATGACATGCCACATCCTACATCACAGACACGTTACACACATCTTCACAGATGTACACAGCGCTGGCTGGGTAATCAGGATTACAGTAGGTAAGCAGCGTTGTAAACATGAGATGCAAGCACATCACTCTTCTAGCAGATGGTGTGTGTGTGTTTGCTTTGGGAGGCTGGTTGATGTTCTTTGTTGATAACAACATATAAAATATATGTAACTCACATTACTGCTCATGATAAGTTTATGTTCCACAAATTGACAACTCACATTGGCATTTTTATGCGTGTGAGCGTATATGTGTATATATATTAGGTGTAGAGTTAAAAGTCAGTCTACAGGACTTTATTGTACCTTTTGGCAAAATAGAGGTTGTCATTTTTTGACAAATACACTGGTCAACAGAAGTTGAGTGGTGTGGGTTATGTTATCCGATCTCATATAGCTGTAATGTTCACATGCAGTCTGCAGAATCACTAGAAGGATTATTTGAGCATTTTGATTTTGTCAGTGTTTTGTCAAAACACATCTTTTGGTGATTTTTTTTTTTTTTTTTAATTAAACTTTTATCAAACTGCATTTTAGTCTTGGTTTGTCTCGTCTTGATGAACCAGCAGATTGTTTCTAATGACACTGATAACATCTAGCTGTTGTCTTCTCTCAGTCAGGGTAAAAAGGTATTTGAGAAACACATATTTCTGAAATTAACGCCACAGGTGAACCTGACACACCTCTGCATGATTTTATGCACTTTTATACACTGCTGCCACACAATCGGCTTATTGGATAAATGTATGAATAAGCAGCAATGCAGGTATATGTAATAAAGTGCTTGGAGAGGCTATATAATATCTTATTCAACCAATATTTGAGGACTATAAAGCAAGATTTGATAAGAACCAGAACTGCACAGTGAGATGTGAATTATTTGTTAAGCTGTAAACGATATCGGAACCTTAGTGAGAGCAGGGACACCTGCTGCTGCTCTGAATGGAGCCAGATTGCCGGCCATTAGAAGCAAATAGGTTTTTATTTCATTGTGCATATAACTGTTGCTTGCAAAGCACACTGTGCATCTGTGTGAGTTGTGTTTGAAAGAGGGGTTACACTGGGTAATGGGCCTGAAGGCATTGAGAGCTAGTGCCAAGAGCTTGAGGGTAGAACCTCTCAGAATAGAGAAGAAGAGAGAATTAGATGGGGTGGGGATTCTGGGAGGAATGAAAGGATGAATAATGGTGCGAAAAATTATTTATTTCCCTCCCCCACTTCTTTATCCCTCTCTATTTCTTCCCTCATATTCACTCTTCTCCTTTTCCTCTCAAGATTATTTTGTGTTGGATGGTAGATTAGTGAAATCAGGCCTTTTCTCAATAGAGTTTTCTGGCTCTTTTAGTATCCAGCTCACCCTCCTAATAGTCTGATTCTTATTAAGCTGTGGCCACCGGGGTCTTACCTATTTTTTTCTTCATGAATTTGTGGTGTTTTAGACTTTCCCCTCGGAGCTAAAGGATTTTTTTTTTTTGGAAGCACTGAGGATAATTAGTGATACATTTTTTTAATTTAAGACTGTGTTATTGGTTTATTGTTTCCTGTATGATCATCTGTCTGCCACCCTCGCTCCCTCTTTTCTTTTCTGCCTCTTATTTTCACCCATGAATTCCTTCTGCTAGACTGTGTCCCCATCAATACGTATTGCACATGGTGTTACAGCTACACATACACACAATGGCATTTAGAAAATCTATATCACTTCATCCTGGCTGGAGCAAAACTTGGTGTGGTTGTATCCTTTTGCTTTTGTTTGTCTCTGTGCTTTCCCCATATGTCTTTGTGTATATTTACATGCTCGACTTGTTTAAACATGGATTAGTATGTATGCTTTTGTGTATTGTCAATATCATGCCATTGTTTGACTGTGTAGACTCGGGTTTGTCAGCATCAATAACCTTTTCCCTTGTGTGTCTGTGTGTGTATCGCAGGTCCAGCAGATTGATCGAGTGGTGGAAGTAGTGGACGAGGCTGTTAAAGGTATTTTAGCACACACATGTACACAAGCATCTATTGTGTGAGTGGACAAGCAGCAAAGCATTGATTAACTAATGAATGAATGAGTCATTTTTTATTTTTTCATTTTTACTGCAATAGGAAATGAAGTTGAGTGCCTGCTCTGTGCTCCATGAATGATTTTCAGTAAAGTATTCTCTCTAATTATTGACAAATTATGAGGACTAAGAATGACTGAACTGTCAAAAGTAGGAATATATGACTTTGCTGTAAAAGAGCACATCATCAGAAATGATGACTGTGAATTATTGTGATCGTTCAGTATGCAAACAAATCATCGTAAGACGACTTGACTTATGGCATTAAAAGGTGAATTTCCTGAAACAAAACATGCACATGAATCAAACAGTTTGCCACATTTCTGTGAGATCTATGATTAAGACTGACACTGTTTATTTAAATGCAAAGTCATCATGTGCTGTGTTACGGCCGCTTCTGTCTCGCCGTGTTGAGGAGCTTGTTAAGTGGTCTTCTTAGTCTGAGAGGCTCACAGTGGGACAGACTTACAGTGAGACGGACTCACATGGCAGTGATTAGGTCATCCATTTAAACTGTTAGTGAACCACCACACTTAACTGTTTAATGAAGGTCAGAGAGAGTTTACAATGTGAGAGTGTCCAGTCAAGCTGTCATACACCCCCAGCTGTTCTCTAATAAAGAACAGATTGAATTTACACTGCGTGCAAGACCTATGTGTGTGTGTGTTTGTATGCGTGTGTGCGTGCATGCCTGTGTGTGTGTGTGTGTGTGTGTGTGAGAGATTATGACTAGTGACTAGTTCAGTCTAGGCCTCAGTCTAATGAAGGACAGCTGAACTGAGGATTAATTTTACAATGTTTCATCAACCGCACACACACACACACACACACACACACATGTTCAAACACGTACATTGTGACTTTTATTCTCTCTTTATTCTCTTATGATTTGTTCATTTTTCCCATTTCTTCTTTCAAGTGTTTCTCAGAATCTTTTGATGCCTCCTTCACCTTTTTTTTTCTCTTCTCTTCCCGTCTTACCCTTGTTCCCCTATACCCCCCCTCTCGCCATGGAAACTAATTTCCCCAGTATCATTACAGTTCTTTATGACCTCGTATAAACTGAGAACTGTTATTTCAGCTTGGAGGCCTGGGCATAAACCTTTAAGCTGAGGGATTTGCCTGTAGTAATGGCTACTAAAATACTTACTTCAATGAACTGCTAATAGACACAGTTCTATGCTGCACCAAAATTCCTTGCAGGTCTGTTTTCCACTTGAATACGAGTGTGCTTTTATGAGCCTGACTCTTGAGGTGTGGGGCTATCTATTCTGGCTCAAAAAGAACTTAACAACTGTCACTGTGTGGGGAAACCTCACCACTGTAAATACTGCATCTATCTAACATAAAGCTCCAGTTGCTGCCCGGCTGTAAAAGACCACAGCGTGTTTTCAATCCTTCAGTTATCTCAGGTTAGGTTGTTGCTGAGCATGCACACGGTGCTTAATATTTATTAGGTCACACATGTTACGACTGCTGCCCAGTCTTTTTGTTGTTTTGTTGCCACTGTGCATCAGTGAATTGGTGGGTGTTGTTGTTACTGTGGTTACAAGCTTTTTTTGTTTTGTCTTGTTTTTTTGCTGTGCCAGATGTTGATTTTCATCCTAACAGGAAACACACCAGATCTGCACTGACACCCGTTAACATGTATTTTTTGCAAGGGCACCAGACCAGATTTTATATTTCTTTGTGATGCTCAATGAACAAAAACACATGACAACTGATTGGTTTAAGGGTAAAAATATGAAGAAATCAATATGGAAAACACTTTTTCAATCAATGAAAATGTGTAGCGAAGCCCACACAAAGGCTAGAGAATGTGTTATTCATATTGTCAATCTTAAAGGAATGTTGACTTCTTCTCAAGCCTGTTCTTTGCAGCATTAATACATATCTGAAGTATATCTTTCTTTATAGGGCCCTTTTGGTGCTTTTCATTCCATTATTGGTCTCCCAGCATTGATCTTCTATCAGCGAGATGATGGCCTCAGATGATAGCATTCCACCTGATATTATTTCATCTGTGGGAAAGGGTTTAGATTTAGTGCGTGTGTTACATAGAAACAGAGGGCAGGAGAGGTTAGACAGGCTAATGTATCTACTTAGCTACAGATCAGAGGTTATGTGGTATCCATATAACCTCATGATCCTTATTTCACCAGTATAAACAAAGTGTTTGCATGTGTCAATGTTATAAAATAAAGCAGCATGAAGATGTTGCTGAAGGAAGGAGGAAGAGGAAATGAAGAGCAGATACCAAGAGACCAAGTTGATGCATTCACATGCATCTGAAGTTATCAAAGTGTCTCAACATTGTCTTTTAATGCTCAGTGACCTCCCATGTGGAAGTGACAAATGAAAGCACGGTAGCAAAGCTCGTCATTGTCGAGCTTCAAAGCTCCACATATGGCTTGTTACAGGGTGTTCTACTTTTGAAATATTTGCATTAAAGCAAAGTGTAGAGCTGCAAAGTAATCCGTTTGATGTGCATCTGCGATTTTTACCCATTGACATTGATTCTGCTGACATTTGGCAATAAAAAAACAGTTTTTCCAAACACGGTCGTACATATCCAATAACCTGTTATATTAGGAGGATAAATGACAAGCATTACGCCCCTCCTGTCCCCCTCATCTGCCACCTCTTTCTCCTCTTCCCACTGTGCCCCCATCCCCCTTTTGATCCTGCCTTCTGCTTTACAATCAAACCAGGGAGCACAACAAGACCTACCACTTATGAGATATCAGACACAGGTCAATAGGTCATCCTTTTAGCTCCCTGCCTCTATGACCCGGCCATCCATCTGTCTATTCTGTACATCTTTCATCTGTGATGTAGTTTTTTCTATCATCCCACCATTCATCCATCAAGTTTTCCGACCATCTATCCTTGCCTCCCCTCCCTTCTCTTCCCTACTATGTTGTAATGGGCCGTTATGAGTGGATAGAAGGATTTATGTCTGTTTGTATTTATGAAGGGCAGAAAAGAACAAAGGAAGAGAGAAGGAGATCGGAAAAATGCCCATTGGAAAGGTGGAGGCCAATCTTTTTGTCTGTGTAGCGTTGCCCATCACAGCGGTTGGCCTCTCTAAACTCTGTAATTGAGATGACAAATAGGTCACCGTTCTTTATTTTTTCTTTGGCAACTCAAGTTTGCTATTTTATCTCTTGCTTTCCATTCATGGTCTCCTAGGCCCTGAAATTGAATTTGGCTTGAGGTACATTCCCGGAGTGATTTCATGCTGGTAGTGAGATTATTTTCTGAGTCTTCGGTCACAGGACCCCTGTCACATTGACAGGGGTCCTGTGCAGTTTCATTTTTGCCAGGGGGGGCGGGGGTTATATGGAGAGTGACACTTTCCAGATTTTTTTGAGAATGGTCAATCTCCAATTTTGGAAAAACATCTTTCAGTTCAGCATCACACTGGTGATTGCGTTCTCACAACAGATCTGTCTTTCCAAGTAAGAATTCAGTAACTTAAATTTCCCACAGTTCAGACGGTCAGAAACAAAAGTGCGTTGTGGAAAATCTGGAAAAAAAATGTTGAATTTCAACAGAATTTACCAGAATCCATCACCAATAGGTCAGATCAGAAGTGAAATTACCATTAAACCTTTTGTTCAACTTTAACGTGTTTAGCCATTATGGGCTAGTCTTGGTTTTTGATAACCAAACACTTAGATTGATTTCCTCGTGTTGTTTTTTCAATTGTAGTATAGTGTACAGTATAATCAAGGTTAAAAAGTCAAATTTGAGTATTTCCTCTTGGCCTTGGATCAATATGATCAAGAAGAAAAAACCTGTATAGACTCTGATCTATTTGACATGTTTTAACCATTATAGCTGATAATTTTTAAATGAACATCTGATTAAATGTTTAAAGCAGCAGTTGGGGAGCAGGTGTAGTTGTGCAACTCGGATGAACTGATCGATCAATCAGCAGATGGACAGATAATTATGGAGGAAAAGAATATTAGAAAACACATGAGCAAAGGCAGAAGCACACAGTCAGTTAGCTGGAGAAGAAGATGATCCAAAGTGCTTCAAGTCCCAGCTGTTTTCCACGGGGGAAGTTTTCTCATTTCCTTGCTTGTACTGGGATATTACGACCAGTCACGCCTCACTGATTGGCTCTTTGTCCTCCTCTGGGGCAGATTGTCATTTTTATCTACCAATTGATAGCCATGCTTCCTGCCCTGAGCCCACCCTCCCAGGAGACCCATGTAAAGCGGATGAAAACAGGAAGACAATTCCATCCCTCAGCGCCTCCATCTCGCACATCTGTAAGCTGGTAGCCTATTAGACGATCGCAAAGGAGAGACTACCACATCCCATTTTCCACACACCAAAGGCCTGGACATCATGAGCTATTAGCTGTTCGACTCAGCTATGGATTCTCATCTGCTTCTGTCACACAGTGTGATATGCACTAAGTGATACTTTCAGAAATGTTACTGTCCCTTTTCCTGCTTATCCTTTACTGTTTCCACCTCTATTAATTATCCTGGTGATATCAGTGGAGTTTAACTCGGACAGAATATCATATTCTTACACTGCTTCACACTTTATGTGTTCACATTTGATTTTATGTGCACCTGATGCTCCAGGTTGGCCTATTACACTATTTCCTACAGTTAGACCATTGATTCCTTTCTGTCCTTGGACCGTACCATTCTCATATCTGCCGCTCTGCATCTTCCTGTCTTCTCTTCACTCAACCATTTTATTTATTAGATGTGAGAAGTTTAATGAAGGTTTTTTCTTGCCTTTAGAGAATTGGTGGCTTGTATGTAAATCTGTTTTTTGTGTGTGTGTGTGTGTGTGTGTGTGTGTGTGTGTGAGGTTGCTGCTTATAGACAAAAGGATGATATCAAAACAATTCAAACAGTAAAACAGTATCTTCTTTTATTTGCTCACAAACAACATAAAGAATCACATTCCTCTTTGTTTATCTGAGCCTAAAGGAATGGAGGTGTTTACACCTTAAACAAATAATACATTTAGCTTGAATGCATTTTTAACATGAAAAAGCTCCAACTTCATCTGTGCAACTAGCCACTCATAGATCTACATCTTAGTTCATCTTAGTCATGTTTTCAAAAAGTAAACAACAGAAAAAAATCAACACACACAGTAACTGTTTGAAAGGAAAATGAATTGAAGTAATGTTTCTTGTTTTTCAGGCCACTCAGTTCGTCTTCTGGGTCAGAAGAAAGACGCAGGCCGGAGGCTCGGAGGAGCCAGACTGGACCTGCCCAAGATCCGGAGGAACCCTCTCATTGAAATCATCTCCATTAACACTGGGTAGGACACAGACACACGAACAGAAAACACACCTCATAAAATATTCAGCATTAAGTGTGAATTCAATTTCACCGCTCCACTGCCGGTCTGGTTTATGATGTTTGTGTGTGTGTGTATGTGTGACCCTCTGCTTCTTTGCACAACCACTTAAACAGAGCCCCCTCTGTGCTTCCAATTTTATCAATTCCACATGCTTTGCTTGAAATGTGTATGTGTCTGTGTGTGTGTGCGCCCACGTGCGCGCATGTGTGTGTATGTGTGCATAATGTTTTTATTCTACAAATGTAATCAAAACCCAACAGGTGTCCAGCCTTTTGTTTCAGCTTCCATTTGACTTTTGTCATAAAAACATAGAAAAAAAGAGCCACCGTTCCAGAGAAATCTACTTCCTCTGTCACATTTTCCTCCATACTTCTATATTATCCTGTTACAGTTTGATTATTTTGGCTGTTATGTCATTGGCCATGAGTTAAAGTAGACAGATAAATGTACATAAATACCAAGGATGGATAGATGGTTGGATGTAGATGGGCTTGACGACTTTCATGTGTACAGACAGAAAAGTGTGTGTGCACACATACACCCACATTTTTATGGGTTAATTTCATGTTGTTTACAGATCTGTGTGTCTCTACTAACCCATGTGCTGGATTCTCAGTGGGCTAGTTAAAAAAAGGGTTACGATGGACTAATTCCACCACGCTGGGCCTCAACTGATGATAATCCATCAATCATCCTCCTGCATGTCCTCAAGGTCTATACATTCAGGGTTTGACAGAGCGAGGGAGTAAACATCTTGTTGAAATAGCGCTGGTTTCCTAGTAGACAAGAGCTCTCTTTGGTTCCATGTTTCATTCATTCCTCCAGTCATTTCTTTGAGTCCTTTCATTTTTTTCTTTTTTTCTCAAGCTGTCAGAAAAATAAGCTCAGGCTGTCGCATGTGATCAACAATACATCGCCTTTTTTTTTTTTAGGCTGAGTCAGGGGCTTTCATTATTTTACTGGAATTGCCATTGGTGTCCTTGAACCTTGTGGGCTAATTGCAGTGACATTCTTGTTGCTGTAACACAGTGACCCACTGACAAGAGGGCGCTGGCCTGTTCTCAGGTCCTGACCTATTATTTATTACAGCTATATTAGCAGAGTAGGCATCTTTATGATTATTTCAGGCGTGATAGTGATGCAGTAGATATCTTGTCACATTTTTTGCAATAAATGTCATTGCAAGCAAAACAATCATCTATTAAAAACTGCTCTAATGTTTTTACTTCACCTCTTTTACAATGTCCTGTCACTTTCAACTTTGATTAAAAAACTGTACTGAGTCTTTTCCTACAGAGGTGACTGTGTCCTAGATGTTTGTCTTTATTCTTCAGTAGAGCTTCTTAGACAAAACCTCATATCTAAAATGATGAGAAACCCTTCAAGTCTCTTCTTTTTTCAGGCAATCTAAATTTGGCATTAAAAAGTGTTTGTGAAAAAAAAGTGTTTGTGACTGAAAGAATAAGTCCATTTTGGTACACCACTTGACCGGGGTCACTGCTCCCCTGTAAACTGATAATGTCTGATAATGTGTGTCTGATAATGGCCACCGTTGTCATATGATTAGTTTATTCCTGGTTTTGTTGTTACAAATAGCTACAACGACGGATGTAGACGCATTCTGTTTCTGGCTCTTATACAGCTTCTCTGCTTTTTTTTTTTTTTTTTATTTCTGTTGATGAATAGATCTCTGTCCTTTTCAGCTCCTCTGTTGTTCTGTTACTATCAAATCTATTTCTTTCTTTCTTTCTTGATATCCTTGTGTACCTGCCTTCCTGACTCTTTTTATGACTTATGTGCTTTTGTTAACCAGATGTGTGCATTTTTGCCTGTCTTTTTTTGTGTGTGTGGTTTGTGGTGTGTGTGTGTGTGTGTGCAGATGTCAGGCCTAATCCACCAGGGGGGGTGTATATCTGATCCAGATGAACTTGCTGTTGTTGTTTTTCACAAGAGGTCAGTCTGGCTTTTAACAGGAACTCATTCACAGGGCTGGAGAATGACACCAAAATGTTGACCAGCTGAACCGGCTGTTGACAAATCTCCTGCAAAATAACACTGGTGTTGGCTGGAAATCCAAGCTTAATGTGTGTTTTTTGTGTGACAGTCATTAGTGCCAGTAATTTGACATGGTTCCCTTATTATATTTCTGATTGTGTGTGTGTGTGTGTGTGTGTGTGTGTGTGTGTGTGTGTGTGTGTGTGTGTGTGTGTGTGTGTGTGTGTGTGTGTGTGTGTGTGTGTGTGTGTGTGTGTGTGTGTGTGTGTGTGTGTGTGTGTGTGTGTGTGTGTGTGTGTGTGTGTGTGTGTGTGTGTGTGTGTGTGTGTGTGTGTGTGTGTGTGTGTGTGTGTGTGTGTGTGTGTGTGTGTGTGTGTGTGTGTGTGTGTGTGTGTGTGTGTGTGTGTGTGTGTGTGTTATGGATGAGAGAATGTGGTCTTTATGCTCTGCTCTGTTTTTAGATGATCTGTTTTAAATATTCCTCTGATGTAGTAGTGACATCATTGGTGACATTTGTCAGCTGATGAAACAGAGAGATCTTTGTGTGACACGCAGACACACACATGCACAACATCAGTTACAGTTGTTCTCCAGGACATTTGAAACTATTAAAGTGTGTGTTTGCGTGTGCGCCCGTGCATGAGTCCGCGTGTGTGTCCTTTAAACTCTCAAATTTGTTTCCAGTTTATCGTTGCATGTGAACATGTGGGATGCACTCATTTAAGCGCTCTCTCTCCCGCCTTCCCTGTGTTTTCTTTCCAAATGTCAAGTTGATGTCATGCTGCAGGGTGGAGCACTTCCACAAGCTATCTGTGGGTCCTTGAAGAGTCTAATAATTACATCAAGCCTGTTGCACATTTCAGTGTAATATATCCAGAAAAAGAATTAGAAATTAGAACAAGATTAAGTTAGTCAACCAACTGCAGGGTAGGTTGGGTCACCAGTATGAATGGTGTTGTGTTCTTTGGAGGATGACACATTGTTTCTGATGATAAAATTATTGACAGAAATCATCC
This sequence comes from Polydactylus sextarius, assembly GCA_016801845.1. Lineage (NCBI taxonomy): Eukaryota > Metazoa > Chordata > Actinopteri > Polynemidae > Polydactylus > Polydactylus sextarius. Next base: position 20,576,233 of record CM028913.1, on the reverse strand, counting down.
ATCCATTATAAACCTCTTATCTTGGTTCCTGTTGTATTGGCAACAGACCAAGCAAGGTAGTCCAGGTGCCCCTCACTGCAGCGACGCTTTCCAGTCCTCCTGGGGGATCCTGAGGTGTTCCCAGGCTTGATGAGACATATAATCTCTCCAGCGTGCTCTGGATGTCCCTCGAGGCCTCCACCCAATTGGGCGTGCCTGAAAAAAACCTCCAACATGCGGTACCCAGGAGGCATCCTGATCAGACATCTAAACCACCTCAACTGACTCCTTTCAACATGAAGGAAAGGAAATGCTCTTCTATGAGCTCCTCAACCACTCTCTAAGGCTGAGCGTAGCCACCACACAGAGGAAACTCATTTCAGACGTCTTGTATTCATGATCTTATGATTTTCTTTGACACTGGGAGTTGTGTTGTTTGGGGCATTAGTCTCTGTTAGTGTCTCCCAAGGCAACAGACTGATTTTAGTCTGGGTTTAAACCTTCTCTACTGTCCATTTCACTTTATTAGTGTAAATATGCACAACAGCCCAGCACAGTGTTTCACCTGGGATTACCTAAGAAAATTTAATTTCATGTTTAAATTGATTCAAAATATTCGTTTCATTAAGTTGCATGTTAATTTCATTTGCGCCTATTAAAGCCAAATTAGACGGACTTTTTTTTTCCTCTTACCATCAAGTTAATTTTATCCCCACCAGGAAATAAATTCAGTGTAGTCCAGCTAGTCCTCAAATGCCCTCTGGCTTTGTATTACAGGAACATTGTCAGGTTTCTCCTGGGCCATTAGCGCAGTTATTTTTAGTCATCTTTACTTGACACATTAATGAGCCAAAGACCTGATTGCTTCCCTGAAAGGTTCAGTCATGAAGCAGCGCGTTGCTTCTATTGTTATTGCTGCTATAACCTGTTGACATGTTGATGTTTTAATAAATAGATATGATAAAGATAAATTCCAACAAACATTTGTCAAAACAAAAAATTTCCACCAATCTTTATAGCCGTGGAATAATCACATAATCACTCCATCTCCTGTGACCTTGACTGTCAAGAAATAAGATGAATTCATAAATGATGATAAAAAATATCGAAAAAAAAGTTGAAAAATCAAACAGAATCTGTCACAGCCAAGGTTTTTCAGGAAGTCATCTTCTTTTTAAACAGCTTTTGATAAAGGTAAACCTCTATCATAACCTATCATATAAAAGTTTGGATTTGCAACAATGCGACAGAAAGCTTTTTTTCTCCACAGGTTGTGTACGTGTATATTGAATGGCGTGAGCGTCGCAGCGGTTGAAGGGGAATAGCGGTTGATGAATGAGAGGCATAAAAAGCAAGAAATACTTGACATACTTTAAGTGTCAGACGGCTTTTGATAATGGTAAACCTCTAAACCTTGTAGAAGTTTGGATTCCAGACGGTACAACAGAAAATCGGCTTTCACAACTCGTATTTGTTCGTATTGAGCAGTCAGTGAGAGCACTGAAGCATCAGATGGAAGAGTGTACATTCGGTGAGAAGAATAAGAGAGAAATATTTGAAATGCATAACATATTGGTATTTTATTATTTTTCAATGTTGGACCGAATCGGACGTGTTTGCTTTGAGTTAAATTCAACTCTCTCTTCTGAAGTTGACTGTAGCAGCTGATGTTCACCTTGTGCTCTTTAATTGTTTTATAATCTACACTAGCTTTTAGGTTCAGATTGTTCCATGTCTTCCGTAGCTTCTTTATGCAAACAGATGAGCCTGAGGGCAGAGTTCATTTTTCATACAACCTTAAACTGGAAAAAGGCTTCATGTCTCTTTAATGCTCTGTTTTGTGTCCCACTTTTAGCTCACTTGATACCAGTAGGGAAGCTGGTGCGTGTTTGTGTGTGTGTTTTACCCCAAGGCTACACTAACGGTCCCTTCATGCTCTGTATGTATCTGTGTGTGTGTGTGTGTGTGTGTGTGTTTGTGTTGTCAGCAACAGTAAAAGCTCTTTTGTGAGCAAGTTGAATCGTGATGCTTCAGCACCATAAACAAGGAATTTACAGCCACTCAGTCAGGATGGCTCATTAAACTTGTGTGTATGTGTGTGCGTTTGTGTGTATTTGTTGCTATGTGTGAATGTGTGAACCTTTGCCATTAGACTGCAGGCATTAACAAAAAAAAAGCCCTTTGTTCCGCTGTTACAGTTCATTTCATTTCATTATCTGTCTCTTCCGTGTTCTCTATTTAGTCACATTTTTTGGCAGTCGTAATATTTGTCATTGTTATTGCGACATACTTAAGTCAGGTGTTAATGATCCTCTAACTCGCTCCAACCTCAACCCAATAACCAACTCCATCATTTGTATCCTGCAGGCTGGTAGACAGGATGACACCGAGGGAATAAGCAATGCATGTTGGCTTCTTGTGATTCAAGACCTTTCTTAGCTATAAAACACAAGAATCGCTTGCAGCTTTTGCATCGAAGAACAAAATAGTTAAATTAATATTGACACAGATGCCTGTGCCACTGTTTAAACATTGTAATTAACACTATCAATTATTTGTTTATTCTGCAACCTATACCGCTTAAATGTTTTTATTTTTTTATTTTTTATTTTTTTATTTTTTTTTTTTATTCTCAATTTGATTCTGTGGAAAAAAAATAAAAAATCTCTCCTCACAAAACGCTGGCAGGGTTAGGCTTCCAATCTGTCGACAAATAGAGATGCTGACATCTTTTGAATAGAAGCAAACACTGAAGGATTTAATACAAAATACATTTCAGCTGTCTTGATTTTTGTTACTGAGGGGTGGAAATGTCTTATTCTCTGAGTTACTGGCCTCACCCATCCAGAGAGTATAAAAGACAACCTTGGAGCCCAAACACTTTTTCATCCTCTTCCCTTTGTGTAGCTCCTTCTATTCAATCCCCCTGTTTTCTTCTTTCCACCTCCTGACCCTAATAGTAACATATTTATCTACTTAACAGAAAGCTAATTTAATCTCGCCATTAAGCTGTGTTGAATATCGAATGATTCCATTGTTTGTCTTTTGAATGGAATATCTAATACCTTTTTAAACATGAATGTTTTTGATGCTTTTCTGGAGCTATGTGGTATGAAAATCTAATCTTTTTTTCTGCGTTGTTTTCTATTCTGTTCCTTCTGTGGTTGGCCACAATAATAAAGGATTTGAACAGGCTACTGGCTCGTTTCTCACAGAAGTTTATCCCTGCCAAATCCTTGATTTCTACAATCACTAATAATCACCGTAGCAAGACACACACGTGCGCTTTATGTAAACAAAGCCAACAGAGACGGAGTGAAAAGTGCCTGTGTGTGTGTGTGTGTTAGTGTGCACTGTGAATATGTTTATGTTGGCTGCCAGACCCTCAGTGTGTTAGCTGCTTGTTTCCTGTGATTTGCGTCTGGCTGCCACAACTTCTCCCTCCACTCTCTGAGCTGACACGGGGGAATAATGGGTCTTATCACCGCCGCTGCCGACCTTTTACGTAGATTTGTGTCGACCATTGTGCTCAAGGTGTAGCGTTCGTAGCTCCGGCCAACTCGGGGAGAAGTAAATCTGGGGTCACAGACGTCTGAGTGCACTAAAAAACAATAAGCCCCAGAACGAGCAGGGGCAGGGCTGAGTTGGCTGCGAACGCCACAAACACAGCAGCAAAGTCCTGCGTGTCAGTGGTAGACTTATTACCCTGAACAAACAGGATGAAACAATAGTATTTTATGACTTTTTTTCCTGACCTGATGTGTCCCTGACTAACATGCCAGGGTCAGAATAAATGTCCAGCTTCATAACATTCTAAATATAGACAGAAATGAGATATTTCATGGATTTCATTTTAAATAATGAGCCACTTCCTTTTTGGCGAGCAGTAAGTAATTCTCACAGGTGTGTCTAACAGTTGTGAACAAGTGAAAGGTTATTACACTTTTATTAAACTTTGTGACAGCAGGTTCGCAGTGACAAAACTGCACTTGCGCTCTATTTCTCCTGCTCTCTTACATTAAACTGTGCTTACGTGACTGCTTCAGAATAAGGTGACGGTTTTAATCTCCCTCCTGCCACTGTCTTTTGAGTGGCTGTTTGTTGATGTGTTTTGATGTCTTTGCCGCTGTATAAAAAATGGCACATTGGAAGTGGTCTACCTGTTGCTTTGTATTATGTGTTTGATTAAGGCCAAGGACCATCACATTTTATTCGAATACAAAAAAACTGCTCAGAACAAAGGTAAAATAGGAAATTTTAGCTGAAGATCTGCCTTTTATGAAAGAGAAGGAGCTTCAAATAAATTACCTTTAATGCTCATAGGCAGGTAAATATACTGTACTGCAAAATTCCATTGACCATATCTCTGGGTACTTTCATGCTGATCTTGTTTAGTCTAATTGAAGCGAACCCTGGAGCCTTGACCCCCTTGGATTGGTTCGGTTTGGTAAATATGGAAACATGTTGAGTGGAAAATTGAAACCATGTACCACTCTGGCATCGGTTCGGTTCAGTTTGTTTCAGGAACTGGGACTGTTTTGTGTGTACGTAAAACAGATGCAGTTGCTGTGATTCTCCTCATACACAGATTTTTGAAAAGTCACAGGAATGTAGAAACAAAACAAAAAACAAAATTATAATTTTCGGAACACGTCCCAAAAGCCTCTTGGTCCCTGAGAATTTAAGCAATTAAGCAAACCACACACATCTTAACAATTAACATTAGTTTATATAAGTGTATGTGGGTGTATGAATATGTCTGCATACAGAGACCTGCTTTATAATTAGTCATATATCTACTGGTAATTATTCTTCTACTTATTCTAATAAAAGGTTACAAGGTGAAAAGAAAAAAAGTATCTAGATGTTTTAAAAACAGAAATGAATCAATTATTTTAACAGGAAAGTACAAGAAATATGAAAGAACGAGTTTATCGTTTTAATGCAAACAGCTTCTTGTAAAAATTTAAAATCAAGAAAACTTTGTTGCCTTTTTTTGTGAAGCAACAACAAACGGCTCACTCTGACTTGCCTGCTCCTTTTCAGTTCTCGTTTCTTGTCGTTTTCTGAAGAAAAATCTCTTTGTTGTTTTTTTTTTTTTACACGTGATAGAAAACATAAGCTGCTTTTGAACAGGCACTCGTTCCTGTCTCTGTGTCTCCAAACTGTTGCATCCTGTTAACTTTACAGTTCGTACCTCTTGCTCAAAGCTCATTTCTCTTGTATGGACTGTTATTGTACCGGTGCTTTTATATTTTTTAGAAGATGAATGACAGTTTTCAGCACCTGATAGTCTTACTTCATTTTCTCTGTTGAACTTGGCACATTGTGTTTTTTGATGCCAGAGTCCTTGACATGATGGGATGAAAAAAAAGACAGTACAGTCTGTTATAGTCACTGTTAGTGTAGTGACATTTTCTCAGCTTGAAAGAGAGAAGGTAATGTGTTTCACAGAGGAAGAGGGGGGGAGGTGGGAAGTCATTAGCTGGGTTAAAAGCAAATTGAATCAGGACTACTGTATGTGCTCTTTGGTAATTTGAATTTCTCTGGCAATTTCAGTGAGGAAGCAAATAAGGCCGAAGAGAATAAGGAGCTACTTTTTGCATGAGATGCCACAGAGAGGATAAGGAGATGAGTGTCTCCTTTTTCCTCTTTCCCTTCATATCTGCTCCAACTTGACTCTACCCATTCACAATGTAATATCCACCAGTGGGGTTCACGTGATATTCACTACAGATAATTTGTCCATATCTCTCCCTGATCTTTAAAGGGAATACACAAGCTGCCTAACACCGCTCTGCTTGACTGCCTTTTCATTCTTTTGATCATTGGTCAATGATCTCATGTCTTTTTTTTGTGTGTTATTATTATCATTATTTTTTTTGTTTTTTTTTCTCTCCGAGGAGCAGAAATGAAAATGCATCTTGTGAAGCAGCAACAAAAGACTGAGGGAAAAGTGCTGATGACTTCAGGAAAAAAAGGGGAGAGTTGTAGAGGAACGATGGCTGTTTATACAATGGTTTCTGATCTCTCACACACACACACACACACACACACACACACACACACACACACACATATATATAATATATATATATATATATATATATATATATATATAGAGGATTGTTGTAGATTGAGGGAATGCGTGGTTGCACAATGTACACACAGGCTTCTTTTTATTTTACCCTGAAACACACAAAACATACAAACACATACTTCCACAAAGGAATTCCCATTCTCCTTTTCTATTTTGTTCCCGGTACACACATGATCATATGCAGACTCTCTCTCGCCCTTGTGCACACACACACACACACACACACACACACACACATATATCGTTTCTAGCTATTTACCATGGTGGCCTTTCCTGCTGTTTATCAAACCAATGTATGGGTAGTTTTCAGCTCCACTGATCTGAACATATTATTCCATTTCCCTCTTTCCCACTGCTTAACACACAAACACACAAATACATGCCTGTGACACACATGCACACACACACACAAGCGCGCTCCATCAACCGCTCTCCCCACTCACTCACCAGGAGAGACTCTGCTCCCCACAGTAAATCCAAAAGATTGATGTGTCTCCTTGGTCAAAATGAGATTGTGTGTCATTACAAGGCATTACACTACAGAACCCCTGAGTAACTGAATTAGCCCCAGTGTCACAGGAAAACACAGTTTACACACACACACACACACAACTTGATTGTCTAAGAGAGTATTTGAACAAACCAGTTTCTTACATCTTTTTGTTTCTAGAGATCCAGTCAAGACCACGAAGTAATTGGACGGTTGTACGTTGTTGTCCTTCTGGCTCTGAATACATTTAATTTGAAATAAAATAACAGAAGCTACATTAGGACCATATGGGAGATACATCCCTTTAAACACACAGTTCCCACAGTTTAGTGGTTGGAAAATAGTGAGATACACATGTCAAACAGAATATTTTATAGAATATTTCATCATATTTAATTTTCTGGAAAATCTTTTGCTGTCAATAGAGACTTTAAGTCTTGGACCCGTTGCTTCTCACCTTGGAAAAATCTTGTTTTGACTGCTTAAGATCACGATGAAAGATGAGGTGGTGCATTTGATCATGAGCCATTCCTGTTTCCCCCCGTCTGTGGTTTCATCAGCATAACCAAGGTTTTCCTCCGTGATTCTGGTCAAGTCTTCTCTTGATCATTGACTCATCCTGGAGCATGATCTCGACTTCCTGTGTGTTCATCTTCACACATGCAAGTGATGCTGCTCAGTCTTCTAGATATATTTTGGGTTTCCTTTGGGTATCTGTTTTTTTTTTTTTTTTTTTTTATAGAAACAATCCAACTGTTCATTTTAGCAAACTGTTGTTGCTGCATTATCTTTTTGTCTTTTTTGACTTGCATGTCATTTTCATGTCGACCAACTCTTCTATATCAACTTAACTTTTCCTCTTTCAGTCCATCCATGATGCTACATCGTCTGCTCTAGAATACACTTTTGATATCACTTTCACCTTTGCAAACCAATCCTTAGCTATAGACAGGATAAAAAAGCAGAATATTTCAGTCTTGCTACCTTGGGTGGACATACTGTTTCAATTTCATATCCACCTACTCTGCTCAAATTTCACTCATCTCAGATTTCATTTCGCAGAACGGTGAAATTCTTCCTTAGTATTTTGTAAGTCTGATCCATTGGGACTTGGACATTGGACCACTGGCAATGTTCTGTGGTGTTTGGCGCTGGGACATTGGCAGCACAGTGCTTGTGTGCTGTGGTTTGTGGGGTGGGGCCTTCATGGCTTGTACCTGGCTTGTACCAACACATCCCACAGATGTTTAGCTGGGACTGAGATCTTGTATTTTGGAGGTCAACACCTTGTGCTCTTTGTCATGTTTTTCAACGCCATGTCACGCTATTTTTTTTTTTTTTTAGCAGTGTTGCTGTGGTGAGGCTGTTGGACCAGGTGGACCAACTCTGTGCAGGAGATTGAGTCACACCCAGGTCACTGATGCAACAACCAATAACTGAGTTGGACCAGAAATTTTATCTGAAAACATAACAAAACTAGTCACAGTTGGCTTCTCTGTCAACATATTCAGGTTTAGTTATTTGCAGATCTGCTTGACTTGCAACTTGGCAAAATATTTCCCAAATCAATTGTTTATTCAGTTGTTTATTACACCAGGCAGTCTGCCAGTCAGTAAAGTCAGCTTGTCAATCAGCACAGTAAAATGTTGACAGATAATGGTATGGCTGAGTAGTCAAACAACCTGTCTGCAAGTCTGACTTTGGATTAGTCAAAATCAGCCACTTTGACTTTATCAGTAGTGTGTTGGTTCAATAATAAGCAAACATCATACCATTCTTGTCCAGTAACAATAGGTCGACTGATGTAGTACAAACACTGTCTCTAGGTCTGTCTACAGACAAAACAAGAAGTTGGGAAAACAGTCATGGTTCCTTTGTAGACATGAGTTTGTGGTTTCACACGCGCACACACATGCATGCACATTCTCTCGCTGAAATACACGTGCTGTCTTGAGTCAAAACAACAAGCAAGGCTGCTGCAGTAGTTACAGAAATCTAAGTACAGCATGTGACACATTTTCTGACACACACAGACACACACACACACGCAGCCATTTCAGTGCACAGCATTGGGAACACAAGACTAAATAACATAATTCAAGAGGTCAGACACAAAGGCTGAATTGAACACAGAGAAATGGGCCCCAGATGCATGAGGATATACTGGTCCACTCGCAAATGAGAGGAAACACACATGCATGTACACACACACACACACGCACACTTATCCAACACAGAAACACAGAAAAATGCAAAAACAATAATATTATGTGAGATAACGGTGAGAGAACTTTGTGTTATTTCTCAGTCTGACCAGAGCTACTTATTGTTATGATTTGTGGTGTAACCCAGCTCCTTTCTAGACAATGTGCCATGTCTAAATTTAAAAGAAAATAAATAAATAAAAAGCCCCTGAATTATGTTAAGTTGACAGAAATTTAAACTCTAAGAACCTGAGGACAATTCTGCCATTTGTTGTTTTTGTTTTTTTCTTCTTTATGCCGCAGCCTTTTCTTATTTTGTTGCTCGGGTCTGTGGATGCTAAGAATAGGAGTCTGTCGAACGCCTAATGTGGGAATTTTGCAAGATCTGTCGTGCAACAACTCAACGTGCTGTCGTACTTGCTTAGAGGTTTGTGTGTGAAGATATTCCTAATCACCATCATCCACATCTTCGTGTAGTTACACCAAGAAAAGCCAGACACATTGATTTTTGTTTGACATTAGTGAGAAAGTTCCTCAAACAGCTGTATTTATTTTCATTTGTCACTGAAGCGGCTCTGATTCTGCTTGATAACCACCACATTTCTTCACTTAAAAAGTGAGCCAAGGAGAGATTAAGCTGCACAGTTTGTAAGCAGCCAAATTTATATTTCATCCCAAAATCCTCATTGTTGTTTAAAATTAGAACCTCCACCAATAAGAGGTGACATGTAAAGAAAATCACCTGTATCCAAATCCCACAAAGTTACTGATGTGTATGCAAAGTTCCCTAGCAGCCAGGTTCTTACTTGTGACAGTTTATCAAGGATGAAGTGGGTTTAGCTGCCAACCTTTCTCTGAATAACTAATCATCCTCTATTCATCACTCCTAATAGGTCTTTACTCCATTGTGTCAGCATTCTTTGTTCCTTGACTCCACATTATTTTGCAACCTCCACTTTGACTTTGAGAAGACACTAATAGTAAACTTACAGACTCGGCGCTTTGTTTGCACATATAATAGCAGTTTTACGATTTTTGTTTGCTCATAGACCCACTCCACCCCTCTCCCGCTGGCAACAATAAGTGCGATGAATAATCTTGCTTCACAATTTGCAAAGCGCTCCGACTTCCCTGTGCAGTTTAAGCTTTGTTTTCATAATTGCATCCTCAAACTAACACAATACAGGCCCCTATGAACACACACACACACGCTAATGCACACATGGCTCAGTTTGTTTATGCATGGAGCAGTTTTCTAATTAATGTGTACACCCTAAAAGCTTATCATTGAGAAAACCTTCCTCTGCTCAACTTGCTTCCAGTCTGAGTCTTTAAAATGCTGCACAGGGGAGCTTCTCCAAAGGGAATTGTACTGTATATGTGTGTGTCTGTCTGTCTGTGTGTGTGTGTCTGTGTGTGAGAGAGCATATACATTTGTGCGTGTATGTGTGTGTGTGTGTGTGTGTTTTGAGGGAGGTTTACGAATGTATAGAGAAACATGAGGGCTTTCCTTTCTTTGTTACCTTTTCAAGGCTGCAGCCACACAATAGTCTCTCTCCCTCACTCTCTCACACTCAAGCACACACACACACATAGACACACACTGGGGAGGTAGTCTTAACACAGTGATGGACTACACTCTCGTCAGGTACAACAGCTACCTCTGTGGTTTAATTAACTGGGACAAAAACAGAAGGGAGGGAAGATGGGAACAAAAGGGAAAGGATGGAGTTTTGATGGGAGAAATATTTGGTTTTGATTCTAAAAGTTGTTTTTTTTTCCTTTACACCTTCACGCTACCTTCGATAGAAAATGAAGAGATTTAGAATAAAAAAAAAAAAAAAAAAACACTTCCCAGTACAAACTGAACACACAGCAGATGTGTGTGAGTGTGTCAGAGAGTGACACTGCTCGTCTCCTTCAGTGACTTGTTAGTCTGCAGGTGCTGACTAGTTGTCGCAGTGAGTTTATGTTGACAAAGCGGCTGAAACTACTAATGCTACATTGTTGTGATACTGGACGAACGATCAGCAGCAGCACACACACGCAAGCACGCACATGTACAGTAAATGATGCAAACACACACACACACACACACACACACTTAGATAAACCCCAGCCGGCCACTGACTGTCTCTTGAGATTAATGTTGGTGTGATCCACTCAGCTGGGCCTGATCACATTAAGATGGATGGACCCCCTGGTGGTGCAAGTGTGTGTGTGTGCATGCGCATGCAGGGCCCCATCTGTCTGTGTTTTCTCCACAGCTAGGTCCTGTGACCTAGCTGCCATCTTTACTGCCCTCAACTGGGATAAGCAATACCCTGAGAGGGAGAGATGGATGTTTTTCTTCCATGGTGATATTAAAAAAGATAAATAAATAAAAAAGCTTCAGATGTGTTTGAAAAAGATCATAAAGATATTGTAGAAGACAGAAGACTGTGAAGGTGTCCTATAGTCCACCTATCGGTTCCTTGTAAACTAATAACCAACAGAAATGGGATTTTTTGATAATGTTTTCTAATGTTTTGTAGTTGATGTCTTTAATAACTGTTATTTCAGACCTTTGATAGTGAATCTGCTCAGTTGCCAGCAGTAGTGAACTGTTGTAAATCTTAGCATTGACCTAGTGAAATTGTGCTTAACTTTAAACTGACCCATCATGGCTACATGTTGTTTACTACACAGACTATGAGGCCGTTGAGGCAAATGTTAAGCTTATATTGGTATTTCGAGAAAAAAAAATGAACGTCCACATTTAGCATCGCTTTAGAATGACACAAAATCCACATGACTCCACTGATAAACACAACAAATAAACATAAGACATAGTGTATCCTCCAGTTCTGCAGTGGTTCTTGGGTTGTTTGTCATTTTCAACTGTGTGGGGGAATCCCTGTTATTTCTCCTCGAGTCTGTCATGGACAGATACAGGGTTTACGCTTGTTATCTACAACAGTCTGATTTCACACACTCATACTAGCTGCCTTACATCACAGCATTTGATGGTTGTTAATCATTAGTAAGATGTTTTTGTCAGTACACTGGAGTGTTTTGGTCCCAGAGTAAAGCAATTGTAACAATTATGAAAAGAGGAACAAGGTCTTTTTTAATCTTCTTGGCTTGTGTTATTAGTGCTGGTGTTAATATATTGTTGTGTTGTTTTCTCTAAGAGTAAAGCTGAAGTGCTGTCTCTGTTAGTCACAGTTTGATTAGTTTGGAATCTTAAGTGAAAACATCACTTGCTGTGCTGCTTTGTGCTCATGGGAAATTTTTACTCGTTTAAATGACTGTTAGTATGTGGCTCCGTTACTCCAACTAAAATAAATTTGATTACTTAAAAGGAAATGAAACTGACCCCCCTCCCCCAATACTGAATGTGAAGGTGCCAAGCTCACTTTTGTTGTGGATGATAAATTATGATAAATGCGTGCAAAATTATATCTACTTGATGAAGAAAGTAGCTTGGTCTAATTTTTTCCCTTTTGAAATATTTTGATCCCGGCAAACACTCGCATTTAACTAATTACAGTGTTTAACTTGTGCTCACACTACAACAGCATGTTCCAGCAACAAAACACTGCTGCCAGGAAGTGTAAGCCAAAAGTGAAATAACGAGCGAAAAGAAATGATTCTGTGTGTATTTTAACCAGTGTGTATTTTTAACCCAGTATGACAAATTTGAGGTCAGAAATGAAACCCTAATTCGAGTAAATACAAAGAATTACTATTAACAGTGGCTCTCATTCTTCTCTTCAGCAGTGACAACAGACAGATAACTTGTAAAGAAAAGGCCTCTTCATCCGAAATAAAGACGTCCCCAGAGTCTGTGCCACACAGTGCTTCTCTGATGAAGCATTTCCACTCTTTTTGTGTGTATTTTCTTTCTTTTATTTATATTTTTTTTTCTGCTCCAGTCTTTCTCCCTCCCAGTCCCTCACAGTCATTTTTGAATTAAGCTTCTTTACTTTCATGTAAAAACAAAACAACGTATTGAGCCTAATCTTTCCACTGCTGGCCTTGGCCAGAGAGAGAGGGAGAGGGAGAGGCAGCTGTCCACGGTTATTTAAGAGCTAGCTGGAGTCCTTATAAACAGTTTAGAAGAGAGAGGGGACAGTTTTGACTCTGCTTTTTTCTTCTGCTTCTGCTTTGTGTTGGAAAGTGCTCATGAATAAATGAAAACATTGAATAGATTTCATGAAAACATTGATGGAGTCTCATTTTATCTGTACACTGTTTCCATAGTTCATTCAAGTGAAAATATCCTTGGCTGGATTGGTCACTTTTTTTTATAGATTTTATAGATTTCTTACATTGTTTAAACAAGAAGTAAACATGTGAATTATGAATAATTCTATAAAAAGGCTCACTGTAGCATGAGGCATTATGTTTTTGAGGTTGTCCATCTTTTCATTCATTCTATTCTTCAGAATGTGGGATCCCAAGAACTTCTTGAGTTAATCCTTCACATTTTGCCAAAACACTTACTGAGGCTCAAGTGTAAACTGATTAGATATTAGTGTCCAAAGGTCAAAGGTTAAGGTCAATGTGACTTCACATGCCTCTTAAATGTGATGCGTCAATATCATCTGGAGCGAACCATTACAAATTTGACAGAAACGCTCATATAGACTCAAGGTTTAGGTTTTGGTGGTCAAAGGTCAAAGGTCATGGTGATTGATTACAATTTGTTTTTCTCCTTAAAGTCATGAATTAAATATCTAATCTCCTGCAGCTTGAATGAGTGTCAGAGGTATTCAACTGCAAGACACTAACTCTCTCATCATCCTCTGTTTCCTGCCTCTGTCTCACCAGATGTCTGAACGCATGTACCTACTGTAAGACGAAGCATGCCAGAGGAGACCTGGCCAGCTATCCCATAGAGGAGCTGGTGGAAAGAGCCAAGCAGTCTTTCCAGGGTGAGTACATTATCTCTGTCTCACGCACGCACACACACATGATCACACAACATAGCTGTGGATGTGTTTATATGCTGCATCATTTTAATGTCTTCTCTCAGAGAAGAGATACTTAAATGACTGCATGGGTCACTGAATGCCCAATGATAAGGTGATTAACATTAACAGTGATCAATATATTTGACATGCATGGATGTTGCAGAGCTGCAGGTGCTGCTGTTGGATGAATTGAAGTAGCAGATATTGGATTAGTCAGTTCTTGGTGAGAGCCTGATGGTGGCTGGTTTACTGTGATTTTGTGTACTTGTGTTGTTGTGAATTAAGTTTGCAAGTTTTTCTGTCACTTGCAAGTCACTGTGTTTCACGTATGTGTGTCTTTAATGTTTTGTATTTATGTGGCATGTGTGTGTGTGTGTCTGTGTCTGTCCTGTTAAGGGGGAGGAAAGCTTTAGTAACACATGTTGATGTTTTTGTTCTTGGGTGGAGGGTCCAGCCAGTTGGCTCTAGTTTGATGCCAGATGAACAGCTGTTGTGCCCTGGCATCTGTTCCTTGAGAGTAGACTCCCAGAATCCCCAACTGCACAGCAGGCCTTGCGTCTATTAGAGCCTCAGGCGGGTCAGTCAAGGGCAAATCCACACACTGACAACTCAAATCTCACTTCCAAAGCTTTTGCTATATTATACAAGATATTATCTATAATGCATCTTTAGTAGCCTGGTGCGGTTTTGAAATTTATTTGTCTGGTGTTTAGTCTAAACTCTGTGAATTGCATTTGTTTGTACAGCTGCAGCAAGGCTCAGATCCATGTTAATATCTCATGCAACTCACTCACATCATCTCCCCTCCTCTTCCCTCCAAACCTCCCAGCTTAATTCATGTCAAATGTTGCCTTTGTGGTCTTCATGCCCAGAGAATTATAACCTAAGGTCAGTTGTCTCATCCTATTAACATTTCATTGCTCATGCACATAATTTAAATGTAGTTCAACCTGAGAATTTGACCATGAATGTCAAATCACAGTTTGTTTACCTCATCCCTGAGAGCTACCACAAGACATGAACATTTATTAAAAAAAAAAAATCTGTTGCAACGTGGCTTGTAAGTCAGAACCGGACCAAACTCTAAGAAGACCTCATGGGAGAATCATAAACTCTCATGTCAGCTGATGTGTATGAAATTAGTAAGAATAAATACTGTAAAACTTGAATGAATTAGTGTTTATTCATAGGGTAAATAGTGTAAAAATGTAAATAGTTCTAACACTTATAAAACACTAGAAAAGTCTTATGGGAACAAATTGAAATTCTTGTCTTTTAGCATATTTTCATGTGTCCTGTCTGATTAAGAAAAACAACTAAACCCAACCCTCTGTGTATCACTTGTTGGACAGTGGTAGCAGTGCAGTGGTGTAACCCAGTGCTTTAAGAACCTCCTTCAAAAAAAAAAAAAAAAAAAGTCAGCTGATGAGCAGCAGACTTTTAATGGTATTTTCTACTGTGGCAAATCCACATTACTGTTTTGTAAACTGCCAAGTTTTTATGTTTTTGAAGGCAATGCTATGAGGCGGTGGGAGTCAGACACTGATACACTTTTCTTAATACCTTAATAAAAGTCGTTATTTGCATGACAGTGGTTGCCAGACTGTGACGGCCTTA
Source organism: Polydactylus sextarius (assembly GCA_016801845.1). Taxonomy (NCBI): domain Eukaryota; kingdom Metazoa; phylum Chordata; class Actinopteri; family Polynemidae; genus Polydactylus; species Polydactylus sextarius. Next base: position 20,560,885 of record CM028913.1, on the reverse strand, counting down.
GGCTGTATTCACACTGACGGCAGCGCTGTTTCCACAGTACACAAGGGACTTCATGGCTGTGACGATACAGGCACTGGGAACAAACTGAAATATTAACCTTAAAGTCTAGTGTGAGAACCTAACAGCTGTAAAAGATGCTGGACACTGGTTTGGATTCTTTTGTGGCTGGAATTTACAATTCACCCGCGTTGCAAAAGCAGTGGTCTCATTGACATGAATAAGGAGTCTGGAATTTTTGAGTCAGTGCTATTGTCTGAGCGAAGCCTTAGTTTATATCGTGGTAATGAAAAGCAAGAATATACCCTTGACAAGGACATGGCTTTCTAAATCCCTTCCAGAACTCTTAAAAACAGCTGCATCCATTTCACTGCAGTGCCCAGGGGTGGGCAGTCAAGGGCAAACTCGCCAGCTGCTTGAACCTAGGTGTGTGTGTGTGTGTGTGTGTGTGTGTGTGTGTGTGTATGTATGTGTGCGCGCGTGTGAGATTTGTGTCATGGTTGAGGGTGAAGACCCACCTGCCCTTTATTTATTTATTTATTATTTATTTTTACTAGAAAGTTTAAAGCATATTTATATTTTGAGAAGACGTGTATTGCTCCACTTGCTGTAAAACTTATGTACAGTCTCTATAGCAACCATGGATAATGCTCATCAAATGAACAAACACATGAATATATCAGTTAACCAGTTCTAACCAGTTGCATAAGTTTGCATGACCAAAAAACTTCTTACAGAGTTGTGTGTGTGGGGCGTGCGTGTGTGTGTGCGCGTGCGTGAGAGTATTTGTGTGTGATTCGTTAAAACACAGGAAACACGAGTGTCAGGAGGCAGTTAGTTGTTTTGAAAACAGTGAAAGAGGAAGCTGGAGGTTACCGCCTGTTTTGATTCACAGACAGTTGGAATAAGACAGAGATGGTTAAGGAGGGAGGAGAGAGATGAGGTTTTGTCCACGTCTGTCCACATGGATTCTCTGTGGTGGATGCAGCCACAATTAAAGACGGTTTATGTTGGTGAACCTGTAAAACATTTCATTCTTTCTGGTCAGTTTTAGCACTTTTTTCTCCAGCATTACCTCCGTCATCTCATAAAACCCAGACACACATTTTTAAATCCTTGATGGAAACGTGACAAGCCTCCCACCCTACTTTCTTGATCCTTAATGACCACATTATAATTATTCCCTACACACAAACACTACCATGACACACATACACTCACTGGCAAGTGTGATAAGCAGGTTTCATCTCAGGAATAATTAGGCCTCTCACACCCTTTGGCCATATCATATATATTTTATCTGTCACATAATATATTTCTCTTTTGTTGAACAAATAGAATCATCCACCTCATTTATAAGCCAACAGCACACTGTTTACTCCATCGAATATATTTGTTAGGTTTGGAATTACATTATGGCAGTGCAGCGATGTCCCTTTTTCTTCCTCATTCTCTCTCTATTAGTCACCTTTCTCTTATCTCAAACAACCTGAGCCCCACAAATAGGCTCTGCAATTTGATTTGCTATTTGATGTCTTTTGAATAATATAAAAATAAATAAGAGGCTGCGAGTATGAATGCTAATTTTGATTGGCCAGTCAGTGCTGGGTGGGGGGGCACTTGATTGGTTTATCTCTGGGAACTTTGAAAGGATTTATGGGATTTATTCAAATGCGATTTGAGGTAAATAGCTCTCTTTCCATCTGGAAAAAAGAGAGAGCGTGTGTGAGTGAGTGCACAGCTTTTAAAATAATCTGAATTATTCAAATGGATGAATGTATAATTTTTTAACATCAGAGCGGTTCGTTAATGTATGCAGGTAATGGAGGCTGGAGATGTCATAGGAAATGACAAGATTTTTGGTGTTTGTGTGTGTGTGTGTGTGGTTGGGATGGGTGGTAGCTCATATGCTTCATTTTGTGTCTGACAGGACTGGGTGATCTCCTCTATAGCCTGATCATCACCCTGCAAAATTATAAATATATTGGCCGCAACATAATTATAATCATTTAAGAATATTAAATAATCATGAAGCTTTGCAGACATTGTTTTTTTTTTTTTTACGTACTTGGCTGCCAGATCTGTTATTTTGTGAGTGTCATCCTGTTTTACTTTATCTGTTGTGGATTAAAGCTCTCTGACTACCTTATCTCCTCTGCCACCTGCCTGACTTTTACAAGTGTTTACAAGTAATGGAGGGAACTTTTCCTTCACTTCTGTAGTGTACTTTTTTTGCTACATGACATGAATACATTTCATATCTTTTCTGCTTTCTATGCCTTGGTGAAGATAACATCACAGACTCTTCAATTTTGTCAGCATAATCCATCTTTTAAGATGACAGACGGCTCATACAGCATGTTGAGTCACTATTTATTGAACAAATTCATAGGGGTGTGTTTAAGAACTTGAAATACAGTTGTGAATAATGTTAGACCTATCATCCACTGGCACAGGCCTGTGATAGAGGCATACATGTCCTTCATGTTTTTAACGCTTCGCCAGACTTCATCCTTGTTTTGTTTTTTTGTGTATTTCTTCTCTCAGAAAGTCAGTTTATTTCTATAAATCTTCACACTGAAAATATCTGTTGGTTCCCTCACATGTAAATTATATACAACTATAATTGTTTTGTGTTTTGATTGCAAGGTCTTTCGTTGACATTGCATTTCTGAGAAACCCCAAATCAATCCCCCTGTCAGTGCATTAGCTGAACTGACAGGGTTGACTCTGGGATATGAGGCCCGTCTGCCATCAAGGCCGTCACTCTGCAGCGACGGACAGGCTGCAAAAAAACCTGCAGGGCAACACAAGGCTCTGTGCAATTTTTGGACTGAAAAGCATCATCACAGGAGAGAGGTGATTTTAAATTGTGGGTGTAATGGCACCTAAAATAAATTCGACCACTGCGCTGCTCTCTGTTGTCGTGTGATGACGGATGATGATGTGCGACCAGGCCTATAATTTAAGCATCTGCATGTCTTGGGACTTGCTATGACAAATATTCAGTTGCAGTGTAAATATGATTCCAAGTGTAAATGTCACATGAGGTATCCAGATAACTCCTTATAACTGTGTTGCATGGAGGATATTTTAGTCACTTTCTTTAGTGCCCATTTATACCAAAATAGATTTTATTATATATGTTTATTTGGAAAATGGCTGGTTTCTCTTCTCACATTCGAGACAGCTTTAAAACCCTCTTTAAAACAGCTTTGACCTCTGGAACCTGCAGATACCCCCGTGCTGCAAACACAGTAGCTGGCCCTCTGAGAAATGTGACAGGAGACAAGAGGCGAGTTAGACAGACCTGAGGTGCCAGGGCACTGTACGAGAGAGAGGGAAAACTCTATTTTTGTTGTGGTCTCCGAACCCCCTCTGCGGCTGTCGCCTTGTCATTTTAAACTGTCAGCAGGGTGTTTTTGAAATGGCCCTGTCTAAAACAGGATGTGACGCTTCATAGATACAGACACACTGCAGTCACTCCCATATGACACACTACATTAATGTGCGACATGCGTCTTAGGAGTCACGACACAGCTTGAATTATTTTAGGGGGCAGCAACGAGTCCTGACATGTGACAACATACAATGGAAACCTTGTGAAACCAGTACTGCTTTCTTGCTTTTCTTCTCTCATCTGACAGATGGTCCTTTTCTACCTTATGCAAAATTGTTTGATGTACTATATTCTAAGCAAAACCACAGGGTAATCTTGTATCCTTTCATATCACAAGTCTCTTTTTTTGTGATAACATCATAGATCAGATGGAAAAGTACCCTCTAATATACACAAATATATCATCTGCTTATTCTGTTTCCACATGACTGATGGCATCAGTGTCTAACACAGATATTAGCAGAAATGACACTGCTTAGTGCCCTGGCTCCAGCTGGATGACATATGACAGATAGCCATAGATAGACAGATATGTGGGGCTTGCTTGTTGGCTTGCTCCAACATCTGTGACAGGTGTCAGCTCCTGTTTACCTCTGCTTCTGCGGCTATGTGACACATGGGCAGACGAGGCTGCCAAAGTTTGCCAGGGATGATCATCCGTGGGTCAGTGGTTCCTTCAGGTTGGGCATTCAAGTTAAAGTTTAGTGGCTATAGTTAAATTACACCTCAAGGCAAGAAAAAATGAATGTTGTATGGACAATTGGTCTTTGGGAAAAAAAATGCGTTGAGCACAAATTTGACAGATGTACAGGGTCAAAGCAGATGTGAAGTGCAGGTTTTTTCTTACAGATCACATATAGATGTGCCTACGTAAATTGTACACTTTGCATTCCTTCAGGTAATATAGATGAAGGCTATAAGATTAAAAGAAACCTCTGCTCTAATTTGTCTCCTATTGATTTGTATTTGGCAACAGAGACACAGGCGGAGGTGCAGAGACTGAAATATTGATAGGAGCACATTGATCATAGTTGAGTCACCGCCATCAAAGTGCCGTCTATTGGAAAGACCATGTGGAAAACTGCTGAGCATGCAAGCACTAACACAAATTTCCTGTGTGTGCGGAGGCAGTCAAATTCATTATCCTCTGGGAAAGCTCTCATGGAGAGGCTAAAAATGGATTTTCTGTATCTCCTCCAGGCCTGATAACTTGCTGATATTTTTCACACAGACAGAAGTTTCTCCGTGTGTGCTCTTCTGCACTGACAAATGATTCAGGCTCCAGCAACAGTTTTTTTTTTTTCCTTTTTCCAAAAACTGTCTGTTTTGTAGCAACAGAACTCAAACAGACTTCAGTCACACATACAGAGTACAAACATACATAAACATCAAGACAACCCTTGTTTTTCACCTTAAAGGTGTGTTGTGCAAGATTTTTAAATTAATGTAGCAGCTTTGTAGTCAGTGTGATGGTTAAATGACTGTACAGGGCGAATGAAGGGACTTTTTTGGCGAAAAACCTAAAATTGCATGATCGGGGTCAACGACACGGCAACGTTGGATTCACGAAGAGAGAGTTCCGTGGCACATTTGCCATGATTTCCAACAGCCTTTTCGAGGTAGTTTTGCAGTAGTTTTCTCCTGTTTGGAAGGTGTGTACAAGGCGAGTTTACACATATATAAACCCTGCCCATTTAAATAGCTGTCATAAGTGGTCATCAGTGGAAAAAAAAGTGACCAGACCTGCACCATGTACCTTTAATTTGTATAAGTGTCACTGTGCATGATGGAAACAGCAGAATAATGTGCTATGTGCAACGAAATGGCTCAAGGAAAACAACAAAGAGGCCTCCAAACTAAGACCAAGATCCCACTCTGTGTTCAGTATCTGGGATGTGCTGTAACAAGCCAGATCCAGAAGGTCCGCCCCACAGAAACCCACAGAACCCGAACAATCTGCTTCCAATGTCCTGGTGCAGACACCACAGGACATCCCAGAGGCCCCGTGTCCATGTCCTGAAGGGTCAGAGCTGTTTTATTGTAGGTAATGCAGGTGGTTTTAATGTTGTAGCTGATCAGAGTATTTCCATCTGAACAACATAAAGGCTGCAATGACAAGTCATATATTTTGTTAAATATCCAAAATCCTCATGTTATGTTGACTTGTTTTCAGATATTTTTTTTAATTTCGAGGTGATAAATGTGCATTCCTTTTTTGGTCTTTATTATTTCAGTACTTTCTCAAAAAACAGAATAAAAAAAAAAAAAGATCATTTAGATTCTGACAAACAATTCCCAAAGAAAATCAGTTCAGTCTTTTTGTGTTGCCTCATTAGTCAGCCTCGCTAATTCAATTCAGCAGACGTCTCCACTTGTCAAAAGCAGGTGTAATTGATAATGTTAATCATAGCTGCATTAAATCCAGCTGTTCTAGTTTTCGGGCTCTACATTGTACATGCTGGCTCTGTGCTTCAACTTACTGAGTCACCAGCATGGAACTGATCCATTGTTGGTATTGGTTTCACCTTTGTTTTTCTTGCTCTGAAAGCTCTGTAGCAGATAGGAAAACATCAGCCATGAAAAACAAGTGTTATCACTTTACTTCATTTTATGTACAGGGCACGTATGTCACAGATTGGTGCAACTCTTCACTTGTGTGACGGCTTGTTCTCACTATACATGTAATGTTCATCAACAGGTAGCTTTAACTGCCAGTATTTGTTGTAAAGATGACGCACCGTGCCACAGCAGGACAGTTAGTTGGTTGCAGCTGCCATGGCAACTTGCAAGGAAGTGACTGAAAGCCACTTGTGCACACATTATGTTTCTCATTCAAGGCAGCCACAATTGATACAGAATAAAGAATCCTTCACTTCATTCTCTTTTTCACCTCAGTTTGCTTTTTAATGTTTATGTCTGATCTTTCTTTTTCTTTCTCTGTACTTCCTTCTCATAGAGTAAATATTTCATTGGTTGTGTCATTATTGTCAATAGTTTAATACAAAGCAAGACAGTTGGCTGTTGGGGCAACTGCTGCTCGTCTGGATATAAACACACCCAAGTATATACACACACTTGTTTCCTCAGGCAAGGTTTGTACAACCCAGCTGCAGTCTCACCTCCACCACTACTCATTATGCCTGGCCATGATGCTGATTGTGTGTGTGTGTGTGTGTGTATTCTCAGTTTTGAGTCAGTTCACTTTTGGGACGAACGCCACCGAGATGCTAAAGATAAGAGAGGGCAGTTATTTTCTTCTTTTTCGAACGCTTGAAATATCTTTTCTTTGTCTTTCACTTTCAGAGCTCAACTAAAAGTACAGTTGTCCTTCATTTGCTTCTCTGTCTCCATCTTCCTATTTGACCTCTTTTCAATCTCACCATAGGACGGACAAAAAGACAGCAGAGGGTGGTGTGTGTGCACCCACGTGTGTTTGTCTGCGCGTGTGTGTGTGTGTGTGCGCGCATGTACTGCCTTGTCCTGTGATTTAGTGCCAAGCTGGCAGCAGAGACTAGTGAATAGGGGGCCCCTTTCACACAAAGAGAGAGTACGGGATACACACAAACAGGCGCATACGCACGCACAACTCGCAGTCAGTGCCAGACTGCAGGCCACCAACTGCACACCTGGCATGGTGCTATTATGTCACCAGAGTGTATTTGTGTGTCTGTGTGTGTGTGTGCGTGTGATTGTGTAAGTCCAGCAGACACCATCTGCTCTGTCCTCAGTGAACTTGTGTCCACACCTCTCCTACTTCATTACACTTTATCAAAACGTTTTGAATCATCAGATAAATGTCTTTATACTACGACTGTATTGCTTTTTACATCTCAGTCTAACTAAATGTTGTATATTCTATTACACTTCTAAACGTGTAATATGTCTATATTTGTGTCCATAGTTTTATAGCTGTTTATGACTGAAAGAAAGAACATCTGTATTCATTATCATATTGCTGCTGATGCAGTGCACCATTTTACTGTCCCTGCACTACTGTACGTGTAATAGCTCTGCACTAAATCTGTAACTCTATACACTGTTCACTACAGTATAGGAGAGTGAGGTGAAGTATATGCTCAATAATTTTATATCGGTTTTTTCCAGCACACTGGAGCACACGAGTAGTAAGTAAATGCAGCAAATGGGGAAAATAATGTCCTAAAGGCGTATGGTATATTGAAATAATGTAAATGAAAAAAACCTTTAGAGAATCAACACCAGTCAGTTAATGTACAACAAATGAAAAAAGTCTTACAACATTTTCAGTTGTTTTTTTTTTTTTTTTTTTTTTTTTTTTGAGGGGGGGCTTCTGACAGAAGTTTTTGCCTCATGTAAACATCTTTCTTCCCTTTTCTCACTTCTCTTTCCTTTTCATGACACATTTTTTTCTTCTTATTTCCCCATCTCCTCTGCTCCATCTGTTACTTCATTTTCTCACATAAAGGTGCTGTTTGTGTATGATATTTTTTTTTTACTACTCAACAACACTGTGTGGGGGAGGGGAGAGCAGTTACGCATTCAGTCAATAGGTGGCAGTAAAACACTTGGATTAGGACTCGGGCCATGTGCTCGGTGCACTGGCCTTGTTAATGTCTGTCTGTCTTTGCACATAATCTCCCTTTCTCTCTCCCTCTCTCACTCACTGCTACACACACACACACACACACACTAAGAGTCCACTTGTGTCTGTTAAAATGTTTAACTGCTGTAAATCCTCTAACTCACATGACACACATTTCACGTTTAGTTGTTCCTCCCAAACGTCTCTCTCTACACACACATACATACACATATATATATGTATATATATATATATATATATATATGTAAATGTATCCGTGTCTGTATGTTTGTGTTGCCTTTGCCGAGTTGTAAAGCGCACTACTTCTCAGTTGTTTACATACCAACTTCCTCCTCCTGCGTCTGTCATAAAAAAATAAAATAAATGAAAATCCCTTCTCTCCTGTGTTATTGCAGCCTTGTAAATATTTATGAAGACTGCCCACTCTTAGAAACTATTTTCACTATCTTTTTTTTTTTTAAGGAAACCCCCTCCCCTCTTTTTTTAGTCCCCCATGTGACCTTTTTATTTTATGTACCAACCCAGATGTTAATAAGAAAAAAAAAAAAGAAAACAAACAAACAAAATAACAGAACTTCTCTCGTCAGATTTGCATACGATTACATTACATTCAGCGGAGGGACAGACAGAGGGACATATGATTTTATATCTTAATCTGCCGATTTTCTCACTAACTGCTTTTCTCTTCGTCAAATCTGTTTTCTTTCTCTTTAAGTTTTTTTTTTTTTAACTTTCCTTCCCTGTCCCATGACATTCCCTCCAATGACATATTGTCATAATTTAAAAGCTGATCCTCCTTGTGTTTCTGTCAAAACAAAGATACTGACACATTTTAATGAATCTGACTCTTTGCACAAGATCTTCCTCTCAGCTGCTCTCCCGAGCTACAAACATTTCTCATTTTCTTCAGTTTAGTTTGTCTTAATCAGTGTTTTTGTTTTTTTCCTGATGCATGTACATTTGTATTTGTTCCCTTATACATAACTATTCACTGTATTACAGATAACAGCCTACAAGGCTTTTTCCATAAGCCTTAGTGAGTCATAATGTAGACACACGAACACACCAATGTAAAGACAAGAAAAAAAAAAAGCTACAAGTGGCTCAAGTCCTCAACTTTTTGTGACTGCTTTGAAGTCTAGACTTGGAGCTTGTGAGGCTGGAGAAGGAGAAGATTAATTGGGCCGTTTAATCTACACAGTCCTCTTGTTTGATCCCTTTCAGCTTTTTGGCAGTGTCACAAAAACCACAGCCCTTCAGATACCTGCAGGGATTAAAGTTTCTGCCATGTGGCATGTTTCAGTCATGTGGATTTCTGAGTGGGGAGGCCACATTAGATCAGCGAAAGGTGGATGATAAAGAGCAGCCGGGTATTAAGTGGCACTCAGTAGTGCAGCGTAATGACTTTTTGAGTGTGTTTGTCACAGCAATAAACATACTCGCAAATGAAGGCAGTTATGTCATTTCTCCACACACGGCATTCCATCCAGTAATGTTTTATTTGCACATTATTCATGTGTGTAGAAGTCTGGCTGCCTACATTCCCATCTTTATTTAACAGCTAACCCTTAGCTGGTATATGGTAGTACAGTCAACTTTACTTTTTATTGAACTGACTTTTTTTGTAACAACAGTAACAAGGTATTATCACCTTGTAAAGTTTTTTATTGCAAAAGTAGCAGACGCAACACAACAAAGTGTATTTCTGGTCTGTGGAGAGGAAGTTCAATATTTACTCTACTTTTAGCTCTTTTTTTGTCTCCACCACTGACTGAGGGAAATATCTGGCCCTTTAGTTACCACATACTTCACTATCTTCAGCAGCAAGTCACTAACTTTTATTGGCTGTAAGCTGTTTGGTCTTGGGCAGGTAGCGCACAGAGCTCTCAGTTGAAAACAGCTGCCTGCTGCATCTGGAAGCGATGCTGTTGAGAGAATGAATCAGAGCAGTAAAGTTACTGGCTGTAAAAAAAAAAAAATCAAAAACAAACAAACAAAAAAACCCTGAGCTCAGAGACACTGCTCTCTATGATTTATCTGTATTATTTTCCAGTATAACCACATATTTAACACATTTATCATCACATGTATTTAAAGGACAATAGTCTAATAGGAGGAATAAATGAGCTAATTTCCACTGACTGTCGACCTATCTTTTTTTTCTATCCTACACAGCCTCAAACACAAGCATCACATGCACACCCACTTACCACACACACACACACACACACACTAGAATTAATTGGTTATTCTACCTGTAATTAACTTGAACCACACATCAATGTTGTGATCAACGACAACTCATTACCTGTAAAAGAGAGAGGGAACTCCAAAACCAGGGAGACTAATGAAAGCCAGAGGAGCGAGGCTAGAATGTGCCGGAAAGAGAATGAAAGGAAACAGCAGTTGAACATTGTTAAAGGATATCTTGATTAAGTCCCAACATGTGGGCAAATCTTTCTTTTTTTATTACAGTCTTTTTTCACTACAGTCTTCTTTTCTTTTTAAATTATAGTAATGTTATTGAATAAGATTATTTCAATTGTTTTCCATGAGTGGAGCCCCTGAAGAAGAGTTGAAGACAGACAGACGGACAGAAATGGAAAGCCAAACACATATTGAGATTATTTGGTCCTGCTTGGTCTAAGATATTATGCAACTGCCCCAGTTTTGCTCTGGTGTTTGTCTGTTTTCTTGTCTGAATTCATTCCATCACTTCACTCCCACTTCTCTCCCCATGATGAGTCTATCGTTCAGTCTTTAGCTTTTCTTCCCTCACTCTGCCGTCTCTCTCCCTCCCTCCTTCTCCTCTTTACAGTTTCCTTGTCTTTGATCTGCCCTGATTTTCAATCAATCTTATCTCACTCACATTCTTTCTCTCTTAGTTCAGATCAATTTGTCCGTCCCTGCGTCTACATCTGTCTAGTTTAATTACCTTTTCTAGTTTTTCAGTATTATTTTCTCTCTTTCTTGCCACCTCGGTGTCTTCCTTCCTCTCATTTAGTTTGCTGTTTGATGTTGAATTACATGTCCACACTCGGATAAAATGAAAACATTGCTCCTGAAAAGACTTAAACCCCTGTTCACTCCTCAAGGCACATACCATCAGCAACTCATTTATCTCCCATTGAACTGAATGAATAGAAAAAAGTCTGGCAACAAAATGTTAACCCCTGCAGTTATTTGCATCTGCATTTATTATTATTCATTTGTAAATTAATTTTTAATGATCCATAGTATGATGAAGATGATTCATGATATGTAGAAATAATTTATTAATCATGATTTTAGCCGTTGCAGCGCCGTTACAAGGCTGTTAGTGTCTCACTATTGAAGGCTTTAGGCAGCGAAACAAACAAATATTTACACATTCATTTTTTTATCGCTTGAACGTAATTACTTAGACTAGCCTAACAACAGCAACAACAACAGAGGAGCTTTAAAGGAGAAGTGTGTGGAAAACATAATGCATTGTGGCACATGGTCGTGAGGCTGACGCAGAAATAAACATGCCAAGTTTGTATTTTTGGACAAATTATTGTTTGAATTGAAGGTTTATTGGTGTTGGGTTGTCATACATTAGTAAAGCATGATAATAAGAGTCAGTACAAGCCTATCAAGCAGATATCACTGCTGCTACAAATGTTTCCTCTGACCTTTTCTTTGGCAGACGGACACCAGGATGTGACACATCAGTTACATATCAGTTCAGAAAAGAACCTGTTACGGCACAGCTGTTTTTTTTTCGTTTTTTGTTTTTTTCACGACCTGCAGAATAAGCAGATCTTATCTTCTGAATAAAACACACTCCATACAGATCAGAAGATGTTATCATGTTTCCAAATATTACAATTGTTTGTGTCCATCATCTACATGTGACTTGTGTCTTGTGTCTTCAGTGATAACTTCTGCACACAGTAATATGCCACTTCCAATTTATTAAATAGTTTCCCTTTTCATTACTTTTCCTTTTCAGTTTGTCCTTTTTTTATTCTTGTCTTCAGAACTGACTGTAACAGCAAATGTAATGAAAGGACCTGTCTTTATTTGACTAAAAGAAATAAGTGTGTATTGAGAAAAAGACACATTCGTCCTCTGAGTATAATTTGCAGCTCTCTATTGTGTCGCCGTGTTTGTGCGTACTTATTGCTGTCTGTGTTGTTGTTCCCCCCGTGGTATATATTTTGATAGCATCAGGGGGTCTCTTCACACCCCCTGCAGGAACCAGTTCTCACATAGTGGACCACCCATGGTCACAGCCGCAAGCCCCTGGTGTTGGGTGACATGAAAGAGCCATGGGGGGGACAGCTGATGCACACGCAAACACACACTCACGCAAGCACATGCATACATGCACACAGGGATGCGCTCGCTCCAACAAACGTGTTACAAGTGCTGGAAACTATTGAATGTGTCCTCTAGTAAATGTTCCTTTGAACTCGCTTTCTGTGCTTCAGGTTGTACTTGGCATTGCCCCGTGACAAATGAGCTTTGTGAGCCTGAAAATAACAATTCTCCATCATATTCACAACTACATAAACCCAATCTCTGTTCTTTATGTGTCTACCCTGAAAGAATAGAATAGAATAGAATTTTTTTTAAATTCATTACTGTTGTGTTGTAATTGTAAAAACCTTAAACTTCAATCTTTTTGTATTTATTGTTTTGTTTCCTACCTGTAATATTTGTGTCTGATTTACATCAAGCATTTCTATCCAAATTATGTTTGTGAGCCTAATGATTGTGTAAATATTGTCTTCAGTGTTATCAGATGGCATGTTCATGCACAAAATGCAAATCAAATAAGTGAGTGGGTGGGGAGCTGGCATTGTCAACCAAAGCAGGTGTAGGGTTACTGCATCTGTAACTCCAGAGCCTGAATTTATTTTACTTTTAATGGCAGACGAGTTTTTTTTTTTCTGCAAAACCTAAGTTGTACATGAAGAACTTTTTTTTTAAATTAAAACACTGGGTTTTAGAATACAGTAGGTTAAATTATTCATGGTTTGCAGTGAAAACTTTGTTACTCAGATTTCTTTATTTTTGTTGTGACTGTCACTACTATTATTCTTTTAACTTCACGTACCTGTAAAAATCTTGAGTATCTATTTCAATATGAACTTCAGTGCAGCAGGAAACAGAGTAAGGCTTTGTTGAACTTCAGTTCGAGGATGTTTACATCTTTAAAAGTAATCACTTTCGATGTAATGTACAGTTTACAGTGTCGGTTCATAGCCAAAACATTTAGAAGAAACATACAATAACTGCATGGTGTAGTAACGGGTGTCACGTAATGACTTAATTTGTCTCTGTAATATTAATTAGAGCAGCCACATCGCACATTAGAGCTGTTGAAGCTTCTACTGTTTTATTTTTCATCGTCTCAACCAGAATCCTCACTGTGTGTGTGTCATCAGCAGCAGTACGGATCTATTTTGGCACTTCTATCCAACTGTAAACGGTGGAATCTGTGTGTGTTTTGAATTTTCTCAATGAACGTAGCAGGGGTATTGCTGAGGGTGCAACAAAAGTGAAGCGTCAACAGGGTTTTTTTTTTCTTTGGATGAGTGGGTGTCAAAAAGCTTCAGATGTTGCTATTTTTACATGTAACTCGACATTAAAAATGCAGCATGAAACTGCGAGGAGACTTTCTACCTTGTCGTCTCAGACATTATTGGAACAGAGTAGAGAAAGTGACTCCAGGTCAAGAAGTCAGCTCCTACCAACATGAGATTGCTCTCGTTATAACTCCTGAATATTAGTTAATTGTACTGGAGAGTGACCTCTCACTGGAGAGTGATCTGTGGAGGAGGAAAATGCATTGCACCATTAGAAGGTCGTTAAAAAACTGTGTTGACACAACACCACGCTGACAGGATGGACACGATCAACACGATTAACAGATAAGACACTTCACAGATCAAGCAAAGTGGAGAAATGTTCAAACTGGAAAAAAAAAAACAGAGGCGGAACAAAACAAGTAACTGACAGGAAAAGCAGATATGCATCAGTGTGAATGGACAAATACTAATGTCAAAGAGGAAGTAAAAAAAAAAATAGGGCATCGTCTAAAGAGAAAGACACTCGCACACGTTTTTGATGTGTTAAATGTTTTGTCATACAGATGAAACTATTACAGATTTTTTAAAAGGGAAGAAAAATGAAGATTTCACGGCATAGGATGTACACATACACTCACAGAGACAAGTGTCCCCAGCTGAGTGCATGTCTGCACATGTGTGGGACATGTCAGGACATGTCTTCTCCTCAGCCTCTTTCCCTCTGTGTCTTGCTGTATTGTGGCGTACAGCTTCAGTGTGTGTGTGTGTCTGTGTTTGTGTGAGAGAGTAAGAACTGGTGCTGCTCTGTGGTGTGGGAGAGGATTCAAAAGAGTTGAAAAGAGGAAGAGGAAGGTGGTGAGGGAGGATGGCAGATTAGATCAGTGAACCTTGCATATGGTTGATCTGTTCCTCAGCTTGTTAACTTAGTAAACAAACCACAGGCATTAGTCCAAAGCTTTTCTACAAAAAAAAAAAAAAAAACTCACATATGTTTACTTAAAAAAAACACTAATATTTACATAATAAGATAATGTGTACAGATCCACTGACTAAATTAACACGGGCACACATATTCATACACACATACACACAGTGTGCTATTACATTTGCAAGTTTCCAAATAAGTAAACACATAATATGTTATTGAGTCACTAACTTAATTAACACATACAGACACACGCAGGGCATGTTTAAAGTTAGTCCAGGTTCGCTCCAGTAACTAATTTCATAAACACTCACTCACTCACTCACACACACACACACACACACACACACACACTGGCTAAGTGAATTAACAAACACAAACATGATGCCTGCTGGTGGGTTATGAATACATTAGCATAAATAGTGACCAGACGTATTATTATTTATCAAATTAGTGCCTGCACAAGCACACGGTGTTCACACACACACACACACAGCACATAAAGAAATTAGGTCAATGGCCTTGAATTAGAAAGAGTTAAACCTTATTATGCCTGATTAATAACAAAACTCTAGTACTGTATGTGCATGAATCTTCTGCGTCTATGAGAGTGTTTGTGATCATGCATTTTAGTGCACGTGTGTGTGTTTACGTGTGTGTGCCGACTTGACTTCTTTGACAGTTGATATTAACCATTACCACCTCAATGACTTTTTAATAGGAACTCATTTCCATATGCAATGTCAGTGTTGAGACGTGTGCCTATTGTTGCACGTGTGCATGTGCCTGTGTGTGTGCACATGTGCACCTAGTACACTCAGTGTCTTGTAGTTCTTGAGGTCTCTGGAGCGTAGAGAAATGGGATCTGCCCCCTATAGCTTTCTTTGACTCTCTCACCCCCACCTCCATGCTCTCTGCGTCTCAGCCTCCCCGTCTGCTAATCCACACAGCCCCATCAGCCATTCATCGTCCCCTTGGCTTCAACTCATGTGCTTTTAATGGTGTACAGTACATGTTCATTATCTTGATAGACTGACATTGGGTCAAATCTCGAGACAGTATGGATAATCCCTGTTTGATAGATAACTCCTGCTTCGTACAGTGATATAACTCTCAGTAACACGCTGAGAGGTTTTTTTTCCCCCTTAGCATTTCAATTAGTGTTGAGATGATCTGGTTAATCACTAGATTGACAGCTGACTATTTTGATAATCAGCGCAACTTTTAAAAAGCGATGATTTGCTCCATTTTTTTTCTCCTTCGACTCAGGGACGTGTGTCAGTCGATCCCATTAACATACAATTTATCAACAGAAAAATGTGACCTATTGTGGCAGCTGCATCTTTTCCTTCACTTTTTAATTGCATTTGTTGCTTGTTAAGTGACACTAATGAGAGCAATTCTTAATATGAGCATATAACAAGGCCTGTTGATTGCTGACAAAATCCCTAATAACATCAGCCTCACTCCTGGAAAAAAAAAAAAAGTTCTTGCATTTATTATCTCCTGTTTGTCAGGTTTATCCATTCTGCTTCTTAATTTATTTGTCTGTTTTTTGTATTGTTATTCTGTAATAGCCGACTCACACAGTTGCAATAGGCCTACATGTTAACCCCCTGCACACACATTCACATAGAAGATCTACATTTAAAGATTTAAAGATCTACATTAAGTGTGTGTTCACACTGGCCTTGTTAAGTCCAGTGGAACTGAGCCCTGGAGTCTTTCCTTGTTGATGGGGTTTGATTTGGTTGCTGTGGGTGCTGGACTTGGAACTCTGGACCAAACAACCGCTTTCTTTTGGGCCACCTCTAACATGAATTTAGGAGCGGTACATTTCTGGTGTGAATAAGGGCTCCAGATCAGTATTAAGATGAGCAGACCTGAACCAACATCCTGGTACAAACAAGGAGTGTTTTTTTGTCTTTAAATCAGCTGACTGTGTTGCCCAATAGCCTCACAGCATTTCCACCATGTTTTGCTTAAAATTTCTAACAGAATCGGTTAGAAAAGTGAAACCATGTATCATTCTGTCATTGGATCTGTTCAGGAACTAGATATCCTGGTGTGAATACACCCTAAGAAACAACCAACTGCCATCCCATCCTCCATCTCTTCTGTTCCTCAGCTGTCTGTTAGTCCTCTGAGTTCACAGGAAGTTAGCTTGATATCAGTGCTATGGAAGTCAAAGAAGGCTGTTTTTGGTCCCTGTAGATCCCCTTTGCTTGTGCATGCAGCTGCCCATTTGCTCTGGAAGCTTCACAATATACTTCCTCTTGACAACAGACACACACACATGAAAAAGATGAAAGAGTGGAACTCGTCTTATAATCATCATATTATCTGCACTTCCATTTACCCCCCATACATTCACACACACACACATGCAGTACTTAGAGTCTCTCTGCCAATTACTTTTGATATCTCCATACAATATGTCTGACCCATATACGCTATGGCATGTTTTTCATATGCACTGTATACATTGAATGTGCATGCACTTACACACACATATGCAAGCTTTGATGTATCCAGATATTGTGTTTCATGCACAGGGTGCGAGAGGGTCATGCCTGTAGATCCGAAACTCTGAAAGTAGGTTAAAGCTGACATGTTATTGTTTAAAGGATTGCGTAGGCTGTTCATTAAAGTCATGCATATGCATGTATATCCACATGTCCATGCTGCATGCACACATGCATGTGCAACATGTGCACATTGATACACAAGCACACATGCATTTATTTAGTGTAAATATGCCTGGGAGAGAATATTTACATATACAAGTGTGTGTGTTGGGTTAATCCATGATGGTGATGCTACCTGCCAAGACGCCCACACACCACATCAGCAGTTGTTGCTCTAAATTAAGCTACTTAATTACTGCAATTAAACTCTGTGTGTGGTGTTTGCGGATGAGTTACTGTGTGTGGATGTGTAAGAATGTGTATGGCAGGGATGAAGGAGGTGTGTGTGTGTGTGTGTGTGTGTATTCATATGTAGCTGCTTGTATATCTGTGTTTATTTCTATGTAGCTCCTTGTGTGTGTGTGTGAAAATGTTTGTTTGCCACATGCCTGTGAATCAAAGATTAGCAAAGTTGAAGAATTTCACTGAGAGCTGTGAAAAACAAACCAAGAGAAAAAAAATGAGGAAATCTTTTAAGAGTTACTTTAGATTTGACAAGCTGTCATTACTCATTCATGTCAATTAATCTCAGCAATACGTCATGCAGTATTCACAGAATGAAAAGCACACTATGAACTCTGATGTAATTATGTAGTTTCCTGTAAATGGAACTTGAATGTATTAGTAATATGGCAGCATTGGTCGATTATAGTCTGTGTGAATGAGAGTAGAACAGTTATTCAAACAGTTGGAAAGTTTTGTTTCTATGCTTTTTTTCCCTTTTAGGCCACACTCACTCCCTCCCTCCAAAGTCATCATTTCATTCTCAAGTTACAGTTGTTGACATCTGTCCTATAAATTTATTTATTTATTCCTAACTGTCTAGTGGTGGGTGGGGACGTTTACTGAGAAGGCAGCAGCCAAAGGGGATTGGCTAATGGGTGAAGACAGGGGAGGGACAAATGTGGTTTAAGGTCAGACGGGTCTTCCAGTAAAAAGTGTTGCATTGTTGTTGATATATTTATGTTTATAAAATGTTTATTATATATGTTGTCCTATAACAGATGCTTATTTATTTGTTATTCTCTCTGCCTCTGTTTGTGAATTCTTGGTCATGCGCAAACTAAATGTACCTTAGCGGGATTGTATTGATCCTTTTATCGTCCATGTCAACACTCATCCATGTGTGTTGACATGGCTTGTGAATTGAAAGTGTGGATGTGTGTTAGTGCATATTTATATTCTGCCTATTTATTGGTCTCCATTAGAAATGGCAAAAGGATGAGATGAGATGGGTCAAATCAAGGGGAGAGAGTTCACAAACTTGTGATTCATTCATTCATTCACACACATGCACTTGTGATGCGTGTCATTTTCTCCCTATAATTCATTTGCTCTTCTGCTGTTCACTTAAATGACCAACAGCAAAACTAACCCAGAACAAGAAGTAGAAAAACAACCTGATGTGTTAAATCTTTCTTTTTTTCAATTGTGGAATATAAGGTATCAGGTTTTTGCTGGTTTTAAAGTAGTCAGATGAGTATATAAAAGCAATAAATGGATGGAAACACTAAGAGTAACAGCATTAAAAGTGAATGCAGGTCAATGGATCCTCTACGCCACTGAGTTAAAGAGCAAAAATACTCACAAGGATCTAAGGTGTTATTTCTGTACATAAGGTTATGCATATCCTGATTGGTTGTGTGGGCAGTAATATTTAATAGCTATACAGATACGTATACATATACAGAATACACATTATATGCACATAAAGATGATCCTATTATACTGCATTAAATCCTTATTTAGCTAAGCATGTTGTATACATTAAGCTGCCATGATGCATGGGTGTGTGTGAGTTCGTACTTGAAGGTATAGTGGCCAGGCAGCAGACATATGTCCAGACTGTTTGACTTTGTCACTAAAGTGTTTAAAAAATCCAGTAAACTATAAGTGTCTATATACTCAAATGTTGTAGTGTTGAGTTTCGAAGCTGTTGAGGATGTTTGTTGAAATGTATAACACTCTCTCACTCTCCCTCTCTCCCTCTTTCCCTCTCTCTCTCTCTCTCTCCACGTATGTAGTGTAACATGCTTATCCATGTGTTGACTTGTGTTATGGAAAATAGCTTTTTAATGCAGTTTAATAGGATCATCTTTATGTGCATCTAATCTATAATCTGTTAAACATCATAGCCCGTGGCAGCCAATCAAAATGTATATCATGCCAAAGAGATTAAGATAAGTAGGAATACTGAACCATACATGTAAGAGAGGGATAGGTGGGAAACTTGTTTTGTGCCTATTTATGTTCTGAATCCACATACAGTAAATACTTGGACACAGACAGCAGTATGTGTTTGTGTGTATGCACTGCATCCACACAAAACCACACTGAGTTGTAAACATGCACTTATGCATATAAATAATAGTGTATTTTTGGGCCTACTGCTGTTTTGTTTACAAAGAAAGGGCTTTTTTCTGCGAATAATGTTAAATCATTCCCTGTAAGAATAAGAAGGCCAGAGCTGTGGCTGCACCAATGGTCTTAGCGCATGCAGTCGCCAAAACAAACACATTAGACACGACTGACAGACCAATATGATCAAACGTGCTTATGTTTTAGTGTGCTGATAACGATAATGTTGGTTGTCACAAGTGCGATAAAAAAAATTTGCCTGTGAGAAGACAGTGGTAGTAATTTGGTTGAGGATCTGTTAAGCAAACAGTCTTCCACGTGTGTCCCATGCTTTTTCATCTACTGTTGGTGACATCATGTCGTTTTATAGCAGACACGGTGTCTGCTCAGCTAATGTAATAACATGCTAGGCCAAGAGTGCTGCTGTCGCTATTAAAGACAGAATATTTTGTTTGTAGTCAACAATAAAGCAGTGTTGAAATGACAACTAACAGAAACAAGCATGACATGGACATGTGTGGTCATGTTGTGCCGCCTGCGCATCTCATTTATGATTTAAGACCCCCTCACCGTTTCAGCAATGGCTTTTTCTAAAGCTCCCAATCACCTGAATCAATTGGTTCTGTCACACTTCTTCAAAGCTTCCACTTCAAAGTGCTCATCTCCTTTCTCCTCCCACTCCTCCTATCCTTTTATCCAGGGGTGGAGCGGGGACACGGAGCTATATGTAAATAGTATAATGATATATAGAGGTCTGCCACAGTAAATACTAGAGCAGCTAAGAGGCAGTTTTTAGCCAGGAAACAGTCTGAGTTTCAGTTAGGTTTTTCAAGTCATCTATAGATGCAACTAACAAGTAATATGTCAGAAAAATTGTAAAAGCCACCATCTGTTCACCCTCATCCTCTATTTTAAGTCGGGTTGGTTTTTATGTTGATTCGAGGCCATTCAAAATGAAAGTTAACATGATGTGGTAACACTGATGCAGTTAAAGCAGACGTTGATCTGAATTCATCATGCAAACAGGCATAAACTCAACCAGCAGCTCCACCACACATCCACCACAGTGCTCTTCATCTCAGGTCAGACACGAGCACATGCGCACACGCACACGCAGCACAAACAAGTATTTGGCAGCGTGTCGGGGTGATGACTGTTTGATGTGTGTATGGCATTTGTCAGGCATGCTGATGGTGTTATTCTTGGACGAAGACAAATGCAGCTCAGACGTACACACAGCTGTTTCCTTTGCTGTGTGCTCCCTTTCTCTGTCTCCGTCTCTACGTATCTATAATCCCACCCTTGAGGGCTTCTACAACCACAAACTGCCCTGTCGCTGCGCTGCTGTCAGAGCTAAGTGAATGTTAATAGTTTTTAGGAAAAGCCACTCGCTCCCCACCCTTGTTTATAGCTGCTCTGACATCACGTGGTGACGTAAAAAATGAAAAGGTTAGGTTGAGGGTTAGTAATGTAACGCAAATGTGTCAGAGCAGATTGGAAACTTAGTAGTCCCATGATACAGTTTTCAATTTTTCTGTCAATAACATAAATATTGTTCATATTTTTGAAATTCGTCGACTACAGAGCAGCATCTGTTAAACTGCTACAGAACCTGGAACTGAAACCCTTAATAGGATGTCAGAATGTTGTAAAACCTCTTGTCCCTACAAATATTATAATTTAATAGATTATAAGTTTATAAGTGTAGAAATCCTGTTCTACACTACTGCAACCCTGCACTCCACTGTACACACACCAAAACCAGAGGAAGCAGCTGTGCAGTTTGTATCAGAACAGATAGAGGAGGCAGACCAAGCTCATATTTCCTGATGAAACAGCCACCATCACTGTGTCGCTGGCCAACAATAATACTGTTGGTGCATCTAATACAAAAGGGACAGTGGAGCACAGCCAAAGGGGGAAAATTACTGGGCAGGTTATTGAGTTTATTGGAAGATCTATGTATGACTGCGGCCTTGAGTAAACACCTGAGACTCTTCCAAAGGGTTGCCCCTGTTCAAAACATAATTAACACAGGAATCACAAGAGCTATTTGATTGTAGACAATACACAAGGTTACTATCTTGGCAGCATTATGTGAGTGGAATCACAGGAATGTTGTTTTGGAGGGAACCAATTTAGCTCCTAGGTCTGTTTAATGCGGGTTTGGCCTTGTATTAATAGATCAGTTGGCCAATATTCTTGCAGGACAGAGCTGTGATGTAGAAAACCATGCTGCTGGTGGAATGGGTGTCAGGAATACGTCCACTCCTGGGATGCAGATGATGCAGACCTTGGCAGAGGAATTGGTGTAACTGAGCCCAAACAAGCTGACATTAGCAGCCCAGGGATTGTTGCTGTCACCACCTGGTTGCTGATAATAACACGGCTCTGCACAGAGCACGACCTCCAGGTTGTCCGCTTAAGGTTTTCAGTGATGGGGTAGATGGGGTAGCTCTTATCTGTATCTGTGAAGGGACACACTGCTAAAGCACAGCCTGCATTATTAAGTAAAATGAATTCAGTAAGATAATAAATAATAAAGAACATTTAATAAACTAGGCTATTATTGAATGTAGGACCAAGGTGAAATTAATTGCATATTGCAGCAAATGAACATCACACTCTGTGTGCATTCATGTGTGGTGTGTGTTTGCCTTTAGATCTGATCACATGATTGATGGATGTTTTTGATGGTGTTTTTAGACGTGGCTGGCTCCAGAAATCATTAGCACATCTTAATGTCAGTGATGATGAGCTTTGGAAACTCTTTCACTCTGGACAATTATACTGTCATCATCTTTAATCTGTCTGGCCCATGCGTGCCTTTGAACACACAGTTTCTCTCACTGGTACTCACACACACAAACACACAGAAAACCACACAGCCATCATTATCATTAGCTGTGCAGAGACAACGACAGAAAGATGCATGTGGTCATTCGGAGAGTAAAGATGGTGTTTGGCTAATTGGACAGTTTGTGTGTGTATGTGTGTGTGTGTGTTGTGTGTGTGCGTGCATGCTCCTTTAAGTATAAATGTATTTTTGTGTGCCTGCATGATATGATATGTCTTAAGCCATAGCTTAAGCAGACACTCAACCATTTCCAGACCTGCAGCCAAATGACAGTTAGATCATTAAGTTCCAGCATTGACTGTTGCTCTAATTTAGCATGAAGGCAGTAGATTGTCCCTGCTTGCTGTGTATGACCTTCACATTCCTGGAATGCGTGTTTATAAGGCAGGTATTTTTTTATTAATCAGGAGCTGGGCTCTAATAAAGCCCTAGAATATTTAAGCTCTGACAATAGGAGACTGCTGAAGGTGATAAACTAATGATATTGGAAAGAATAGGACAAAAACTGCCATCAGTTTTCAACACATTAACAGGATTTTGGTTAATAAATAAAATCCAGAAGATCTGTCTGTTATGAGATTTGTATTGGGCGCACACACACACACACACACACACACACACACACACACACAGTCTGTCGTGCAAAAAAAGTGTTAAAAATCATCAGCACAAAATGTTTTATATTATAATACATCAACAAAATATTTTGTTATACAGGAAAACATCATCATTTTATGATGAACCTACAAAACAGAATAAATATTAAAAGCCAGAATAACCCAGTTAATGTGGTCAAAAAAAAAAAAAAAAAAACTATGAATAAAAATAACTTACTCAGTTTTCAGTCTCAGCTTTGCATTTACCACCTATTCTAGGTGGGTTTGAATTCACTCAATGGAATATAAATGTGAGATTCCTTAAAGTGTAATACACAGTAAAAAAAATGTCCTCTTGAGTATTGAAGGATGTATATAATGGTTGTAATAGACTGTCCAGTAAAGTTATGTCACTCATTCAAAAGCAGATGACATAATGTCTTGTCATGTCATTCTACAACTGTCAGGATCTGGATCCTTCATTCACTGTCCAGTCCATGTGTGTCAGTGTATCTTCCATAGATTGATGTCACATCAGTTCAGATATGCAGAACTTAATTTTACTCTATACTATATAAAAGATGGTGTCAATTATTGTTATTATTAACTATGTAATGTTGAAACAAAGATAATCTAAATCAGTTGTGTTTGTTTGTGTGTTTTCTAGAGGGAGTGTGTGAGATCTGGTTGACCAGTGAGGACACAGGAGCTTATGGCAGAGACATCGGGACAGACCTGCCCACGTTACTGTGGAGACTGGTGGAGGAGATACCTGAAGGAGCCATGCTGAGGCTGGGCATGACCAACCCGCCGTACATCCTGGAACATCTAGAGGTACGCACACACACACACACACACACACACAGACAGATGTAACTAATTTGACTGAAAAATACAATCAAACATTAATAGAACATCAGTGATTAATAAAACACAAATACTTATCATGGCTGGAGCTTTTTCTCCTCCCTGTTTTGTTTTTTTTTGTCTGTATAGTCTCTTGTGCGATCCCTTTCTGTGAACAAATAAAATTGCTTTGCCTAGATTTAATAATCTCAATGCCTTTCTGTTTTGCTTACCAAGCAGTTAAGCTGTGGTGCTCATACTCCATTCATTAGTGCAGTTCATTCTCTTCTTTCCCTAATGAGTCAATTAAGGACCATTGTGTCCTCTTTAGCAACCTCATTTTATCAGTCATTATTGTCTTCCCTAATGGAACAATGGACATTGTTATCCCTTCTCTCTCCTTCTCTTCATCCCTGTGTTTCTGAATGTCTGCCCCTCTTGCCAGACCTTTATATTCTATCATTTAAACCTTTTTTTTTACCATCCTTTCCCTGTCAATCCATCTTCATTTAAGAAAGATTTTTTTGTGTCTGTACATTAGAGAATAGTATTATAGTATAGTATCACATTATCACCAGTTCCCTCCACTCATTGACAAAAGTCATATCCAGTGTCTCAGACAGTAAATCATTCAGTGAAACGACAGGGAAAGAAACCACTTTGAAGAAAAGTGTGTTGGATGCAGAGGAGATGTGAGAAATTCCCTTCATTTGTCCAAGATTATGTGGATGTATAAAGTAGGAAGTCTAAGAAATACTGACATGTTTCGTTCTTTTAGTCAATCAGAATTCAGTGGTTGTCAAAATCAGTATCATCCACAGAATCGGGTGCAACTAGGATAGATGCAGGTGTTTTCTTCATGTTTTTACACAATAAAATAAGTTTTGTTAGTGGGTTGTGTGTCTAAAATAACCAGATATTCCAGGAAAGAAAATATTTTAATAACCCACTGGTTATACACAATATTGTCTTTTCTATCTATAAAAGAAAATCAAAAGACTGGAATGTTAAATAAATAAAGGTTACTATTCTTCACTCCACATGAACAAATTAGATAATACTGTAGGATTACAGTGGAAACTGCAGGCGTTTCTGGCCAATAAATCTGTCTTCACGTACTTTAGATTCTGAAGCTCATTTTGCTCCATACTCATTTTTTATTTTCTACATTACTAAATATGTGTCATGTATTTCATAGAGAACTGAATATTGGCAAACAACTATTAACTCATCACATGGAGAAGTAAAAGTAAATAGAGAGATATTAGGTTAAAGTGATGAAAATGTAAGTCAGGTTTTATTCTGATTTAATCAGTTGCTAATTATTAGACTGTTTTTTATTTGTCATTCATTTAAACCACATGTTACTGTAGTTTTGTTGCAGTCTCTGTTTTAAGTCTCATCCCCTGAGGAAATTAATTTGTAAGTATTGAGAGGAGAGTCGGAGAAGACATGAAATGTTGAAATAGGGCAATGATAACCTAGAAAAGTAAAGTGAAAAAGTTTTTTGTTTAAAAAAAAAAAAAAAAAAAAAAAGGAAGCCAGCGAAGTTCACAACAGATATACTTTTGAATCAAACAATCAAGGAAGATTAGAGATCATAGATGAATGAAAATGAGGGCAGAAATGAGGAAAAAAATGGGGATGAAAGCCCGGGGATAGAGATGAGGGGTAAAAAGCAGTGAGAAAAGTGCTGTGGGAAGCAGCAATGGAGGTTGTAATTAAGCAGGGGTTAATGGAGGTGGCTAATTGTCCCCCACATGTATAGGTAGGCTTTCTGCTTGGCTACATTACAATTAAAACACCACCCTCCTAATGATAGGGAATAACAATTAACTGATAATTAGAAATATACTAGGACACTAGTTTAGTGTGTGTGTGTGTGTGTGTGTGTGTGTGTGTGTGTGTGTGTCTGTGTTAAGAATCATTTCATATGCTACTAGCCCTTTTATTGTTAACGTCCATGCATTGAATTGAATTATATCTTTTTTTTTTTTGCTTTAATTCCTCAGTCAATTAACCTACATAAAGAGAGATAAGAGCGCTCTTCTTTAACTTATCATTGTCTTTGGTTGCTCCTGTCCCCCATTTACCCTTTCTCCTCTTCCCCATAAGCCTCTTCACTTCCTCCTTCCCCTCCTCGTCCCTGTAGTCCTACTTTCTATATATCCACACTGACTGTGAGCCCAACATCTAGTAGACAAACTTGTCACAAAAGCTTTTCTCCCTGATTGTTACCTTTTTACCTATTTCTTGCTCCTTTTCTGTTACTGTTCATATTCTTCCCCCACCTCCATTGTTTTTTTTTCTTCTTTGTCTTAATTACTCCTGCTTCAATACTTCTTCTGTCTCTTTTCTCCGATTCTTCTAATAATGGTGGTAATCACTGTAATAAGAATGGCTTGATGATGACGATGAAGGGCAAGTCTCCAAAGTAGATTTATCCTTCTATCTTAAGTAGAGTCCAAATTACATCCCACTGTCTTTTCCTTTTGAAAAGCACCAGCGCTTATATAACAGCATCATACCAAATGGCTGTGATTGAAGCTAAAAAGGCCAAGTAACCTCTCCACTCCACCCCCTCCTAAAAGATTGTCCTCACACACACACACACACACACACACACACACAATAAAATCACTGCTTTTTCCTTGGTTTTCTGTGACTCACAGGAACACACCACTTCTTCTCACGTGCAGCCTGTTTTTCCTGACAGATGAAGACAGCTTCATAGCACCACTTACTGATTGGAGCAGTTAAAGGCCCAATCGCCCTGTCATGGGCCACTTGTTTCTGACATTTTAGTTGATTGCATCGTGCTTTCGGTGGTTTCTTTTTGAGTAGTTGCATGTAAAAAAAAAAAAAAAAAAAAAAAAAGAACTTCTAACAATGCAACTTTGTTCTTTACTTTATTCCTCTTCACTATTCCTGTGACTTTTGAGCCTGACGCTCTTTATGTCTATCTGTCCACGTGCTGATAAAGTACTAAAGAAATGATCAAAAGTGAAACATTAGGTCATCTGATTATATAAGGTGCGCACACACCAGATACCTGTGTGTGCGCAATTGAATCTCACATGCCAGTGGAAATCAGTAAATGAGGTGTGAAAGTGGCCTCGTCGTACGCAGCAGTCAGTCGGGCTGAGATGAATGAAATAGCGGTTAAACATCCTTCTCAGAGCTAGTCTCCGTTTTACCGCAGATACATCAGATGTGCCATTCACTCTCAGTTAATTCTATGAAACTGTGGAGTCTAAACTTCCTTTTGGATGGTTGATTTTCATTTGGCTTTAAAGAACATATTTAAGGAAATTAAGATGTTATTTTATTTTGCAAACAGATAAATTATTGTTTTGCAATGCTCTGTAACTGAATGGATGCCCAAAATGTGCTGCTCTTAAGAGAAAGAGGTCACTAAAATTATTCTCAGGTGTCAATTTTTTTACATTACTTTTTACATTACTTAGGACAGAGCTTGTTGAGAGCTTTATCATTTAATTACTATGCTTTTTTTTTTCCTACAGTCAAGAGGCGGTGAGGGGTTTATGACTGTCCTCGGTTCTTTGGAAACCGCCCACTGGGGCTTTAGGAAGGTTGACAAACTACCAAATACCCATAACTAAGTGAAAAACTCAATCTTCTGAATCGGCTGATATTTTTCATATTCACGACACAAGTGTTCACATGCACTAATAACACACACACACACACACACACACAAACACACACACAAACACAAGATCTCTCACCTTCACACTGAGATGTGCACACAGCTCTATGGGACACACACACACACACACTCAGACACTCCCTCTCAGACCATTTTCATTTTAATGAAGCCTTTGGGAGCCTCTTCACATTAGGAGCCTAATGTAGCATTGTGTGAGGGATCCCGACACCAAATGAACGCTCACAGTAAAGCTATTCTGATGTGCCTCTGAATTATGACTCCAGACTTAATGTGGTGAATAATGTTGTGTGTGAATTACTGCGGTGAATCGTAACTTTTTGTGAGAGACGGTGATTTAAACGTGACCAGCTCATTTGAAATTTGGACTAGCTGCAGCGATATGTGGTTGGATCTTTTCTTGTTGGTTTAGATTTGAGGCCAGCGATGATCAGTAGCGGCAGAGGATGAAGTGAATGATTTGACATGTATCCATATAGTTGTTTTTCCCAGCTCACAACAGACAGATCATTCACACGGCACGGTGCAGTATGGCGCTCAAATGTTATAGGTACAGTTAAGTTTTACCTCTTACTGTGCAGCGCATATATGCTGTGTGAGGTGCTGCAGGATCTGTTCATCCTCCAGGGAAAATCAGGTGCAGCCTGAAGTGTTTGAAATGTTTAGTACCACAGGGAGCTCAGTTTCTCATTCTCCTTCTGAGCATCGTTCCCACCAACTGTGTAATTGTGTATGCATGTGTTAGTGCGCGCGCACACACACACACACACACATTAGGGACCTGACTTATTATTATGGGAACAGCTTGTAGAATCAGTTTTTCTACAGGCTCTGCTGGGTGAACCCTGTTAATAGTCTGTTATGTGTATGTTCTTATTCTGTGTTTGTTTCAGTAATTTCATTTAATCCAGACCATAACCTTTTCTGTCTGTGTGTTGACACTTAAACAGGAGTCATCACTTTGTACTTATTCTAACCTGCACACGCACATGATCACGTATGTGTCATATACTGTTAGTGACAGTACATTGCTATAGAAGACCTGCACGGATGAGCAGCGGAATATTATCGACAAACAAATGCATCTTTAGTTTAATTCAATTTTCCCCAAAGATACTGCTTTATTTTTTTTTTCTTGTGAGTAGCTTCTCCACATCAAGGTTGTTGTTTTGCTTCGAGACAATAGTGTCTGTCAACACCACTTTAAGAACCTAAGTAATATGTTTGTAATTGTAAACATGAATGCACCACACACTTAAAGCACATTCAGATTAAGTACAGGATACAGTTTTTTTTATCTTGAGTAAAGTGAATAACTTTCATATTATGAAAGACATTTTGTGCAAATATAGTAATTCTGTTGTTTCTTTAATTTTACATTTGGATTGTCTCCTCTTTGATGCCATGATCGCAGTTTGGATTTGTATTTTTCAAGTGCACTTAGTTCTTAGACTGTTCATACCTCCTCACCGAGACATTATGTTTTCAAATTGTTTGTCCGTCTGTCCCACTCTGTGTATATATTACTGTCCCATTCCGTTAACAGCGGTATCACAAGTAGATGTTGAGGGATTTTAGTAAAATGTAGCACAAATGCTCACTCTGACCAACAAAAGCTAATCATTTCTTCTTTGAGTCGCTGTGATGTAGAAGTCATACACTCATTAAAACAAAATGTAACCCAAATACTGTTCATAAGAATAGAATGATGAAGTGATAAAAGGTCAAAGGTCAACTTCATATCAAAGGTCAGCAGTGGACGCGGAGATTGTGATCATATTTCCAGCAATTCTATGGGATGGTAGAGGGATGCAACCATGAGAGGTTTAGTTCTACTTTCCCTTTCTCTTTTCCTTATTTCGAACTGAAGGCTTTATAACTTACATTTTGGCAGCTGTTGAAACAGAAAAAAACACTTACATATTTATGATGTTTAGGTTATTCATTGTGCCATATACACTGATACCCATGTAGGACAGAAATGTACAGAATTATAAGAGAAACAAATAATGTCAATGTCCTCTTTATGCTACTCTGCATTTTTTTCCATCAGCTTTACTTTAGCTTCTTTAGGGACAGTCAGCAGAATTTTTTTTTTAATCTCTTTTTTATTTTAGTGTTTCACCTGTAACACAAGTACAAGTAGGATACAAAACAGAAAAATCTCACACAGGATATTCCAAAGGAATGTACAGCACCGAGCTCACAATGAGATCACAGTTTTTTGGCCTTGAAAAAGGGGAGGCAGTGTGAAAATGTGAAAGGGTGTCGTCCCTCATTGAAGCTGCTTGAAGCCAAACCACCTTTTATCTGCTTTCTCTCTCCTTTTCTTCCTCCATATTTCCATATATCTTTTCACTCCTATGTGATTTCAGAGGGTAGATATCAGATCCTTTGAGCTAAGCCAGTTATGTGTCTGGTTTATGTGTCTATCTGAGATGATCAGCCAAAGATGAAAGGGTTGTGTCTGTTTGTGTGAATGAGAGCGAGATAGGCTCGGTGGGGGGAGGGAGAGGAGACAGTGATAGAGAGAGCGAGAAACACTATTACACTCCTTTAAACACTGTCAAGAGTGATAAACAACAAGAAAATAAAACAAATAAACATTCATGAACACACTGTCAACACTTTCCACCGATTCTTGATTAGTTTGTTTAAGCCCCTTGAATGATGCTTTGAGCTGGAGGATAGTTCATCCACCCAGGAGTGAGGGCATTAAAGCGGCACTTTAATTTTAGCCAGCGGGCACTGCTGAACCATATCTTCCTCATCGCAGCATCATTTTCACTTCAGACTCACTAAACTGTCTGTCAGCGGCAGTCAAAGCATCAAAAAGGCCTCGACTCCACAGGGATTGGTAACGAGAGAGATTCATATCAGTGTGCTGTTTAATCATTGGAGGATGGGACGCACTCTGTCAGACAGACGCATGCACATGATAAATGGCTTGTGTGAATGAAAAGTCCTCCCCTTATAGATTAATCCCCAGTTGTCATCAGCAGTGTCCTGCTACTCAAACTAGCATGCCATCTGTTGAGACCCCATTCACCCTTTGCAGTGCACACACACACACATACACACACACATAATCTGTAGGTTAGATTGCAGTCGTTGGCCAGTTATTGTTGTCGGTTGATCTATTGTCACCGGAGCATCATATTAAACTCATTGTTCTCTCACACTAACAGTAAAACATATTCATGCACAGAAACACACATTCAGTCAAACTCACACACAATACTGGATGGACTACCACATCACAGAACCAGTACTAGGATAATACCTTATAGCACATATAGGTTAACATTTAACAGAGAAAAATACTGGAAATAAAAAAGGTAATGGGACCTTTAAGTCTTTAATCTTGTCTACAGCTTGGAGGATAAAGCCGTTACTGAGGCGGTTGGTCTGGACTTTAATGTTGCCTGAGGAACACTGGTGAATCGTCAGTGAACAGGATGTGAAGGGACTCTCTTGATGTCAGATGACATGAGTGTATGTTCTCCAGGTTTGGAAGATGGGTGCAGATAATCTGCTGAGTCGTTCTCAAATCCACTGTATGTTATCCCACAGTATGTGGCAGTACCATAACAGGACAATCAAAGGACTTTTTCTTTATTGTGCTGTTTGTGTGTGGTAGACTGACAACCTGTTCAGGTCGCACCTCACCTCCTAACTAATGTCAGCTGGGATTTGCTTCAGCCTCCCGTCTGTGACCATTTTAACAAGACTTAAATAAAAGTAGAATGCAAGTAAGAATAACATAACGTAGATATGGACACATAATCCATCAAGCTACAGTCTAAAACAGATAAATGCATGTCCCCTTACGTGTTTTTACGTTATTTTTTCACTCACTCTGTCTCACACACACACACACACACGTACACATGTAGCAGGTTGATTTCTGTCACCAATCAAGCTCCATTTTCCAATGAAATTAATTCTTTCTAATTTGGGGCTTCCAGTGGTCAGCCCCCTGTGGTGCTGCAACTGAGCTGTCTGTGTGCGTGTGTGTGAACACGCACACATATGCTTTTGTGTCTGCGTATGAAGTAGGGAACATTCCACAATAGATCTTAATTGAGAAGACGGACTGCAATCAGTACATTCTTGTAGGAAATCATTAAATCATTTCTTACTCCCCTCTCTTTTTCCTCCCTCCCTCTCTCTCTGCTTCTTGTGGTGATTAGCATGGTAATGATAGCATCCTGATTATGTCCATCAGGAGAATCTGACATCTGTAGTCTCTCCACTCTTTTTACTGAGGAAATTAAAGTTAGAATGCACAGAAAAAAACCCTGACAACTCACCTAATTAATATCATTCTTATGGTTGTTTTTAGTGAAAATGTGAGAGGAAGAGACCAGAAAAAAAGATGTGACCTTAAGTTGTGCGTTGTTACTGGAAAATCCATTTTTTTCTGACCTTTATAATCTTAATGGAGGCACAGTAAATAGTGTACACTGAAACTGAACTGATACTATAGATTTCATTATGGGTAACTGTAAATATTCACACAAACAGATAATTAAAAAAAAAATCTTTTGAAGATTTCATAACACATCTCCTAGAATCCATTAAACATCAAGTCTGGGCAACAGTTAATGACATTTCTCTTAAAATTGACATGTCTGTTAATAAATATGTGATTGGCCTGAAAGA
Source organism: Polydactylus sextarius (assembly GCA_016801845.1). Taxonomy (NCBI): domain Eukaryota; kingdom Metazoa; phylum Chordata; class Actinopteri; family Polynemidae; genus Polydactylus; species Polydactylus sextarius. The sequence goes on along the minus strand of CM028913.1, from coordinate 20,528,723 downwards.
CTGCTTTTTATGTTCTATGTGGTAGGCATTATTGCCAGCGGGTGCTGTACCCCATGCGTCATCCCTTTAGTGAGCAGTAAGGTTCTCAGTGGACAGAAATCCTTACTGAGTTAATTATAGTTACTTAAATATTTTTCTTTTATCCCCCTCGACATTTCGATCTGAGAGCTGGACCTGCATGCTTCAGTAAAAGCTCTTGACTTTTGAAGACATAAAGAATCCCCACAGGAGCAGTCTTGACTCTTTCAGACTTTGGATCTAGCGTGTGCTAGATTGAATTGCCTGAGTTGTGTTTCTTTTCTTTTTGCAAATATATTAAAAAAAATAGAGTAGAAATAGAACGGAGATGTGTGTCTGATGTTGAAGGTCTGAGGTGAAAGGAGTGCAGTATGAATTTTGATGTAAGCAATGAAAATAATAAGTGTCAAAATGCAAGGCCTCATGTACAATTGTTAGCACCACCTGCCATTTCTCAGGGTTTCATTTGCCATCATCAAAGTTGATCAGTTATTGCATATTATTAAGTGACAAGATTTTCTCATTTTCTTTGTGTTATATATATATTTATGTATATATATATATATATATATATATATGACTGTGACATGTAAAATGCATACCCTTTTTCTCTCTCTATCGCTCTCCTTCTCCCCTCTGTGTCTAACTAGGAGATGGCAAAGATACTGAGTCATCCGCGTGTCTACGCCTTCCTTCATGTTCCTGTACAGTCGGCCTCAGACAGTGTGCTGATGGACATGAAGAGGGAATATTGTGCCGATGACTTCAGAAGAGTGGTGGACTTCCTCAAAGAGAGGTGAGGCAGCATGTGGGCTCCTTGTGTCCTCTCAAGTCTGTTATATGAGTGACAGTAATGTGTGATGTGACAGTATGTTGTTTCTAAGAATACTCTCAGTAGTGACCTTGGCCTTGAGTATCACAAAAACTAGGTTTTGAGTAATGGTGCATACAGATAAATGCATCAAGTTCACCTTCGCATGGACACACAAGTTTTCAAAACTCTCAATAGTCATGATAGTCATATAGTCATTTGATCATGTGTCAGATGTGCAGTGTTTTAGCTCAGGTGCTTGTATGATGTGTCCTGCATCATCTTCTTTAATTCTCTCTTTAAAACTACAGCACAATAAAGGGAGGGGATCTGAATACTTCCTGAAGCCACTGCTTATCTAACCTTAAGTTTCTCATATTGCTGCTATAATTCTGGCTGTCGCTCTGACATTGGAGACAAGATTGTTGACTTTATTAGTCAGACTTCTCTTAACTTGTGTGCTGGTGAGAGCTGCGGCCCAAGGCAGTATGTTTTTCGGTTGTCCGTCCAATTCTTGTGAGTGTGGTATCTTAAACTGGTAGATAAGTGTCAGTGGTCAAGGTCATTGTCATCTCACAACATGTTGTCTTAAATTTGATGTGTTATGACCTCCTCAAAGGAATAACTGCAAACTCATGAGTGCTATTTACATGCATCCAAGCATCTGGACTGGCAGCTCGAGTTAAAAATGTAAAGAGAAGAGAAATGCACGTGGTAAACCCAACTAGCTGAGATGTAATAGATAGATATTGTTCCCTGGATTTGCATATTGAGGCTTTTTTCCTCACCCACCTCATGATCAAGCCATGTTCTTACAAGAAAATGTGTAGTACTCATGTACATCCTTAATAAGGATTAAATCCAGCCCCTCCTTCTCCTGCATGGATTTGACCTCTGACAAATACACAAAATAGGAAATGTTGCTTCTTCTGTATGAAAGATAATCTTTCATGGAGTATTTAGTATGATTAATTATGGCAGTGCACGTCAGGGTCCGTGAATGAATATAAAATTGATGCTAAGATAATACGCTATGAAAGGATTCATATGAAAATGAGTTTGGGTCTCATTTCTGTCTTAAATCTCTAGGTATTTTGTGATTTAGATTTATATTTAAGCATATTACTGCTCTTGCCAGATGATGAAGTATGCCTTTTTTCCTGGAATTAAATTTTCAGATAAGTACAGTGTACACTTATTTCTTCTTCTTGAACATGGCAGTACATTTTTCCTGATGAATCATGTTGGTTTGGTTCCCATATAAAAATGCATGTTTTTTTTTTGATGTTGCAGATTAAAATCATTTTGTTAACATGGAGTTTGCTCTAAGCGGATGAGATCCATGCTCTGTAGCAATCAATAGATTTCCCGTAACTACTTCATGTAGGTCAACCTGCCATAGGCTTAAATATAAAATGTAAATCTGAAGTGAACAAGACTGGTATTCAGATCACATTACAGACATATACATTTGAATATTTGTGTGTCTTTTATAGCTGCCTGAAGTGTTTGCAAAGCAAAGTTTGTACTCAAATGCATGTGTGAATGTGAATATGATATTTGTGCATCGGTTAACATGCATCTGCATGTCTCTTTGAATCACTCTGACACAATTGACAGGTCTCAAATTCTCTCACACAACCTCTCTATTCACACTCTTTGCTCATTCAGTCTTCCACACCACCACTTAATTTTCCATCTGGCTCTGTTTAGAAACCCAACTTACCTGAACACAAACCATTGCGAGGCAGTCACTGTAATCAAGTGCTTTTCATAGCTCTTTAATTCAATCTCTCTATATTTCTCAGTTGGTAGTTTAGTCCATTTCTCGTTCACAAACTGCCCCAGTTTCCTCAGGTTTGATGGCTGCTGCCTCAGCTCTTTTCACTTTCAGCATCTCAGCTCTTTCCATACATGTTCAATTGGATTAAGATCAGGACACATAGCAGGTCACTTCATATTGGTCCAATGTTTTGTTTCCATCTACTCCTTTTAGATGTTTAGATGTTTTGAGTCATTATTGTGTTGTTGGAGCTGTGACCTGTGACTGCAGCACGTTCTGAATGCTTTGATAATCCTGTTTTCATTGCACCCTGCACAAATTCAAGGCACTTTGTAACAGAGTCAGCAAAGCTACCACATAACTGAAGAAATGGATTCCTTTACATTGCACAGTGGATATGGTGGTGCTCTTTTCTTGCTTAATTTCTTCCTCCTTCACTGATGTCCAGACATCTTTCTCCCTGAAACATTGCAGCAATGTGCTTTCCTTATACTTCTCTTTCAAAAGTAAGCTCTTCCTTTCCTTTCCAACCAGTTGGACTATAGTCTCATGTAACTGAAACATCTTAATAGTATTAACAACTGTGATCTCAGAGATGACCTTGAAGCTTTTACCGTGACCATATTTGTGATACTCTTGTCATACAACACCCTCCTGCTTTTCCTCTCCACATTCAGTGAGGTGCACATGATGGTATCAACAGCATAATGACAGCTTTTCAAAATATCACATAGCCTTAATATTTCTTTATTAAACCATATCTGTACATGTGCAATCTTTAAGACTATTTTTTCTCTATTTCCTCTCCTTTTTTCTTTTGTGTTATGTTTTGTTCTGCTGGTTGAATTCGTCATTTTCTCACTAGTCTGTTTTTCATTATATCTTATTTTTTCTTTTTTGTGTTTTCAGGTTCAGGCAACGAATACTTAACTTGAAATGGTAATCTTTCCTGTCCATATTCAGGGCTCTCGTATGTTTCACCATCGAAAGCTCTGATTGGCCCAGTGTGTGGTCATTTCCTCCCCTGGAGTTGAAGGCTTCACTATTCCTTTAAATCCTCCCTTTTAAGTTTCCTCTGAAGGGGGCTGGGATTGAGGGGTGATACTGCTGTGTTTGCTTTAACACTGAGTCAGATGCTTATCTGTCCGTGTGTGTGTCTGTGTGTGTGTGTCTGTTTGTGTGTGTGTTTGAGGCTGCATTACTTTTTAGGTAATTGTTTAGCCTGGGGTAGAGGTCTCTAGTCATGTCTCCAGCTGTTTTTTTAGTGTTCAATAGAAATTCAAACTCAGTGACACTGATCTGCCCAAAATCTTAACACAATGTGGTGAATGGTGGCGGGACACACAAAGAGGTTTGCGTGCACATACACGCATGCACGCACACACACACACAAGCTTGCCACACGCAGGGTATCACGTCACAAGATCTTGTTTACATAAACTGTCTGGCTACCCTCTTGTGCGAGTCTTTGTATATGTGTGCGTGGTTACCCAGTTTCTGGCTTCTGTTACTTAAACACACACATTCAAACACACACGGGGTGATGTTGGTTGTGTCAAATCAATACCAGTACACATCCAGCGGTCTGACCCATTTGGCTGCGGCAGTCGTGGCTGAGGTTGTAGTCTGGGGTCTGGGAGCCAGGCCAGGGCTTTGGACAAGCCAAAAACACACAGAGTGTGAGTGTTTGTGTTTTTGTGTGTGTACTAGAGTTTGTATGTGTAAAACATAAACAGAAAGTCTTTTTTTGTTGAGAGAAGCCTGTTTAAAAGCTCTGCTCTTAGGATATGGGTCTTTCAGAAACTTTTTTATGATATTAGAGAGGAAAGATAGTTAGTGGGAGACATGGCATGCTTATTAATTATGATTTGTGTAGATGCAATTTTGTAACATTTTATGATTCTTTTACAATTATTCGCTAACTGAGGCACTTAAATTCCATCCTTTTAATTGGACCTTTTTGGACTGGACATTAGCGAATGTGTCGGCATCATTGTCAACATCATAACTGTAATTAATTAACAATATCTGCATTGAATTTAGAATTATGTAGTTAAGATATCAGACTGATATTAGTATTTTTGTTGCTGTTTACACTCAGTTCATGTTCAGGTTGCAGTGGCAGAGGCCCTAGCAAGGCAGTGTAGGTGTCCCTCTCCCCAGCAACACTTTCCAGTGTCTCCTCCTGGGGGATCCTGAGGTGTTCCCAGCCTAGATAAGATATATAATATCTTTAGTGTGTTTTGGAATTGCCCTGAGGTCTCCTATCAGTCGGGCATGCCCGAAAAAACATCCAACACGATTTGCCCAAGAGACATCCTCATCAGATGCCTGAACCACCTCAGCTGGTTCTTTTCAAATGATCATTATGATTAAATTTCAGTATCTTTACCAGGAAAAGTTATCATTTACGATAACTTTTTATTGTTTCCTTCCTAACACTTTGGATTGAGATGAAGGCCTCACACCATGATTTGTGTCTGATTTGTGTGTAGTTAAGAAAGACAATGATAACAGCGATAGTGAGTCAGCCTCACAGGTGACCACTGATGCATGTTCTCACAGTTAGTTCTTTATACAACCACGTGAAGTTCACCTGAAAAGATAAGACCAGGCAGGAAGCTTGCACAGGTATGTGTGAGGTCAGGGCTTATCTGACTGACACACACTTCACAGGAGACAAATGTATTTCTCTTTACGGAGCACTTAATGCCACAAACACTGGAGAGGGCATGAGGGGTCAAATGCCCCTGGCCTCTGTTATCAAAGAAAACTAGTGCACACACACACACACACACACACACACACACACACACACACACACACACACACACACACACACACCCAGACCTCCCTCCTTGACATCCTTTACAGCTGAGGATCTTGAACTACACTATGAACTTAAATTTAGTTTTCTGTGCACAGATAATTTATGTAAAGTTTTTTCTTTGTTGCCTAGTTTTTACATTTTTGTGCAACTAGGTTTTACTACTGTTCACAGAGTGAAGCCAAGTGGTTACAAAAAGTCTTGGTAATCCCATTACCAGAAGAATTATTGGTGTAATATCAGTCTACATCAGAAATTATTGTTCATTCTTTGCAACATTAAGGTTCAAAGTATTCCCATGACATTTCAAATGCTCTCAGTTAAGAGGAGTAGAGTGAAACAGTGGGTGATACTTTAAACTGCAGTCCCTCTGAGGAAATTGTAGTAGTTTTGATCAAAAACTAAGAATCATGATGCAGTAAATATTAGACCACCTAACAGATCTTTGTACAGCTAATCACCTTTGAAGGAGAGGGAATGGTGTGGGGGGCAGTGAGATATATTATATTACAAACAACCATTTTAGAAATTGACCCATTTTGTAGCAGACATTTCTAAAAGAGGAGTTTCTATGAAAAGGAGATGTTCAGAATTTCTAGCACTTTTCACATGTTCGTGAATGTGGGTGGACTAACGTTTGAGGTAAGAGGTATAAACCTTTTTTGATTCTCTGTCACCTTTAAGTGAAACTAATTAACTACAGTATATACAGTTTTTACAATTTACCCAGAAGTAAACCATACACCACACTCTGGGGGAGAACCCCAGAGTGTGGTGTATGGTGCTGTATGGAAAAGAGAGAGAAAAAAAAGTTAATTTCTTACACTTGTGACCATACAATCGCTTGTTTGAACAATTTGATTTGTTCCACGTTTAAACATGTATCGAGTTTAAAGGTCTCTTGATGGTTCAATGCCCAGATCTCTTCTCACTGAAAGCTCACTCACACTTATCAAATGGTAATGGTACGTTGATGCTTCTCTGACCCTTATTGAAGAATGTGTAGATGAACGGGCGGGAGAAAATCAATTCTGTGTTTCTTATGATTGTGATTATAATGAAAGTCGAGCTTTGTTCACTCACACACAAAGATCTTGGTTTGATGGATGAAGTTCGACTCTGGTTTCATCACATGTTTAAACATTATTGACCATTTGAGTTATACCGAGTAGTTTCAGTGGTTACAAAAAGCATTTTATATTTCATATTTTCTATTACATTGTATATTTTTCTTATTTTGTCTAATTCCAATATTCTTTAATATATCACCTAATTTACCTTTCAAGTTTTGGCACATAGATTGTTTCTACTGAACTCATCTCTATCCACAAAGAGAAACTGTATTAAATATATCCTCCTTTGAATAACATAACAGCTAATTTCTCTAAGTTGTTCCAACTGATTGTTTTCTTCCATGAATAATTCTAACAATCAGTGGCATAATTATTTCAATAAAATGGTTAATTTGTCCTCGTCTGCCAACACGGACCATATTTTTTTCTCCCTCTTTTCTCTCTGTTTCTATCAATTAAAATCACATAATGAAGTACAGTCTTTATGTAATGATGTATGGAGAAAATCCTGTTATGGTGGAATAAGGCTGTTAAACAGTGAGTGAATGTGGTCAGAGGATTTTCCACACTTGTTTCGTAGTTTGCAATCATATAAGACTGATTTTTTCCCCCCTCAACTACCATGGAGGATTAAGTGCGTTTGAACCACAGGGACCAAAGATGAAACGCTTGGAAAAGGCTGGTTATGTGTCTGTGGGTTTGGGGATTGGTTGTGTATGTGTGTGGAGAAGCTGATTCTAGTAATATTAATGTTGAACTCTAGCATTAGATTGGTGGAATTGAAAGTGGGTTGGGGGTGGAGGGTGCACCGGGGGAGACTAAGTAATTGTGTTACCAGGAAGGGGGGAGATCTGGGAATGCTTGGCGCTGCACGGGTCCTCAGACCCTGTGTGGTTTCCCTTAGGGTTATAGATCAGTTTCCCTGGAGGTGACATGTTCCTGACCTCTGAACACCTTCAGTCTCAGGCCAAAGAGGTCACTCGCTCGCTCATTCATTCATTCATTCATTCACTCACTCACTCACTCACTCACATGCCTGTTGGCTGTGCATATTTATCCAAACATTTTTAAAGTTCAGGCTCCATCATTCTGCAGTGAAAGGAGAGGACACCATAATGAATAGCTGTAGAACATTATTCAAAGTATTAATTCTAAGGTCATTTCCAGCTGCAACAGCTGTTGCAGAGTTTTTACAGTTGTGTGCTCATGAGAATGAGTCTTTGAGAATAGGTGAACAGATGATAAATCTGTAGGATTCCATCAACTGACATATATTGACCTTTGACCTGCAGCCTGACCTCTGACAAGCTAGGACCCCCTAGTTAATCTGCATTTAAGCGTTCACTGATTGCATTCATTCATTGGTTTAAGCTGTTTGGATATGAAAAAAAAATATTTTGATCTTCCGTGTTCACTTCACATGATGTTGTGAAAAACTAACTCCAACCTATGACACAAGGCATCAAAGCAATTTAGTTTTTGTCTATTGTCTTTTAAAATTTAAACCTTGTTGAGCGAAAAAAAAAAAAAAAAAAAAAAAAAACGGTTACAAACAAATTAAACTGATTTAATTTTATGATCCGCAATTATTTGACAGGTTTAGTTTTATATTGTCTTTTTAGAGAAAGATGTCAGAGAAGAAGCTATCATGAAGATTGTCTCTGTTTTCTTGCCCTGGAGGTATTTTATTCTAACATTTTCAGTACATACACAACAACGGCAACAGAGACGGGTTTGTCTCTGGGTGGTCTCTGTACTTTTCAGCACATTATTAGTCCACATTAAGAGGCATCAACATTTTATCACTTGAAGTTTCAAATATACAGCTGGTCAGAGCTGCCTGGTGATTCATAGAGCTCATATTCATACCTTGTATTCACAAATAACGGGTCAAATCTGGCTCTTGACCCTATTGTTTTTATTACATCACGCCCCAAAATGCCAAATACCATTAAGCGCCTGGTGATGTGATGATAACTCTCTTATGTAACATTTGGATAAATGGAAGCTGAAAGTAGAGTGCCCTTGTTCCAAACAGGATTTGAGTAGTATAAAATAGATTAAAGTCAACACGTGTTCACCTGAGGGGGTTTTTACATTCCCACATGGGAAACTTTAAGTAACCACCTTTGCCATTGAATTCGGTTGTCATGGTTTTATTGCTCGTTCCTGTGGTCTAAGGTGGTAGAGGGTCATGATGCATTGGAATGTGTGTTCGCTCACAAAGCAGTGAAAGGGAAAAAAAAATTCAACTCGGAAGACGAATAAATAAATGATAATTCATATTTCATGACACGAAGGTTGTGACCATGAAAATTGAACACATTCTTGTTTCAGTATTGTGCCATGTTAACGGCATGCCATCATTTCTGTTACATTAATTTCTACTTTGTTATAACTTCCTTTTTTTTTTTTTTTTTTTTTTTAAATGAGCCGAGCTAGTTTGCACAGAGACACTGTTGTGAGTAAGTAATTATGGAAACTTTTCCAATCTCGACGGTCGTGACTTGATTGCTCAAGCACCTCAAGTATTAAAGGCACCTTGGAGTGTTAGTATTGTGGTGCAATGTGCCGACAGACTGACGCTGTATTGATGATAAACTTTCTGTCTGTCTCCGACTCTCTGGAGCATAGCGACTGCGCCTCTCCAAACAAATGGCTCCGAGACAGTTGTGTTTGTGTGCAGTCAGTGTGTGTGTGTGTGTGTGTGTGTCTGACTGCGTGTGCACAAAAGTGCACATGTGTTAGTCATCTCTATTACTCACAAGGAGTGACAGGGTTATATCAAACCTCACTGGGTTACTGCAGGACATATGCACTAGTAGCGTGACTACACAGTGTGGAGCTCTGTTTGTTGTTGCAGACATACCTTCATTAGTTTACACACACGCACTCATACACTTAAAGGTTTAAGGTATCGGCCAGGGTTAATGTTTCACTGGAATAGAAGGTGGGAGGGGCGGTAGCTCCCTGGGGGGGTGGATAAGACAAGTGAGGGAAAAAAGAGAGGGAAAGAAGAGATGGCAAGAGAGGCATGAGGGGAGAGGTGAGCAAGACGGGTTTGCCGCGATAACCTGCCACACTGGCGGGACTTTTCAACCCCCGTTTTTCCTCGTCTCCTTTCCCTCCAGTTGATGACTCAGCAAGTAAAATAAATGGAGCAGTGAGGGTTGTTATGTGTGTTTTGACTCGGAGCCTGTGAATTGAAACTTTTATTTAACCACGCAGATAAATTAAGAACACGAACAACAAACAGTCTGGTGTACTCATCACACAGTGACCGTGTGAACATGTGAGATATTAACCTTATAAACCATTACGTCAAGTATGTGGTCATGTTTATCTGGTTGTCATTTGTTCTGAGGCCAGTACATTGACGGACAGTTGACTCAGCCACATTCACAAACAAAATATTCCCTCAGAAATCTCTGATTGCGTCACAGAACCTTCTGAAATTCTGCAAGGTAGATGTCAAGTATCAACAAGGGTGTCCCAGCTGGGTTCATCGCTTTTTAGAGTCTCATGAAAACACTTCTGCTGTGGTCTGTGCTTCTCATGCTATTTGTTGTCTGTATTTGTAGCACACTATCTGCACTTGGTTGTCAGACTGTCTGAGCTTTTCTAAAGGCTCCACATATGATGTCAATTGGTGAAGATGTTTACTCGTATTCTTTCAGTTTGCATTTGTTTTCTCAAGCTGCAGTGTGTTTAGCTCTCAGGGGCACGATACTGTCTCCTCACCCGCACATAGAAAACACGAACAACAGAGAGTTGCAAAGTACCTGATTTAAAGATGACTCCTAATGTCATGTTTACTGACTATATGTCAGTAAACCCTGTAACCCTGGCCAGTGTGTTGTGTTATATAATCACAAATCCTTCCCATTAAATACAATCTGTTTTTTTTGCCAAAGCAAAACAAGAATGAAGCCAGTTTATTTGGAAAATGGGAATAAGACTTTTTGTTCATTCATGCAGCCCTGCATTAGCCCACTTATACCTCCATGTTTCTCAGTCAGCATTAGGCAGTGTTATGTGCTTGGACCGCATCAGGTCCAAATCAGTTTATATTAGTTTTTATTTCAACTAAAAGAACATGTAGTGAGAAGCCAGATCAGTGACACAAATCTTTCTCAAATCAGAAGCACTAACACATCTGTTTCTAAGTGCAAGGTTGCAAAAATAACATGATGTGCTTGTGATTTTGTTGAGGTCCACTGCAGTGTTTTTTAACTTCTGCTATTGGTAGCATGACCCTTCGTCTGCACTGCTGCAGCTGTGTACCTTCAGTAAGCTGCTCATGCTCTCGCGCCCTCTCTGATATTTATGAAGTCTCACATTCTGGTTTCATACTTGTTAAGACAGTTCCTCACCATGCTAAACCATGCTTCATTACACACAACCCAGGTCAACCTTGAGAAAGCTGTGGTGTTCACAAGTTATTTTATTACACGGTTCAAACCAGTATTTTTAATTGGAGAGCACAACAGAGATCTCTCTCTCTCTCTATATATATATATATATAGGTGGATATAGGTATGAGGATATTATCCATCTATTTGTCTGGTTGTTCGTGCTGTTTGTTTGTGATGCCTGTTAGTGTTAGTTTGTGCGTCAAAGTGATTTAATGCAGGAAGGAGTGAAAGGGGGGAGCCTTCCTGCCCACATACCTGGCTGTGCGTGTCAGTAAGTCTAGTATTGTGAACTGGTTCCGTTTAAACAACAGGAAATGGCAGAAAACGAGTCATTAACTTCACAACAAGCTGAGACTCAGGTGGTTGTTTGTGTGTGTGTGTGTGTGTGTGTGTGTGTGTGTGTGTGTGTGTGTGTGTGCAGTTGAGACAGAGGGAGGAACGGCTTGTGGATAATGACTCTTGGCAGTTCCTAACACATCCTTGTCTTATTGATACTTCCTCTGGATTATACCTTATTTCCTTCCCACAAACCACACACACAGACACACACACATACACACACACACACACACACACACACAGGATAAATACAGCTTGACTGTGATTATAGGAGCAAAGTTTTCTTTCATTAAGGCGTGTTAATTTATTATCAGGCCTTTTATACCACAATAACCTGTCCTTCCTGTGCTTTAGAGAGAAAAGAACACACACACAGACAAGGAGTGTGTGTATGTAGGAGAGAGTGAGAAAACATGGATGGAGATGACACTCATACAAGTGTGTGTGTGTTATTCTTCAAAACAGATCAGAGAAGAGGTGAAACTCTATTCCTGCCGGTGGCCCCAAAGAGCAGGTGGCAAAACAGCCCAACCCATGTCTGTTCACTCCCTGCTACAGTAATTAAGAAAGAATTCATTTTCATTTTATTTTATTAAACTGTATCACCAAACCAAAAACACTTAACTTTTTTTTTTTATTATTACATTATTCACATTGAATTCTGTTTTCATTATCTGATTATCAACAAAGTTTGTCAGACATCACCTGAGCAATAAGTCAATATTGTCTGTAACTACCTGACTGTAGTTTATAATTGTTATTCTAATCAATGGAATTCTTTTAATGTGGGTTTGACTCATGAGCTGTGGCGTTATCTGCGTTCCTGAGGCTTATGTTTGAATTTACCACAGTTTCCTTACATGTTATTCCTTTTTCTGTATTTGCTTTAAAGAAGCAGAGCTATTTGTTTCCCGTATCCCCTCAAACAAACCTTATTTGTAGTCTAGTATGGGAAAGTACATCAACTTATTTCCCACTAAATGATATACACCAAGTACAAACTGAAACAGCACGAGGTTGGGTTGGGACTGTTTGTTCCTGTGTTTTTTCAGTAAGATTGTTCTGCTTCTGATTTCATTACACTGGCTCACTCAAGGTTGTTTTTCTTATTATTTTCTATGGAACATAAATTCTGCCTGGCTTCATTAAACATGCAGAACAAATGTGTCAAACAGAGTTAGTCATAAGTTTGAGTACACACACACCAAATGAGATTAGACTTAAGAGTGCTAACACCTGCATCTTCACTGGGAAGACAGTAGCATGTCAGTACAGTCTGAACATGTAAACAGGCTCATTCAAACATAATGGAAAGTCAAGTAACATGGCAGCAGTGCTAACCCTCCCAGTGTTCACATATACCCACACACACACAAAGTCAACTGATACTTGCTTACATCAAGGAACACAGTCACGTTTCACTATCTGACTCACCTTTCTCTCTCTCTCTCTTTCTCTCTCTCTCACTCGTATCGTATTTCTCGTGCTCGGTGTTTGACCTAACCTGCCTTTGACAGCTCACATTCAAACACACAGTTAAACTCATAGTTTGATAGATGATATGTTTGTCTTTGTGCATGCGCATGTGCACTTATGCAACAGTTATTCCAGCTCTAAGTGGATTTACACCGTCAGTAAGCTCTGCTGTGTCACTGAATTCCTGTGAACTGCCGTCTACAGGGAGGGAAATTTGCCGCCAAAATATTAAGCTTGAAGGTTAAGTAATATTTAGCAATGTTCAGCTATTAAATCCTGCGGAATGTGGTCTTACCCCATACTGCTTCATTCACTATTCATCTACAGTTACATGTTTCTCAGGTTTTAAATGAATCTTTAAAGCCAGTTCTGCCACCCTGGGTGGTTGAACTGTGAGAGGAAATCTGGCTTCTCTGAACATGTGCTTATAAGTTTTACACAGTGGAAGGGATTCATTTTTAGTAGTTTTGTCGTTGGGTAGATTTGGTTACATTACAAATGAATGTATGGCTAAGTAAAAAAAAAGTGAAATTGACGTTTCCCTTCATTTGCAGTATAGTGTTTATATTGTATCACTAGTTTTTTAACTGATTGTCCCACAGACTCTGATGTTGCTCATTTTTGCAGGAGAAATGGCATATTAAAAGAGCACCGACTGATTTCTTTTTCCTTGACAGATTCTTCCTCACTCTCAAGAAAAAAGATCAGGCCATGCTGCTGCTCTTGGGCTCTGGTGACTATCAGCTTAATGAGTCATAAAATGATTAGTTAGTTAAAAATAATTAGTCAGTTAATTACCTGTCTAACGGAAAACAGCCAACTTCAGCATCAATCAAACATCTCGTCTGCAGAACATGGTGTTCGACCTTGTTTTCTATTGCAACTGCTTTCACCATTTTATGTCTTTGATTTAATTTTCTCGTTCGAGTCCTAACTGAATAGAAGAGAGAAAAAAAATGTGTCTCAGCCACTAAGATTGGCTGTACTTTTTAGCCTGCTAAGGAGACAGCTGTGTGCATGATGGAGTTACACCATTGGCTGCTGCTATTCCAAATGAGTTGATATTAATGGCTCCTTTCATGTCACTGGGGGTTACAAACTTTACACCTTTGTCACCAGATGAACTGAATTTTCAACCGTTACATTTATTGTTGGGTTGATTTGTGTTGTGATTTTTAATGATTAATTTCATTATTAAATTGGACTATTATAAGTGGACTTTTTTTTTTTTTTTTTGCAACATTTAAAGCTGTAATCGTTACAGAATAAAAAACAGCTATGATTGTGATTATGATTAGCTGTGTGAGAACACAATAAATGCAAAGAGACAGATTGGCATCTGCTGATTTAATGCACCACCCGGCGACCATGGCAAGTGTGCCACATCAAACACACCTGCCATGTCACATGGCCTACTGGCATGTGCTGAGTCTGACGAAATCTTTCGGCTGCGTCCTCTATGTTCATTTCCACTGCCAGTGACGTGTATGCCATCTTTCTGTTGATCTCTGTTGTCATCTGGTTATATTTTGCATTGAGGATTAACAATCAGAGACGCTGGATTTGGAGCAGATTGTTGGAGACCTTCGCGATGCGCAAGACAGCACAGAGTGACATTCAGATAACTGTGAGCAACAAATTACTGAGCAATTGTAAATCACTGTGCAGCGTAAACCATCAACAACTACTGTGTTGCTTAGCAACATGGCATTTTGTCTGTGTTTGTGCTCTGAATTTTGTAAGTGGTGGCAGCCATTTGATTTATGTAGCTTAACTTTGCTACATCAATGAAGGAATTGTTTGATACTTAATAATAATATCAGTGTGTTTCAGACATTGACTATACATAGTCCGACCACATACTAAGTTCTTCTTCTTCATTCTTGGCTTAACAACAAATTTAATGGGCCTTTAAACTTCTATTTTATTCCAGTTTTAAGGAGATGTAATTCCAGTTATTGAGGAAGTCTTTTTATCATTCTGGTAAATGTTAAATCTTTTCTTTCTGTGCAAAAACAATCAAAAAAGTGTGCAGTTACTTGTTTCGGCAATTTAGGCCATTATCAGCATTTCTCGTATGCTCAAGCTGAGCAAGTTGATATAGAGAGCAAGAAAAAGCTCACAGTCACAGCGCGGCTACCATTCATTCGACTCAGGTAAGGCTTTTATGTGCAGCATTTATCCGCTGCTTTGATGTTATTCGTATCTGTTCAGGTCAGGTCAGCACACCCGGATGGAATGATGAATCACACACTGCAGCTATGTCAATGAAGGTTGGATTAAATTGAAATAAAGTGCAAAGAGACAGTCCATTTAATGCCTGACTAGACAGTCACGAGTGTCGTGCCTTTGCACAGCAGCTCTCTGTAGTCTTATATATATATGTGTGTGTGTGTGTGTGTGTGTGTGTGTGTGTGTATATATATATGTGTGTGTGTGTATATATATATATATATATATATGTGTGTGTATTAAAATAACTGTGTAGATGAGTGAGTGGATGGTTTCACGGTGTCTGTGTGCTCTTATTACTCCTCCCTCCAACTAATGAAACGTGTGTGTGTGTGTGTGTGTGTTCTTCTGCCCCTACTCCAAAGCTAATGAAGTATGTGTGTGTCTGCATGTGTAACTGTGTGTGTTAAATTGAACCGCAGTTCTGCTCTGGTGTGTTCAGGCCGTTTCATTAAATGATAAAGTTTACTGATGACTCCAGCGGGATCATTATTTACTCGGCTCTCCATTCACTCCAGAGCAGCCACCACGATCTTTACAAATGACCTGCTACACTGAAAGACGGGGGTTATTTTGCACCTCAGGTTTTCAGATAAATGACCTGAGCATTCGCTTAGTAACCAGCGACACAGCCAACATGTTAAATAAGGAGTGGAAGAAATTACAAGACTTTTCATGGATAAACACAGTTTAAAAAAAATGTTTTCAAACGTTTTTCAAATATTCAAATCTGAAACTAGTCTGTCACCATCACGGATAAGTAATAGCTAACCAGCAGCAGCGCCTGCCTCTATGTTTGTGCACAAAAACAAACTAATTCCACCATTCACTTTCTAAACCCACATGATAGGTCGAGAGAGAGAGAGAAGATTTGAGGAAAGAACTGAGTGAAAAATGCAGGTTGAGAAAGTCTGTGTGACAGTTTGACAGCTCCTCGCGGGCCAGCTGAAGCCATCACCTGTCTCTTTCTGTCTCTTAACCAATCATTTGTCTGTCACCTCTCTACTCTCAAGCTTTGCTACGACTTTTTTTTTTCTCTCACTTTTGAATCATTCAGTTGTCGAGTTGCTTTAACATAAAAACGCCAAATGCCAGAATGAAACAGCCATCTTGTCTCACATACTCGGTACAATAATTTATACTTTTGTCATCAATCCATAATCTATCATAGCTGCATCTGTGATAATGAATCTGAAACTTTTGTGTAATTCTCTCTCAAAATGTGTTTTGATTTGACAAATTGGTGATCAAATACCAGTGTCCCATACGCTAACAACCTGAACTGACATTAGCATCACAGCTACTCAACTCTATCATCAGATGTAATCAGCTTTTTGGGTCATACCACTGTCACTAAGGTATGTAGAGTCATTTTAGAGTCATTGAAGTTTGCATTAGAGCCACAGTAGGAAACACTGAGCATTGTTTTGAGCTTTAATCTGTGTGAACTCCTCCTGTTATCTGGCCAGTCACCTGGCACCTCCTCAACCAGTTCTGACAGTGCTCTCACTCATCGTTGATGGTGGAAGTGGATGACGAAAGTGAGTGATAACCAAGCAGACTCCTTTCTCTCTCTCTCTGTCCCTCTCTCCCTCTCTTCCTGGCCATCCCTGTAAATTGAGCTGCTACATGACAGAGCCATTACCTTCAGCTGCCACCGCTAAATCAAACACTTAAGAGTCTGAGTGATTAATCGCACTCTTCACAAGTGTCCCTATTCTTCCTCCCCGTAGGTTCATTCTGTGTCTCCTTTTTTTTTTAGGAAGGAATTGTTTTCTGTTGGATCACACAAAACAGTGAACATGAGATGTTTTTCATTTCTGTTACTTTGTACAATAATGACGTGCACACACACAGAACAGTGTGTAGCAGCTTCACAGTGATGATAAAATAACGAAGGGGGTAAAAGGAAGAAAACCAAACCTCTGATTCGAAATAAACTGAAAAACAAGAAACGCTGTAACACCAATCATGATCAAGATGACAAACCAAAAAATAACCAAGCCAGAAAACACAATGCAAATAACATTAATGACAATTTCCAGCTAAAGTGACAAAGGACAAAGGTTAAGCTTATGACACGTCGTCTTTGTGTTCCTTAAAGTTTTGATCACATCTTAAAAAGAGATGGTGCCGTGATGATACTGTATGTTAGAAAGTATTTTTTTAACATAAATGAATAAATGTGATTACAGATGTCTTTTTTTTTCTTTTTTTATTTTTCAAATATTGCAAAAGCTCAAAGGGTCAAGTTCATCTGGCGAGATATTGTTGTATAGACAATTTCACATTTTTAAAGCTTTTACTTCACTTTTCAAACAAAGTAACTGAAGCGTGACCTTGTAGTCACTGACGTGACGGCTGTATTTTGAAGAAATGCACACAAACCACTTCGCTGCTGTACAACTCGCAGTGGGATTTGTTTTGATCGTTAAAGAGAAGGTGCTTTGAGTCCAGCACTGTGACGACGGGTGGACTCACAAGCAACTGTCTGAGTTTGAGATTTTGATTTTTTAAAATAATGACAGAGATTTGTTTTACTGTACTGTAAATAGACAGGACCACAGGTCATAGAGTTGATATCATTTAGAGTTTTGAAGTCTTCATGGTTCTTACCAGAACTGATCATCCACAGCTCATTCTCGCATTAACACAGGTTATATGTGACTTGAGCATTATTTTCGCACAATAATGTTGTTTACACCCTCACCCCAGCTGCTGCTCTCTTTCACACACACACACACACACACACACACACACACACACACACACACACACTCATACATTATGGTAAAGTTGTCAGCTTACATGTTAATGTGATTTTATTTTAGAGTTGAGTTTCGTCAAGACCAGGAACAGCTCTCCAAACTTTTTTTTTGTAACATTTGACAACAAATGGCCCCACAGCACATTGCTCTCCCATCCTCATTTCATCCATCCTTCTCCTCCTCTAACCACCAGTCTCTATCCCTACACTGTCCACCTCCTACGCTACAGAGGCCCCAGTGTGCCACACATTATCATTTCAGAGAACACACATGCACACAAACAGACAGCACATACTGTACACTAAAACACAGATGGGTAGTACGGCCTCTCTCTGACAGATGAATAGGTAAATATTTACCGTCCCAGATTGTCTTTCTTCCACTCTCATCCTTCCATCCCTCTACCCATCACCCTCCTCTCTACTCTTCGATGCCACACTCATCTGTTTGTTCCTTCCTGTCTTTTAGAGAAAAAAAAAAAAAAAAAAAAAATCAGGGTTCTTCTGTCCCAGTGGTCTCGCCTTCATCTTATCACGGGGGGCTGTTCGCCGGCATCTGTTATGCAAACATGGTTGCATACACATGCACGTCTTTTGAATATGTGATGAAAAGGATTATGTGTGTGTATGGAAACATATACACACATGTATGGACACGTGAGGGCCTCTGCAAACAAAGACTTGATAATAATTTTGCGGGTAGACAATGGCATGTTTTATGAAGCTTAATTCAGCCTATTGGCACAGATGGGGGACTGACCCTGTACTTATCTTGAGTGTTAATTAAATGACTTCAGTCTCCCATGAACATATTCTCCTTGTGTAAATGCTAACTCAGACAGGCTACTGTCTTGAGGGATGTGGTCTCTTTGCTTCCATGGGGCAGGAGGAGAAATGATAGGAACAAAGCGCGCACACACACACACACACACACACACACACACACACACAGTCACCCTATTATCTCTTTTGATTTAGGGATTTCAGGGTCTGTAGTGTCTTTGTATTCTCCAGCAGCAACAGGAAGTGCAGCATTAGTCATGAGGTTAGTGCCTGACTGCAAGCTGGTGATAAAAATGTGTCTATTCTCCACCTGTCTCTCATCAAACAGGCATATATGTAGCATATTCTCAGGGGATTTGTTTACTTTTCATAAAACAGATCAGTCTCAAACAGAGAACTAATTAAATGTAGCTCTTATAAAACATCCGTGATGCATTTGTGTTGGAGAGGTTTATTTTGTAGAACTAATTTAGCTGCTTTCTCCTGCAGTTTACTTGACATATCTACACATTTATCACAAAATATCTTAAATTACTTGTTTGTAATTTATGATTTTGATGAATCACTGTTGCTCTTTGCCTCATAAACTATTGGTTTTCCCTCTTTTTTGGTGTTTGTTAAAGGATACTTTCTTTGATATAATTCTCTAATCAATGCTTATTGATTTTAACTCTTTCTCCAGCTCTGACGTACCAGATAATGTCTCAATTGATAGATCTCATTCTCCTCTGTCGGTTTATCTCCTTTCCACACACTGAAAAGACTAATTTTGCTCCGTCAGTTTTTTTTTTTTTTTTGGGGGGGGGGTTTACTCTGCTTGTAGTTTTCGCGCTTTATTGATAAGTTTATTCTTCATTTTCAAAATAAGTGTATAAATGCACTGAGTATGCTGTGTTTAAAAGGAATTAAAAATGTTGGCAATCAAAACTTTATTTGTGCCGTAATTACCATGGTTAGCGTCAGGTGTTTAAGTAGAAATGTGATATAAAAGAGGAAAAAAAAAATACAGCGGAAATTTCATCTGCTGTTAAAATAATGTCCACTACTTTGTGACAAAAGTTCATTCCAGGTTAGACAAACAAAGCTGTTCCTCAGTATTGAAGTTTTAAAAATAGCCCTCTTCCTGCATCGGTTTAATTGAAAGCAGGTTGAGCTGAAACCTAATCTGTCATCTTTTCTTGATTTGTTTTCCTTCTTTTGCTTTTCTCCCTTCTCTGTCTCTGTGTCTTTGCCTTTCTGTTTCTCTCACACTCTGTTTTTTGAAATGTGAACAATAACAAGATACATTTCTCCTCTCTCATATTAACAAGGAGAGTATCAGTGGTTCTTGTTCATTAGTATCACACATCACACCTCCATCACCCTTAGATCTGAGAGACAGAGGTGTCAAAATGATAGTGTGTGTTGTGTGGTGTGTGTGTGCGTGCTCGTGCATACGCATGTTTTTTTTCCCTTCTCCTTTCAGCCTCCTCCTCAGGAAAATCCACAAAAGCCTATTCACACCAGTCTCTCTCAGCCTTCTCTCACTTTTCTACCCCCATGTGTTACTTAGCACCCCAGGTCCGAATTGTACATTTTTCAAGCCAGTGGTGTAAATTTTCTTAGTGCAGTTGCAAGAATGAAAGCACATGCTGGCTGCCTATAGTATATACTATACCTCACCACTACCACCGAACAGGCCATGGTAAATTAGATACACAAGCCTTAGGGAGTTACAATAGACGGTTATCTTTTGAGTCCAGAAAAAGTGTATTTAATTTACCTCCCCTCCTGCTGTCATTAATAAAATAGCTTGTGGGCTTAAGACATTTTATACTCTTGTGATGAGTACATTAAATAGCAATAAATAATGTGAATTTATTCAAATTCAGGTTCTGTAGGAGAAGAATATTTTGGACTAAAGTTGCTTGCCTACATGAATGTTTCCTAGCGATGACTTAAATGTGCAAACACACCAGCAAAGTAGAAATCACGGCTCCAGAAAAATAAAAAAAGAATCATATCTTCCCTTTTTCATTACACGTTACTCGATTAATTATTGGTGGAGCCTACAGGCTGCGAATAGTCTTTTGTTTACTTAACAAAGTAAAGGATTAAAAACATGCATTTTGAGTTAAATACTCAGGGGGTTTGAACCAGCGCCCGAGGGCATCCAAGACGTTAATTTTAATCAGGAATAGAGAATTATTCATTTATTTAGCCATTTAACTATTCCATGCACCAGATTTTTTTTTCTCTCTCTTTCTCTCTCTAATTCATGCAGTCTTACTTTTCCGTGGAGTGGTGGTCAGGCAGATCCGAGAGGTCAAGGATGCCTGGGCCCGCAGGCCATTGGTTAATATTAATGACCGTCAGCCAATTGGAAGTCATCAATAGGTCAGAGGTTATCATGGGGTTGCAGATGCAGGAAGTTAATGTAATTAAAGATGCATCATGTTGTCGATTGCAGAGAAAGTGTCTTTCCTCTTTCTTTTCTTTATGTCTCTGTTGAGCCGTCTGTCTCTTTGGCCTTATGTTTATGTTTTAACATTTTACCGTTTTCATGGTTTTCCAACAGGGGACAGATATTTATAGATTTTCGTAATGTTTGAAACACTTCTGCAGACACATTCTTAATTTAATTCACATGTAAATACAAGAAATTCCAACATTATTTGTGAAATGATAAAGTTAAGATAAGTTAGAGAAGAAAAAAGTTGCAAGAATAAGATAAAAAGAATGAAGACTAAATTACTTATGATTGATTCTTTAGCTAGTCTTTCTGCTTTGCCTTGTCCATCCTATCCAAACATTTTTCAAAGGAAATCTGTCAGTGGCCTGTAACCAATTATATTCTGTCCTTATAGCAGATGCTTGCCATACAGCACATAACACATTTTATTAAGAGGTTTCAGTGTCCCTCTTATTCCATTGCAGCTAGAGCTTTGATAGAAATCTTGTAATCAATAGCTTGGCTCATTTCAATTCAATTCAAATCATTCCCCACAGAAATTCATTTCTGTGGGGAATGATTTAATTTTTTTTTTTTTTTTTTTTTTTTATCAGATACCATTTCCAGTTGGACTTGACTTTAGCAAATAATTTCCTCCTCAAAAATCATGCAATTAGACAGCCAGCCTGTCACCAGTTATTAGATCTCAGAATAATGTTGTCTTGTGCATCATCGTATTGTTAATTGTTTGCTCCTTTATGGTAATTGACAGTTACTGTGGCCTTCAAAGATAAAGTTAAATGCCTTTGAGATTAAGTCTAATCATTGAAACTGAATGATAATATGTCAAATCAGCTTTTATTTCTATAGGAAATTCAATGCTTTAGGAACATGTGGTGACTTAAACTTGTTGTTCCTGCATATGCCATCAAACTACTGTCAATACAAACAAAATACATCAAACAAGTCAATGCATCTATTCCCATATCCTGCTCACTACAATTAATCCAATGACCCAGCAGGTCGATAATCAATAGCTAACAATTGGCAGCAGAGGTTGCTAATCAGGTTTTGATTGGCTGAATGAGTCCATGGGGAGCAGCTTTACATAGTTTTTCTAAAGCATTTATCAAAAATAGGAAAATGTCAGTGAATCACATGCTTCAGAATCATTTTAGATAATTGAACTAGTCATAGTTTAAGGTTGATGACTGTTGGGCTGATATGTGCAATGTATGTTGTTGAGGACAGGATGTTGATGTCTATGATGCTCCCTGATTGAATTATAAGAGTCAAATATTTTCCATGGGTTTATCTGCATGACAAAACTGAGCCTTTGGCAAAACCAAAAGTTATAGAGTCGCTGCTCAGTTTTTTCTCTCAGATGGTTTTATTTTGTTTAAATATTATCTCTTATCCAGAGAAGATCAAAGGATCAGACTTGCTATTTCCTAGCAACACCAGAAGTTAAACAGAAGTTAAGCCTTTCTCAAGGGCACCTCACACCAGATGTGTGTTGTTTTAAATGAGTTTCCAACCAGGAAATAACAACATCTTCTATATATGTCCCTAAAAAGCCTCCCTTTAATCCCTCTCACAGGGTACCGGGTGTAACCATTGCTACGGATATAATCTGTGGTTTTCCTGGTGAAACGGAGGAAGACTTCCAAGAGACGATCGACTTGGTGAAACGCTACCGATTCCCGAGTCTCTTCATCAACCAGTTCTATCCCAGACCTGGTACACCGGCCGCCAAGATGGAGCAAGTACCAGCACATGTGGTGAGTGTGGACAAGGAGACAGTACGATGTCTGATTTGGGCCAAATTTAGCGTATGAGTAAAAGAAACACCAGTCACACTCAGTTACTCAATTATAAATCAGCATGTGTGTGTATTGAGAACACAGAGGACGGCCTCCTGTCATCTGAAAATGTAAAATCCCTGATCCTCTTCTGTCATGACTCTTCTCTCTATTTGAATTTAAATATTACTAATCCGGAAAAAGCCATCAAAAGTGTGTTCCTCTGTTGTTGTTGTTTGTGTTTGTGGGAATGTGAGACTTATAGTGTCTCACTTTCCATTTTATAAAGACAGATTCACAACATTAACTGTGTATTTCAGTTACTCTTTTGCTTCTGGCAGTTTACTGGGACCAGAAAGTAGGACATATCTCAGTTAAGCCAACATGTCCCCAGTCTTAAATCTGCACTATCTCCTTTAATGAACAATTATACTCAGGAAAAAAAATGACCGTGTGAAAGTTATGCCACAAGGTGTTAGAGTACAAACATCTGGAGGCACTGACACATCTTGATGGTTGCTGCTTCATCTGGACCTCTTAAGGTTCTCTCTCTCCCTCTCCCCCTCTCTCTCAATCTGCTGCCAAATGAAACAATTAGCAGCTAATGAAGCCATAATTGTTAGCAAAGGTGCGTAGTAGAGATGGGCTGAACACATCGCCGTGGGCAGCTCTGGCGTTTTCTTGACCTTCGTGCCTTGTGGGTTTCTCAGCTGCATCATTGTTTACAGAACTGTAGTCATTTGTAATGTGTTTATGAAATATGATTTAACAGCAGTTTTGTTAATGGACATTGAGGCTCTTCAAAGCCCCTTGAGTGTAACTTTACTTTATGTTTATGTTCATTTTGCTCACATGGGGCCATTGTTTCTGCTGATTGATTTAAGGGTTGGTGCACAATTGCTGAACATAATTTGGTCAAATGATGTTCACCTCCTTGTCTAACCTTCATTTCATATGCATCTACTTATTGAATTTCACCCATAGCTTACATGTTTCCTCTATTTTTCTTTGACCCTGTCTTTTCTTTGGTTTGACCTCCTACAGCACCACATACTGTACCTCTATCTCCTCTTGTGTTGGGGCTCCTTCACTCTTTACCATCAAAGCGTTGACACATTCCTTTCAAGTGGAGCTTCTTCATAAGTCATTCTCTTTCTCCATCCTCCCTCCTTCCTCTCTTCATCCTCTGAGGAGAAGCTGAGTGTGTCTTCGAGGGATCAATCCCCAGACAACCACATCACTGCTTCTCTTCTTATCTTTTTGCACCCCCCTTCTTTCTTTCCCTTCCAACTGTCTCATCCGACATTTATTGTCAGCAATTAAATGTCAACATACATCTATCCAAGACTTCATCCAACAAGCAGCTGATTGGCAGATTGTGACATATTATAGGTTTGTATCGAACCCTTTTATCACCATATCACCTTATGTCTTTTATATCCTAAATTATTCTGATAGCTTGTTTTGCCGTCTTTCATTTAAAATTGCCAGTTAAAGTTTTAACTTCATTTAATTGTTACTATATTTATGTTTGACAGAGAATAGCTAAAGGTGAGAGTGAGTGTCAGAATAATATGTTAGGGTCCCTGTAAGCAATACACCTGCTTTGGTGGTTAAAGCTGCACACAACATCACATCATCAGTCAGCATGCACCTGTTCTTTATACACATACACCCACACTCACAGACAAGCATTCAGATAGTCACTGACACGCCAAACACACACACATACACACACACACACGCATGCACGCACACACACACAGTGAGTGGTGGCAGCCAGGCAGTGTCTAGGCCGTGTAGGGTCAGTCATTAATAAAGTGCACCAGATGGTTTGTCTGGAACACAACTGTGTTGAATAGCCACAGGAGGGATGGATGGAGAACTAGATGGAGTAGGAAGCAGAGACAGAAGGAGGCCTGAGAGGGAGATGGAGAGAGAGAGAGAGAGAGAAAGGAAGGGAGAGGGGGAGTGGTGGGGGAGAAAGAAGGTAAGAAAGAATGGAGGATCAGACAGAACGGCTAAAAAAGAAAAGGAGATGGATTGAGGAAATAAAGAAAGACAAAAAGAAACAGCCACAGGGACGTGGCCGTCGCAGAATCACCATAACCCTCGGAACTCACTAACACCAAATCTCCATACTTACACCTGCTATTTTGAGTGCATAAGCCCATTCACACTGTCAATTATGTTAATATGCAGTGCACTGTACAAACCCGCATGGTGTCTCTCATAACATTCATAAAGCCAGATGGGAAACTATGGACACAAAGCAGAAGTGGAGAGAATGCTAATGTAATTTGAAATTTGAGAAAATGATGGTTGAAGACGGATACATCGCGCTGGCATAACTTCCATGTCGCATGATGGGACAATGCACAAGAAAGTAAAATATGAATTCCCTAACTACACCACTAAGTACATAGTGTGCAGAGAGTACTACATGTAAATGTAATAAATACAGCAGCCTATGAGCTATAAGGATGTCATTTGTACATTTGTTTGGCCATGGTGGATGCATACATTTGTTTCTTTTTTGTTATGATCTTTGTTCTTTAAGAGCACAGATTTTCCATTGTAACCTACACTGACTTAAACATTATTTTTCACCAGAGAAAGAAAAACATTAGCATGAAAGTCTAGTAATTGAATCATTTTAACTTAACTTTCTCTTTGCACCAGAATATCTAAAATTCGTGGCTGAGCTTTGATAAAAGAGGAAACTCTTTAAACTGATTAAGGAGGTTTTTTTTGCACTGTGATTTCCAGGAATTACAAAAATGCATATTTGAATTATACAAATACAGATCGATTTGTTTCAGCAAATCATTGAAGAGAAAACACATAGAGGCAGTAAGTGTCCAGCTGTGAGGGGGGACAGGTGTCCTGTGCTATCTGTAGGTGTAACTTATTACCTATTGTAATAGATGATATATGAGAGAATGCTTGATGGAGGGAGACCAGAGGCAGATGGAGAGTCGGAGACCACAGGGACAGAGGGACGCAGGGATGGAGAGAGGGAAAGGGAGCATGTTGAGAATAAAGGGATGTGAATGCTATTAGCTTGAATCTCCATAATCATCCCCAGGTGACTAGAACTTAGCCTTGATAAATGGACTTGCTGAGTGGGGGGTGTGTATGTGTGCACTATGATGTCTATTGGTATGTAAGAGAGAGTTGAAAATGAGCAGCTGCACAAGAGAGAGACTGAAAAAAAGTGATAGAGAAGGAGATTAGCTCTTCTAGTTGGACAGTGTTTTTAATTTCCCCAGGTTGTAATTGGTTAAGAACTCCATTACCCATGAGGCACCAGTGCAGCAGCTGTCAAAGTGAAACAGCTGGCCAGCCACTAGTAGCTCCATCTTTTGGCTTCACTATCATTTATCTACGCCTGGACACACACAAACACCCATGTGTACACACACACACACGGACACACATGTGTGCAGCCCCCCTCCTCCATCTCAAATGCAGACACTTTCTTTCTCACACATATCAGGGGAGATAATAACTCTTGACTAAAAGCAGTCTAACAGGTATTAAGGTTGAGTTAATGGTTAAGTTGCTGTCTGGGACCAGGTAGGTCTGCACTTGATTAATGAGAACATGGTCCACTAATAATGGAA
The DNA here is from genome assembly GCA_016801845.1 of Polydactylus sextarius. Lineage (NCBI taxonomy): Eukaryota > Metazoa > Chordata > Actinopteri > Polynemidae > Polydactylus > Polydactylus sextarius. The sequence goes on along the minus strand of CM028913.1, from coordinate 20,502,340 downwards.
AGAATAACACGTTGCATTTTAATGATCCACGTTTTCTCACACCACATGCAAGCGAATATGTTGTTAGTTTGCTGTTCATTCTATAGGGTTCTAACTAGGTGTGGGGACTGACAGTAACTCTATTAGGAGAGTGTGAGTGTAAAAATAAAGATCTCCTGTAGGTCTCAGTATAAAAAAAGAAAACACATAAGCGTACATTTGATTAAAGAGAAACTTTACTGATCCCTGAGGGTGAATTTAGTTGATGCAGCAGAATAACAATATTGGTGAACAAAGCAGAATAAGATCATTAGAACACCTTGCTGTGCCTCAGGATACATTAAAGTTTTTTTTTTTTTTGTAATAATGACAAGAATGAAAAAAAAAAAAAAAAATCCCAGACAAAACCACAGATTTATCAAATAAAAATATTTATTTTTGAAAAAGATTTCCCAAGGGCACTCAGCTCAAACTGAAAGTCCACAGTTGATGAGCTTTATATCTATTGCAGCAACTACACTGTACCGACTAGTATGCTGACCTGAGAACATCTTAATGACATGATGAAATCTTGCTAAGTTTGTACTCTGATGCAACATGATCACATTTAAAAGAGCCGCTTAAAGGCATTTCAGCTGTGTCTCTCTATGCATTGATAAATTACAGTGAATGCCTGGTGCGCACCTTAGTTAACAACATACACAGGCTGCAGATCTGACAGTCAACATATTGTAGCTGGAGCATGTTGTGAATGTAGTGACCTCTGTAGAAAGACAAAGGTCTCACATACACAACAACAGAGTATCACCATTGTGATCACCATCATTCTGGTGCTTTAGGAAGTGTTAATCCTTGGCTCACAAAAACAGGAGTGTGCACAGATTACGCCGAAGGTTTTCATGGGGTAATGTAACACACACAGACACACAGACACATGCCGTGGGTGTAGGCTCCATAGCACTGACATCTGTCTGTCATTAGGAGAAAGACAAACAGGCACAGATTGAAGAGCCAGAAGCTCTTACAGTACAGACTAAGGCAAGATTACTGTTACCTTGCCCCACAACATATTCACACATGGACATACTGACACATATATACCTCCACATATAGGCGCACACAGCCACACATCTCTACTGCCCTCAGTGATACATCAAAGCCCTTTCTAAAAAAAAACTATTAAACCAAGTCCTGCATGTACAAAATGTTTTATCACACAATAAACAAAAACCTGCACCTCCAACATGCACACACACAAATATATTACATCAATTCTGATTATATCAAGCAAACAATAATCCATGTTATAGATTCCCATTTTATGTCAGTCAGTTATGTCCTATTCTTAATATTGTATCTATTCTGGTCATTTGTGTCATTAAGTAACCATGGCTTAGTCTGCCTAATTACACTCAATTGCTCTCACTTGTATTTGTCTCAAAACTTTGCAAGATATCACAGATATCATTGTTTTTTGTTTTGTTTTTTGATATAAAACCCTTTAACTGTAAGTTTTTGCATGTGTGCCCCTGTCTACACCTCCTCTGTGTGTTTGGAGTCTGTGTATGAGTACAAGTGTATACATCCATGTAATGTCACTTCCCGTTAGACATTGCATCCGTCTCTGGTGGCAACAACAGATGGACGTCATTGTAACAACCATCGTTCATCATCACCATGGTGACAGGTCCACAGACCCCTCCACACACACATACATAGTGTTTTTTGTACTTGCTGGGTTGTCACTAGCACAACCTCGACGGCATGCTAGATTAACTTCTCTGGTTGATGAACCACACACACACACACACACACACACATACCTGTACCACACACAGAAACAATATGTGCAGCTTTTGCACATTAATAAATCTCCTAGATTTAAAAATGTAGTGGAAAAGAAAAGATGACCCTGATTGGATGAGAGAAAGTGTGACAACTGGAACCACTGACATTTAACAGTGAGCTCATAGATTTTGTAAATTCAGCCCCGTTTTTATTAAAAGAGTCTTCACTCTATTGCCCAACCTGTCTGTATTTAAAGCTCGTTCTGCTTGTATTCACACAAAATAATAAAATGGTTTCCTGCGTTTAGTCATGTAGAACTTTTATAGGAATTTAAAAAAGAGATGATGTTGACCAGCTCCAAGTTCTATCCACTTGAACACATAACACAGAACTGATTGATAATTAATGATGATAATCATGCCTGTCACTGTGGAATATAATGAATAGAACTTTTATATTCTGTTTTGTTCTGTTTTCTTTTGTCATTTTTTTTCTCTGTTGCCGTTTGTTTTCACGTTGGGTCTTGAATGACCTTGTATTTGGCATGTTTTCACACCTTTGTCCATGTTCAGTACACAAAATGTGTGAGTCAGTGTGTGAGCATGTGTTGGTATTTATGCCTCTGGTGTGTGTTTTTGTAGGCTTGTGTGTGTGTGTGTGTGTGTGTGTGTGTGTGTGTATACCCTATTGAACTGGATAAATTCAGCTGGGAGCTCATTCAGGGTTGAGAAATCCTTACCTGCAGTTACATCTTTCTTACACAAACACACACACTTAGTTGACCATCCCTGAATAGGGAATGAGGGGTGAGAGTGATGAAGAAATGGCAAGGAGAGAAAGAGGGAGAGAGAGTGTGAGTATGGTGCTGAGGAGCAATGATTAGAGGATTGCTCTCACCTAAGATGCTCCAGGCAGAGAGAGAGAGGGAAAATGAGCGATGGTGGAGGGACAGGATTATAAGTTGGAGGATGGGCGAAAGTGGAAAAAGAATGATTAGTATGAGTTTTCTCTCACTGGAGAAAAACACAAGGGGTGAGGGTGAGGTGGAGCATTGAGGGATATGTGGAAAGACAAAAAAAAAACAACAAGAGAAGAGGGGATTTGGAGACTCTGGAGAGCCCTTTGGCGGGGAGAGTGAGAGGGAATCGGGATTGTAGATGGACAGGCCCATTGATGACAGGATTGTGAAGAGCCCTGGGTGCAACAAAGAATGAGTAAGAGACAAGTATAACAGAGCATGGAAGAGATACACGGATGGAACGAATAGAGAGGAGAGCAAGGAGTGATGAGAGGTTCTGTGATGAAAGGACAGGCCTCAGTAGAGACAGAGGAAGACAGGGAAAGTCAAAGCTATAGTTCGCCGAGGGCAAGAAATACAATCGGCATCTCAAAACAGTTGAACCTTAATACTTTTATTTCACCTTCTTTCCCTCATCTTTGCTGTTTTCATGCCACATATTTTCTCTCACCCTTTGCTGTTGACTATTTTTGGCACTTTTTTTTTTACAGTGGCATTTTCACTCCCCCATTGATATTAAATAACATGACATCAGTGCAGCCATGCTAACTTTTCAAACTTACACATATTAGTGAACTTGACCACACACACTCTGCATATTAATAGATTTTTATTTCCCTCCCCCAGATCCTAATGCATCAAGTCTTTGCTTGTCCTCAAGCAGTGTTTGTCTGCGATGCTGTAATGATGCCTGTGTGTGATTGCAGAGTTCGACTTGTAGGTTGTCTGTGCCATATGTACAGATCTGGCCTGGGGACACCGAATTAAAGCCCTTTACATACTAACACTGGAAAAGACAGAGGGGAGGGAAGAGGCAGGAGCACAGCAATGAATGCCTACTCCCTTTAGCTACAGTCGCATATACATATATCCTTCCCCCTTAGCCAGACATGGCCTAATCAGCTAGCTAATTAGCACTCTTTGTAACTGCGTCAACCTCATGTAACTGATTGCATTAACAACTGCCACACATCAAACAGTCATGTCTCACGCTTGTGCATCTCATTATACATTAAGGACATGCAAGGTTAAGGGCAGACTGAGCAGGAATAAAATGAGAAATATTTTCTGCCGCAGCTGGTGGGCAAATGAATGTGTTTTTTCCCCTTTATTCATTCAAAGTTTTATAGGCTTAATGAATAACTGTGGGCGTTGTTCTCGGACATGGTGATTTTTTTTAATTTATTTTTTTGTCCGTTCTATTTAAGTGACCCAGTAAAATGTATAAATGAACCGAAGATATACAGCTATAGATCCATATTTATTCCATTTGCCTTTTTATATGTTATCTGTGAGACAGACAGGAAAAGAAAATGCTTGGGGACAATATTAGAGATCACCATGAAAAAACAAATCAGTGAAGACAAGAAAATTCAAGAGAAGTTGCATTTAAATTTTCATAGAAAACGCTCAGGCTGAGTTGTTGGCAAACCCATTCATCTGTCTGGATGAATGGGTTTTAATCTACTATCTATAACTATAATTAGAGTTGTCCCAAATACCATAATTATGCCGAAAACCACATGAATCTGCCAGACATTTCTCTGTTCTTGGCCGAGATAGACGGCATAGACCCGCAACATGTGTCTTTCAGTTTAATTAAAGGCATTCATTTATAAGGATTGTGTTTTTCTTCAGTAGTGTCAAACGGTGGAAATGAAAAAAAATAGCAACTTCATCACACTGACTGGACAGACATTAGTTAAACCGAGTTTGCTCACTAGTGATTGCTCAATGCGTCATTCAAGTGACTTTTCGGAGTTTTCAGACTCGTTGTGCTGCCGTGGTTGGTAACTTTCAAATCGCGTTTCTGGCGCACCACCTTTGTCTGGTCATCGCTCAATTTAAAGTGGCTTCACACAGCTGAGGTCTTCAGTGTTTTGTCCTCCCTTTAACGGCCAAGGTGAACTGAAGCGTGACAGTCACTGCTGTGAGTGAGAGGGTTGTTGGGCACCCAAGCTGAGATGGGAAAAAAACAAAACAAAACAAAAAAGAAACAAAGAAAAAGAAAATCCGAATTCGAAAATGAATATCTGAATATTTCTGTTACCTACACTTAGAATTAATATAACATTAATAACGCTGACTCTCTTTTTACTATTTGCAGAAGAAGCAGAGGACTAAAGAGCTGTCACATCTCTTCCACTCTTACAACCCCTACGACCACAAGGTGAGCCATCTTTCATTCTGACTTCCTTGGATCACTGCCCTAATTTACATTTCTGTATCTGTCCACCTCCCTGTTCCTCTGTTGCCATTTAAAAAATGAGCTGTTTTCCAACTGATTTTTTTTTTTTACTCTGCAGCACAGTAAATAGTTTTATCTGCATGTTTCTTAATGGGCAGAGCTCTGAGTGCTCAACCTCGTTCACCTCAAAACCAGAAGCTTTCACTTGACATTAAAAGTAGCTGTAGGTCAGCGGTGCTGGATTGTCTTTATGGCTCTGATGAGTTAGTTGTCTCCTCGAGATGAACAGCTCTTGTCAACAATCTAGTGGCTGAGGACGGCTCAAGTGTTCCTGATTACACTGTGAGTGTGTTTGTGAGATTGAATTCTGAAGTCAGATAAATCTACTCAAGCGTGTGTCTGTGTATACACTGCTGTAGTCGTGTGTTTGTGTGTGTGTATGCTTGGACCCACACATTATGAGGTTAACATCTGACAGCAGACTGAACATGCCTCTCTTCAGGCATGCTTATGATGATGAGAACCTTGTGGCAACTGGGTGTGTGTGTGTCAGAGTGTGTTTATGTGTTGAGTTGAGTTCTTATAAAGATGTCCCTGTGACAACCCCATGACAACATCTGTCATCACATTTTTTTTTCTGCTCTCATGAAAAAGAAAAATTACATTTTGACACCTTAAACTACATTGGGTCCTTGTGCAAAAGAAGGCGCTGACCTTCCGTTGCTGCACAGTGATTATTGTGAACACACTGATGATTGAAGTGTTTTTAATTTTGTTGCCAAGTTTGTGCCTCTTAAAGGAGGTTGTGTGGTGCAATTGTTATATGTTACACATTAATTAAAGGGATATGAGAGAGATCACGTTTTCACGATGCCAGGCAAGGATCTTTGCCTCCCACACACACATACACACACACACACACACTAATAATAGTGTACATGCACATAAGTGTGCGGATGAGCACATGTAACACAAACAGTAAATGTGAATTGAGTTAAGTTAACAGAGAATATCTTAATAATAAATTAACACTTTTGCATCTAAATTAGATACTTAGTATTTGTGAACATGATTTCTTCTCAAGTATGATTCCCCGAGGCACCGAGGAACCAACGGAGTGACAGCGTGCCATAACTGAGCCTGCTGTGCTGAGCTGCACCATCTCACAGACATCACTGAACACTTTGTTGTTTATCACTGTTTTGGGCTCATTAATTAGTTTTTTTTTTTTTATGTAAATGTGTCAATCCAGAAAAGTTCAGTGAGTTCAACTGTGCCACTGCAGATGTTCTGGAATGTTCAGTAAGGAAAAAAAAAAATTACTAAAAAGACACCTAAAACAGAAATTTCATAACAAGTTGGTAAATAAAAAAAAAAATCACTTCCTCACATTACCCCTGGAGCTAAATCCACTTCATGTCGTCATTGCGGTATCAACCAGCGTAGTATACACATACCACAAAAGACTTAGATGACAACGTTAAAATTGTGTGGTTTAAAATGATAGCGTGTCTGTTACTTGGGAATATTTTGGTTGCAAGAAAGATGACATGTGACATGTTACTAATGTAGGTATCCTATAAGTAGTGGCGAGTTTGGAAATAAAGGAAATTATGCATTTAATTTTTTTTCAGAATCTCCAGAGGCTGTTCACTGTCTGGTTTTGTGTTTGTGTCAGACTAACGCAGAAAGACATCAAATTATTGTATATACTTAAGTCTTTGTTTGCTTGTTGCAAGTCATACCGTTGTTATAATATTCAACAATATTATTGCATATTGCATATTTTCCTAATATGATTCAGAGTTAGTCTGGAAGCGTGTGTAGTTTCTGCTGTATATTTGGTACGTTTTTGCAAACACAGAGCCAACGGGAAGACTGTTTCATTGTAAAAGGACAGATTTTTGCTGCGTGAAGGAGAACTTGTGTTGTCTCACCATTTCTTAGATCTCGTAATTCACTCTGCACCAGTGTGGAGCTTGAGATCCTCAGGGGATGAAGCCCCTGTCAATTCAACAGTTAGGGCTAAGGATGAAACGTGGCTGCAGTCAGAGCCCCAGACCTTCGGTGATGACCCTCTCTAAGAGGAAGAGACCTCAAAAGTCTCATTTATACTAGAAATCCACAGCAAATACTTTTTTTTCCCCAACACATCAAATTCAGATATAAATTAAATATTACAGGCAAATTAAAATCACTGAATGCCACATATTTTCCGCTGTATATCCTAATGTGTTTTTGATCCACAGCAGAGTAAAATGTCAGCTAACTTACTGATAACCTTGTCTACTTCGCTACATTTTGCGCATTAAATGTGTCAAAAGTAATCTCGTCCTGTTACATGGTATCTGATCGTCCTTGCGCATAAATATTTTTTTAACATGTCAAGTAAGTTTCTCGTAAATCTTCCTTGTAGCTCAACTCCTGTGGGTCTTATTCTATGTCCATAGATTGTGTAGATGTGCAAATAAATCCCCCTGCATTACAAACCCAGATAGCTGTGAGATATGATTTAATGATAATAAATCTAATGTCAAGCATGCTTCCTCTGCCTGTCCTTGCCCATGTCCATGCACCGTGGAAATGTTGAGGCAAAATAGCTTGTATTAAGCCCCATATAGCCGTTAGATAGAAATAAATGAAGTCTGATAATGTCCCTCATTTTACATTAAATTCCCCTGGGGTATCTGGCATTCTCAGCTCACGGTTTATGTAAGGATATTATGTGTTTACTAACACATCTGTGTGTGTGTGAGAGAGAGAGAGACAGAGACAGAGAGGGAAGGTAGAAATTGGTGTCTTCACAGCTATATTGTTAACATGCATTCTCCTATAGGTACAAAAAGGTCAATAATAAAGACTGAGTCGGGGTTGGGGAGTTGGGGGGTGGGTGGGTTTATTATTACATAGCCCCAGGCTACCAACCAAATGAAACAATGTTTTTAAATGAACTAATTGTTGTTTTTGCATCAAGCTTTTTTCTTAATCTCCCATGGCTAAGTCTGAATCACAAATGGGTGAAAATGACTAGCTCGCAAGGCAAAAATGGTCTGTCATTTACAACAAATGTTTTTATTCTTTGTTCATTTTATTTTCCAGTCTTTTCTTTTATCTTTTTCATTTCTCTTTTATTTCACTTATACCTAAACAATATTATAATGAGCCCAAGTTAGATGTTTTCTTTTGTGATCATATACATGTAGACAATTCGTCTGGTGTGTGTATAGTTGAGACAGAAGTGTGTGTGTGTGTGTGTGTGTGTGTGTGTGTTTGTGATGATTAATGTGAAGTATCCTATAGCCAGATGGTGCTGAACAAGGCCCATCCATCAGCAATGAAAAGACCAGTGGGCAGAAAGCTGGCAGAGCACTTTGTCTAGGGCCAATGCCCTGCACCGGACGCGCACACACACTACACACACGCTACACACACACATGCACTACATGCACACACACAGAGAGAGAGAGAGATAGAGAGAGAGAGTACAGACACACACAGATTCTCTAAGGCCTTGACTGTGTAACCCACTGAGCCATGTTTAGCCTTGTGTTTTGTTTTGGAATACAGGATTTTTTTTCTCTGCCTTCGTCCCACATGAGTGGTGGTGCTTCACCCTTGACGACAAAATCTGCTCTAGTCTCAAAAAGTACAGGAGTGCAGCCATATTCTGGTCCCAAGACAGAGTTTAAAAGTCACACAGTTTTTTCGAACAATTTTTCGAACATTCTGATGCTTGTACTTGAACTGTACTGTTACTTTGCTGTAAACACACATATGAAAACTGAGCAAGAGAGTGAGCGTCTTTGAAGAAATACTTCCTATTTGTAAATGGGAACATCCAGTACAACCTAAATCTTCAACCTCTTCTCGAGGCTGAGTTTCCAGTTGTTACATGAGGCCTGTTTAACCTGGCTGATTTCTAGGCTGGTAACTTAACAGAGTGAAGCCTGTTCGTCTCACCTACAGGCCTCCACTGTGCCTGCTGTTTTCAGTTTTATTCATTAACAAGATAATCCAGGGTGATGCACTTTGCTACCAGCATGCTTGTCTTGCTATTGTTTGTCTAGACTGATCACATTTATTTTATTCCCCAGTGCAGAAAAAATATGTGTAGATAGACAATATGTATGAAACACACACATACCCACACAGAGATGGACTTTTTTCCTCCCTTTTCAGCATCACAGTGTCAGCTGGTGTAAAGTTTTGCTCCCTGAAGGGTTTGCCATTCCAGGTTGAGGTTGTGAAACTCCCATCATGCTTAAGTTATTCTGTGTGTGTGTGTGTGTGTGTGTGTGTGTGCGTGCGTGTGTGCGTGCGTGTGCGTGTGCGTGCGTGTGTGTGTGCGCGCGTGCGTGCATGTGTGTGTGAGAGAGGGAGAGAGTCCACATACTCAGCTGTTTCTGGCAGGGCTAACAAAGCCCCTCTCCCCTTTCGCCCCACACTGTCATATTCTCCTGAGAACTCTCTCCCTCTCTCACACACACACACACACACTTTCCATGCTGTGTTTATAGGCCTGAATGACAGGGGTGACAGTTTTCCCTGCGGCAAGCGAGGAGGGACAAGCTGTCAACATGGCCCGTTGCATCTGCCCAAACACACAAGACACAGAGAGGGAGAGAGAGAGACGGGTAGAGGTGGTTATATGAAAGGCTTTCAATGAAAGAGTAAACATGAAAGAAGGCATTTGCTGAAAATAAAACACTTAATTACACTCAATAAACTTTCCCCCTTCAGTTATTTTGAACTCCCAGTTTGCTTCATAGAAGTTGACATAATTATCATTTGAAGAAAAAAAAATGTTAATTAGTCTAACTATTCTCTCCCCAACAGATCACCTTTTTTCATATTTTCTGCATGTTGCTAAACTGAATAATTAGTATTCTGCTTTTTTTTTTCTTTGCTTTTGGCATTTTTAATTACTTTTATTTTGTTGAATGATTTTTTTTTTTCAAACTGGTGTTGTTTTGTATTGTTGTGAGAGACTAACCTCCATCTTTGTCGTACTTGACATTTGTTTGCCATCCATTTTTTTTCTCCTTTCCTGTTAATTAACTGACTATTCAGGACAAGAAGGAAAAGGAAGGAGTGGGGTGGGGGGGGGGCAGAAATATTAGTTATGGTGATTTATTTTCTTGCTTTTCTTGCTCTTAACTCTCTTAACTCTCTTAACTTGTCTCTCCACCTACCTGTCTCTTCTGTGAAATATGTTTTTATTTTTTTTCTACTTTTTGCTGTGTCTATCAGCAGATTCTGCACAACTCTGTCTGGAAATGCGTTAACTGTGATTTACATTTAAGGCTTTAAAGGTACTGAAAGCTGTCTGCGCTGTTAGTTGAGCTCTTTTGTCACCACCATACAAAGAGGGTTGATTATGTTGCCGTCACATTTGTGCAGATAACTGCAAATACTTTGCCATTTGCTAATTATGAAGGACTCAGCAGTAAATGAAAATGTTATCTTCATGGTTGTTTAGAGTGTTCATTTAGGATGCATTCTTGAAAAATGTTTCACTCTGTGAAAATATGCGTATGCGCTTGCATCACATACTCCCTGAAATGAAATCTGAACACATGTCGTTTGTGAGATGAGATCTTCCAACTGTAACCTTCAGTAGTTTCTGATTAGATAGCTGGTGTATTTACTTGTGAAGTAAAAAGTATATGGGGAGTAGGAGAACATATAAACACTTAATTCTAGTTTGCTAATGATTCTGTATAACCTTTACACTCATACACCCGTGTCTCCATTCAATCATCCATCCATCTATTCTTAGCAGCTTATCCAGGGTTATGTCTTGGTGGCACCAGGTGTCCCTCTCCCCAGTGATGCTTTCTAGCTCCTCCTGGGTGATCCAGGGGTGTTCCCAGGCTAGATGAGATGTATAATTTCTCTGGAGTGTTTTGGGTCTACCCACAGGTTTCCTACTAGTTTGACATGCCCAGAAAACCTCCATCGGAAGGTCATTTTCACATGAAAGCGTCAACAGCTCTACTCCTATCTCCTCTCTCAGTCTCTAAGGCTAAGCCCAGTCACCTTGGGGATGAAACTCATTTCATCTCATTCTTTTGGTCGCTACCCAAAGCTCATGACCATAGGTGAGAGTCAGGACGTAGATCGACTGGTAAATCGACAGCTCTGCCTTCTGGCTCAGATACTTCTTCACCGTGATAATTGTGTACAACGCCTGCCTCACTGCTGACGCCGCTCCGATCCACCTGTCAACCTCCCGCTCCATCTCCATACTACGTGTTTGCCTCTAATAATCGTGTCTTCCGTCTCGTCACTTATTTGTTGGGTGCTGCACACATAGGTGCCAGCTGGTGTTCAGGGACCTTATCAATTTTTGTTTCCTCTCGGGGGAGCTTAGCTCTTCTTAATCCTGCCAAGCTGACACATATCTGCTTCTGTCAGTTTTGTCATCATTTGTCACGCCATGCTGAAACCATACCACATGTTGTTTTTTTTTTTTTTTTTTTTTTTTTTGTCAGAGCTGTGTATAGACCATTTATAAGTAAATGGAGAAAGGGTATGGATTGCTTAAAAAAGTCCAACAAACACATGGGAAAATAATGACCATCTGGTTTTACTTTTAAGTCCCAAACATTTGCTGTTGTGCAATAATGTGGTTGCGAGTTATAGAATTAGACTAACTGTATCTTATAAAATTTTGAGAAGAGTTTTTGAAACAACAGAAAAGGGGGTGTGCAACTCACAGGTTCCTCTCTTGTGGCTGTAGATTGGTGAAGAGGTGTGTAATATCTCACTGTACAGCGTACTGTCACACTTCCTGTTTGATCAAAGGCAACAGAAATTGAACAAATGGAGAGAGACCTTGCTCTGTATGTGTGTGCATATACACTTGGTTGTCAGTTTATTAGGACACTGACAACTGAATGTATATGTCTACCCTGATATTCCACCCACATTGCAGTGTTTCCTCAGCCAAAGACGTGATTTTCTTCTGCTACTCTACAGCAGAGTATTATAGCCCTGTAAACATGCTCTCAATCTGTCAAGGTTACACAACAGGGACTTGAGCAATGCATGCACATGTACAGTCCCACAAAAGTACAAACACCATAATTAAATAGTATGTTTGGTTCCAAACAAACATTTACATTTGAAATACTCCCAGTTTCTTTATTTTGCTAATCTAAGCAACACCACACTTTAGCTGGATTGTATCTTTTTCTTGCCAAGCATAACTTCTGTTTTTTGTTTCACTGAGCTCCTGTGTTGTTTTAGGTTTTCATGTTTTGTGTTGAAAGGCTGTTGCCAGCTTGGATTTTTGATCCTGTCCATCCACAAAGACGCCTGTCGTCTTTATTCTTTACAGTTTCTGTCGGCACAGTTTATGTCGAGGGCTTTTGCAAAGCACAGTCAGGAACACGAACCCATTAGTGTTTCTCAGATAATCTGACTGCTGTAACTACACCTGACATTTAAATGTGTAAAAATATAGAAGTGTTTACCATAAATCTTAATAAAGACAGCACATATGACACAACACATGCTAAACTTTAATGGGAAATAACCTTAGCAGACATATGCTCCATCCAAAAAGGATCTATCTATCTATCTATCTATCTATCTATCTATCTATCTATCTATCTATCTACGTATTGTTGAATCATTGAATTTATCTAATTTGTCTGAAAGAATTGTATTTTAATTTTAATTTTCTTACTAACACGATAACACCCATTAAATCTAGTCAAAATAATAAAAGTTGCTGCTGTAAACACTAGTGCGCACTCAACTGAATCTTTCTCTCTACTTTTCACATACACAAGGTTGTGTAGCTAAAAAGAAAAACAAGGTTGTTGTTGTGTATCTACTTTCCCAGTATAAGAAAAAGTTTTAATGAGTTCACGTAGCAAATTGAAGAATGGCTTTGTTGCAATCATTTTATTTTCTGCCTTTTTAATAAAATTCCAAGAAAATATCTGCCCTTTCAGTCCGTATCTCTCCCCTTCTTTTTCTCTGTTTCTCTCTCTCTCACTCACTCACCCTCCATCTTTCTCAAAATGACACAGTGTGAGCTGTAATGGCTTGTTGATTGCTTCCATTTGTTGGGCCAAAGGCATCAAGCCTGCGTGTTATTCACACACATCAGCGCAGACAGGTACGCACACACGCACGCACGCAAACACACACACACACAGCAGTGGACCTGAGGAAAACTGTGGTTTGCAGCTACCTCTTTTTAACAGCATGTTATGTGACTGACATCTGAATGAAGGGGTGACGGGAGGGAGTGTGTGTGGGGAGGGAGAGAGAAAGGGACAGAGAAATGAATGAGGGAGGGGGTATTAGGGGCTTGTGTTGCTAAATGGTTTCCTAGACAGGAGTGTGAATGCTTTCTGATTCAGTCAATAGGCCTCCCCATTCAGACTCAAGCTCATTTGGAAAGGTGTGTGTGTGTGTGTATTTCACTCTATATTCTGCAGCTGCGTGGTTCACTAAGTGGATTCTTTCTTTTCTTTCTTTAAAACAAACCAGCCACATATGATAAAGTACATTTTATCTTGTGCTTCACACACAGTGGGAGGAGGAGCAGTGGCTAATGATGGAGGCACGAAACTGGCTGAAATTAATGACCCCACCGTTAACGAGGGGTCATCATTAATGATGTAGCGGACGGCGTCTCACATCAACGTTACCCCATCCGATTATATCGGATGTGTGTATGCATCAGCACATGTGTGTCTTTCTCCTGTAGATTTGTGTGTGTTTGCCATGATTGTTAGAACACTGACCTTCGTTGTGTGTGTCTTAGTATGCAAATGTTGGAATGTGTGTTTTTTTGTATTCATGTATGCAGGTTTATCGGGCCTCGTAATTGTTTGTCTGTGCCTGATTGCTTAACACAGCCTGTCATTAGAAATATTAGCAACTTGATTCAGCGAAAGTCTCTACAATCTATATGGAAATTCAGACGCATGGTTTCAGGCCACAGGCAAAAAAACCCACAGTTGGACTTTTTTTCTTTCATTTTTTCATGCTTGCACCTCTCTCTCTCTCTCTCTCTCTCCCCCTCCTGCCTTCCTTACCCCCATGCTGTGCAGGGATCTCAACTTCATCTTGGTTTCGCTCAATGTTGAGTCCAAACAGCAACTAAAGCAGGGATGCTCTTTATTTAGCACACAAGACGAACACAAGAGGGGAAGAGGAAGCGCTTTCACTACAGAAACTGAGTGATTTAGTATGTAAATGTTGTCTATGTTTTAAGACGGGCTCTTGCGTTTACTCCTTTCATTTAAATCCCAGCTTATCACAGTATCACAGTCACAGTCAGACGCACTTTGTCAAGACAGAGAACAATCTCAGCCAATCTCTGTAGGTTTAATCCACTTTGCCTTGATAAATGCGGCCTACACCAATTCCTTTGTTAGCTATTCTAGTTTCTCATTTAACAAGCCGTGGTGAGCTTATCTTCCATTGTAAATTACATGTTAACAGAGTTTGAAATCAAGCATTTACTTATTGATTTTACTTGGGACTTGCAGGCACTTTTATCTTGACTAATGCGTGTTTACAGGTTATTCACTTGTCCAAAGAAAGTTTAAGCAAGTCTTAGAAGCTTCTAGTTTCCTGTTAGAAACCTCAACTTATGTTTATCTCACAGTGGAAATATCATTTATTTTCCCTTTTCCTGTGTCAGTTTTATAGAGACCAGATTTCTTCTATACTACTGACGCAGCATGAGTGGTTAAACCCTGCGCTGTTGCTTTTCTTAAGATAAAGAGGTTTAGTGCCAGTGAGTTTTCTTCTTGACCCATCTATCTCTTCATCTATGTGGGAAACCACCAGAGGCTAATAATGTCACTGTGACTCCTCAGTCCACATCTCCCTTCTATCTGTTAAGTCAGCAATCACTAACTAACCACACTCACCCTTGCATGTGTACATGAACACATACAGAGGTTCAGTGGGAATCAGTGACTCGGTGTGTGTGTGTGTGTGTGTGTGTGTGTGTGGTGTTTACATTAGGATGTAATAGAGCTGGGCATGTATTCAGAAACTTTTTGTCCTTCTCACCAACTGACCCAATCCAAGCGATACCCTGTGTATTTAAATAATTGATTTCTGAAACAGTGTGAAACACCACACAAATGATCAGGTCAAAAAAGAGAGAAAAAAACTTTTATGCAAACACATTAGTTGATTTTCTACTTTGTGTGTGCATGTAAACATGTAAATGTAGTGCAAGATTGGGAGATTACTAAGTTTAAACTTAGTGCACATGCTTCAGTTCAAGGCACACACACACACACACACACACACTCTGTACACATGGCCCTGTAAATGAGCTGTGTGTATAGGGCCAAATGTGGGATCACTACTGTAAAGGATTTATTCTCATTATAGCAGAGTTACAAAAACTGGGGCACAGCAGGGGGGCAAAGTGATACATTAACAGACTTCAGTCTTTGTGTGTGTGTGTGTGTGTTAAGGAAGAAAGAATTTAGAGCTTAAATGACGGCAGTAAAAAAAAAAAAAAATGACAGCAAATGCGTTTGTTGTGCTTTTTAGTCTTGTTCATGTCTTTGTACATGTTCATGTGACAAGGATTATTCCCCAAGTTGTCATATCCTGATATATTTAAGGAACTTTATAAAATTATAAATTATTTATTTTTGTCTATAAATAGTTAGTAGACTTTTTCCTCTGGATTCTGAGCATATTGAATTATTGTTTTCAGTCTTTTACTGAATGTTTGATGGGATAAGATTGATACATGCGCCGATGTCTGCAGGGCAGAGGCTGCTGCTGCTGTAGCTTTCTTCAGATGGAAAACGAGCGTAATTATTCAAAACCACTGAATTCTCTATTCTTCCTCTATAACTTCGTCAGCGGTTTCACTATTATCACTATTATCATTTTCCATTCTGAAATGCTCTGTTCTTTAGCAATTATTGACTAATTTGTTTTGTGATATCTTATCGAAGCAATTTCAAGTTCCAAATCATTTTCCACGGTGATGCTATCCGTCCCCGAAATGAGGGAATGTAACGCTAGTTTTCGACCAGTTTAAACGCAAAAAAAAAAAAAAAAAAAAGAAAAGAAAAAGAAAAAACTACGCTGCTGCACTGCCAGAAAATGTTACTGGTCTAGAGACACACAAATAACATAACCACTGCAGAACTATAAATCTGCTGAAGACATCTAATCAATAACCCAGCTTCATGTGGACACAACAACATTTAGGTGCAAACATGAAACTGCACTCAACCATGCTGGAGTTGAAAATGACAGAAAGGCATGTATGTTGGAAATCAATCAGATATTTATTGTTTAGTGACAGATAAAGCGAGTGTGAGGGAGCGATTCTGATCTCCAACTATAACAACCAGATATCACAGTTATGAACTGTTAGCAATTTCACACTGTTTTTCCCTTCTGTAAATCTTAACTTTTGATTTTTTTTAACATTACCATCCCCATGACATTTCCATTATTGACCCATGTTGTAGACCCATATAGGTAGAATTATATGTAAAAAAAAAAAAAAAAAATTTTAAATGTTGTTGTTTTAAAACATCTACTGCTTCAGCCTTTAGTTGTTGAGATATTTTTTGGGAGATGAGTTATGTAACAGCTTGTTTTCTCTTTGCTTGAATTGCTGTTTTGTCAGTTTTATTTTGTTACTGTAACTGCTGTGAGAGTGATATGAACAAGCCAGTGTCATTATTCACCGCGCTCTCTCTCTTTCTCTCTCTCAACTCTGAACACACTGATAGATTTGGAGAAAAAAGGCGAGCATCACCCAAACAAAATGTATAAAGGAGAAGAAAAAAAAAGATAATAATAAGAGCTTTAGTGAAAAGGAGAAAATGAGACAAAAATAACAAAAACACACACCTTAGGAAAAAAAAGAGAAAAGAAGAAAAGAATTAACTGAATATTTATGGGATGGGAACAAAAGGAAACAAAACAAAAGACCCCTTTTCAACAGCTTTGACACCTATTCACATCTGGGATCCTCATTTTCATTTTTCTTCATGATCTTTGCTGAAGTCGCCCCTCAATGTGCTGTGTATAGATTAGTTTGTTTGCTTGTTGTGCTGAAGGCCTGTTAATTGGGTGTTTGGGGTTAATAAATAGCTGTAATTAACAGGCATCGTTAGGTGAGGCAGCGATGGAAAAGCCCTGGTGAACCGGCTACAAGAGGAAAACAATGAACTGCAATGTGGAAACGTTCACCTGGAACTTTTCTCTGATCAGGACATTTACGTTAAATGAGGAGCAAGGTCAGATTTACTGTTGAAATCTCAGACTCTACCTGCTGCTATCATTGAAATGCTAAAAAGCTACTTTTTATTCATCATAATCTCTGGTGACAGCATCTATTGTGTATGTGTTGCAGTAACACATAATGAAAAGGAACAGCTAAGTAAAGCAGATGAGCCAATAAATCTGAAGAACATTTAAACATTTTCCACGTTAAACTTTTTACAGATGAATGTAGCTGTAAGCCAGTCAGTGCAGTCCGTGTCTGTTTCTTTCATCTTATATTTCTTCCCGTCCCTTCCCACCTTCAGAAGTCTGTACATTCTTTTTGATTTGATGAAAAGACTATGTCTCGACTGATTGAAAACCTCGACTCTGGGCTTTACCACTCTACCGATTCTTGCTGTCTCATCTTTTCTCATCTCGGCTCCTCTTACAGCCAAAGACTTGTCAAAGCAAGTTATGGTTGTTTGAAGTCCTGCCAGTGAAAAAGTGGACTTTAAGCTCATTAAACAGCTAAAGCATCAGGGATTTTCTTGTCTTTTGACTACAGCCGCTTAGTTTTTCATCTGCGGCTGTATTTTAAAGAAGAAGAAAAAAAAGAAGCAAATAAAAAGGTGAATGGGCGCAGGTGGGGCTCAAATGTTTGTGCTTCATGTCTTTGTCACACCCACTCTGGCAGATCCTCATGCACACTAATAGGGCTGTTCCAACCACAGTGAGGCAATCTGATTATTGTAATTTGATGGCAATATGTAATTGTGGTGTATATAATGTTCTAACTAACTTTTTTTTTCTTTTTTAATCTGTGCATGCAACAGAAAGGTCATAGACTGAAGTAGTGAACTGCCAAGTGTTGATTTATTTCACATGCTGAACACCACGGCTAGTGGTGGTGGACATTTGGAACTTACAGCATCGACACAATTACAATAAATAATGTAATCTATTACTTTTATGTAATTATTTGCCGTAATGTCGTTGAACCGTTTTGCTCCCAGATCTAATGACATAACTGTTGCTTTGTGTGTATTTGTTCAGCATGAGCCAACGAACGTTAGTCTTCAAACTTCAGGTATCGACTAAACTTCCCAAAACTTCACTGGTCACCTTCACACTGGTGAAGCAGTGACTAGTGTTTTTCTAAGTGAATACATTCCCTAATTCAGACCGACACTGTTACGTTTTCTTTTTTTTATTTATCATTGTCATTTCACTTTACATTTCATTTTACTTACTTTTATATAATCTGCATAAATCAACTATCAGAAGCGTCATAGCAAAGCAGCAGATCCACACACCCATTTTATATCAAAATGATCTAGTTTGAAGTCTCCCTGCCTCCCTCTCTCCCTCTCTTTTTCTCTTGTCTCTTTGGTTTCTCTATCATTTATCTCTCTATTAGTCATAGGTGTTTTTGTCATATTGTTAAAGTGTCCGTCTTTCAAAGGGAGGAGCAGCACCTTCAGGGCTCGAGACAACTTGATGACATGATGCTTCAGTTGAAAGAAAGCAGGGAGGATCGAATGGACACCTGTGTGTGGGCGTGTGTGTCTGCGTGTCTTTTCTCAAGCTTGTGCTCTTATTTCATGTCTCCTCCAGTGACATTTCCATAATGTATAAAGTACTGACCGTAAATGTGTAATATGCATCAAAAGCAGGTTCAGTAAAACCAGAAGGAAAACACCGGTCAACCATATATTGCAGATCAAAAGTATTACCGTACATGTTTTTTTAAGCTTATATTGGAATTATATCAACAGTACATTAATGTCAACCCCTTTAAATGTTTGTATTGAAATGTTTTTATTTTTTCAGTTCTATTGCATTATATATGTCAGAGGAAAAGGCGGAAAATGAAAATGTCATCCTTTGAACTGCGTCTAGTTTTAATTAAATGACTCTGAAAAGAAACACGCGCACACACACACACACACACACACACACACACACGTTTTCAGGGGACATTTCATCGACTTGCATTCATTTTCTGGAGACTTTCCTGGCACCACTTGTCTAACCTTTATCTAAACCTGACCCTAACCTTAACCAAACCTTAAGTCATGTCTTCACCTTAACTTTTTGTTTTTAACATCATGGGGACCTGTTTTTTTGTCCCCATAAAGGAGACAGGTCCCCATAACAGAGTGTGTAGACAGGTTTAAGTCCCCACTATATAGGAAAAACATGTACACACACACTCAAACACACTGTATTATGTGATTTTACAGAAGATTGGATAATGTTTTGCTGCTTTTTTTTCCAAACCTAACAGTATATGACAGCTCCTTGTCGTGACCTCTTCTTGACCTGACCTGTGCTAAATCTGTCTGTATGCTGGTGATTTACATGGAATTTGGCCTCAATTCCCATGTATGATTTGATTTTATTTATACACACAGTATCTGTATAGCTTAAGACTTGTGTGTGTGTGTGTTTTCTCATAGACCCTTGCGCCTCCTCATAGATTTAATGACCCATTTGTCAAGGAGGAGGACAACGACGAGGAAGATGTAAAATAAAAAGGGAAAAGATAAACAGAGGCCACAGTTCATGTTAGAAACAGGCCTGTGAGAAAGGCTGTCAGAGATGAAGAGTGACAAAAGATAAACAGAAAAGGATAGAAGAGACAGAGATAGTGAGAAAGATATGCAGACGAGTTTTAGTCGTCTCCTTTCATGCAGAAACAACGTGCGGCCTTGAGCATAATCTTTTTTCCAGGAATTCCAACATAAACAAATTAAGTCAGAGTGTCCCTACAGCTGTTTGTGTGTGCATGTGCATCTAGAAATGTGCAATGTCTTTGTCAGGTGGTTTCAAACTTTTTGGTTTTCTGTGTGTGAGTCAGAATGTGTGTACATGGATTTTGTATCATCAGGAGTGTGGCTGATATGCTTTTGACACGAAGGCATCCGTCTTCCACACGCATGTGTGTGTGACTCTTCAGTGTGTGTCATTGCTCTGCTCTGAGGCGTGTGTGTGTGTATGTACAAGTCATGGCAAGGCCACATTGTTATCACATTGTTCAGAGAATGTTGTGTTTTTCATCAGGACAACAACACGTGTAGTGACAACAAGTCCTAAAGCTAGAGTTGAGCTAAGACGCAACCAGTACATTTTACTCCCCTGCGGCAACAAGCAGCATAGTCTATAGGATAACTTTGTCCTTTGATAAATGTATAACCTTTCACACATGTAGCTGTAGGAGAATTAAGAGAAGTATTAAGGCCAGACACAGGCCTGATTATTTACCAACTGTGGGCAAAATTGTCAGTTGCATTTGGCTTATGTTATTTGACACATAATGTAAATGAACTTTGTTATTTGCGGAGGTGATCGGTGGCTTCCGGGCTTCTATTGAGCATGCACTCTATGTACCCAATAGAACACATGTAAAATGTGAATAACCTCAGTTTGCTGGAAGCAAACTGGAAAGTGAAGCTCAAGGCTTCTGCTGGGGATGAGCAGCTCGTTTCTTTAATGTATGATAAATGAGGATGTAGTTGTGCTTGCAATAACCACAGTTAGTTCCGTTATAGAGCTGCTATTGCACTCTTGGCCTACTTTTGTGTATTGTTTGTATACAACTTGTCTCACTGTGTAACATAAAGGATTTATGTACATGTAACAGTGTTCTCTCCACATGAGCTTTACTTAGGAAGGGAGAATAAAAAGCTATGTATTGGTTATAGGCCCTGAGTTTCTCAATTGCAGAGTCTCTTTCTTTTGTCACTGTGTAATATTATCATTACTAAAAACTACATATATTATCTACCACTACCTGTGTATGTTGTATTGAATATGGTGTATAATTTGGCTGTGGATCTGCATAGCTCTCTTGGTGAAATTGCTAGAATAGATAACTTTGTGTACTCTTGTCTATGTAGATGTGTTTTTTTCTTCCCCTCTGGCCCAGAACATGTACTTTTTACAGTCGTGTTTGTGTGTGGTACATGTTGGTTCACACATTTCTACAGTTTGTTTTCAGGCCTTACAAAAAGTCAAAAGTCATTCAGTGGCTGCACCAGTTTCCTTAAACATTATGTTATATGATAGCTTATGTCATGAGTAAACAACACTCTTCAGATTTGTGCATTGGATGCTTCAGGCCTTTACCGAGGACATGAGTTGTTTATGTATCTAATGTACCGTATGTGAGACAATAACCTCTGCTTGCAAGTATGGATCAAATTGAGAACAGCGTGGAGGACACGAACTAGTTTATTAAATTAATGTGGTATGGAGTAATTTTTACTTGCATTGACCTGTTTATGGGCAAATGCCTGTTGACATGAGATCACAACTGCGCGTGCCCATTAAGCAGGCTAGTACACGGAGTTGACAAAACTGCCATAGGCTTTTATTGGGTGCATACAGTAAGGCTTGTTTATGTATCAAGTTCACCACAGGCCAGTATGCCAGCTGATGTGTTTTTATCCATTAACAGATGTGAACAGAGGCAAAAATTGATTTGTTCAGACAAACAAGGTCATGGCAGCCTCTGAAGGCATTTAAAGGTCATTGAAATTGTTTTAAACTGAACTATGTGGAGGTAAAGTCAATGCGTGCAATGTATATTTTGTAGAGAAAAAGTCTGGTATGCTTTAACTTCTGCTGCATGTCTTGTTCTCCAATACCTTGCCATATACCATTAATGATTTCTTATCATATTAAATTATGCCCCCAAATCTGGTAAGTCTTGTTACTATCTACATTCAGCATTAATATAGATTAAGAATAGGGTACAGAACCATTCTTCTGAAAACGGTTGTGTCTTGATGCAAAAAAAAAAAAAGAAGAAATTGAGTTGAATTTCCACCTCTCAATATAAATCACAGACTACTTCTTTTTTTCTGTACTTTCCACTGTACTTTTTTTTCTTAAGCATTATAACACTTATGTGCAATTTTTTCCCTTTTCACAATAACTTAGAGTGAAAAAAAAAAAAAAAACAATGCTGAGAGTTCTCTACACCCTTTTTCTGTCTTCGCTGTGCTTGATAACAACTCAGTAAAGAGCAGAAAAAAGTAGAAAAGTATTATATACCCCTGCTTTGTCTGCACTTGCTATGCTGATAAAACATTGTCAAAAGCTAGTAGACAGTTTATCTCAGTTATCTACTTAAAAAAATGACAGATACTTGTAAACTTAGCTCTGGATTAGACAAAGCAGCACCTCTCTGCCAGCGCTACCTGCAAACAGTAAATTCATCAGCAGTAAAGGGAGGAAGACTGAGGAGAGGAAGGACCAATACTGACTGATGTCTGTGTCATTCATACTTTCTAAACTTCACTCAGTATTTTGATGTCAGGACTATTATTTATTTTATCGTGACTTATTAAATCTGATTCTATTTGAAGGAATGTGGTACATCTGTTCTTACAAAAATGACCTCACCTTTGCAGCTAGCAAAAGAAATCAAATAACAGTTAATGACACCTTTTAGCTCACACTTACTGCTCTTCTTTACCTACTAGATACTATTTTACAAACACTACTTATGTAACCTTCTCTCTTTCCTCTTGACTGTTGTGGAATTATGTGGAATATAGTAGAAAATAAGTGAAAATATTTGCTCATTACTATAAGATGAAATATTAATATGAAATAGATTCCCCTCTCATAATACCAGACCGCTATTGCTGAATGCAGAGACATTGTGCATATATACTGTGTGTCTGCTAATGTTTGTGTGATGTCTACATAGCTCTACATGTTTACGTTCAGGAAAGAGATTTTACTTTTCATTGTGTGTGTGTGTGTGAGAGAGTGAGTGTGCGTGTGTGTGTAAGAGAGAGAGAGATTGTGTTAATGAGTACAGTAGCTCCGAGCGTCTGTTCTGTTTACAAATTAGCAGAGTCCTCTGAGCCAAACTTGGAGGTGCGCGTGTGTTTGTCGGAGGTGATGAATGTAGAGAGTCTAATTTTGGATGAGCGTTCAAATCCTACTCAAGCCCCAACCGTGTGGCTCATCACACACGGACACACACACTTACACTTACGCACACGTGCACTCACAGCATTGGCCGTTTGATAGCCCTGCCACTCTGCCATATGCCACCCAAGGGCCTGGCATCTGTTGTAGCATGAGTACACGGTAGCAAGAGGCAACTGCAAAAGTAATCATTTTCTCTGTGTTGCACAGATATGCATTTGCATACATGCATATACGTTCCCTCTTGACCTTGTTTACTGTATTTAAACAGCAGATTTTGAACAACGCAAGCAGAGGCCATCCATATTGGTCCTCATATACCCATTTGTTTAGACATCAGATCGGAGTTTATGCAAAAATCAGGCCCTTAAAAACCACACACATAGTCATTCTCATTACACATAAAGTAAAACAACACAGACACACAAATACTTATGAACACATGCGGACTAATATGCATTATTTTGTGCACAGAAAGACACAGAGTGTCAATATGCATATTCAAATAATGTTCCAGCAATTTAGACCCGCCCTTTATTTGCATGTATGCCATTATCCCTCAGTCAAGCTGGCTTGGTCTGCCAGCTTGGTCCCTGCATCATCTGCAACACTGATTGCTTTCTTTAGAATTGTACGCCTGTCTCCTGGTCATAAATACTGTAGAAGGTGATTCATAACTCCAGCCATTTCACCTATTTCACACTCTTCTTAGCAACTGCTGTAATCATCAAGACACATATTTCACCATGTCTTGTGTTCTTGTTTGAAGGGTTTCAACAGGACCAGTAACCAGGGTGTCTCTTGTGAGTGCATCCTGAACTACAAGTTACAGCTCCACCAGTCTGGCTCTTTTCTGTTTCTGTCTGTCTCATCTACTTCTGATCTGAACTGGTGCTTTGAATGGCACAGCTGTGTGCTAGCAGGCTAGCCTCTTAAAGCTCAGTCTGATTACTACCTGCTCGCATTGATTAATGTTCATTATGTCTGAGAATATGTGTGTACGTGCGTGCTCTGAGTCAGTTCAACCTAACTACCACCACCCACTACCCCCTCCATAAATCAATCAACACCATTGAAGTGCTAATATTGCCCCCTTTGTGAGCCATTTGCTCATTCAAGTCTCATCTTGCTGAAGCCAATCTGACTTTTTCTGATGAGTATTTTCACTCATCTGTTTTTTTTTTCCAGTTTCTTTTATGTTTTTAGATATTTAAATGTTTTTTTTTCCCCTCTCATGTTTTCACTTAAGTGTGGAAAAACTGAAAGGAAAGATACCAAAAATACTTCAGTGAGATAATGTTGTTGATTTCTTTCTGTTGGTTGATTGGCTATTGCTGTTCCTGCTGTTCCTGTACCGCTCTGATGACTGACAGAGGGTTTGAATTGGATGAATTAGACACAAAGATGCAGAGTTTTGTTTCATTTTTAAAAAAAAAAATATTCCCTCGCTTTCTGCCTGAGTTCTCACATTTGCCTATGATATTACATAGATTTATTAAAATGATTTTTATGTGTATACTAAATATAATTGACACAGTAAGGTCAACTGTTACATGACATTAACACAGAAGCTGTTAAAAAAATCCTGTGTGTCCGGTCTGAGTGCGTTTTTAACTGAAGCTAATCACATTAGAATCTGCCTTCATGTTTGCACGTCAGCTCTTTTTGATCTTTACAGCATCTCTCTTGTCTTCTTGTCTGTGTTGATTAAACCAATAGGTGATATAATATGTTCATATATTCCCTCCAACTGTACAGTCCCATTCACTCTCATTTTGATACACACACACACACACACACACACACACACACACACACACACACATACATACATACATACATATATATATATATATATATATATATATATATATATATGTGTGTGTGTGTGTGTGTGTGTCAAGTTATAATCCACAAAGTGTCCATACATCGTCCAGTGAGGTCGCATACATCACATTATTCTTTGCATAATTTGTCGGGGATCCTTATACACACCTTCCTTTTTTCGGGTGAAGCCAGTTCCCAATGTGTACACTGTCAGCACATATGGGTTGTCATGTACATACATGTTTTCCTGCTATCCTTGTATGTCCCTTGTTTCTCTGACACATAAATAGATTTATGGCCACGGCTCCTCACGTCATGCCTTGCTCACACATTGCCCATACTCTGGCTAATAAGCACATATATATCAGTGTTGGTTTGTCAACTTTCTCTGACCCTGTGGCCAATAAACAGGAAAACTAAAATTACCACAGTGTATTGTATGAGCTATGTTACTTGCATACTCAACCTGAGATGCGGTCACGTTGCTGTGAGCATGCAGAGGTTAGAGTAAAGACTCCTATAACCTTGACACAGAACTGCTTAAGCTTTGCAGTTACAGTTTATTTTATCAACACCTTTATACTTATATACAAAAACAAGCTTTTAGCTTCTGTTTACATTGACAGTGAATCCAGATGAGAGAAAAACAAAATAGGAGGCAAAATTGAATAGTGTAAAGAAAGAAGGGAGATGTGGTGTATTATGGGTTACATGAGAGGGAAAATAAGAAGTGAGTTCAGATATAAAACTGAAGTAACATGTACGTTTGATATTTGGCATTGACATCTGTACGATTTGTGGTCACGTCTCTCTTTTCTTGCTGAACTTGTCAGAAATGTCTGAAACACCTTTTGGATGACTTGCCTCTCAGCTTGCATTATTTCTGTCACTTCATACTCGCTGCTTGCCCATAGGGAACTATATTCTATGGGCATCAAGCTTCGCCTGCTGTGTGACCTTTTACATATACATATGATCTGTAATGTCAGCGCTTTCCGACCCAATGTTCTCTCCCTGCTGCACCGCGTCTCCACCAGTAATAGCCCAAGGCTTTGCAGAGTTAACTCTTACAACTTTTCTGTCCGCTCATTTCTCTCCCACAGGAGCTCAACATTTCATCGGTGCCCATTTTCTTGCATCAAGATCAGCTGTCAGCGTTTTGTCCTCCATTCTCCTGTTTTTTTTTTGTCCCATTTTTAGCCAGAATAACCAGACGGGTCATGTCCAGTGGTGGCTAGTTTAAATTTCTGCTACTTTTCCAAATGCTTTCCTCATATTCTCCCTGGAGCAAGTACACCACGTTTTCTTCTTTATTTGCCTCTTTTACTCATCCAAACATTTGTTCTGGTACAAAAAATAAAATCTGAACCTGTTCTATGTGGAGCAAAAAGATGGATGTGAATTAGTAGTTAAAATAAAGCCTTATTTAGAGAGAAACTTTAGAGCAAATTAAAAGCACACAGAATGTGAGTCACCATTACTTCATCTTCACAGTAATACAAGTGATGATGACCTCCATTGAAAAGGGACTTTCAATGGAGGCAATTGAATGCAGACTTCTCCACATCTACCGGTTCCCTAACTACAAACCCCGCTCACACACACGATTACTGTCTAAAGTAGTACAAAAGGAAAGAGACTGTTATAAGTGTGCAAGAAGAAAGCAGTTACATAAAGAACATCAAATACCCTCCCTCCCTGTTCTATATGCCCTTGGTTCATCTGTTGTTTTCTTGTCCTTGGGTACCTGAATGACTGAAGAATGAGAGAAAGAGAGAGAGAAACAGCAGAGTACTTGACAGTCACTTCAGATTGTACCATCAGTGGGACGAATGAAGAGGACACAAGCATACACACATAGAATTGTACACACGCACACACACAAAAATGCACACTGACACAGAATCGTTAGCCCATGAAGAGAATCAAAACGTTGAGTGTCCAAGGTTGAACACTTCAGTCTCCCCACATATTTGTCCTGAACGTACAAGAGAGGGAAAAAGGAGGAGTACATCATAATTGTGTACAAATCAAGTATGCAGTATACAGAGACAGTCAGTCATTAAGGACTTCCTTGACATTGCTTGACATTGACTGAACTTATTTTATTGCTTGCCCAGTTGAGAACAACATCATAGTGAAAGATGAAACTATAACCAAATGCAAAAAAAAATGTTTTTAAAGACTATTAGTAAGGACTGATACCATAACGACCAAAGGAAACATGTATACTCAGCAATATTTTTTTCCATTTTAATGAGAACACCCACATCCTTTTTCACCTTTTGTTGAAACATCTACTGTCACTCATGTTTGAATTTATTTGTTATCTTTTCTATCAGCACAATGCTGTTTTTTTTCAGTCTCAGAAGCCCACACAATTATCTGGTTCTTATCCGTTTCCCAACAAAAAAAATCCCAACGATTTTCTCACATTTATTATTTGGTCTTGCACAGAGACAGAGATAAAAATAAATAAATAAATAAATAAAAATACAAGCATCAAAGGTCCAAAGTCAGCTTTTAACTCATTCAAGCATTAGAAGTTCATGATCCTCGCCTTATCCCACAGAGCCACCAGGAAGGCTCCATGGCTCATGTTTCGGCTTCCTTATCAAAACACATTCATACATTTCTCTCATTCTAATAAGACGACTGGAGGGCTAGCCTTGAACAGCAATCAGACGCCTTGGCTAGATAGGCCCTCTTATGCATGTATGATTTGTTGTTTCTTCAGGTGTGGCCCCCAGTGATAATCATAATCATATTGCTAATGCCAAGGCATTAGTTTCAACTACAATTATAGATTAATGGTGATGTATAGATTTTTGCATTAAACGTGCACTTTCTTACGCTACTTTCCTCTCTTCCTTAAATACACACGTGCACACATGCACACACACATACGCGTGGACATGAATTACACACACGAAGGCCTCCAGGCCCACAGGGACATAACAGACAATCAGCTTGACAATCACAGCTGAGCTCTGATTGAAGCTGCAGTTGCATACACACACGATTTCAGACACAGACATTGTAATGCCAAAGGCTTTGGTTACACACACACACACACACACACACACACGCACACACACACACACGCACTATATCAAACAAACTCCACAGTTGATGAATAAATAAAGGAGTATGTAATATTTTTTTTTTACAATTTCTAATCATCGACTTTGTGAGCTCTTATGACAATTGAAACCAGTCTAACAGAGGAAAGAAAAACACAATCAATGCTCACCAGTTCAGGAGGGTTGCTCTGCACTATCTTTCATTTTTTTTCTTTTTTGATCTGTTGGTCTGTGTAGCAACAGTACCATGATTTTATTCCAGGTGATATTTTTATTAATTCTATTAATTAGAAAGAAAACACAAAGTAAAGTAAAGTAGGGAAAAACTAACGGCATTTAAATGTGACTAATCTTCCTCCCTGATCCCCATAGTTTTCATTCAAGTCACACCTACAGACCGTATACTCCAAAACTCTTCAGATTTGTTATTTGTCTATGACACTTTGTAATCTCTGCTTTAAGGCATGCTTCTGCATATGTGTTTTTGGTGTTTCCATCTCTGCATGTGATATCATGTATTTTAGTAACTGATGTTTCTGAGTCTTTCATTATGTGTTTTCTGCCACGTCTCTGTTCTGATGTGATTCATTCCAGCATGTGAGACACAAAACAGCCTATGGGCTACTGTCACAGGCCTGTGTGAAAGTGTGTGTGTGTGTGTGTGTGTGTGTGAGAGAGAGAGAGAGAGAGAGAGAGAGACATCTATCTGTCTCCTCTGACAAAGTAGATCTGTCACGCTGATGGCAGGCTTGACTGTCTTTTCTGTTGGTTTGCTGAAATTGATGAGGGAATCAACTGTGTATGTGTTTTCTGTGTAACTGTGCCAACGTACTGTATGTTTTTGTGTACACAGATGCAGTGTGTTTGTGTGTGTATTGTCAGGAAGCCACAGAGAATGTTGTCCCACAGTATTATGGTCTTCAGGCCTATGTTGGAAAACATTGAAATGCATAAATCAGCTTTATGTATCAGTTGGACTTTTCTGTTTCTTTCTGGGTTGACATTCAGAAATAAAACTTATTAAATTACAATGATGATGGATAGATAATGCTCTGGAGAAAAGTAAAAACAGAGACTCCACACAGGGTCTGGAGTGTGGGTGGGGGTGTCGTAGATTTGATGCAGGTGCACAGTGTGACTGTCCTGGCAACAGCGTTGCACATTTAACTAGGCCTGTTCAGGGGGGAAGGGGAGAGGGAGGGAGGGAGAGAGAGAGGGAGGGCAAGAGTGGCTACAAGTGCCAAGAACGTATTCAAGGTCTGCTTTTAACGCCTCAAGGTACACACACTTGCCCTGTTAGCAAGCTTCAGCTCCGTGTGTATTCAGGTAATTACCCTAAAGAGATGCTTGGTGTTGCAGTGAGTTGAAATCTTAGTCTGTAGGTGTGGAGTTTGGTCTGTATTTTCATGATCATGATTCTTTGTTTGTCTGTGTGTGCGAGTGTCTTTATCATGCTAATAATGTAAAAGTTTTGGCTGCCTAACCTAATATCCTTCCTTCTGGCTTCACTCTTCCTCTACCTCCCACTTTCTTTTACTTGCACCCCCACCCCCCACCCTCCTCTCTCTCTCTCTCTCTCTCTCTATCTATCTCTCATGTGTACACCCACACACTGAATTACAGCCAGGGCAGATATTACACCTTATTTATTTTCTTCTGTCACTCCATCATCATGCATCTCTGTTCATCATTCAACTGCTCTGAATCTCCCACACACAAACTTTATTTTCATAATGTCTCTGTCTGTTTCTCTCTCTTCCTTTGTTGTGTGTGTGTGTGTGTGTGTGTGTGTGTGTGTGCGCACAATTTTTTTTTTAAACCAAAAGGGTTTAATATTTCACACTGAATGTAGCTGGGTCACTAGTTTATTGGTATTCACCAAGCGCCTTCAGGTTTCATGAATTAAAAAACTAGTTAGAAAATTGTTTTCCCTTGAACTCGGCTCCATTTGCAGTTGCTCTGTAAATTAGATTTTTTTATTTATTTACTTTTTATTTTTAAATCTCATGGAGGAATAATGAGATGTAAAAGTTGTGGAAGGACAAAAAACACTGATCCTCTTTTCCCTTTTTGTGTTAAATAATAGTCTCGGCAGCCGAGAAATTCTTAAGGTCTTAAGTCGTAAGTGAAGCATGACAATACAGTATATCTACCATATTAAAGTCTTGGAAAAATAGACCGGGGAAGAAAATGTAAATTGTTATTGAAGGGCTCTCAGAAAGGTCAGGAATTTCTTTTTGTGTTAAGTGACTTACGTGGAGTGAAAACTTCTTGGAAATTACTCTAGATCCACTGTGTCTTAGAGGATGGGGGAAGAGATTTTGTGTCTTAAAAACATACAGGAACTGGCTCTAGTTTTGGTTTGCAGGGAGAGCATTTGACTTTTTCGTGAACGGAGACTGTTGTGTCCCCGTTTCTCTACCAAACTCAGAAAAACACACACACACACTAACTGAGTTGTTTGAATAAAGGTATCATATCCTTTCAGAAGTGCTTCATGACTCCACAGTCCTCTTGTGTGGCTCATAAGCGTGTTTGTGTGTGAGTCAGGTCAAATCTGAAGGACTTGCAAACTTCTATTAACTGTCTGAAACCCATTCTAACTCATTGTTTTAGCTTGAAACCAAGTGCAATATTTATCCCTTTAATCAACATTTTATATACTTCAGATTAACCAGGCTTTGTGAATTGTTCTTTATCACAGTCATCTTAACTCTATCAAAGTAATAATGTAAACATAATTGTTAATTCAACATCACAGATTGTTGGTGCCTGTTGTATCAGATTGTAAACTCTGGTTTGTGGATAACATGGTGCTCATTTCTATGGCGTGTTTGGATAAATAGTGAGTCAGGCTTCTGACTTGTAAAGCACCTATTTCCTCCCACATATAAGAAACCATACACCTGATATCACAACACTTCTGAAGGCTGGAAATAATAGGCAGAAAGATATGTGAATGTATTGCAAAAGACAAGTGAGTGCAGGGCATGAACAAACAGATAAAGAGCCATTTTATCGACTGAGAAAAGTACCTGACGCTTCTACCAGTGGCTGAGTTTGAAAAAGACAAGATTGGGTGTGTGAATGTGAAATGATCGACTTGGACCACTTGGACAAGGACAAAGACTTGAAAACTATTCAGACAGATTTGGTATTTCAAAATCTTACTCTATGGAGTTATTTTGGCAAAATGTGATCATCTTTTAATCCTCCTTACTTCCATCTATGCTTCCTGTCATCCGTTGTAGCTACTTAGCTGTTTCTTCTTTCTCATGTTGTTAGTCTATTACTGAGTAAATTATTTGTACTTGGCCTTGTTCTTAACAGTCCATTTGTGCATCTTTGATCTGTGTTGATTTTACATTTGTCCCCTCAAACATTTAACCAAAGCCACCCCTAATCCCTGCGGTCTTTGTGGCAAACATTGAAAAGTTTTAGACTCCTTTACTTTGAATTTGACTTTGAGGTTAAAACAAAATACCCAAACCAGCAGGGGTGTTTTTTTTTTCTTTCGCTTTAAAGCAGCTTATTCAACGAGAACCTCCAGAAGATCAGAGCATCCCTCTTTAGCCCTGTTAAATCACTCCCCACATCGATCATTTAGCAGGCAACAAAACAAAATCTTTTTTTTTTGAGTGAGTGTGTGCCTCTGTGTGTGTGTGCTGATGATTGTGTATTTCTGATCATATGACATTGTTTGTGAGGACGAAAGCCTATCAGATTTCACCATCCATCTGTGTTTGCGTGACACAGTGGAGTGAGAGTGTGTAAAGGAATGATGGGGTTGGGGTGGGTAACGATAGATGAAGAAATAGAGACAAGTGGGTCAGAATATGAGCGAGAAAAAGAGTGATGCACAAGTGTCGACTGAGTGGGGAAAATAGATTTCAGCTCTGCTGTTGCATAAGTCTAAAAGCCGCTGCTCTGACAGTGGGGGGTACAGTTTAGTTCAGACACGGCTGCGTTAGTGGTCAAACTCTGTGGTGAATTGTATAAATGATGAAAAGTTGTAAACCAGTTTACCCTGAAACAAACAGCACCATGCCGTGGATTCAATCTGCACAAATAAAAGTACTTTGATGTTGTTGTGCAAAAATAGTGAAGAAAAACAAGGACTATTGCAGCATCCAAAGCAGTGGGCAATGATTTTAAAAGCTTTTTTTTGGCTCATGATTGTGCCACCACGTCCTGTTATGTGAAAACGGATCCTCAGACATTTAATAGAGACCATAACTCACAGTGATGTAGTTGCACATGGGTATAAGGGCATTTTTAAGCCCAGAATTTGACATACATTATATTATTGAAACTGTGTTTTACGATACAGTCAGTAGTTACTGACAAATTCACTAATAAACACTTAGCACATAACTACAAAATCTATTGCCATATGTAATAAATCATTTACATAACAGTTATGTTCTGTTTTTGTGGCCCTCGAACAGAAAGTCCACTGGGAACAAGTTCACAAAAACTGAGAGAGCTACA
The DNA here is from genome assembly GCA_016801845.1 of Polydactylus sextarius. Classification (NCBI taxonomy): domain Eukaryota; kingdom Metazoa; phylum Chordata; class Actinopteri; family Polynemidae; genus Polydactylus; species Polydactylus sextarius. The sequence goes on along the minus strand of CM028913.1, from coordinate 20,469,792 downwards.
AACTTTATGTTTTGTAATTCAACTTGGTTGATAACAGTTGCATGTTGTGTAATTTTGTAACTGTAATAATTTGTACACTAGAACTTAATAGCACATATCCATGGATTCAGCCGTGCACTGTGTCTGCCATCCAGACTGATGGTGTTGGTGTAATAACTACACTGAGGACTGTTGCTGACTATCTGCATCTCTTTATGGCCACAGTTCACCTTTTTTTCCCACCAGGACACTAAAGCACCATGTCACAAAGTAAAAGTCGTCTCTAACCAGTTTCACCGACATGACAGTGAGTTTAGTGAACTTCAGAGACCTCCCAAGTCACGTAAATGCAACAGAATACCTATGGGATGTGGTAGAACTGGAGAATACATTATGTAGAAATGATGTAATGCAATCATGTCAACATGAAGCAGGATCTCAAAGAAATGTTTTCAACATCTTGTGGAATCAATGCCATGAAGAACTGCCTTTCGCTTGTGAGAGCCAAGGGAGGAACTCTCCTTGCAAAAGTGGAACAAAAGTAGACATCATGCTGTTTTGCTTTAAATGTGGCAGCCTCTTATATTATTAAATTCAGTTACATTAAATTATATCCAAAGTGAACATGACATTTTTGTAATTATATGCTACCTTTACTGTGTTGCTTGTTCAGTATTTGAGTATTTATTGGTGATATGATTTCTCCAGTGCCGCAGATGAACATTTTGATTACAATTCAAAGCCACAGTTCTCTCATTATCCTTGTTATGATGTGGATTAATTATCAATTAAACTCATGATCCCACAGATCTGTAGTGGATCTGCTGTTTATCAGGGGGATGTTATTCTCTGGGTGGTAGAGTTAATACACATCTCACTGTGGATGCACGCACGCTTTATTTGGTATTCTGGGAGGTTTTTCAACAGATGGAGTAAATACAGATCTAAACGCAGACTCTTACAGGAAGACAAGCAGCCGCACACACACAAACAAGAAAAAAACAACTCGTAGAATGCACCGTCTCGGTCTGCAGCTCATCAACTTTTCATTTGCTGAATTCACTACGTTCTCATACATGTCGTTGTCAGTGCTTGGGTGTGTTCATGCATGATCATCCTCTTATTCATAGTTCAATCAACATATTCAGATATACCTTAATCCCAGATCATTGCTCCCTGCTGGTTGTTTAGGTGTGGATTAGATGTTATTAAGGCTGGCAGATCCAGACAAATTCACATCAGACATATTGACTGCATCGCTCCTCTGGTGCACAGTGCGAGACTGAAAATTAAATGAGCCTTTGGTGAAGGTAACAAACCACCTTGTGCTGAACTTTTCAAAGGGGCATCACTGGATATATGTTGTAAAACTGAATGTAAGAATGAGAGGATCTTTTTTTTCCTCCACTAACACATCTACGTCAATCTACCTGAGAAAAATGGGAACAGTTGTACGACTAATTATGGCAATTAGTAATTAATGATTAACAAAATCATGAAATTTTAACAAATGATTTCCCTGCATTTTAGCATCAACATTTTTTTCTCCTCACATGTACATTAAACTCTGTAAAAATAGTATTTTTCTCATGTGCTCAGGATTTTAGGCTCACGGCAGAGACATCTGTCTTCAATCTAAAGGAGCAAACAAAAGGCCCAAATCAAATGTTCACCATTCAGTAATAATGTTCAAAGGATATTTTTCCAGCCTCTTTTTCTGAAAATTGCTCTGTTTGCAGGAAACAATGATTTATTTGGTCTCTTTTTAAGTCTGTCAGCATGCCTGTGCAGGTGTTGGAACACACATGCACAGTAAAAATTGGTTAAATAAAAGAAAAGAAAGGGGAGAACGATGAATGGGAATTATAGAAGAAGGAAGAGAGAGGTATAAACAACAAAGAGCCCAGAGATAGAAGAGGGATGGAAGTTAAAAAAAAAAAATGATAAGGACTGTTAGGAGGACAGAAAAGAGCACAGAAGATGGGCGTGTGCAAAAATGGAAACACCCTGAGCAATGTGTCAGAGCTATGACTTCTAAGGCTCTGACATATTGCTTAGAAAATGATCAGTCAGCACACTTTTACAGCACAGGTCTCATTACTGACGGAGTTAAAATGCAAATACTGCTCATTGTGCCTACAGGACACTCCATTCCCTGCATTTTCAACTGTGTGCTGCTGATATTCAAAACCCGGGCGGTTTATGTTGTGCAGGATTTTCATGATATCTTACATTAGAGGATATTTGTGTATATTTCAATGGCAAACTAAATGTAAAATGTGTAATCTTGCCAACTGGTCATATTTGTACAGTAACGAGACTAAAAACACAAGATCACACACAGGCACATCACCCAGGATGTTTCAGAAGATGCATTAGGCCACTCTTCCAACCAACATCCAATCACTTATCTCCATTCACTACAAATGTAAATGAAATGAGTGACTGTCCACGCTGAATTGTCAGGATACTTATGCACGAGGGGAACAGGTTAGAAAAGTGTTCAAGTTAACCCCAAGGAGTTTTATTCACATTCCCAGTGCTGCTATGTGAACTCCTACTTTTCATTCTCCTTTTTTTTTTTAAGTCAACAACATTTTCTTCAGCAAAAAAAAGTACTTTCTGTCATTATGTCGCATACGAAATTAATTTATTGGAAGGCCTTGTTGTAGTATTTTATTTCCTGAATAGACTGTTTTCTGTAAGTATTTGAATTGTATCCTGTATAGCCTTGTATTTTTCTTCTTTTATTCATTCTTTTTGTAAGGAACTTAGTTGAATAGTGCTCACTATCCTCTCAGCCAAAGTGCTGAAACTGAAGTTGCATGGGGAACCTTGAGATTGTAATTAAATGGTGAACCGCACCAACAGAACACATGGAAAAAACATGAAAGAGCAAAACTTTGATTGAATTGGAATCTTGATGAATAGAAGAATGCCATATAACTGAGGCAGCTCATTTGTGTTGAATCAAAACCCCCCAAAAGATACCAAAGAATAGGAGTAACAACAGTGGTGAAGGCATAGTCATAACTTTTACTTATGTAGCATTTATTGTCTGAGCAAATACAGTTTCATTTTTTATGCTTCCACACGAGTAAGAGTCTTAGCCAGGGGAATTATCAGTTTTCAGTTTGTTCATCCAATCATCCTTTTGAACTTTATATCTTAAGAACACTTTGACATAATTATTTCACATTTGGCAGACATGTTCACTTGGACTCAGTGATAAACCGGTTAGTGGTCACCGGTTATTGTGACCTCAGAGAAGGTTTTTGCCTTATGAAGATGCTATGTTAAGATTACCTTGAAATATGGCAGAATCATTTATTTTGACTCAAGGATAAAGTGATTCGTTCTTGGTCATCAAAGGTCATCGTGACCTCTCAGAACATGTTCTTGGCACTTTGAAAATGATAACTAAAGACTCCCTAGAGCAAATGCCTTCAAATTTTGTACAAACATGGTCTCTAATTTAAGGATGCACTGCTTTTGGCCTTTTGAATGCGATATCTAAATAACACGTCAAGGGAATCCTGTTGTGTACAGATGTTCGTCCACATTGTTTGGTTAGATTTTGATGGTCAATGGTCACTGAGACCCCACACAGCATGTTTTTGGTTGCATAGATTAAAGCTCCAATTAAAACTGCAGGGTACTAATTGTAGTTCTGTGTTTCTCTGCTCTCTGTACAGGTTGGAGAGAGGCAACATGTGTTGGTGACAGAGGAGTCATTTGACACCCAATACTACGTGGCTCACAACAAGTTTTACGAACAGGTAACTCGTTTATCACAACAGTTTTAGAATGAGTGTACTTTTGTGCCAGTGCTGTCAAATAACCTCAGTTTTTGAAACCACCCATTTTGTTTTAAGGGTAAAACCAACATGCAATGACATCATATTTAAATATATGAAATGTTTTTAGTATGTTTTGTTGAACTAAACTTTCTGTCATTTAACATCCTTCATGCAATAATCACATTTTCGCTGATGACTCACTAAAGTTTTGCTGCCTTTTATCACAAACATTTGTTGACACACAACACACTGATCCATTAGATGAATCCTAAAATAGTCCAGGAGTTGGCCTACACACTCCATCTACCTTTGAAAAAAAAAAGCTGTAAATTAGTCTGCATTTGATGAATATTTTTTCACATGTGAAGCTAATCCAACTCTTCCTCATTTTCACACTTCGTAAATCAGATCAGAAGCGTTGCTTTGCATGTCACAGGAGTACTCACAGCAGGTGTCAGAAGCTTAAGCTTGTATTGACTAAAGTAGGTTAGCAGTAAAATCACACACATACACACACACACCCTGCGGTGGTCATGAGAGTATTTGGCGGCTGATAGCGGCAGTTCGTTTTACTATTTTTTTTAAACGTACTAACATTAAGGTCAGCCCTAAAGACACGAACATTCCATCCTACAACACAGTCCTGTGCGCGCACACACACACACACACACACACACACACACACACACACACACACACACACACACACACACACACACACACACACACACACTCTACACATACACACACACCCGCATGGCTTCAAAGACCCTCTCTCAACCTGTGAAAAATTCACTTTAAAACATCTTCAAATAAATCAATTTCCTCCTGCTTTAACCATCATCAGAAACATGTTTGAAGTTATGCTTTTTATTAGCAGGGAGGGCAGGGGATGGTAATAATTTTTCCTCCCCTCCACTTTCCTCTCCTCCCCTCCTCTCCTCCTCCTTTGCACCTCCTTCTGGAGGCTATAAACTTAAGTTACAAGTGTCACTCGGTTCATGCGCATTGCACAAGTGCGCACTTCTTCAATACATGTGCACATTTGTGTGTATGCAGACACGTCCGTCACGTGTGTCAGTCAACTGCACACTAGAGGAGAACGTGTTGACATGTTTGATGTTTTCTCCTCCTCATTTTTTTTTGTGTGGATATTGAGCATTTGGCATGTACTCCTAAATCACAATCTTACTTGGAAAAAAGGAACATGAAAAACATTATGTAGCAATGTCTTCCTGAGTCCATTTCCCCCAAGAGATTTATCCTCACGTCATGTACACTGTATGTTTGCACTCAGGGGACACGCAGACATACACAGCACTTGTGTACACATCACATCAGAGAGGCCTGACTCAGAGTTTAAGTTGTTTTTGAGAGCTTTCTGTCACTATTCCTCACTTTTATCTCCACTTCCCTAAAATATGTATGAGCACTCTTGAGTACTAAGAACTAAAACTGATACTAAGAACTCGTACTAGAACCCAGCGTTTATTTTTGTAATTACTTGAAAAATGTAAAGCTTAGACCTCATTTTACATCACTCAAGATAAAAGGAATAATAGCAGCAGTTTTGATTAAGGATACAGGGATGAAGTAGAGAGAGAGAGAGAGAGAAAAAAGGGGAAGTCAGGGGTCAGGAAAGAAGTGGAAAGAGCAGTGGGAGCAGAGAAAAGAACAGGAGGTGGTGGAGAAGGAGGGTAGGTGGATCGGAGGTTGGGGGAAGTGGGGAATAAGGTAGAGAGGTGTGAGTGTGAATAAATGGCCTAGTTTCACTTTTACACCATCAGATGGATATCTTTCCTGACGGGTATAATAGGTACCGAACCCACCTGGGTTGTATGTGTATGTGTAAGCGGCTGAGTGAGGAAGTAGGAGGAGGAGGGGGTTCCAATGAAATCGGACAGGCTCTTTCATCATTTAATCACCCTGTAATGGGCTTCGAATGACCCACACACACACACACACACACACTTTTTCACCTAACTCCCTCACAGCCCTGCTGTTTTACTTCTCTGCTCCCAGTCTGGATGCTGCCTCCTTACACACACACACACACACACACACACCCTCACAGTGGTCAGAGTGTCAAGCAGCAGGTGTGTTGATTAGGCAGGTGTGGCGCTGGCCGTGTGTCTGTCTGGCCCATTCTCCCGTCTCCTATCATATTCCACCAGCTGGATAAGGACTGACAGATTAACACAGAACCAGGTGTAGTCCTGCCATCACAGCGGTAACACTCCCTCCACCGGTTCACATGCTATTCTCCGACGAGTCAGTAGCTTAGCCCTGTGGAGTCTTGTAATGGTTAGACAGACCACCAGATGATCTGAGTCAGCATGAAGCCTGCTGAAGTGTACTTGGAAAAGACATTGAATCCTCTGCTTGTCCAAGGTCTCTGGTCTGCTGCTGATTCCCCTCTCTGATCTGCAAGCAAAAAACATAATTTATCAACAGGGACCAGAAATTATCACATTACTATCATTATTATCAACTCATTACTCGTTGTTTTTTGAGCTTGTGTAATAAAGTTATATATTATTTCTAAGGGAAATGGTTTATGTGGTGTCAGAATGTTCCATAAAGGCTCAGCTGCAATCATGTTGACTGTTTTTCAGAAGTTTTAAAATCCTAAGGTGATTACTCATATGCAGGGAGACTTTTACTCACTAGGAAAATAGAATAAATCACAGGATGTTTACCAGAAGAGACACATTTTTAGCTGTGATTAAAATTTGCACAAACTCTTATGACTGCAGGCTTAAATCCCACCAATAATCACAACACCAATCATTCTATTAGCTGTTACCAGAGAGATTGGATCTGAAAAGCAAAAGCTGATGAAAAGATGGAGAAAAATAATAATCACTGTCAATCTGTCAATTCTTGTTAGTTTAAAAAAGTGTTTGGAAAGGAAAATGCATTTGCATATGATCTGTATTTACAGAGGTAAGTCATTAAGAGCAAATTCCATTTCACACTAAGTCATAATTATAACTCTTTATTTTTTCTTCCTTCCTGCTGTGATCAGCCGAGATTTGTAGTTGCCATGGTGAAATAATAAGAAAAAACGGCAAATCCCACTGGTTTATCTCACAGCTGTTTCTGTTGTTTTTGACCTTGAGGGCTTCCATAAATGGAACTGAAAACACTCAGCCCTGTGTTTTTTTTCCTTTTTTGTAAGCATGCGGAGGCTTACTGAAAAACAATTGGAGGGAGTGGGGGCAATGGGGAAAACAGTTATAATCAGCAGTTAATTGAAAAATGTAATTGACATATGTGGAGAGGCATGCAGAGGGTTATTGATGTGGAGCAGAAAGTTATGTTATGTAGGTGTGTGTGTGTGTGTGTGTGTGTGTGTGTCTGTGTGTCTGTGTGTGTGTCTGTGTGTGTGTGTGTGTGTGTCTGTGTGTCTGTGTGTCTGTGGTGTGTGTGTGTGTGTGTGTGTGTGTGTGTGTGTGTGTGTGCCAAGTTCCAGACAACATGTTGCTGGATTTATCTATGAAGTGAGGCTACTAAAAACACTTTTTTTTTTTTTTTTTTTAATCAGAAACCTCGCAGCTTTCACTCAGCAGTGTTGATTTAAAATTGACTGACAGAATCTGATACTGTGAATAAAATGTCAAATATTAAACAATGATACTTAGTGACATTAATAGTGATATATTGCTCCTGGTTTGCAGGTTCTGGTACCGATGAGGCCTGAGTTCAAAGGGAAGATGATTGAAGTGGATATCTATGAGGCTGGAAAACACTTCATGAGAGGTCGGCCAGTAGAAGACAGTGAGCCGTTTACTCCCTCCATCGCTGCACCGCTGCAGAAAGGAGAAGTTTCTGGACTGATGCAGGTAAACACATGCATACACTGGGACTCATTGGGTCAAACATATGAGTTAAGTAAGTGTAAGTGTATGTAATGAACACTTCAGAGTAGAGTTGACTAGATGTCAGCAACATATTGAAATACAATTAAATCATTACAAAAAAGTAAGGATGTAGACTACACGGTTATGTACACAGGTTAAAATCACTCTCGAAACACATGGCATTGAGAGCATTTTTTTATTCTATACCACACATTTATTGAGTAGAGATGAATATATGTCTCTCTCAGTACTTGTCTGGACACACAGGCTATAATCTTGCAAAGAGGGTGGATTATTTTGTTTCACATCCGTTCTCCTGCAAATTAATTTTTATCAGCAAAACTAGGGAACTTCCCACTAGTCAGACAGAACTGAAGGAGCCTTTTGGATGAGAGGTGAAACACGAAACAAGGATTTCAGGCAACTCCAGGTGCCTTCTTATAGCACTCACAGATTATCAGGACCGAGATGACAAATCTTCACAGACTTGTCTTGATAAAATTAATAAAGGTTTTAGTGCAGACTATTTGGAATTTAGCTGTTTTTAATCTTTAGTGGTGCGCATGTACGTGTTTCTGTATTTAAGCATCTCATTCAGGTAATGACAGAACCTGCACTACAACTGTGTTTGCTCTGCTCATCTAAAAACTATAAAAGTTGTGTTTACAACAGACTTTTTAAGTTGTGTGAAGTCAGTAATTTAATATGTGTGTGCATATACACTTGTGTGCGTGCGTGTGTGTGTGTGGACGTGTACATATATGTGGTTGCACATTTGTGTCCACATTTTTAATCCCATGCTTGCTTCTGCAGTTTGCGAAAAAGCACCAGTGTATCAGGCTTGAGATAAGTAATTTAAGATAAGCTGTGGCTCGCTAAACTGTCCTCTGCCTTCTTTTCCACTGCGCGCACACAGCACACACACGCACACAAACACCATGTTAATGTATCTGTTTCACTGCATGTTATTTTTCACTCTGACTAGCTGTAGCTTATAGCTCAGGACATGGAGCCACAGAGCAGAATATGATACACTTTCTAATTTCACACTCCATCAGCCTTTACTGCCAGACAGAGAGGGAGGGGAACAAGGAACAGACTGAGACATGGGGGGGGTTCATAGTAAGTCAAACAACACGTCACTCAGCAATGAAACGTTAGGCAGTGGGGCCTAGACCTTGTAAAAGTAGTTGCCTCATAATAAAGTCTGCAGCCCATCCAACACACAAGCTTGCATTAGTCCCACCCCACCCCCACCCACTTACTTTCCCTTATACTCTTTCAACACTGAGTCTTACTTTGCAGCCAGAGGCCTTTTTTCTTGGATTGATGTAACAACACATCTGTTCTCTTGATTCATGCACATCACACTCTTACACACATGTGTCTGGTTTGAAAACTGCAAATACATTCATCCAGATATTTCCTGACATCACATATCACCAATCTTATGGTCTAAATACGTCTCAGGAGGAAAATAGAGGTAAAGTCATCGTCTCCACCCCTTGAATTGCTGTAGAACAGCAAGTAAGAGAGAGTCCATTAAGAGCACTGCTTTCAGTTTTTGCTTTGAGCACTTTCTTGAAATAGTAATTGCTGAATAGAAAACATTAACAGTTTGTTTCTGTTGCGCATCCTGTGTGCACACACCTGGTGGTTTGTAAGGGTCAGAAGCGTAGTAGTAGTGCAACTATATCTGGAACTGCAGGAACTCATTAATGCCTGTCTCTGCTGCCCACAACATATTGGCAATTAACACATGTTATATTAAGTGATCTCCAGTGATGCTGCTGATGATCTCTAATCAATTGTCCTTTATGACCTGCATTGTCTGTTCATCTGTAATGACAGCAGAGTGGCACTGGAGCACAGTGCTAACAGATAAACAGTGAAGCTCTCTAATATATATAACGTACTTGACATCTGCATGTCGAGTATCTGTGAGAAGCATTATTATTCTCAGCGGTTCTGATTGAACATACACATGCGATCAGGACAATCTGACGCTAGTATGCTCACACTTTCACTGGTTGTTAACCCATACATATTTGAAGACTATGAGTCTCATAATGAGTCTAACACACACTGAAGGTGTGTGTGTGCGTGTGTGCATGAGATGAATGAGTGATTAGGGACAGGCAGATAGACACTCACCCCCCAATGTGTTGTAGCAAGGTCTATAATTACAGGCTTTTGGTAGAGAGCGAAAAAAAAAACCAGATGAATAAAGGAGCAGGATCGGAAGATGGAGTCTGAGCTTTGTTGTTTAATCTGAGATGCAGAGAAGCATTGTATGAGAAAGTGAAAAAAAGAATGATGAGTAGATAAGTGGGTGACTGGAAGGCTTGTAATGTCCATTTGTTGAATGAGGAACAGAGTGAGATATCTATTACGTGAGATGGTGAGAGAGAGAGATGATTGCACACCAGCCAGCACCCATACTGATGTGTGTGGGAATGAAACGGTATGGATAGATGGATGCATTCATAGTGGACTGGCATGTGAGAGCTTGTGTTAGATAGCTGTGGAATGGATGGACCTGGAAGTGGATGCATGGATGTTTTAGATGCACATGACTGATGGATGAGCTGATGAACAGATGCATAGAGGTGTGGATATATAGACAGGTGTAGGAATTATGGATGGACAGATGAGTAACGAGGATACACTCGATCTAATGGCACGCCGCTCTTTGTCTACATGCAGCCCAAGAACATTGTGCTGACTGCTGCAGTTTGTTTTAGTGTGTCCTCAAAGCCACATTAGTTAGTGCTGAAAATAACTACAAACTATGATAGACAGGTCTTGGGTGGTTGATTTTACACTCATGACTGGATTACATTACTTATTTTCAAAAAGACTTGGAATTATATCATCTTTTCTGTGTAGATGTTTACTTGGGTTAGGCTTTATTTGGCCAGCATCTTTAACAGTAATATCATATTGTTTGCAAATGTTTGCTTTTCTTTTTTTTCTGAGTTACTTTTTTCCCCCCATCTCTCCCTCCTTGTTTAGCCTGACTTTTCTTGTCCCTTTTTCCATTCCGTTTTCCTTTATTCCTTTGTGCAGCATGACATGTTCATTAAAGGCCTTGGTGTTTTTGTCATTTCATTCCATGAAAGAAAACCAAGGTTTTAGAGGGAGAGGAGAGAGAAATTTGCTTTTATTGACATGGATGTCATCTCTTCCAATGCGCTTGCTCTCTCTCTCTCTCTCTCTCTCTCTCTCTCAGCCCCTCATTCACAGAAACAGCACTTTCTGCAGTAAAGGAAGGACAGTAATGAGTCTTTTAGTGGGACACAATGGCAGAGAAAGCACTCAACAGCCTGGTGAAGGAAAGAATACAGAAAAAGTATCCTCACCAGTGCTCATCCTCAGATGAAATTAAATGATAGAAGAGGAGAGGTGTATGTGTCTGTGTATACGTACATGTGTGTGTTTGGGAGGGGGGCAAGGTAGACGGGGAGATCAGGAGACAGGAAAGCAGCTTGAGTGCCATCCAATAATCAGCTCTTTTCATGGCCTACTTTCTCAAGGAGACCAAGAGAATAGGAGAATAAGGGAGAGAGAAGAAAACGGCTCTGCTCCTTCCATAAGATAGCAAATTGACAGTCGGTATGAAAGAGAATGGAAAAAGGAGAGAGCGAGGAAGAGGAAGGAAAAAATGCAGTGAACAGTGTCCCTCAATGACCATAAATTGACAGAATCACAGAAAAGACAGAAGTGAATGGACAAATTTCTGCCAGAGTATTACATTTGCTGGCCTTTTTTTTTTTCTCTGATCTGGGACTTGTTTTCTTGTTTTTTCCAGTCTTATTTGTGTTCTTCATTCTCAGTATTTGTTTGTTTCTTTCTGTCTTTCATTGTAGAGTTCTTTCTGTTTGTGTCCTGTTTAATATGTTTTTTCTCTCTTCGTACTTCTTCCATTTAATCAGTTCCTCTGTCTATTGTGTGTCTGTTTGTGTATTTTGCTTTTTTGTGGTAGGTGTGTGGCAAGAGAGGAAACTTAAAAACACACTAAATGAAGTGGTCAATTTATAACTGTATCTTTATATATTCTAGTACAGGTTGGGTGGGTGGGATTGCTTATACTTTGCATCAAAATGCTCACAGTACGTGCTGGAAAAGCAGCCATTCACTCATACACACTAGAGGTTCATTGGTAAAATATAGCTTATATACTCACAAGTGCACACTGATCCTTGTACACATATACACCAAGGCAAGAGTCCCCCCCGCCACCCCTGCCACCCCCCGGTGTGCCTGGCAGACTCGTACTAGCTCCAGGCTACGAGACACACAATGATCATGTTGACTGAACACTCTCACACACACATACACACACACAAACACACACAGACATACAATTAAAATAAAATCTGTATTTCATACCAAACAATTGAACGTCTCTGTTGACACACAACTATCATGGATTGTTGCTTTTATGTTGTGTTATGTTTGCATGTTGTCATCAGTATTCTTTGGGGGAAAAAAACTTAAAAAAAAAAAACAAAGATTAGGCTGCTTTTCCCGGTTAAGGTACAGTTAATCCTCTCCAATCTATTTTTAAAGTTTCTATTTAAAATGTCAAAAGGTTTCACTTGGCCTTTGCATGACTTTGTTTACTCTTGTTGCAAATAATTTGTTTTCCCTTCAAATAACAGGCATAGCTATTTTGAGCATTTCATTTAAGCATGTCAAATTGTATTACATGGGCCTCGCTTTGTGTACACTTGAAGAACTAAAGTCACGGTAACAAAGAAAATAAATGTTAAGCCATCAAAAAATCAGTCACGTCTATTTTCAGTATTCTTACCCAGCATGCCGAACGGCATCACACAGCCTTGTTCTGTTTTGTTTATTTAAAATGTCAGAGGGATTTCAATGCCCTTTGCTCTGAGCTTTGTTTTTCAACCGCAGATGGAAGATGTAAATAATGCACTAAATCACTTAACCAACAACTGTTAGGCAGAAAGAAAGATTGTGTTTAGCTATTGAGTAATCTTTTTTTAAAACCATGTTTTCCCCCTCATGTTATCACAGAAAGCATCTTTTCCCAGTATTGACCCTGTAAACACACTCCACTGAGCAAAGTTCTCCAGCTGATGAGTCACCCATGGCTTTGGTTTCTTATTTTGAATCTGACCATCCTCTTGAGTTTGACGTGTTGTCTCATCAGTATTGCAGCTGCAGTTTAGGGGAACTATGTATCAGCACTGACTTATTATTATTGTAATACTTTTTCATCTAGTGATTTAAAACCTAAGAAAGCACCCGTGTAAACATTTCCTGGACGTGTCGAGTTAGACCACAGAAGTGTCATCAGGCTTACTCAATATTATTTCCCTGCACTGAGTGAGACTTCATCTCTTGAGGTTCAGTTGTAAACGCTGGCTTCTGATAAAATACAAACACTTTTGCAATATTTTCCACTATTATTTAATCTTTCTAATGGTATCTACATTTACGCATAGTGTTACAGGTGTATATGTGTTTAAATTCATGTCATTGTGCTCATTATCATCGTGACCTCTTTTTGTCACATTACATGTATATATTCATGTAGAGCATGAATGTTTGAATATGTTAACCCATAAATACCTTGAAGGAATTTGACATCTTATACAAACTTTCACATAGATTCAAGCATGTGCTCATTAGAATTTGTTGGTCAAAGATCATCGTCAAAACATGTTTGATTACGATACAACAAGACTCCCTTGAGTAAATGTCTTCAGATTTCACAAACATTTACGCAGACAGAAAGATGACTGACTCCATTTTGGTGGTCAAAGGTCAAAGTCATGGTGACCTCACAATCTGTTGATGACATCTGACACAAACATCACTTCTACCAGAAATTCATGTACTGGTTGGTGGAGTCATACGACCACAAGGCAGTAATTCTGCTCTCACTGTCTGACTGTGTCTGCTGTGGCCTCTGTGTGTAACCGCATACATACATTATGATACATACATGTGCACATGTATGTAACACCATGCTGTGCACACATGTAGCCTACTTCTGTATTTAGTTACTGTAACCATAAACCTGTGTGTGATGCATCTTTACAGTGAACACTGTAGTTTACACAATGAGTGCATGAACAGTGTGAGAGAGGTAAAGAGTGAGTGCTGGTGTGGATGTGATGCTCTGGTACATTTCCCAGATGACAACAGAGGAAGCAGTAAGTGAACAGGGGGACTTCTGTCTTCAATGATATTTTGTGTTGTTTTCTTGTGCAGCTGGTGAACACCTCTAAATCTAAATTATGTCACATGAACAGCACCAAGCACTTCTAACTTACTGGAGGCAACGGGTGAAACCAAATAACAGTGAAAATACCACAGTATTACCACATAAAGTAACTAGTAAGCAAACAGTCACTTTCATCACAGAGGATGTTTTCTCACTCTGTTACTGCTTTATGGTAAGCAAACCTGATGATGTTGATTTGTTGTTCTATTCCCCGCAGCCCACAGACACTAGCAGATGCACCGTTGTGTTTTGTGCTTGGCCTGACTTGGCTACAGTTTTGCACTGACTCGCAGCAGCAGAACATCATACCTGCACAAACTGCATGTAATCTACTAATGAATTTATCATTGAAATGGATTTATGGATAATTGTGGTCATAGCTGTTATTGAAAAGAATAAAACATGTTTTGTCTATCACTTGCTCTTATACAATGTGATACATTGTGTGTAAACATGAGTTGTGTGTGAGTCAAGTCGCACATGTTCGTGCAGTCAGCGTGCATGCAAACACATGAGACATGAAAAAACAATCTACGTCAGAGTGCAACTCAACAGTCTGCTGGATTAGGATGTCAGGTGGCTTTGTGCGTGTGTGCGCGCACATGTGGGTGTGAAGTGACAACAGGTATACCTGTATGACCATACATTGTTGTGACAGTGGGTTTTACAGTTTATGTGTTGATGGAAATTTCCAGTGACAGATAAGGAGGCTCTTCTCTTTTTTTTACTGTTTGCTCCAACCTCTTTATCTTTTTATCAGCAAATTTATTTGTGCCGGAAATATTACTTATAATCGGCCTTTAATTTCTGTCCCGTCCTTTTATCCAGTTGTAAATACAGCTGCAGCTCATTGTTATTGTCGCCATGGCTTTGTTAAATCATCCATGACTAAGGAGCCTGTCACAGTATCTGTTTACACATGCAGACACACACACACACACACACACACACACACACATATTTACCAAGATCCTTGTGTGTCTAGAATGACCCTCACAGCTGCTGAGGATCATGTGAGAAATGTGACCACTGTACATTGTGCTCCATGGCTTTCGTGTTGTGTTGTGTACTTCTCAGTGAAAAAGTTTTTTCTTTTTTTAAAACAAGAGAAAACTGGGATTCTTGCATGTTGACAGGAAAGGGTCTGGCTGTGCTCTTTTCTCTGCAGCCCCAGTGTAGTGTTAGATGATTTTTCAGGAGGATTACTTCGCACTGTTCCACCGCTGCGAGCAGGAAGACAGACGTTATCCACCACAGGCCGACACATGTACACACACACACACACACACACACACACACACACACACACACACACACACACACACTTTCTCACAAATGCCAACTACCCCTCTTTCTCACAGACGTATGCAGGAACTCAGCATGCCAGCTTGCAGGTGGTGATCACTAAAAGCCACATCTTTCGTCTGTTCATGCCCCCCTTTCTTCATCCTCTCCTTCCTTTCCTCATTTCCTCTCAGGTTTTTCACTTCTCTCCTCTGTGCTTTTCTCCTCCCATCCTTCCCACTGTGCTGACACGCACCTACTGGCACTTGGATTTTCACTTATCCTCCCTACTAGTAATAGATTTTAGACTGTGCTATTCAGTCTCTGTCCTGGCACCCTGCAGATAAAGACACCTGCAGAGAGACCAATAAGAAGACTCAACTTGCTCGACTTATCTTCTTCCTCGGTCCTTTGCTCTTAGTCTGCTTCTCCTTTCTTTCGTTCAGATAAAATATTTATCCTGTTCTTTAATGAATGAGCCAATATTTAAAATCTTCTAAAATTTGTAGTCTAATCTAACTGAACATTTTTATTTTGTTAAATATAATATAATGTATTATTATGTAATATGTTGCATAAAAAGCAAGAGTATATGGTTTTGTTTTTCAACCATCAAAACTACCAACAAAACATCATATCAGTTTCACCATCAGCGAATCCATCAAACATTAGGGAAATGATGATGTGTCAGCCAGACCTCAGCTACCAACTTTCCTTTAACCTATTGTCTGAAGTCACTGTAAGTGACTTATGAATGTGTCATGTAGGCGTTGTCGGTCATAGTATCCATCTTCCATTGTGCATGGAAACAGAGGAAACCATTCAGTGATCGGGGCGAAGAAGAGAAGGTGGGTGGTGAGGTTGTGTTCGAAACCATCAAAGAGAGAGAGGACAGGGGGAAGTAAACATGGAGGATAGAGAGATAGAGGACATATGCTACACAGCTGCTCATACACGCAGCCATGTGCATGCAACACGTGTAGGTGTGTGCTGACTCTGTTACATAGATATACATATTGTACATACAGGTAGGTGTTTCTGTTCCACAAAGACTGTCATTATTTTACTCTCAGTTCATAGGCCAAAAGTACAGCAGGTGTGCATACAAATCCTCTACAAGTGCAACTTTTCAAGATGATTATCAAATTTTCAAGTCATGTCGGAACTTTTTGTTTGAATTCACAGACATTCATGATGGTTTACTAAGGGCTAAGGTTGAAAGAAATGTGGAAAGATCTGTCACCTGATGGAGACTGAAGTGGGAGAGTGAGAATGAGGGACGTTATAGAAAGAAATAGAGACCAGAAGAGTCAGTGTATCTTCAGAAAATATCGCAGCCAAACCTCTTATAGTTATCCCTCATGAACTTGATTAAAGGTTATTCTAGAAAGCCACTGATCAATCACTCAATATCATCCTGCATAATCTACCATCGTGGTGATAAGGCATTTTACCAGCTGTCATGCAAGAGGAGACGTATAGCAACCACCACAAGGTCATCCCGATCGATTTCCACTCCACACCGAGATGTTGACATGCGCTGGTTCTCTCATCCAATTTGTTTAATGTTCATATTAAAAGGACCAAATCTTGTGTGGGATTATTAATTTATTTATCAATCAATGGACTTTGGTTGGAATCGCACCTCAGGTCTTCGACTCTGAGACATTAAGATAAAACTAAATAAATGTGTAATCAAAGGGAATGATGATCAATGAGGGACGGTGGAAGCCAGGGAGAGCCGGGCCGGATATCAATATTCAGTGTTACCAGCTGAATTAGGTTAAAGTTGTCAATAAATGAAAAATGCCATCTTATTTGTGATGTTTCTCTGCAAACTTTAATTTTCTCATGTCTCTCTGAGCTTTGTCCCCACCCCACTCAACCACATCCCAGTGCACCTCCTCAGCAGCATCCTGATTCAATAGACAGCACTTTGTAATAATTGGATCACTACAAAACTGCATTAACTGCTTTACACAGATATAATAGCATCATAATTGAAATGCACTCATTTGCATAAGCAAATGGCAGGTTTTATGAACGCTTTCATCCACAAAATATTGAAATAGGCAGTGAATTCAGAATTCTGTTTATTGTTGTGTTGATAATTTTCACGTGAAACTCATCTGTGGAGAGGAAGCAGATGGAGAGAAACAGAAGGTGAGAGGAGAATGGAAAAACTGACAATGTCCTGTATTGTGCTCTATATCCTAAATAATAGTCTTTCTGTAGTATCTATGTATCCTAATACCAAGTGGCATTAATAGATTTGTCCCTAAATGTTCGTGATGATCACCAGCAGTGATCCATGAAGGGCAGAAATATACCGCCTCACATAAAATGACTATTCTATTAAGATCCAAGAGCTGAGTAAATTATGATTTAGCTGATCAATGCAGCAAAGTAAACTCGAGATATTTCTTTTCTTCCGCTGCAGTCTTTCACTTGCTTTTTTCCCCATCTTTCACTGTCGCGTAGCTTCAGTAGTGGATGTCTTTTTAATGGTCCAGTGAATTAAAACAAAATACAAATCTGATAACAGACATTTGATGTGTTTGATCGCTGGTCTTTGATTTGTGACTGTGGCCAGTTGATTTAATCTGAAGATGACTGCCTAATTATAAATTATGGACGGGACTTGTGTTATGAGCTGTAATGATTTCGGTGTGCACAGATGCATGTGGGGAGGGGATCGAGCCGAGGCCTTTGCATCTGAGGGATATTAACATAATGGTGAAAGTTAAACAACCACATGTCATTTAAGCATAATGCACATTCCTACCGTTTTAATTGAATAAACTAAACACATCATCATGTAATTTCAGCACTTTCTTGTTCTGGTTTTGGTTTGTTCAAATACTCAGCTTAAGCATTTGACTAGTTTGTTCTGTTGCAAATTGCTATGTTGTACTTCAAGTAACCTCAAGCGGCTTTTTTTCTACATATAATTTGCCTGCAGATGTTTTGCAATAAATGTAAATGAAGTTTATAAATGAAGCGTTTCTGGCAATTTCAATGCATTGAAACAGTGGCGGAAGGTGTTTCAGTTTGCATAAACAAATGGAAGTGGATCAAAATGAGGCTTCCTGCTAAAACATACACCAAACATACTTCAGAACACTATATGAGGAAATACTTGAGTCTCCACTCAGCTCACTGTGAGAGGAAAGTTTGACAGGGAAGGTCGGTGCAGCAGCAGCTGGTTCAAACTGTAACTTCAAATTTCTTTTCATTCTATGGCAGATAATCATTTACCACCAGGTGGACATGACAGTATTATCTGAAACACATCTAATAAACATTTATTATCACTGGCCTTACTGTGAGCTCATTATCTGAGTGCCTCAGTATCCAGGGATCTCTGTTTCTCTGTAGAGGAGCAGTCAACAAAGACATCAAAAATATCTAATTTGTAACCTCAGTTTAAAAGTATTTTCTTTTGCATGTTTCTCCTCCACAGGAACAGATTGCCAACGGCATCCATGGTCCTGCGTCTGCACCATCTTCGTCCCATTTGTCCATTGGCTCTTACAATTTAGACAGGGAAGTTTTGAAGAAGCTGGGGATCGGGCTCACGCTGGCCGCAGCCATCTTGGCCTTAATTGTGGAGAAACTGTTCTAATGGAGGAGCTGAGTGCCAGAAGAGGACAGTCACATCATAGGAGCATAAACTGTGTATTTATATTTGAGATAGTGATAAAACTGTTTTCTTCATACTTCACATGTTGTCATTCAGTTTTTAAAATTCCCAAAAAGAAAACCAGGTAATTTTATTTGTTCGGTGAGATTTAGTTTCTTTTCATTTCTTTTTAGAGTTTTACTTTTTAATTAAAGGCCATTGTTTTCCACTTTGCAGTCATTTTTCTCTGTTTTCTCCAAAGCAGTCTCTCCTTCTGTCAGTTAGGCAAGAATAACCACAATAACCACACCAACACTTTTTATATTTACACCTCTTTCGTACAAATTACATCCAAGCTATACTTGATTTTAATTGGATTCTATTTCAAGTATGAACATTTTCAAAGTTTAGGCTGTTTCAGGAACGTTCGTCATGTTCTCTGTGTCTATCGCTCACTAGCGGCTGCAGCCTGACACTGACCACAGGCTGGTAAATAAGTGGTTTCAATAATTTCTCTGGGTCTTTGCAGCTGTTTCACAGGAGAATGAAGCACAACTCAACTTTTCCATGCTCTTGGCCAACACATTCTAGGTATCACAACCTTCAGTATACGATTGAGCAAGATCAAACTGTCATTTTGCAGTTCTTCCTTTTGATGGATTCATTTGTGCTCTGTGGAGAAGAGTAAACACTGTGTAATACTCCAATTAAAGGTAATTTCTAAGTTTAATTTTGAAGTATTTATTTTTGAAGAAGAAACATTGAAAGTATATTTTCAGAGCTGCACAATGTTTTCATGTGTTTGAGAGTTTTAGCACATACATCCAAATTAAAATACTCTTACTACTTACTTTGCCTGATTAGTTGAACAAATGATTATCACCCCATTTCTTTGTCTACAGAGCACCACAAATGCAGATTTATTTAGTTGCGTATATGTGATGACCTGCTCCACTGCCAACTTAAGGCTTGTTTTATATTTTTTCTCATGTGTAGCAGGTGTCCACCTCAGAGCTTCCTGCTGACACCTAATGAATGTGCCTGTTTCTCCTGATAATCCATAGAACAACCATAGGGCTATGACTAATAAAAAATAGTCATGTCAGGGATCTGGAATATATCAGAACTACCTGTAACAAAATGTATACATTTTGAGAAGCAGTGAAAGCTGAAACCTCAAAGGAAGATATTTCATAATGTGGAGATGTTACCAAAGCTGCTAGAGGTCTTTAATTCAGACCCTGTGATACACCTTCTGTTGAAGTATGGCTGACTTGGTTATCTGTGCATAGTCCGAGTCATTATTCAGATAGATAATAAATTGCTGTCAGTTTTCTTGATAAACACTGTCCCAACCATCTTAAACATTTTAATAAAAGACAAAATCAATTTTGTTTGGTTGTTTTTTCTACTAAATAAGTCCCATATATATAACGTCCCTTATACGGTGGAATTCCTACGTGTCACTGCTCTGCGTGTCACTCAGTGATGGCTGTTGTTATGCACCGAGTCTTCCTGTGTTTCTCTCCATCTTTCTGTTTTGAGGTACAACAGTCCTAACGTGTGCTCTGAAGTCTCAGACAGTTAATAATGCATGCCCCATTTTATGTGTCGCATTGTGCACCAGCACATGTGTCTCTGTCACCGCGTCTGCATTTTCGTGTGTGTGTGTGCATGTGTGTACATGTGTGTACATGCCCCCATGTTTCTTCCTAGTCACAAGAATTTCTTTTGGCTTTTTATGGGCTTGTTTCTGTCAGAAAGAGTGTGTGTGTGTGCATGCGTGGGTGCGTGCGCCAACGCTGTCTAATATAATACAGGTTCCTCAGATGCCTAATTTAGCATAAAGCCTGCATGTGTGCATGCTTGTGTGTATATGTGTGTGTGAGTGAGGTTCAGGAGTGACAGAACTCATCACTCTCTCATTCAGAAAGCACTTTTATTAGATATATGACTGTTTGTAGCCTACATATACACATTCACAAGCTTTGTATTATCTAAGTAAATGATGCGAGTCACATATTCTGTTGACACAGAAACATACATGTACCCCAGGTTTTTCTTACCTAGCTGATACATGTCACACACACTTGCAACATACTGCAACTTTGTAGGATCTGGGCAAATGATGCACGTCAAGCAAACTTGCACACAAACACAAGCACCAAAGCTTTATATTACCCGATCAAATGATGCATGTCGTACACACAGACACTCGCACTAGCTTTGTATTATGTGATCAAATGATGCGTGTAGCTATGAAGCTTGTTACATCCATCCAGCAGTGCCCTATATTATTCTGCAGCCATCCATACTGTGTGACAGTTCTTTTGATGCTTTGTATGCACATTTCCTCCCTGTGTATGTCAGTTACACCGCATTGTTCTCCAGTGAAATATGGATGCAACGACACCCTTTATGTTTGGGAGATCATCACTTACTATGAAATATTGACGCGGGAGCCACAGAAAGGAGATCATCATTCACTTTGCATCATTCACTTCACTTGTTTCTAATAAAAGCGAGAATTTCTGAATTCTTGTCTGAGTTGCAGCTGTTGTCAATTTGTCATCTGAGCAGCGATGTCCTTTTGATGTGAAACGGAGTGACTTTTAGACGTGAGACAAATTGCAACGGAGGCTGAACATTAATGCATTCGCCTGTGTCATCTCATGTATCACGTTATTCTTGATGATTTAAGTATTTTTAAACTTTGAGTGGTTTGTCTTGCATAAGAATGTGGGCCCATGTTGTTTGGGATGGGATGCAACATTCCTGAGCACAGTATGGTAAAGTATTTTAAGAAGACTCAGGATTTTATTCTGAAAGTGAATGTGCTCTCATCTGATGTTGGCTGATGCAGGTGGTAGATGCAACTGGTCTTAACATTAGTACCTAAACATTATTAAGACATTGCAAGTGTAACACTGAAGAAAAAGAGTTAACAGCAGGTTTGTAAACCAGCAAACAATTAGTGTAGATACTACAGGAGACAGAAAATTACACTAATAAGGCATCATCCCCATAGAGTCTAAATTGTTATCTCCACTAATGAATGCGGTGCATGTCAGAGTACTGCAGCTTCTCAGATGTATTTATTTGTGAAAAGTAAAGATATTAGAATGACAGCTGCCATTTTTCAACAGCATATCTCTGTGTGTGCAAGTTATTTATATTGCACAGAAAAAAGAATGAGGCCATAAAATACTTTTTTCCTTTTTTTTTCTATGTTTGTGATATTTGAGCCTGCAGTTTACCATTGCTGAGGACCATAACTATTTGGTCTCTGGCTCTTCTGGTGTTGACAGCATTGCGGCCACAAAGCTCCCTTCACCAGCGCTTCACCAAATATTTATTCCCATGACAGAAACTCAATCAAACAATGGATAAACTTTAAGAGCAGCCTAACTGCTGACATGTAAAACAATATAATTACAAATGTAAAGGGCAATAAAGATGAGGACTTTGTTGCTCTGTAGGCCATAGCTGGGGACATAATGTTTTTGGGTTGTCCATCCAAGTCTTACAATGTGATATCTCAAGAATGGCAAGACAGAATCCAATTTGGCACAAACATTAATTGGCATCAAGCATGACCTCAAGCAATGTGATCATAGGTTCAAGGTCAAAGTGACATCACAAAATATGTTTTTAGTACTTTGAGTTTGATTTCTTACTTCTAAACACATCTGACCACATCTGACCATCCTCGTTCTTTATGGATGAGGATGCCACGTCATCGAGTCTCACCAGGCACTGTTCCAATGTCAAGGATGTTTCAAAATTTCACCGAGGACCAACTCCTTGATTCGTAGAAATTTCACAGCTACACTGATGTATCCTTGATATCGTTAAAATACCCACAATCCTCCACTGCTTAAGAATAGCAGAAGGGAAGCAGCAGCAATTCTCATTTAAATATATGTACTTCATTTATTTTATGAGTTTTTGATGTAAATTTAATCATGAACATTTACATACATTGTTAATAAATTGCTTGTTTGCAGTTGTTTATGTTGCGGTTATGATCATGTCGTTATTACTGACGTTTACAATAGTTTGACGATTCATTCATCCATTACTCGGCCGTACCAGGACTAATGACTTATCAACCATGTGTGACATTATGAACTTTTATAAATATTTTTTTTTTTTTTTTTTTTTGCAGGGATGACGTACTTCCACACTTACTAGTCTTTTCTAATTGGACGTGACTCAAATGCTAGTGAGGTGTGTAGCCTCGTCTCTGTAGTAAACATCTTACAAAGCAAACCATTTTTTAGAATATGCAATGTATCCTGGGTAGAAAAAAAGTAAAATGGTTGTGTAGTGTACTGTCGTGTAGACAGATGAGCTTAAAACCTTCTCTGTTGCTACAGCCGAAAAGAGAAAATAGTGCCACATTGTGCGGCTTTTGGTTGTAGTTTCCACTCGAAAGGCAGCAAGAGAAGAAATGTAAACCTTCACAGCTCTTGTCATGATGAGAAAAAAAAAAGGGAAGATGTTTGGGGACAAGTAGCCTACAACTCCACAAAGACTGCGGCTGTGTCTGTGTTCTCCTCACTTCAGTCCTGATGTATTTTATGTATTTAGTGACCACAGCTGATAAAATGGCTCACATGTGCTGCTGGTTATGAGACTAAAACCAAATGCTTGTCACGATTTTCTCCCACAAAGAGTCTAAACACATGGTCATATACCGTTGCGAAGTTTAGCTGATGTTCACTATCCGGTAACAGGACCAAACTTATGGAGGTAAACACTCAAACTTTTTTAATCATATGATAGTTTGATCCATAATCTGTCTGGACAGCTGCTGACAGGAAGCGGAGCTCTTCACAACAAACACTCTCCCTCAGTTGTTCTTGATAACAGTAGCCACATAGACACTATGGATTATGCTCCACGCCGCTCATTCACTTCTTTAATCGTCTTCGTCTTCATGTAAATTTCATGTACCGACTTCCACATCATCCTCCTGATTTACAATGTGCTCAGGTTCAAACTGAAAAGGTGTTCATCTTGTTGTGCAGTCAAGTGAATTAGACGCAGACCGGTCCAAATATTTGACATCACTAACCAGAAGTAAACAACAATGTCAGCCTATAGAATTTTGTTTAAGTTTTGATAAAAATTTAAACATTTTCAGTGTTTTTATATTACATATAGCTGATGCTATGTCTGAGATCATCTTAAGCACCGATTACCTACAGTTGGACTGTGTGGAAGAATAATTCTAATTTTATTTATTTTATCTCATTTTGTAAATTAAGTTGATAAAATCCTATGTTACCTTTACATGTGCAGTGGACAGTTTTGGCCCTTCGTAAGAATGGTCTGTATCTGACAGTTATTCTTTTTTGAATCTTTAACTTTTTCATTGCTGATCTATTACAAAGCTCATGAGAATCCACCATTCTCCAGTATATAAACCACATGATATAAATATTGAAATATTTTTAATACATTGTATGAAAGACGAGGGCTATGGTTGTACTACAGTGGGAGACCAGAGCCTCTAAGGCTCAGTATATGGATCACCGGTGGTTGGAAATAAGTACATGATCCGAAAACTACATAAAACTAGCTTGTGTTCTTTTCCATCTTACTGAAGATCAAGCTTGAAAAAAATAAATTCATTGGAAGATGATTGCTACCAACAACTGCCATGAGACTAGCTAATACACAGGATCCTGACATTAGCTGCTGGCTGCCAGAGTTTCTCATTAGCCACCATCTCAGACTGTGACCTTTTCATTTCCACCTAATGAAGTAAATTCCTCACCATCTTCTACACTCGCAGCTGAGATTATTTTTGCCGGAGCGTCTGCTTGTGTGTTTGTCTGAAAAAAGCAAGAATTCATCACATAAAGCAGTCTTTTAGATACAGTGAATGCTGTGTGAGGGTTAAGTGGAATCATGGATATGAGGATTCTTACCAT
Source organism: Polydactylus sextarius (assembly GCA_016801845.1). Taxonomy (NCBI): domain Eukaryota; kingdom Metazoa; phylum Chordata; class Actinopteri; family Polynemidae; genus Polydactylus; species Polydactylus sextarius. The sequence goes on along the minus strand of CM028913.1, from coordinate 20,445,043 downwards.
TTTACAATAAAATAGAAAAATAGAAAATGAATAAATAGCTTAGTTTTGGAGAGGATGGCTTGTTGCATTTTTGACACATGGAAAGAAAAAATAAAGAAGAAAAGCAGCAGTTTTTTTCTCTGGTTGATACCTATCATGTTGAAGTTTGTTATCTGAGTGTAGCACTTGATATAATTACAATGTTGATGTTTGTCAGGTTAAGCCCAATTTAGCTCAGTCAATTTACCATGCTGTCATTCTACATGCTTCAAAACGATTCCATTAAAAATATCATCTTTTTTTTTTTCTTCCCCGTGTGTTTTAGCTCAAACTTTCACCAAGATCTATTTACACGTCATTCAAAGCTGCTGCTGCTGCTGTGGTGACTATAAAGTTGAAGGTGCAATTATAATATTTACAGGATCAAAGCTTGCGTATCGCATTCATTTCAGCACTGACGCTAATTGACATGGGATGGAGTCCGTGACAAGCAGTGACATAAAATATGAAAATACTGTGTTCTGTGTGTGTGTGCGTGCGTGCGTGCATGTGTGTGTGTGTGTGTGTGTGTGTGTGTGCATGCGTGCATTCGTGTGTGCTGGAGGAGAGGAGGTCCACGTAGCCTGAGGGCAGACACACACAGTAACGGCAGTGACTGACACTACCTTACAATTGAGGCCTGGCTGAAACATTGTCTATTAATAATGTGTGTGTTTGCGCACAAGTGTGTTGCTGGCCTAATTACCCAACACCACCCTGGCTCTACTTTAGTTTGTAGAAACAGAGGAAAAAAAGGACAGAAAATCAGTCATGTTCTCATCTCCTGCCATTAACAATCAATGTCTGCCTTAACTGTGATGTTACCTCACAGTATATAAGGCATATTCATTATGTACATAGTTTGTTTAATATGTTAAACACCACACCACTACAGTTTAATGTTTTACAACCCATTTTCTGCACCATTCCTATTTAACTTCTGTAATCTGGTTGAAAATGTTTAAACAAAGACATCTGTTGACACACAGACAAACCTAAACCAATGCTGCCATGACCTGTTTTTATATAATGTGTCTCTAGTCATCATGACCATTCAAAGTGCTTCACACACTTATTCATACACTGATAAAACAGCCAAAAATATGTGCTCTACCTCCAGAGCCCCAGCCGCCCACAATCAGAGCTGCCCCCCCTTTTTTTTATTGTTATGGCAGTTAAAATGAGTTTTATGTAATGGCAGTTGGAAATGTCTGTCATTTTAATCACAATTATGACAGCAGCAAATTGACGGTGAACACAAATTACTATAAATGCCTGAAAATTCATTCTATTAACTGCAGAGGCAGCAGGGGGAAGATTATGGATGTGAAATTGCATTTTTTTCACGTGTTAACTTAAAGTTTTTTGAAAAACAAAGGTATCTAATTTTCTGCAACTAGGCCTGAGCACAATTGCTGGATGCAAATGAGAACCCACATGGGTGTGACCAATTAATTTTTGCAATTTGGGTGACCAACATGCTTTGTCGCTTTCTGTCTCTTTCTCCCCCCCTCTCTTTCTTTCCCTCTCTCTCACTCTCTCACTCTCACCCTGCCTTTCCATTTCTATAGGCTGAAGTCTGCTCACTGTGTGCTAAGCACTTCAGTGCCTTCTGGAACAGGGGGGGAAATGACTTGGCAAGCATATCCATTCCTAATCATATGTGCTGTGTGTGTGTGTACATGAGTCTTCATGCCAGATTCATCCAAGCATTTACTTTGGTGGCCCTTGTGCCTGCATTCAGTGATTGCTGTGTTTTTATCTAAAGTCACACACACACACACACACACACACACACACACACACACTCACACCCGTTGTCACTGCAAAGCAAACTGGGAATTCACAGCCTGCCGTGTGAGGGAGAGATTGGCTCTATTGAGTATCTTGGTGGTTTGCCAGTTAGTGTGAGTGTCTTTGTGCATCTGTATGTGTTTGTTTGATGTGCTTACACGTCTTTGACTTTGACCAAGTGAGGTTGTTTGTGTTCACCAGTGGGACATGGGACCAAAGTCAACATTTTAGCTCATGCAGCATTGTTCTTAAAAGCTCTTTAATAAGCGTGCAGAGACGTGGCAGTGCGGCTGTATTACTGGGTGTTAAATGCTGTTATTAGTTTGAAGACAGTTTTAAAGAAACAACTATCTGTTTTTCTCTGTTGAGAAGAGTACTTACTTTAATGTTGTTCAACATGCTGTGTGTCTGGGTTTTGTAATGTTTGCATAACATGGATGGAATTATATTTTTTTTTACACTAGTGTGTCCAAAATTATGGCCTTTTTGTTTAATAAGTGATGCGATGTTCTTTGTGAAATTTTATGGATCAACAATCTTTCTCTTAGAAATCCAGGTATCAAGCATTCGCTTTGCTGTTAAAGTTTGTCAAACTCCTGCATGTAAGAACTTTAGGGTCAAACTTTGTGGTTGAACTGTCAGGACATAATGAAAAGCTTTTCATGCAGCTCTCAACAACTCTGAGCTCTTTTTTTTCCTTTTTAGATATAGATAGTTGGCAGATGGACAAGTCATATTTCACAAGGGTCACTAAAAAGTAACATCAGAGAGGAAACTTTGGTCATTATCACAGTGTAAGAGATTCAGCAGGTTGTAGCTTAATGAACCATCTGAGCTGTTCTATCTCAACATTTTTCATCAAACACCAGGAATGTGTGTTTCATCTATTTAAACAAGAATTACGGGGAAAAAGTGAGAAGTCGCCTTGAGGTCTCACGGCTGTTTTCCTTTTTGCTAATGTTTATTAGAGTACTTCAGATGGCAGCCATGAAACTTTTTAATGATGTTGTCATGGAAATAACTGTACATTGCCTAAGACTCCTCAGGGCTAGTTTGTTGCCATGGTGAAGTCATCCTGTGGCGCTGTCCATGCATGAAACAATACTCATTTACATAACCACATTGTTAATGTTTAATGACAACTTTCTCATGTGTTTAAAAGAAAATTACTATTTTCTGATGATGAGCCAGGTTCATATGTTTTGACAGTACTGTGGACAGAGGCACTGTTGAGTTCTACAGACTGATATATGTAATGGTAAAACTCATTTTCCATATCTTCAAATGAAGGTAACCAATGTTCCTCCCTCCTTGGACGAGGGCAGGCAGATTTTCTACACAAGCCTAAATATTTGGGCTTCAACCAAGCCTGTTTTTCTTATCCTGCCAACCTTATATATAATTTTTGAGTAACTAAACACTAAACTTGTCATAAATATTAAAATGAAACTAACAAACAAACAATTTGGCTCTAAGGATGACAACAGTGATCTGTTGGTTCGTCAGTTCGTCTGGACTAAAATATCACAATTACTATTGGATGGATTGATGTGATTTTGTTTTAAGGTTGAACGATTTTTCCTACAGATTTTGGCGACCCAATAACTTTTCATCCAATGCCATGAGCAGCCTTAAGCCTAGTTTAAGCTATCTGACTTTACCGACGATTTGCAGTCGGAGTGTCTGGGTGACTTGGGCTGATGATTGTTGGCTAATCATCAATTAATTATCATGTGTGAACAGCCCTAAGACTCCATCAGAGGCCGTTGGGATCGTGTCAGCGACTGGGACTGGATATGTGGTATGCAAAAAAACTGGAGGAGTCAAAAGCGACTAACAAAGAGCAGCAGCCAAACAGAAGCGGGATATGAGGTACATGCCATTGTGGGCTCAGACTCCCCGCAATTGAAATGTTATTCAGTACCAGGGAGGTCTGCTGGTGCTTTCATCTTTCAGTCCTTGTCAACAATATATGTCTGTAAATTATAGTGACAAGCAGAGTTTATATCCTGTGTAGTTCGCGTGTGACAAGAGGTATAGTTTGGTGACGTCACGGTGTGATCTGGAGCTCAATCAGAGAGAATTCTTGTATTGTGAACACTACAGGTCGCAGACCAGTTGTTGAGACTCCCGATCATGGGAACACAAGTTGCCAAGAACACCACAATGATCATGCCAGCATCTGCCAAAATCACAAATCGTTGGTAAAGTTGGCCAGTGTGAACTAGGCTTTAATCCACTGTGACATGTGAACATCCTGAATGGATTGGAACAACATTAAACAGAGACAGTTGTGGTAACTCAGTGACGTATTTCATAGACTTTTGTGATCCCTTAGCTTAGCATTTAGCATTACAAGTCAAGACTTTATGTCAACATACTAAACGGATTGGCACTGTAGAGGTTCATGACTCATAGTTACCAAAATATGTTTGAGACCACAAGTTTGTCTCATGATTTTGTTTTGACTGACATCTCTTCCCATGAATTTTGGCACCCACCGTGCTCGTTGTCATCATGTTAGCATGCTGATGTTTGCATTTGGTGAAAAGCATCATTCTATTAGTGTACACTCCCCCAAAGCAGCTTACATGACTGTCAACGCTTGATTTTGTTATCCCTCATAAAACACCCTCACAGCGATCATGGCAATAAACTTCACATCTATTTAAAGCCATGTTTTCACTCAAGATATTTTTTCTTCTGTTTCAGTGTGTCCTAATACTTTGGCATAACCTGCTTGTAATTACAGGCGCAATTCATTCACTCTATTAGACTCTTGTACTCAGTATACACCCCTCTCTAATATTGTGATATGACCTTGTCATAAAATCTTTAGAAAGAAGGAAGAAATCAATGGGTAGACATGTTTGGACTTCAGAAGGAGGCTGTCAACTGACGTTTGATGGAATTATAAAGGCATGCACGCACAGGGTGAGCAGATCCTGTAAATGATGGTGGAACTGATCTACTGACTGCTAATTATAAATGAGCGATAGGGAAGGAAGAGCAGGAGATGCATATGCGAAAGGCGGGTGGGAATGATAATGTGAGACAAAGCTATAAAAGAGCAATAAAAGTACATTCAAGACATAGAACAAGAGTCACCAAGACAGAGACTACAGTCAGTTTCTTGCCAACACTGACTAAATAGCAGCTCGTGCGAGCTGAAGATGTGTCACACTGTTTGAACCACGTCACTGTCCAACATTACAGACTGAATGAGCTTTTTCAGGACGAGATGAGTCAAGCTGATAACCTGTATCCCGTCTCAGACTTGACTTCAAAAGAATCATGTGCTAAAAGTTACAAAAAAAAATATGATCTGATTATTGTGTTGACATGAACCTCCACTCAGCTCACAGTGGAAACATTATTGACCTCTCCGGACTGACAGTGTGAATTTTATGAACTGACTGTACTACTGAGAGGCCCAGTGTCACCTTATGTACATAAAAAACAACACACTGTAAATAATATTTAATATTTTATAAACATATACATAAATATATATTTAATACCTAAATAGACCAGACAGATCAACACACTTCTATTAACTATTCATATATATTTATTCTATACAGCAGTCATCCAGCTCAGTAAATACAATGTTTATATAATGTTTATATGGTTATATTTTCTGTATATAATGTTTATTCTGTGTTTTTCTATGTTGTATGTTTAAACTATTATGGAGCGAAGGAATAGAACCGTAGCCAAATTCCTTGTATGTGTTCACATACTTGGCCAATAAAGCTGATTCTGATTCTGATGATGTTCCAGAACATTGTAAACAGTGACTACAAACACATGACTTATTTGATGTTTTCGATTAATCACAAAACTTATTCCAGCCAGTAGCTTTGCCTTTTTATGACAAACTGACTGAAAATGAACAAATAAAGAACACTGACAGTGCAGTGAGTCATGTGTTATTACGGTCAAGTTGTGGTTGATGATTGACTGCCAGTTACTTATTTGCTCTACTGAATATATATATATATATGAAATATAATTGTTTTGGTTTTTTTTTAAGCATGATCATCATATTGTTTCCATGGTGCAGCATGAGTGGCAGCCAGTTTGACAGCAGTGTCTCATTGTTTTTACTTTTCTTTCTCTTTTTACCTAAACTTTTCAAAGTTTTAACTAAAACGTTCTTCATTTTTATCAGGGTGGCTTTTTTCCTTTTCTTTTCTTTTGACAACCAGAGAGCAGGGGCCTACAAAGCAGGTTTAAATAACTCTGGGTTTAAACCTGATCTCTGAGTTGATTAACTCGGAGCTGTCAAACTCTGAGTTTTCGGTTTCAAAACAGGTGATAACAATAAGTTTACTCAACTCTGAGTTCTTTTAACCCTGAGTAGAGCGCGCTCATGAGAAGACAAAAAGACCACATCAATAGAACACAAATATCAGCATCAGCAGAGAACATTTGTGGATAAATGGCTACGAATGAGAAGATTTGTGCCTCCAATTTGACATGAAAGGAACTGGAACTACTAATGACAGCATATACAGAGTATGAGCCTTTTTCTTTTATTCTTTTCTTTTAAACTAAAAAAGGTAACACCGTAGCTACAAAGGAACCAGAGCAGCCACGGCAGAAAATTGCTGACCAAGTGAATGTGTAAGTATTGACAAGAAAAATGTTGGTTATTGTCTATTTAAGAAATATTACTAGTGTTGCACATTTTTAAATATACCTATATAAAATGTATGTACACTTTTCTCTATAGAAATTGACTGTTATCTTCATAGTCTTACAGTTGGTGATGGTGTCATTTGTCCTGTGGAGCCTCTCACAACAGACACCCATGTAGGTACCCGACTCCAGACTTTTTTTAACAGAGCAATGCAGAAAATTGCCAAGATGAGTCAACTGCATTGAAGGATTAGAAAAAAAAAGGTGTCTATAGTGGTTTTTGTAGTTTGTTGTCTGACAGAGCTATTCTGAATTAGATAGAAAATGCAGAAAAACCTAAATAAAAATAGAAATACTAGAACATAATTTAAATGTGGGTAGTGGCACAAGTTGATTGATTGTTAAACTTCTTTCAACAAATAAAATTAAAATCTTGTATTGCACATTTACTTACAAGAAATAAAGAAGACCTGAAGAAATTATTGTGATTTGTCTTCATCTTTGGCTTCAGCTCTTCGGTCAGGGTTGTCATCAGGGTCGACCTTTGATGCAGCAACAAAAGAGTTTGAGTCTATTTGAGTTTTTTAACAAAGAGTTTGAGTTACTTTTCTGACAGATGGTTGCCTTGAAAACGAGTTGAGCTTCACTGATATTGGACAGAAAACTGGCACTGGAAAAAAAAAAAAAATAAAAAAAAAAGATTCAGAGAGGACGTCCACGACATGTCTGATTGAAATGAGAGCTGAAAATTTTGTTGAAATAAATTATTGACCCAATGGCGATTTCTGGAGACAATTTGTGTTCCGATATCGGCAGGTTTTTCAAAAAGGACACGTTGTGTCTGAGGCATTTTCTTCCTTCAGTCTGAAGATTCATTTAAAGGGGACAAACTCAGGGTTACTGGAACTAAACCTGCCAGCGAGCAGGTTATTTTTACAGGGTCTGTTACCGTAGAACCTGACTCGGAGTTCAGCTGAACTCACTTTGTGAAATGGGCCCCAGCTGAGCCGCTGAACCAATTGTTATACCAGTGATCAACTGATGACACTGTGCTACTCAGAGATACAACCCAACAAGAGACTCCAGACCCCGGTGGAGATAAGGTGGATGCAGAGTAGGAGTGGAGCACCGTGAGGAAAAAAGACAGACCATCAACACCATTTGTAACCCCATGAGAACTCACGGCGCTGACCAGCCTAGAGAGGGAGCATCTACTGGGAGAGCAGCATCATGTGCCTCACTGAGACCTGTCAGAGGACAGGTGGGCTAATGAGACCGACAAGAGGAAGGACGTGAGGATTGTGATGTTTATTAAAGAGAGAGATGGTGTAACACCGTCCACATAAGTGTTACTGAGCAGTACTGCTCATAGGTCACAGAATTTTGAGCTGTTTGCTGTTAGTGTTTGGCCGAACTACATCCAGAGGAGTTCTTGCAAGTCATCGCAATAACTCGCATTTTTAATCTAAACCACTCTGGGCCGACGCTACAACTACCTGTGAACTCTGTCATGTCCCAGATGTTAACATCACACCAACAAACTTTCCTCCTCACATCTGGACAAACTACAAACTATTTATTTTAATTTCTGTTAGGTTTTTTGTTTTTCTGTTAATATATTCTCATGTTTTTTTTATGCTGTCAAACAGATAAATTTTCCCTTGCGGGACAAATTAAATATATTCTATTCTATTCTATTCTATATCTTTATGCCTCTATGCCAGCTCAGTCACTTCACTTGGACGCAGGGATGAACTGATTATTAGATTCTAGTGGCCAAAGGTCACTGTGATCTCACACATATTTATAACTAATGGCTGAATCTAAGCTCTAATTATCCCTAATTGGATTGGACTTGACCATTATTTAGAGCTAGAGACCCAACTAAAAGAAATGTAGTATCCTGTATCTCTGCCAAGCCAACCACATGTTTGCTGTAGAGCAAACAGTCACCCATCAACATCATTTACAGATGAGATCAATTAAACATCCCCTCAGAGTATCACGCACATTTGTAGCAACTCTTTGTGTAAAACACAACTGTTAACCCCCGCTGATCTCATCTGCCTTGTTTGTGCTGAAAGTCAGAAGAGTGAACCTCACTTGTTTTTTTCCAAGATAATGACATTGTGACAATAAGTCAGTGACTGATACGTTGACGCATCTGTAGTTAATTGAGAGAAGAGCGGCATGTTACGTAACAACTCTCCAGCAGCAGCTCACCCCCACCACCACCATCACCTCTCCTTCTGCTACTACATCATCCCTCTTCCTCTATTTATTTTTTCTCCTCCTTCACCTTTCTCTCAAACACAAATGTGCACCTGAAGTACTTTCTCTATGAAGTCCTGATAAGAGGGAGCTGTTATTTAATAGGAACAACTTCACCGCACAGTGTGTAAATGTATGTGAGAGAGTTGAGCTGTGACAGGTTAAAAGTGACTTAATATCACAACTAATTACACACACATGGAAAACCTATCACGCCTGTTTTCCCTTCTGCTTCGGAAGACTTTTTTCTTTTTTTTTTTCTCATTCGGAGTTGAATGCAGCTTTTGCTGACAGTTTGCGAGGCAGGCGGTCTCTTCAGCACATTGCAAAACAACAATCATACGAACGGAGCTGAGAAGTCATTCACAGGGCAGCCTCGCAGGAAGAGTAGTCAGAAAATAAAAAATGAACAAAAGAAGAAAAATAATAATGGCACCCAAATGCCCTTAAGACATTTTCATCACATTTTTTTGTGTCATGGGGTTTTTCACCCTATGATATTTTTTCTCCTCTCTTTTCTCTTCCTTGTTCTTTTCCTCGTTAGTTTCTTCCTCTTTCCCCCCTTTTATCTCTGCTCTTTCTTTCTCTCTCTCCTGGCCGCCCTCCTTCTGTCGTTGGTAGCTCCAGTTAATTTAATGTCAGTTCTGCCAGCTTGCCTCATCACTGTGAGACAAACAGATCTGAGCGCAGGAGAGTTTGAGTGTAAAAGCGAGGGAGACAGAGAGAGAGACGAAGAGAGAGAAGAAGAAGAGGTACGGACAGATAACAGAAAGGAAAGAAAAATGGATCGATAAATGTATAACAAAGGTAATGGGGGAAAAAAAAAAAACTCTGAACTGAACTGGCAGCTCAGCCTTCCCACAATCCTTTGCCTCTTACAGGAAAGGCAATTACAATTTCACAGGTTGAAATTAAAATCCCCCATAGTATATGTGTGTCTTTGTGTGTGTGTGTCTTTGTCTTTTGTGTGTGTGTGTGTGTACTCCATGAGATAGAGCAGGCTGTCAAAGTGATTTCAAGCTGTTTATAGCCTAAGCTCACAAAATGGATCCTCGTGCAGCAAAATGGGGAAAAAATTCTAAATCCCCCCCTCCTTTTTTTTTCTTTTAAAGAAAACTAATTCCTTGAATATTAATTGCCTGGCTTGCTCTTGACGATCAGCTTATTTGTTTGTGATGAGGCTGCAAAAGAAAAGTACCCATAATCCCTGTCTCTTTCTCTCCCTCTCTCACTCTCTCATGCTGTCTACTGTCTGTGTTAATATCTTTCTCTGCCCCTTTTTCTTTGCTCTCTTATAAATCTTTTTCTTTCTCACTCTAACTCTTCCTCTTTCTTGGAGCATGTTTGTTATTTGTAGATTTTTTTTTTTATATAGCTTTAAGTTGCTGTAGCGCTGTCATCTAATACCAAAGTTCTAATATCTAATTTCTGGTCCCACTTTGTTTACATCCCTGAAGATTTATGGCCCACGTCAGGTTTCATTTTCAAGCCCCAGAGTGCAGCTTGATTTATTCCCATTATAATAGTGTCTCCACTTTCCAGTTCCTCTCTCGGATTCCTTACAGCACACTGTGTTGGCTACAAGCGCTATATAATCTCTCTGAGTGTTCCTATCAGTCATCAGCGTTTATAGGGTATCAACCTTTATTCATCTGGGGGAAAGTCAACTGAGCGCACTTGGTTTTATTACAGCGACACTCTGGTTCACATTCACAGCTGGGAAATGAGAAAGTGCAGCTGCATTCTGCTGCCTGTCCCATTGTCCACACGGCTGCTCCTGTGCTCATGCTGCTGAACGGTGGAATGCTCTGCAGTTAAACTGTGGCAGGTGACAGAGGTTGAACGCACAGAGGTGGGAACCAGACGTGACTCAGTTGTAGTGACACAGAGGAGTCAGACCTCTCTGCTACCTGTGGATATCCAGAACAGGTTCTGGCATGACAGCTGACTCACAATTAGATATGTTGAATGTATGCGTACCCTTGTGTGTAAATGCATCATGACCTTTAGTTTATTAGCATACCAAAGCCCCATGTTGTGTTTGTAAAGATTTCCATATTCAAAACAGCAAGCGCGTTACACATACAGCTGCAACACTTGAACTTTCTTCCATATTAAATTTCAACATCGTTTGAATCCTTTTAGATATTGAACTACAACTGGCCACTTTTGCTCGTTTTGAAACTTGACACTAATGACGCTGCTTTGATTCCTGTAGACCTGAGCAGATTGTCGAGAGACATGATTTTTGCCTGAAGCCTTGAATCTGAAGCATATAGACTAACCACTGCTGTGAAATTTTGTTTTTTTTTCCTCTTCCTGTGTCTTTAACACATTCAGACACCAAGTGCCTATGGATGTGTTCTCTAACTGATGGTGCAGACATCGGTGTGCCTATGTATATGTGTGAAAGATGAGACTCAGTAGGAACTCATTCTCCTCCTGGCCTCCTCCTTTTCTGCGCCTGTCTCTGTACGTTAGGGAAGCAGCACCATGCAACTCTGGATGAGAGCAGGTTGTTTTTCTTCTTTCTTTTGAAAATATTTTCAACTTAAGCAGACATGTTTTACTGCCTTGGGTGAATCTGTATTACCACTTGACTTTATAAACCTGTATGCCACCTCTAAATTTCACTTCACATCATATCAGAGAAAACACTCCCAAAGTGCAATTGTAGGCTCATGATGAGACAAAACTGAACCTGTTTGAAGCCCCTGCTGCACAGCGAACAGGTTTGCTCTCTGCATGGGCAGTGGGGAACAGCACATAGAAATCCCACAGCAGCTGGGAGCTGAGTGATTACAGAGTGCTCGAAGCAGGAAGCAGAAATTGCTGCCGCTCGTCTCCACTGTCTCTCTCTCACACACACACACATACAGACACTCTCTTTCCGCTGCACACTGACTTGGGACTTGAACAAGGTTGACAAGGTCAGGACCTGGCAAATACTCACTCACTCACTCACTCACTCTCATCTACATTTTTAAAAGATGTCCTCGGGATCTGAACCAGTTTTAAACCCTTCACTCCAACCTGTAGTGCTCTTAAGCAGAGTGGATGTCTGGAGTCAGGGATGTCCTGTTGAAGGACATTCACTCTTTCTCTCTCCCTGTGTCTAAAAAAATTCTTTTCTGCAAACTCCTGGTACAACCACAGTATGCATGACGTGTCAGTCTATCACTTGTCATGGCAATAAACTCTTACCTCCTCTGAACAAACCGGTGCCAGTGTGGGCTTTTACAGACAGTCCTGATGTCCCTCCATAAATTGAGCATTGCTTTGGGAAATCATGCTCTCCTGATTTTCACCATCTGCTACACCAGTCTTACCCATGGGATCTGTAATGTAGTAACTACTACTAAATGTATTGGTAAGCAAATATGATTATTATTTTTGCACTTCTTGGAGCAAAAATCTCAGTTACAACACTTTTTTTTTTTTATAGCCGCAGAAAAAAAAATCCAAACAGTCCCAGGAGGATTTGGAGCTTGTGGAACAAACCCAAACCGTATCAAGTATCAGTATAACATCTCGAAACTGCTCCGTGTGTTGTGTTAAGCGAGAGCGCCGATGCTTGTGGTAAATGTGTTTTTGCAGGGTGTTAATGTATAAATCCAGCTGAGCAGGGCTCACACTCTGCAGAGAACAAGCTTATGGAAAACATATTTTACCCAGCATGCGATGGTGTAAAAAGAACATCTTTTACCCCTCCCTTCATAGTTGAACAATGTTGTTAAATATTAATCTGATATTAGATGCCGTACGATTAGTAACAGCACATCTTGCTGACCTGTGCTTTCTGCTTTTTTGCTCGCTACAGTACATGCCTATGCATGTGTGTTTGCACCAGAACGTTTGTGTATGTGTGTGTGCTCAGTAGTGTTAAGGGTATTAAAGTGTGAAAGCGTTTCTAAATTGCTCTTAAATTGCTCTGGGGAGGGGTTAGGTGGATATATGCCCTGCAGGGCTAATGGAAGGAACATCACTCTTCCATGTGGGAAACTGCAGTCATAGCTAAACACAAAAAAATACAATCTTTGTATATATATATATATATATATATATACACATATACATACATACACACAATTGCAAACGCCGGGGCAAACACATCTACTTTCCCATCATCTCAGCCCAACTCATCATCTTCCTCTGATCATCTTCCCCATTTTTACTGTACTCCTCGTCCTCTTGTCCACCTCTTCCTAACACTCAAAACTTATTATTCATCCCTTTTTCTTCTTTTTTATTATTGGTATGAAAGAGGAGAAGTTGATCTCTCCCACTCTCCCTCTCTCTCTTTCTCTCTCTTTCTCTTTGCCCCCACCCCCCTCCCCTCCTTTTTTATCTGTCTCCCTACCCACTCAGGTTTAATCCTGTTAGTCACAGTAGATATACGAGGTCCTGCTCACTCTGCTTGACTCTCTACCAGAGAGACATTCCCCAGAGAGACCCTATGGATTCAGTTGCGCACACACAGACATGGATGCACGTACTTCGGCACCGAGACATGCGTTTACACAAATACACGTATGCATACATTTGCACATCCACGGTCACCATTGTGAATGCCTGGATCAAAATAAGTTCAAAATGAGGATTTAAGTACTAAAAAAATTGGAGGCTCCATTTAAAAATACATTATACATTCCATATATTATGCAACATACGTTATATGCTGCTTTTAAACAGCATTTCTATATACTTTGGATGTCGACTGTATCTTTGATGCATGAAATGAAACACTTTACTCTGAAGCCATCAATATGACCACAGTCTCACGCGGTCCCTTGAACCATCCTAAACTGAGTCCACTTCCATGTGTGTTAGTGGTCACACATAAGATGAGGATGTTTTGGTGAATCAGTTATAGAGGCAACTGACCTTTACTCTTAATTTGCTGATGCTTTATTGTTAATGTTGACAACAAATGTTCACTTTTAATAGAGTTTATTTAGACTCAGATGACTGTTCTTGGTTTTGTAATTTTTCCCTTTAACTGTCTTTTTTTTATGTATTTTTTTTTATACATTACTGCCTTCCTACCTATCTGGCTCTTGAGTCTTCAGTAGGGGGCAGTTTTCTGCCTCATGGACCAACAACAGAGGTCTGTGTGTGTGTGTGTGTGTGTGTGTGTATTTGTGCACATGGGCCCCATTCTGATTCAGGCCCTTTCTGTCTGTCTGTGGGCCCCCCTCTCATTTTAATTAAAGAGCAGATGCTCTACCCCGTCCCGTCTGCCATCCCCCTTTGTATGTGTGTGCGTGCGTGCGCGTGTGCTTGTCTTGATTCGACTCAGCGTGCCCTCACCATGTGCCAATTTTAAGCCATATTGTACCCAGGACTGTTAGTGTCATTTGTATGGGAGATGAATTAGTCTGAGGGGAGGGAGGAAGGGAGGACGTCTAACACAGCCAGTTACGCAAATAGGTTAAAAACCATAAACTGTGTTGTAGATGGGCTTGTATCACTTTCCAAACTGATAGTGAAATGGAGAGTAACACACATACATGCACATACACACATAGGTTATAGGCTACAGAATGTTTGCATTGCATCATGATATAGATTTTAAAAAATACCTACATGATGCTGACCGAGAATACAGATGATGTTTATTATCATTATAACTGGCTCATTTGGGAAATCTTCAACTTGTTCACTCAGAACCCAAAACATTAATTGCTGCAGGCTAAAACTACACTAAATGTGTGTTTGTGTCTGTGTGTATGAGTGTGTATGTATGTGTTCAGTGCGCGAGAGAGGCAGACAGACCAGGCTGTGTATAAATATAGACAGCAGGGGAGCTAATTCTCAGCAGTTGCCTCCTGTTGCATCAGTTGACAGTCAACAGATGGAATCAGCTAAAGACCAACTAATAACTTTGGTGATGAATGTGTTAGAGGCTGGACACAAACGATTAAAAAAAATACTTTATTGGGAGATAAAGAAAAGTCCAGTTGTATCTATTCATGTTGGCAAAAGGAAAATTATCAGTGCAGATATCACACTCTGAACACTCATTTTAGTAGTTGGACAAACAGACGGACTAATTAAAATTGCATTGTTCTTCTTAATTAAACACATCCAATTTACTTTTTTGTTGTCCTGCTGTATACAGCCTTGAATGAGACTTTACCATAGAACTAAACGTGCACCTTACGACCTTAATTTTCCTTCTGTCTTGCAGTAATTGTGAGGCCTCCTTGTCTCTGATTGCTGGGTTTGGCCCTGTGCTTTTATTGTTCTTAA